>JAWZYU010000056.1:1459610-2693020 GCA_038380435.1 Ryuthela nishihirai
GTTAAATTTTTATTGATCTGCATATTTAAGAGGAATGAAACAGTGCCACAAAAAATGTAGTTTGTTTTGAAAACGAGATAAGTTTTAAGAAAATTGAATATATATATAAAAAGAAACATGGAAAAAAAAAAATTCCGCAATATATTGTATTTAATTGAAATATTAAGATTGAATCATTTTCATATCAAGTTGCATTGATGGTATAAAAAATTGAATTTCAAAATAGGGTGAAAATTGTGATGTGTTAATAAATACTATGAAATAGTATTACAAATAGTTAATGTGCTATATTTAAAAACTATGAAATTGTTTTGAAGTGTTTCTAGCTAAACTAAATTGTTGTAAAAAATTATTTTACAATAATTAATGATATTTAACTAGAGATATTTTGAAACAGTTGAAATTTTTCATTTCAGAAACCTGTGGTTGCTAGCTTTATAGATTTTAAAAAGGCTTTTGACTCTGTTGATCGACATAATTTGTGGTTGATTGTTAGATCATACGGAATACCTGATAAATTAGTGTAATGAGAGCTCTCTATAATAACACTGAGTCGTGTGTGAGAGTTGGTACGTCTTGAAGCGATTGGTTTAGCATTGCTAGTGGAGTTAGACAAGGGTGCATTCTGTCTCGTTTTCTCTTTAGTTTGGTTATTGATTATGTTACGTGAAATTCTTTGCAAGGGAAAGATTTTGGCCTTAAATGGTCTAGACATTTCAACATTTCTTATATAGATTATGCAGGTGATTTGGCCCTATTGGCTACTGATGTTGATGAGATGAATTAGTTCATTAAGGCTGTTGATGAGACTGGTAATAGAGTAGGTTTGGTGATAAACAGAGAAAAACTAAAGTGATGAAAATTGGTCTGACAGATGGTGCTCCAGTTGCTTTGAATGGCTGTACTGTTGAGTAAGTGTCTCAGTTTAATTACCTGGGGAGCTATGTAACAGATACTGGTGATGTGCGCCATGAGGTAAATAGAAGAATAGGGATTGCCGCTGGGACTTTAAAGAATCTATGGAGACTACGGAAAAATAGGCGTATACACCTGAAGACTAAAATTATGCTGTATGATAGTTTGGTTTTTTCTAAGGTTAGTTACAGTAGTGAAACGTAGACTACTTTGTAAGCAGGATAACAAGAAACTTGATGCTTTTGATTCTAGATGCTTACGCAGTATCTTCGGCATTAGTTGGTTTGAATTTGTAATGATGACGTTAGAAGAAGGAGTCATTAACCTCTTTCGAGCAGCATATTGTGCAGAGAGAGACTGCGCTGGTTTGGCCATGTTGCCCGTATGCATAGCTGCAGATTGGCAAAGAGGATTATGAACAGTGTACCTAAGGGTATCAGAAAAAGGGGGAGACCTAGGATGCGATGGGCAGACAATGTCAAACAGGACCTTGCTAGAATTGGCCTTGAGTGGCCAAATGCAGCAGATGTAGCTCAAAAGGGGAGAAAATTTGTCAGAGAATCAAATCTGGAGAGGAAAATTACACAGTCTGGTTGGACCTCTGTAGCCCATGGCTGTGTGAAGATTTTGGTATGCATGTATGTGTAATGCATGTATGTGTATATTTGAGAGAAAATAAAATAATTGTAGAAATAGCAAGTTTGCATAATTTAACCCTTTGCACTCTAAGTTTTTTTTTATATATATATATAGGTGTTACTCGAAGCAATGTTGATAAAAAAAAAATGTAAATATTAGCAAAAACTTTTTTTATTGATTAGGACCTTTATACATATTTATGGAACAAAAATAACAGTGATTTACAAAAAATAATTAAAAAAAATACAAAACAAACATCACAAAAAACAATGAAAAATGATACAAAAAACTACAACTTAGTTTTTTAATGTGTTTTCTACTTTCATCACAGTTGTTGAAAACAAATTCATCGTCACTGCTATCAATCGTGCTATAACTTCTATCACTGGTATTTATTTTATCTGCCATGTTTATGGGTAAAAATTTTGATCACAAATAATACCGAGCACAGTTTTATTTATATAGACAGATACGACACACAACCATCCGCTACAGACATTAGCACCAGACTGACTGTAGCGTGTTGCCGCTATGGTGCCCGCAAGTTTAATGATAAAATCAAGCTTTCACCACTGTGGCCCCCTCAGGTGCAAAGTGTTAAGCCAAAAAGTCTATTTGTAATAGTAAACAAAATTATGTGGGTAGTCATTGGATTTATTCTTCCATTAGTAATAAAAATCATTCATCATCATCATCATCATCAAGCAGCCATGGGCTACAGAGATCCAACCAGACCGTATAATTTAATTCTCCAAGCAAGTCTATCCTTGAGCTACATCTGCTGCATTTGGCCACTGCACACCAATTCTAACAAGGTCCTGTTTGACATTGTCTGCCCACCGCATCCTAGGTCTCCCCCTCTTTCTGAGGCCTTTAGGCACACTGTTCATAACCCTATTCGCCAATCTATAATTATCCATACGGGCAACATGGCCAAACCAACGGAGTCTCTCTCTGCACAATATGCTGCTTAAAGGAGGTTGCCAACTCCTATGTCCAAGTTTCACTACCATAGCTAACCCTAGAAAGAACCAAACTATTATACAGTCTAATTTTAGTCTTTAGGTGTATATGCCTATTTCTCCACACTCTCCATAGATTCTTAAAAGTCCCGGCAGCAATCCCTATTCGTCTGTTAAATTCATGCCGCACATCACCATTATCTGTTACATAGCTCCCAAGATAATTAAACTGTGACACCTGCTCAAGACTGCAACCATTCAGACTAACTGAATCACAGCCTGCCTGACCAATTTTCATCAATTTAGTTTTCTCTCTGTTTATAACCAAACCTACGCTACTACCAGTCTCATCAACAGCCCGAATGAAAGAGTTCATCTCATCAACATCATTTGCCGAAAGGGCTAAATCATCAGCATAATCTAAATCAGAAATTTTCGTATCTCCAGCCCATTTAAGGCCAAAATCTTTCCCTTGTAGTGAATTTCGCATAACTTAATCAATAACCAAACTAAAGAGAAAAGGAGACAAAATGCACCCTTGTCGAACACCAGAAGTAATGCTAAACCAATTGCTACAAGCCTTACCAACTCTCACACAACTCAGTGATATTATAGAGAGCTTTCATTATGTTAACTAACTTGTATGGTATGCCATATGATCTCACAATCAACCACAAATTATTAAGTCCAACAGAGTCGAAAGCCTTTTTGAAATTAACAAAGCAAGCAACCAAAGGTTTCTGAAACTCTGAACATTTCTCAAGAATCTTCCTAAGTGAAAATATCTGATCAACACATCCCCTACCACTTCTGAATCCACATTGCTCATCACACAATTGACTGTCAACCAGATTCTTAATTCTATTAAGCACAATCATGGAAAGAACTTTACCTGGAACAGAGAGTAGGCTAATACCCCTATAGTTATCACAAGAACTGCAATCACCTTTTTTGAAAATAGGGATAACAATAGCTCTGGTAAAATCCTTAGGAACCATGCCTTTATCATAAAAGTTATTCAAAATTTCAGTCATCCAAGTGGTAACCGAAACATTCCCAGCTCTGAGCATTTCTGTAGTAATTTCATCTACCCCTGGGGATTTATGAAGTTTAAGTTTAGAAATAGCCAAACTAACTTCAGATTGTGTTATAGGGTCAACATTAAAGCCACCAATGCATCTATCATCATTGCAAACAATGGGAGTAGAACTAACCACATTGTTTAGAACATCACTGAAATGCTCAGCCCACCTAGCCATGACAGAATCCTCCCCTTCTATAACCTTACCTTGTTTATCCTTCAATCGCTGTATACCTGTCCGTTTTCTACCACACAAAACATTAACTATCTGGTACAGCTCTCTGCTGTTGTGCTGTCTAACTGCTTCCTCAGCTTTGTCAGCCAAACCATCAAGCCAAAGATTCTTATCCGTAGCTAACTGATTATTTACACGTTTATTATGTTCTTTGTAATGCTTTCTATTAGGATTAGTAGGGTATTGATTAAGGTGATTCCTGCAGTTCTTTCTTTCCGAAATAAGCTCAAGTGCCTTATCACTCAGATAATTTTGCCTCTTCTGCTCCTTTTGAAAATTGATGAAAACTGAAAAAAATTGTTACCCAAACTTCAGATATTGCATTTATGTTGGCAGGCATTTTGTTATAATGATCGTATTTTGTCAATCATTATCACATCTATCATCATTACAAACAATGAGAGGAGAACTAACTGCATTGTTTAGAACATTTGAAATGCTCAGCCCACCTAGCCATGAGAGAATCCTCATCTTCTATTACCTTACCTTGTTTATCCTTCAATCCCTGTATACCTGTCCATTTTCTACCACACAAAACATTAACTATCTGGTACAGCTCTCTGCTGTTGTGCTGTCTAACTGCTTCCTCGGCTTTGTCAGCCAAGCCATCAAGCCAAAGATTCTTATCAGAAGCTAACTGATCCTTTACATGTTTATTAAGCTCTCTGTAATGCTTTCTATTAGGACTAGTAGGGTATTGATTAAGGACATTCCTGCAGTTTTTTCTTTCTGAAATAAGCTCAAGAGCCTTATCACTCAGATAATTCTGCCTCCTCTGCTCCTTTTTTCCTAAAAGAGTACTGTTAGTGTCCAAAAAAGCCTGTTTAAAATGATTCCATTCTTCCTCAACTTCAGTATTAAGCAAACCATAACTGTCATAATGACTAAGTAACCTATCATGGTAAGCTTTAGCTATAACTGGATCTTTCAGAGCTTCAGTATTAAAGGTAAATTTTTTAACCTTAGCAGAACACTTTTTAAGTTTAAGTTGCAAGACACTTTTAGCAAGGTAATTGTCAGATCCAATTTCAGCTCCCCTATACGACCTGGTATTCCTAACAGAACTAGCCCATTTGTTGTTAATTAATTTATAATCAGTCATATTCTTATGCAGCCCATCAGGTGAAACCCATGTGTATTTATGTATGTTGTGGTGTTTGTAATAAGTGTTAGTTATTCTGAATCCATTGAGTTTACTTACCTGTAGGAGACGTTGCCCATTGCCATTGCAGCTACCAATACCAAAAGGGCCTATTACTCCTCCCCAAAGATCAGAGTCAGTACCAACTTTGGCATTGAAGTCACCAAGAACAAGGGTAATATCTCCTTTCTTGACAGAATTCAAAATATCCTGAAGTTGTCTGTAAAACCCATCCTTCTCATCCTCATCATCATCCTTAGTGGGGCATAATAGCAGATAACATTCAAGTCTTTAATGCTTGTCTGAAATTTTGCTGTAGGAAACCTTTCATTAATGCACTCATATCCTAGAAGAGCATTACTAGCGTGTCTGCTGAGAAGCAGACCCACGCCTTGGTGATGTTTATTGTCTTTCCTCCCTGAAAAGAGAAATTTAAGATTATTTTTAAGAATCTGACCTTTATCTGTCCATCTGGTCTCTTGCAAGCCGAGAATATCTAAATTATAACGGTGGAATTCTTGTGTGAGGACATCAAGAGAAAAAGCTCTGTGCAGAGTCCTCACATTCCAACTACCTATGGAGAGAAAATGGTTAGTAGGATGTTTAAAGAAACTATGTTTATTGAGAGAGGGAATGCCGACAATATCAAACAGCCCCCTAATCGCAGACATGGGGCAAAGACCCGTTCCCCCACCACTAAAGGCTGAAGCCATCTACACTGGAAGACTTCCTCCAATGTAGAATTTGACGATGCCAATAGAAGCAAAGTGTTCAGATGCCTGCGATGACCTCTGCTCAGGATTATCCACCAGCTGATAAACATATCCTGTGAATCTATTCACTTGGGGCTGTCAACCCACAAACAAACAGAAAACACAGCGGAAGATTTTCCCTCCACAGAAGCCCACCAGTGCAGCAAAATCATGATCCATAATCAAGCTCAGAGCCATATATCTGTCCAGTCCAGTTGGTTTATATGGTCAGCACCAGGACCCTGTGTGGTTGACCACTCCTCCGCAGGGTAGAAAAAAAAGAAAAGTAGCCATAGTTGTCCAGATCAGTAGGCCACACTAATCTGGCAGCCCTCCCCTTCCGTTCACTTCCACAAGAGAGTATCTCTTTTGAAAGTTACTAACGGTCCGCACCACGAGAAGGCGGGGTCGGACATTAGGTGCTAGGCCTGGCCGGTTCTATGCATCATCATAGGAGATTGGTGCATAGCTCTCCTTCCAGTGACTACCTAGCTACCATTTACAAACCTTCATTACCTTCCATTAAACATTTTGAAAGCATCACATATTTTCTTGGCAAAAAGAGAATAGTAACAGTTTCAAAATTTATTGATAAACTGTTTGCAGAACAACTGCATTGGCATGGGAAGAACTGATTCTACTCCATTACAAGAAAGTGACTGCAGTGAATAAGTACAGGCCTCTTGGAAATTTAAATTCATTTTAAGTTAAATCAGTGTTAAAAAGTTGTGATTTTAAATGTAGATTTTCAAATCTCCTGTAAAGCAAATATCATTTGCCGTGTTGAGGGCCCTTCGATGCATGCTCTCCTGTACACGGTGAGGGGACCACCCTGTGAAGGTTTCTGCTGGCTCGGGTTCTTTTTTTACCTTTTCACAGGGTCCTGAATGCATGCCCGTGTGTTTGCCGTGCGCGAGACCCATGTCCCGGGAAAGGAGTGTCCTGGTAGTTCAGGTGTCCCAGTCTTCTCCTCTCATGATTGGCAAGGTCCCCTTTGGCCACCATGCGACTGGGGTGCCTGTCTTCGTGGGGCTGAGCAGCGGATTCCAGGGCCTCTGCTTTCGGTAAATGGGAGCTCGTGTGGTGGCCTCCCTAGAAGCAATCGTCTGGTGGGCAGGTCCTGCTAGGGTCAACTATGCAGAGCGACGATAACTTGCCCATATCCGGGTACAGGTTTGCGAGTTTCCTCACAATTTATTTTCCTTTTGAAGTCATTTTTTCTTTGTGAGGCCAGTGTGGTCAACCACAATTTGGTTATTTTTTGCTTGGTTCCTTTTGTGTAGAAAGTTTATTTCTACACATTTCTCTTTTCATTTTCCTTTTATTTATTTGTGAGGGCTTGGCTCACTGTCTGTATGGGTATAGTGCCTGCATAGCCCTGGTGCCCGACAGGGTGTCCCCTTGTTGGGCTCTATAGAGGGTGGGGACAGCGAGCACTGAACCACACAAAACATGAGTTGATGAAGAAAATGATTCGATCAATACCGTTAAGCGGACTTGACATGAACCCCCATCCTCATTGTCTTCGTCATCTACACCGTCGTCTTGTCTCTTCATTCCCAAGATTCCTGATTATCCACTCCACAGGTGATCAGGTACTTGTGGACATGTCCCCATTTTTTATCAACAAAGGTTTGAAAGGTCTTGCGGAAGAGCAGAAATCCATCAAGCGCTCAACCCCACGGTGGTCGCCAGATTGTCGATCTGGCGACTTGCAAGTTGAGACCACCTGTTCCAAACACTTCGAACTGCTCCTGAAAGTCAGAGATTGGTGGGGTGGCTGTCGAGGTTACTCCCCACAAAACTTCGAATTCCTCTCGGGGTGTGATAACTGATTGGGGCCTTCTCAAAGTCACTGAAGAGGAAATCCTCTCAGATCTCACTCCCCAAGGAGTAACAGCAGTCCACCAAGTTTCGATGTGCTGTGAAGGTAAATTGGTACCCACCCTGGTACTGATTATAACCTTCAACATGCCACGCCTGCCTTCTTCCATCAAGGCAAGATATTTACATTGTGAAGTACAGTCGTATATACCGAACCCTCTGCACCGTTTTCAGTGCCAGGTATATGGTCATGCCCACACAGTTTGCATCATCAGCTTGCAGAAGGATCATCTCACTCCTGACTGTACAGCAGAAAAGGCAAGCTGTGTGAACTCTAGTGGCTAACATCCGGCATATTCCTGTTACTCTCCCAAGTGGAATGATGTAAAGGAGGTTCAATGCCTCAAAACGATCAACAACATTTCTTACGCTGAGGCAAGAAAGCTCGCTGCACCGCCCGTCCCACTTGGCAAGGTATCCTATACCAGTGCAGTCATTGGAAAGCCCATCGTTCCAATGACTTCAGTGGCAGTGCAGACTGACATCAGTGTACCACCTACTGAATCTTTCTCTCTTGCAGCAAGATACCACCTGATGCAGGTGAAACCAAGGTTGGTGTCGACTTCGACACCAACCCCGGTTTTCATTCCTGCAACTCAACCTGCCACCGGAAAGCCTCCTCCTTCCCATCCTCAGACAGCTAGACCTTCCAAACCGAAGAGCCAAAAAGGAAAATTATAACTCCTCTGCAAAGGGCAGTCACCAATTCATGTCCCTCGGACGATTCTGAGGACTTGGATACAGACTGCCCCCTATTCACTAAATTGTCCTCTGCAGTGGTTAAGTTGAATAGGAATTCTTCATCTGCCCACTCTTCTAAGTCCTGAGATGGCCACACTCCTACAATGGAATTATCATGGATTCCAGAGGAATATTTACAACAAGGCCCTCCTTCGGGCACACCAGCCTATCTGTGTGTGCCTGCAGGAGACATACTTGCAGCCAGTCACAGATCCCACGATCCAGCACTTTTGTCTAGTTTGCCAGGACCAGGATGGAAATGGTCCAGCTCGCAGGGGTGTCACCATCCTCCTGAGCAACCATTCTCCATTCCAAGTCATACCCCTCCCACCAACTTAGAGGTAGTAGCTTTCTGCTTCTTCGTGGGGTTCTTGCTGATTGTCTGCTCTGTATATCTTCCACCTGGGAGCATCGTCTTCCAGGAAGACCTTGATGATCTCGTCTTTCAGCTGCCATCCCCCTTCCTCATAATGGGGGACTTCAATGGACACAGTCCGTTATGGGGGCAGTGCTGACACCAATGGAAGGGGTCCTGGAGCAAGTGGATCCTGGATCCTTCTCTCTCCCTGTTGAACACCATTGTCAGTACTTACTTTCACTCCCCAACCCACACTTTCACTCCATTGACTTTACTATCTGCTCCTCCTCAATCCTTCCATTCTTTTCTTGGGAGGTCAAGGCAACCCTTATGGTAGTGATCACCTTCTCGTGGTGTGCACCATCTCCCATGAGGAGCCTTGCAGCCTTTCTCGCATCTCACAGTAGAGGCTTGATCGGGCTGACTGGAGTGGCTTCGATCTGCTCTCTGAGCTCGATGACCATTCTGTCAGTCAGGAGCCCATCATTGTGGGCAGTAGTGGAGATAACGGATTGTATTGTAGATGCAGCTGCATCAAGAATTCCTCAAACTTTGACACAGTTTCCTTGTTTTTCAAAACCGTGGTGGAATCCATATTGCACTGCAGCTCGTAAGGCTCAGAACAAGGCTTGGATATATCCGACTAAGCCCGACCTTGAAGCGTTCAAACAGCCAGGGTGAAAGCTTATTTTGTCTGATGACAGAGCCAGAAGGAATCTTGGATCAACTATACATCTTCTATCTCCCGCATGACTATTTCTAAGGTCATGTGGGATAAAGTCCGGAAGATGGGTGGGAACTTACACGTCCCACTCGTTATCGATCCTGGAGCACAATGGACAGGCAATTACTGATCCCAAAGCAATTGCTGACACTCTGGAGGAGTCATTCTCCTCTGTCTCTTCTTACTCCCCCGAGTTTCTGGCCCAGAAGAGCAGGGCGGAACTTTCTCCGCTGTCCTTCCATTCGAATGGCCTGTAGTCTTACAACAGGCCATTCACAGCGGAGGAGCTTGTCTTGCTCTGCACACCTCTTCTGCATCTGATGTTGGGCCAGACAATGTCCGTTATGCCATGCTCCAACATTTTTCACCATCGAGTAAGGATCGGCTGCTCCATCTTTTCAATTGCATTCTTCTCGAGGAGCAGTTTCCAGACTCCTGACGGGAAGCCATCGTCTTCGCCTTCCTGAAGCCAGGAAAGGATTCCAAGATTCCTTCCAATTATCATCCCATTGTGCTTACGAGCTGCATGTGCAAAGTGTTGGAAAGAATGGTAAATGCCAGACACTCATCTGGTATTTAAAACACCACAACCTTCTTTCCAACACTCAGTGTGGTTTTCACAGGCAATGGTCAATGCTTGACCATCTAATACGCCTCGAATCGACTATCAGAAATTCTTTTTTTACATAGAGAGTACCTGGTGTCAATTTCCTTCAGCATTGAAAAAGCATACGACAGGCTTGGAGATTTGGCGTTCTTCGTGACCTCCATAGCTTTGGCTTGAGAGGTCGCATGTTGATCTTCATCTCCAACTTCTTATCAGCACGTTCTTTTCGTGTCCATGTCAGCAACACTCTGTCGCAGCCGTACCCCCAAGAACAGGGGGTGCCACAAGGTTGTATTCTGAGTGTAAAGCTTTTCGCTGTCAAGATTAATTCTATTACTAGACAACTTCTGCCATCTGTAGGCAATGTCCTCTATGTTGATGATTTTAGCATCATTTGCTCTTCATCCAGCATGAGGGTCATTGAAAGGCAACTCTAAATTGGCTTGAACAATCTTTCAGTTTGGGCGACAGCAAACGGGTTTCGGTTCTTCCCACAGAAGACCGCTTGTGTGCACTTTTGCCATAAGCATAATCTTCACCTGGATCCCAAGCTGTAGTGGGGCGGGGGTGGCTCAGTCGGTAGCGCGCCAGGCTCGTAATCTGTAGTTCCCAGGTTTGAGTCCCAGCTGGGTCAGCGTTGAGATTTATCTCCGCAAAATTCCCCGCCCTGCCCACGGTCAGTAGGGGACACCGCTGGGCTTGCAAAGGCCGCCGTCCGTCGGATGGGACGTTAAGCCGTGGCCCCGTGTGCGGGAGAGTCATACCCTGTGCACGTTAAAGAACACGCTGGATGGCCTTGACGGGAGATTACCATCTGTCTCCCAATAGCTGTTCCAGTGGGTCTCCTCCCCCAACCTTCTCTGAGCCTTCGGGGTCCATGTGACCTGGCCATTTAGCCCATGGTGTTCAAAAAAGTGCCGCTCAGAGGTAAACAACCCAACCCAACCCAAGCTGTAGTTCGGGGGTAACATCATTCCAGTTGTGGCAGAGACCCAGTTTCTCGGTCTCATATTCCATTGAAAATTGACCTTTTTATCACACATACTGCCTGTATGCACTTGCCTGTATGCACTTGCCTACATGCCTGTATGCACTTGGACTTGAGAAAGTCCAAGTGCATACAGGCATTGAACATCATCAAGGTCTTCTCCTGGGCAGCTGACCGATGTTCTCTGCTCGGCCTGTACCATGCACTTGTCTGGTGGAAACTGGACTACGACTCCGTCCGGGATTCGGTGGTGAAGGTGCCGGACCCCTCCATCATCAGCCTTCCACACTTCACTGATCCAGAGTCCTTATGTTGAGACTGACGAACCATCTTTATCTCTTCACCATCAGCAGTTGTCCTATAATAAGCATCTAAATTACGATCCCTGTCTGGCCATCCCACTTGGGACTGCATTTTCAGTCCAAAGTGGGAAATGCTTCACACCAATCAGCCGATTGCCATTCGTCCTTTTGGTTTGCAAGTCTGAGGTGATAAATATGATATATTTTCAAATTCCATTGGCAGAGGCAATTGATCTAGCTCCACTTTGAAGAGATCCCTGTCAAATAGGGGCAGCAGTTGGCTCAATCAATAGCTCACTAGACTTATGTTGTTCCCAGGTTTGATTCCTAACAGTGCTTGCATTGAGATATTCTCCCCTAGCCTCTACTTTGGTTTCACTAACAAAAGTAGCATTGATTGGCTTTGTAAAGCACTGTCCATCAGATGTAATGTTAATCTGTGGTCCCATATGCAGAGATACGGACCCTGTGAACTATAAAAAAAAAATGCTAGATGACTTTGATCAGAGTCTTCTATTTGCCTCCTAACAATCTGCAGTAGATTTTCTTCTTCAGCCGTCTCTGATGCCTCTGACCCAATTTACTACAGAAACCCAAAACCCATTGGCAATTACAAATAGCAAAAGAAAGTGTATAGCTATCTGACTCTTAATGTCAGTGCTGTCAGGCACTGAGTGAATTTATGCTAAAAGTGTTGAAATAGGAATTCCCTTTTTCGAGACCCCCTTCTGAAACTGTGTGTTGAGTTGTTTTACCTCTGAGTGGTACTTTTTTGCACACAGTGGCCTAAATGGCTAGGTCACACGGACCCTGAAGACTCAGAAGGTTGGGGGGAGGGGACCCATTAGAACAGCTGTTGGGAGACATGTAACCCTCCTGTCAAATCCAACCAAAGTGTTCTTTAACATGCACAAGGTAAGGCTCTCCCAGACACGGGCCATGGCTTAATGTCCCATCCGACAGATGGTGGCATTTCGAACCCATTGGTGTCCCCTACTGACTGGGCAGGGTGTTTTGCAGAGATAAATCTCAATGCTGACTCAGTTGGACTCAAACCTGTGAACTGCAGATTACAAGCCTAGCGCCTTACTGACTGAGCCACCCTTACAACTGTGGTACTATTCATCTTCTTCTATATCACAGGTTGGCCACATGCACTTTATGTGGCTCAGATGTAATTCTTTTTGATTATCATCATTTTGGTGCCTTAAAAGTTGAACTAGGTAGCATTTTTGGAATGATGGTGAGAAAAAGGTACTTTCAACATTGGCTATACAAGAAATGCAAATTTTTTTTACAGTACTGAGAGACATGCTAGTGTTTGATTTTTTAAAAAACAAGGGAGATGGAAAATGTTAAATATCTGTTGTTGTTGTTGTTGTTGTTGTTGTTGTTGTTGTTGTTGTTTTAATTCTTATAAATTTTAAATAAAATTCTTATACAACACTGCTGTAATTGGTATATTGAATTTTCTGATCAATATTTGTAGTTACCCAACATTGGTAAAGGAATTGGGAAGAGATGCTTCAAGCAGTACTTGGAGATGTTTCTTGAGATAGTATTTTACAGTTTGGTAAGTTAAAATATTATTCATTAATGATAAGCATAAAATACTCATCTGTACACAATTGCTATGTTCAGTATTTACTAATAAATCAGCACTTTGAAGTCGATTCAAATTTTAGAGGAAAAATTGTCTTGAGCCGGGTGAGATGTGAACCCATGACCTCCTGATAACATGTCAGGTGCTCTGGACCACTGAGCTAGTTCGTATCCCATCCGGCTCAAGACAATTTTAATTGGCTTCAAAGTGCTGATTTATTAGTAGTATATCATGGCCGAGTGGTTAGCGTGCTTGGCTACTGATCTAAGGGACCTGGGTTCAAGCCCCAGGTAAGGCATGGATGTATGTGTCATTTTTCTGCTGAGTCCTGCCATCCTCTCAGACCTTCTACTATGGCATATAAACTGACAGGCTCCTGTCAGACCTCTGTGGCAAGCAGCTGCTTGAAGGGGTATTGAATATGCCAAGTTTATTTTATTATTGTTCAGTATTTAAACTAATACAGCAAAATGTCAATACAATGAATGCTGGTAATAACAAAAAAAATTCTCACCACAGCCACAGACTGTTATGTACGCTGTCTGTTCTAGCTAAGCCATTTATTAATGGCCATTTGATTGTCTCTTGCTTGCAGTTGCTTGTGTGCCATACAGTGAGAATAGAAATAGAACCCATTCCAGCTGTAGTCTTGCAGTGGTTTGTGGAGCAGAAATAGCACTTGACTACCAACTCCAGAAGATGCGTAGTCTTTGAAAATTTATCCAGTGGCTGTGCTTGTGGTGCGGCTAATGTGAAGGCACTCTTATAAGCCGATATTATTTCTACTAACCTTGTTAGTCCTTTGCTGTGGGTTTTACAGCCCAGTTGGGTTGTTTTACTTCTTGGCATCACTTTTTTTGTGCACGTTTGACTAAATGGCCAGGTCATAAGGACCTCAAGTGCTCAAAGAAGGTCGGAGAAGGGAACCCACTGGACAGTTATTAGGAGACAGATGGTAGCCTCCTGTTGAAGCTATTCAGCATGTTCTTTAATGTGCACAGGGTATTCCTCTCCCACACATGAACCATAGCTTAATGTCCCATCTGACAGATGGCAGCCTTTCCAAGCCCATTACAATATCTCCCTACTGACTGATAGCAGGGTTTGATTTGTTTTACCTCTGAGTGGCACTTTTTTTCACACAATGGGCTAAATGGCCGGGTCACAGGGGCGGGGGTGGCTCAGTCGGTAGCGCACCAGGCTCGTAATCTGTAGTTCCCAGGTTCGAGTCCCAGCTGGGTCAGCGTTGAGATTTTTCTCCGCAAAATTCCCCGCCCTGCCCACGGTCAGTAGGGGACACCGATGGGCTTGGAAAGGCCGTCGTCCGTCGGATGGGACGTTAAGCCGTGGCCCTGTGTGCGGGAGAGCCATACCCTGTGCACGTTAAAGAACACGCTGGATGGCCTTGACGGGAGGCTACCATCTGTCTCCCAACAGCTGTTCCAGTGGGTCCCCTCCCCCAACCTTCTCTGAGCCTTCGGGGTCCATGTGACCTGGCCATTTAGCCCATGGTGTGCAAAAAAGTGCCGCTCAGAGGTAAAACAACCCAAAACAACCGGGTCACAAGGAACCCGAAAGTTGGGGAGGGGACCCACTGGAACAGCTGTTGGAAAACAGAAGTAGCCTCCCATCAAGGCCATCCAATGTGTTCTTTAACGTGCACACTCTCCCACACGGGGCCACAGCTTAATATCCCATCCGACAGACAGCAGCCTTTCCAAGCCCATCGGTGTCCCCTACTGACCATTTGCAGGGCGGGGAGTTTTGTGAAGATAAATCTCAAAGCTGCAGATTACAAGTCAGGCAGACTACTGACTAAGCCAACCCCACTCCCTTTTCAACCCAGAGCTTGGTTCATCTTCATCAGGACAAGTTTTCATCAAAATCTCCCTTAAGGATCAGCCAGTTAAAAGGAGATAGTGCAGTCTTGTAGATTTTTTTTTTCTCATTCTGATTACATTTAAAACTATATGTAAAATCCCTTATTGTGCTAAATAGCATCTTATAATCCATTTATTTTGCAGATTAATCTTTTATAACAATTTCTGGTTGAATCCTAAGAAAAGACATGAATTTTTGCAATGTTGAGTATGGCCCATATATTGGGTAGAAAGACCTCCAGTGAAAGACTAACAGAGAGGTTAGTCATACTCACTGCAGTTTTTTTTTACAGTAGGATTGCAAACCATGCACAATGCATTAATTAATTAATTAATTAATGCTTTCTGAAACACTAGATAAACTGTTATTGAAATTATTAAAATTGTAATCTCTAATTAAAAACCTTCCCACGGCAGAGCGTTACAGTGGTTAACATGCTTGGCTTCTCATCAAAGGGAACTGGGTTCAAGTCCCAGGTAAAGCATGGATATTTGTTTTTGTACTGAGGTTCTGTTATCCTCACAGGCCTTCTACTACGGCATATAAACTGACAGGCTCCTGTCAGACCTCTGTGGTAAGCAACTGCTTGATGGGTATATGTTTATTTATTTATTTTTTATTCAATGGAAATTACTAACTTGGAAATGTTCATGTATAATAAGATTAGATAATTTCATTTTTACTGCAGATGGACATAAATTTGATCTCTGTTTCAATTACTGATTAATGCAAAAAAAATTTCATTGTCCACTCATACTATCCTTGCCCCAATTAGAAATGAGACAAAGGTTTGAAAACCTATCTTCTACTATTACTATCTCTTACCATTACTACTTATCAGATTTTATAACCATTTGTCTTATGCATAGTATCCAATTAAATTCAGATTGCAGTGTTTTTCAGTCTTGAAGGTAAAAATATTAATGTAAACTGGACTTTTTTTTAAATGAGGGAGGGGGATTAAAACAAAAGAATACTTAAAACTATGCATATCATGAGTTTTAACAGGAAAATACCATTGCTTTGAAAGTTCTTAATTACCCAGTCAGTAATATATAAAGTTTTAATGTTCAATCCCTGATTCTGCCAATATTGATATTTTATCCACTTGTAAAAATATTTGCAATTAAAAGATTTTCTTTCTCTTGGAATGCTAAGCCATGATCTTTTGTGAAGATGAATAGTGTCCAGGTGGAGGTGTCATAGTGTAGATCTGTCTACCTAAGGAAATGCCACCCGAAACACACATGCTACCTCTGCTATAACTGTCTCTTTGAGGATGTTACTGGGATGAGAGCGGCTACCTCGTTCTCTCCATATCAAACAATGTCCGGAATCACTCTGTAAGCAATATTTGGACTCATCTGTGAAGAATACGGACTTCCATTGCTCTTCTGTCCAGTTAACATGCGTTGCCCAATTCAACCAGTCTCTCCTGTGACGTGACGTGAGGGATATAATTACTGCCGTACACACCTCCGTACACACCTCCCTCATTAGCGTACACACCTCCTCATGAAGCCTTCTACGCACAGTAGAAGCTGATACAACCCTCCCAGTGGCTGTTGCAAGAGAGGATCGCAGTTGAGAGGGAGTGAATGTCCTGCTTCTTCATGCTGTTAATCGCAGATACACCGATGGGCTTGGAAAGGCCACCATCCATCAGGTGGGATGTAAAGCTGTGGCCCTCTGTGCAGGAGAGCCATACCCTGTGCACATTAAAGAGCACACTGGATGGCCTTGACAGGAAGCTTCCATCTGTCTCCTAACAGCCGTTAAGTAGGGTCCTTGTGACCTGACCATTTAGCCCATAGTTTGCACAGAACTGTCACTCAGAGGTAAAACAATCCAATAACCCCACTGCAGCTCTCTGATGGGTATCCTTAATAGAACTTATTTTGTTACTTGTTAAACAATATATACAGGGTGAATCTGAAAAAGTGGGCAAAACTTTACGGAGGGGGGTAGAACGCAGCAATACGAGCAATATTCGTCATAGAATGTATGGTTGGAATGCAAGCGGTGAGAAGTTAAAAGGTAGTTTTCCACTGTCACATTTAAAGAATGAACACAAGAAGGAGAGGAGATACTCTGTGCCTCACTTGCATTCCCGTCTGCCGCACCGTACACAAAGTGCATATCCGCCATTTCGTGGTTAGTATAACCAGCCATCCTCTCGGCAATCCACGGTAGAAATGCCGTTGGGTGCGAGGACTGACCCTTTTATACCATTTCCAACTCCACCTAGCGGCTCGCCGTTTGCGTTCCGCCCATACTTTCTATGACGAATATTGCTCATATAGCTGCGTTCTACCACCCCGTAAAGTTTTGCCCACTTTTTCAGATTCACCCTGTATATATAACTGCATATATATATAAACAATATATAGTAAGATTTACTTACATTTTGATGAAAAAAATGTTATGTTAGATCAAATTAGTAATGAGATATGTTATATTAATATCGATAGGGCAATAATGTATTAACTAGCATAAGTACACTGTTATATGAATATAGCACTCAAAATTAATAGTAAAATGATTTTTTAAAAACAGATTTTAATATTACTTGTTACCTAGTCGATGTTATGAAGGTGTGAAGCAATAGTCTAGATCAGTGTTTCCCAACTTTTTTTGTGCCCTGCCCCACTTAAGCCTTTCTAAAATTCTTATGTCCCCCCCCCCATGTAAAATTTAACCGCCATACGGTTAAACTCTGAACGAGTCCATTTTCGAATTGCCCCCCTTGACAATCAAATTGCCACCCTGTGGGGCGTGGGCCCCACGTTGGGAAACACGGGTCTAGATGGTTAAAAAAAAAGCATTAATTAGCAAAATGTTTATTGTTTTTTTTTATCCTATTTAGCATTGCTCTATTAATAATATTTATTTATCAGTTATATGTCATGCTATACAAAAGTATATTATTTTAGACATGTGAAAATGCCCTTACATCAAATGCTGCCAGTCAGTGCTTGTACCTTTTATCCCAATTTTTGGGGCCCAATGTATTCAGAGCAAGAGTGGAGCAACTGAATCCCAGGTATGGTGAATTGATTTCAAACTAAATTTAGGTTTTGATTTGGTTTTAAAACGACCATGAATTTATATAAACAATTTAAAATGGTGCAATTAATATGCACAGTCGTATCAGAATAATATGACCACCTTACCATACGTATACTATGGTAGATGGTCATATTATTCTGGATGTGACTGTGTACTTCCTAATGATTAATAGTATCTTGTTTAACATTGCATATTTTTTTCAAATAACTGTTATTAGTAATACAGATGTCTTCACTATTTTGGGATTTTTTTTACTCGTCAAATATTAGAAACTCCATAAAATGCTTTTTTTAAGTGTTGCTTTTTTGTACAAGAAATGTATTTATATATTTTTATTATACACTGAATTGAGAATTGTTTGAGAGCTATCAAACTTCCTCCAACCTTGATGCTTTTAACTCTTTACTCTCATTTGCCAGAAGATACCCAAAATTGTCAAATAGTCCTTGTGTTTGTGTACCAAGTGCATTTATTTTCCACCCAAAAGAAATGCTGTTAAATTTCCACCTAACATGAGCTTGGTGGAAAGAACAGAGTTTTTCAATGTGAGTGTAAATGGTTAAGCATTTTAGAGTAAAAGTTCATTTGCCAAATGCCAGAAGGAAACCCACATGACCAGTTCTTAGGGGGCGGGGGTGGCTCAGTCGGTAGTGCGCCAGGCTCGTAATCTGTAGTTCCCAGGTTCGAGTCCCAGCTGGGTCAGCGTTGAGATTTATCTCTGCAAAATTCCCCGCCCTGCCCACGGTCAGTAGGGGACACCGATGGGCTTGGAAAGGCCGCCGTCCATCGGATGGGACGTTAAGCCATGGCCCCGTGTGCGGGAGAGCCATACCCTGTGCACGTTAAAGAACACGCTGGATGGCCTTGACGGGAGGCTACCATCTGTCTCCCAAAAGCTGTTCCAGTGGGTCCCCTCCCCCAACCTTCTCTGAGCCTTCGGGGTCCTTATGACCTGGCCATTTAGCCCATGGTGTGCAAAAAAGTGCCGCTCAGAGGTAAAACAACCAACTAATCAGCGAACAATCTGATTGTGCATAACCCATATTTAACTCTTCAGCAGCAGCAATTTCATCATTTTCTGTGAGTCTTGTGTTAGCAAAACATAAAAAGCCTCTCACAAATAGAGAAATGAGAAGAGAAGCATTCCTGGAAGCAAGTGATTGCTTGTTCGATTCTTTCAAAAATGAAAGTGTGCCACATGGAAGCAGTGAATGTTGATTGAACAACCAAGATAGTGAAAAAAAGTCATCGTCAATGACTTTTTTGTTGCAATTCGATGTTGCCAGTGACATAGTTAATATTTGTCATCCGTGATAAAGGTATGTAAATATATTTTTATTAGAATGGTTTTTTGAGGACACAGTGGGATAGAAGAATTATCAATAATGCCTCTAAAGGGAGAAATCTCGTGGTGATGTTTATCATGCTTTTAAGAAATACATAAGAGAAATATTTCCCACTTTATGAAGTTGCATTGATGACTATTGATTGGAAACCACCATCAATGACTGGAAAAATTAATGGATTTTTGGTTTTCTTACCGTTGTATTCATATTATTCATCAGCTGGCCCTCTGTTGTAAAATCTTGAACATGCTTGATATCTGTATGAAAATTGTGAATTCTATTTGAGGAAGAAGTCTTCAGGGAAAAATGTTATATCCCAACTAGAAGCAAATGAGTCTGGTCAGGCAGGCTGTGATTCAGTTAATCTGAATGGTTGCAATCTTGAGCAGGTGTCACAGTTTAATTATCTTGGAAGCTATGTAACAGATAATGGTGATGTGCGGCATGAGATTAACAGACGAATGGGGATTGCTGCCGGGACTTTTAAGAATCTATGGAGAGTGTGAAGAAATAGGCGTATACACCTAAAGACTAAAATTAGACTGTATAATAGTTTGGTTCTTTCTAGGGTTAGTTATGGTAGCGAAACTTGGACACTTTGTAAACAAGATAACAGGAAACTAGATGCTTTTGATTCCAGATGCTTACGCAGTATCTTGGGCATTAGGTGGTTCAACTTTGTAACTAATGATGAGACTAGGCAAAGGAGTTTGCAACCTCCTTTAAGCACCATATTGTGCAGAGAGAGACTCCGTTGGTTTGGCCATGTTGCCCGTATGAATAATTATAGATTGGCGAATAGGGTTATGAATAGTGTGCCTAAAGGCCTCAGAAAGAAGGGGAGACCTAGGATGCGGTGGGCAGACAATGTCAAAACAGGACCTTGTTAGAATAGGTGTGCAGTGGCCAGATGCAGTAGATGTAGCTCAGGATAGACTTGCTTGGAGAACTAAATTGCACGGTCTGGTTGGACCTCCATAGCCCATGGCTTCTTGAGGAGGAGGAGGATGATGATGATATTTGCAAAGGTTCAGAGACCTGCTCAAGGTTAAGGAAATTTTTGATAGCAAGAGATGAGGTGTTTGTTTAATTTCCTGCCTGACTGATGGATTTAGCTCTCTTTGTGGACATTACTAACCACCTAATGAATTTAATTTACAATTGCTGAAATGATTGGTTATATTGTTTTAGGAACAAAGTTAATATTGTCCAGCTGATGAAGAATGAATTGGAAAATTTGCAAACTATATGTGATGAACTGTTTAAAAAAGTGACATTTGACAAGAATAAATACCACACAAAAAAAACTCTTTGAAAGAAGATTCCAAGAATTCATGAGACTTGAACCAGTTGTTACATTCATGTTGTACCCATTTGGCATTGTTGATGTGATGACAAGGATAAATACTTTATTTTCGTTTTAGTCACTATTGTCAAAAATGAGTCTTCTTCAAAGTGACCTACACAAAAATTCATAGTTTTGACATTCATTTCCGGAATCTGAGTGATGAAGAAAAGTGTCCTAATCTAAACTGACTGCTTTTTACTTAACATCCATTTTTAGCTCCACTTATGCGAGCCTGCCTTCTCGACATTGAATATTATTAAGTCGAAGTATCATTCCTGTCTCGCAGATGACCACTTGAAATCACGTTTAGGTTAGCAGTTAGTAATTATACACTACAAAATTGGTGGACAGCATGTAGTGGAAGTCTTCATCATCAATTCAACTCTTAAAATGCCAGCTTTGTAGAGCAAAATTCATTCTAATGGCTGGGTTAATTTTGAGATTTTCAGGAGAGAAAAAAAGAACATCTTTGAAACCTTATCCTGAAATAACTAACAGACATAATTTGTTTTGTCCTATACTAAAATAAAGAATATTTAATTGTGAATTTTTAGAAAATATAATTTTTGAGAAAAACAGCCAACATATTAATATCACTTATATATATATAGTAAAAACAAAGTAATTTCATTGGATTTGAACCTTATTTTGAACTAACTAATTAACATAATATGACAAGTAGTATGTGCAAACAACAAAGCAATTGAAAACAAAAATATAGTAAAAATTGCAATGCGTAGATAAATACATTCTTACAAAATGATGCAAATATCTCCCATTTAAAAACATCCATTGTACCAGTTTATTGTGTGGCAATTCCAAAAGGTTAAGAAAAGGTCAAATAGAAACAGTTCAAAGAATGTTCTGCGTGAAACTTTAGTTTGGAAACAATACCTAAAAGAAGAAATAACTAAAATGCTCCAGTGTGAAATGTGATCCCAAAAATGGCTGCCACAGAAGAATAATATTTTCTTTTTTTTTTATCCACTGTTACAGGATATCTAAATAATCAGGCACATTTTTATTATCAAATTTAATTCATAAATTTTAAGTACAAATAATTATTATTAAACTCAACTCATTAAGTATCCACTAATAATTTCCACTCTGTAAATTGATTCAAATATTTAGAGGAAAAATTGTCTTGAGCCGGGTGGAATACGAACCTACGACCTCCTGATAACATGTCAGGTGCTCTGGACCACTGAGCTACCAGCCGCTGATCAAAATCTCCTCTAACTGATGTTACGAACATTCTCAACCTACTTTCCTAATATGTAGAGAGTGTTCAGGCAATCCCGCCTCAGCGGGTTTTTAATGCCTTTTCTTAGATGGAATGCACGTCTTATGAGTGTGCAATCTACAAATAATTATTATTAAACTCAACTCATTAAGTATCCACTAATAATTTCCACTCTGTAAATTGATTCAAATATTTAGAGGAAAAATTATCTTGAGCCAGATGGGATACGAACCTACGACCTCCTGATAACATGTCAGGTGCTCTGGACCTGACTTGTTATCAGGACATGTTAATAATAATTATTTGTAGATTGCATACTTCTAAGACATGCATTCCATCTAAGAAAAGGTATTAAAATGCCACTTGAGGTGAGACTGCCTGAACACTCCCTACGTATTAGGAAAGTAGGTTGAGAATATTCATAACATTAGAGGAGATCTTGATCGGCAGCCTGTAGCTCAGTGGTAGAGCACCTAACATGTTATCAGGAGATTGTGGGTTCGTATCCCACCCGGCTCAAGAAAATTTTTCCTCTAAATATTTGAATCAATTTACGAGTGGAAATTATTAGTGGATAAATTTTAAGGATTAATTTTTAAAAACTTTACAATGGGCTATTTCTCTGGGATGTATAGTGTTAATAAACTTACATATTTTCTCCTTTTGGATAATAATAATATTTGTATTATCTGCTCGTAGTTTTGTTATTAGTTCTGTTGCCATTTTGTTATAGAAAAATAATATTTGTTCTTGGTTTATGAAATTTGTTTTTACTCATTCTTATTATAAGCATTAAGATATTAAATTGTAAGTTGATTCACATTTGTTTGTATTTATACATTTGTATGTATACAACTAAAAAAATTTAACGTGTGGTGGACTGAAGCATTCTGAGAAAATTGAAGTAACTCTCATCCTGCAAAAGTCTGCCCAGGCCTGATCTAGAGTTGCATGATTATCAATCTCTTCCTGGACCACATAATAACTAAGTATCATCATTGGTGAGTGCTTCACACAGACTCTATACGAGCTTTGATTCTTAAGGCTTTGGCTTCACACTGTTCTTTTCAGCATTCACTAGCAGCTCCATCATCTGTTACCTCTACCATCTTGTTTTATTGAGTATCAGGACATGCTGAACAGGGGCAATAACGTAGTAGATGCTGCTCTCAGTCAGCTGTACCCCATTGCTGGTTTTGTACTTGGATTTTTAAGAGTTCATCAAATTCTAGGCACAGTGACAGTGATTTTGTCTGAATGGATTAAACAAATTATTCTAGATCATGCCTGTTGTCAAACTTGGACAGTCTTTTCATGGGAATTGCAAAGAGGAAGTTGAACTTGCTCAGCTGTGCATAGTTCATGGATTTCTAACATTCTTCCTTAGAAGGACAACCAACCTAAGTGAAAGTTTTGTGACACCCTTTAACCATCAAACATTTTATTTCAATGTCTTTATTTTAATGCAAAATGTGTTTTATCTCTCGTATCATGTCTGAACTCCCTACGTTGGAATTTTATATTTCATTGAGTCTCATTTGTTTGCATATTTGTTACTTTGAACAATGGAATTTAATTATGAATAAAGCCCAATCACATTTTACTTGTTATAATCAGTCTCACCACTACTTAAACAACTGAAGGCTGGACTTTTTATCTTTTTTCTTTGTGAGGAAATTTTAACTTCATCTAGAAATAGACAGGATATAGATAGATAATGATAGATAGTTAAAATAGTTTAATCACAATTTCATTGTTAAAACAAATTTAAATGCTGTTAGCCGTCCCATGGCCGAGTGGTTAGCATGCTTGGCTACTGGGGACCTCTACTGGGGACCTCTACTCTAAGGGACCTGGGTTCGAGCCTCGGGTAAGGCATGGTTGTGCTCGTTGTTTTTCTGCTGAGGTCCTGCCATCTTCTCAGATCTTCTACTATGGCATATAAATTGACAGGCTCCTGTCAGACCTCTGTGGCAAGCAGTTGCTCGAGGGAGTATTTTTTTTTTAATTATGTTCTTAACCTTAGACATGGGTAAAGCTTTTCTAACTCAAAATGTTACAGTATACAACATGGAGTAGTTTTAACTTATCGTACATCGTAGCGCAATGTTACTTTCACTAAGTTCTATGTGCTGCAATTTTGAATATGCTATATTGAACATAATTGTTGTTCATGCTCGCATAGCAGCTGTGATGAGAATATCGTGGCATGTCATGAGAGAAACTTCGGAAGTCGAATATGAACATGTTGAGTGTGTCCATGTCAAGCCAGATTGAGTGTGTCCCTTCACACGATATGATGACTTCTTTGCTGTTTGATGTTTCAGGCTGGTACACTTTACACTAAGAACCTGTTGGTGACATCATATGTGGAGAAACAGTCCATATTTTCAGGGTATTCGGCATTTTGCAGACTGATGGTGAATATTGATGTAGCAGTTGATAATAAGTATCTGAATGTGAAGTTTTTTAAAACCCTGTCTTGTTCTTTTTAAAGGCATTTAACTAATTTTTAACTTGATACATTTAAACTTTAAAAGCTTTTAGCTTAAGTTAAAATTCTTCACTGCTGCACATTTCCCTTGTCCAATGTTACCATCAGTCAACATGATGGTTAGTGAAGGTTATTTATATTTGGGATGGCTGCCCCATGGTAGTCCTTTATGGTACGAATATGGTAATTTTCTATTAATGCATTCCATGCATCAGGTAGGGTAGTTATGTCTGTATTGCAGAGGGTTTCTTTATGTAGATTAATGATTTCATTTTCCATCGTCACATCATCATGCGAAGATCTGGCTTGACAGGGACTCACTCAATATGTCCATATTGAACTTCAGAAGCTTCTCTCTTGGCATGCCATTATAGAATATTCTCATCACGCTGTTATGTGAGTATGAACAAGAACTCTGTGTTCAATATAGTATATCCAAAATTGCAGCATATATATTGTATAATTGCAGCACGTAGTGAAATTAATATTATTCTATGATGTATGATAAGCTGAAACTACTCCATGTTGTATACTGTAAGCATTCCAATATAATTGAGCAATGCTTTTCGTAATTGCTTCCCATGTTCAAAGAGTCATGCTTCGTCACTGGACAACATAAAACATAACTATGGGTTTCGAGGATCTGTGAACAGGCAAAAATCAAAAATACGAAAACAAGGTAAAAGCTTAAATTAATCGACCCTTTCGGGTCATATGGGAGGCATAACATCTCAATTCCTGTCTATTTAAAATTTAAAATAGTTTAATCACTATTTCACTGTTAAAACAAATTTAAATACCCTTAATTATGCTCTTAAGCTTAGCCATGGGTAAAGCTTTTCTTGTGAATCATTGAACTGGATTGCATCCAGGTACTTATGTTCCCAAATAATTAAATTAGATTGCCTTTCAAATGTCATTGAATTAGAATGTTGTTCTGATACTTGAAGTTTCCAAATCATTGAAACACAACATTGTTCCAATATTTGATGTTTTCTAATCATGAATAGGAACATATTTTAGTATATGTTTCCAAATCAATAATCATGGGTAGTTCTATATATATTTTTATATTTATTTAAACCACTTTTTTTTTTTGTTATATTAGTATTATATATCATAGTAGATAGAAGAGGATTGAGGGTTTAATTTACTCTTCTGTGGAGAAATTTATGTATGGAAAAACCTTTTTTTTTTCTCGGCTATTTTCATTAGCAAAATCTTTCAAAATCGCAAACTTCCAAGAATTTTAATTTTGGCTACTTATTATGTAATGTATAATAAGAGTTGTGTATAATTTTAATTATACTATTTCCTTGTTAGATGAAAGATAATTGTCATTGTGTTGTATATTTAAATAAAGGCATTATTCTTATTGAAAAATCGAGAACAATTCTTCCAGCCAATATTAAATTCTATAACAAACATCTGTGGAAGTCACATAATATTTTCCCCAACTGCCATTAGCAAACTGAAAGAAGCAGTAATGGCCTAGCAAAGGTATTCTGATGTCATTACATTGGCAGATCACAGAAAAATGGCTTTGGTCCCTTTCTTGAGGGGGCGGGGGTGGCTCAGTCGGTAGCGCGCCAGGCTCGTAATCTGTAGTTCCCAGGTTTGAGTCCCAGCTGGGTCAGCGTTGAGATTTATCTCCGCATAACTCCCCACCCTGCCCACGGTCAGTAGGGGACAGCGATGGGCTTGGAAAGGCCGCCGTCCGTCGGGTGGGACGTTAAGCCGTGGTCCCGTGTGCGGGAGAGCCATACCCTGTGCACGTTAAAGAACACGCTGGATGGCCTTGACGGGAGGCTACCATCTGTCTCCCAACAGCTGTTCCAGTAGGTCCCCTCCCCCAACCTTCTCTGAGCCTACGGGGTCCATGTGACCTGGCCATTTAGCCCATGGTGTGCAAAAAAGTGCCGCTCAGAGGTAAAACAACAACAACAACAACAACCCTTTCTTGAGGGCTTAAATATCATAATTTTTTTAAGCAGTCTTAGAAAAACAGGCTCAAGCACTTCCAATGAGACTCAAACTTATTCTCACCTACCCATTCAAACCCCCCCCCCCCCCCCCGGGAGTTTCTGGATACGCTATTGCAGAGAAAAATATCAATAACATGAAAAGGGATGGTTGTGAGAAATGTTTCCTCTAATCTGCACAACTGCCAAGATGTGCGCATGGACATCAGCCATTCTCTGTGCACAAAGGTTCGAAAATGACAGTGTCATGTGAGAAATTCCTTCCATGCACAGTCACAAAATATTAGAACGTTGTCTGTGAGATAGTTTTACAAGTATTTGCTTGTGTAATCACATGTATCACTTTGGGTGTGGCATTCTTAAATTAAACAAAATTGGTATAAAGTTATTAATTTCGATCTCACTAAATTTAGCTAAATTTAACACAATGAACTATTGTGGGAAAAGCATCTTATGTTTCTAGTGTTAAATAGGATTGCATTATAAGTAAATAGTAGAAAAAAGTTATAAGTGTTGCTGTATCTCTGCTGGACAAAACTTCATAATTGTAAATCTTACTGTATTTCTGAAAACCATATACAAATATTTGTATCTCGTATAAATATCTTTTTTTATTTCCCAGCTATCTTCCACTGTTAGATGACAGTTTGCCTCATGGAAATCTTCCTTATGCAATATAGGTTATTGCATGTGGACAGCAGAAGAGAAATTTTGAATAAACTATTGAGACTATATAGCTACTGATTTGCATATATATATATGTTGAGATATTTTATTAATGTAATTCTATGTGGCATGTGAAATGGTGCTAAGCAATAAAATTGGTTCAAATCATTATCTAGTTTCATCCGTACATTTTACTTTTAAAAAAATTACACCTTTACATTGCAATTTTTAAAATTGGAAATTTCCAAACAGTTAGTCTTTCAGTACCAGTCTCTGTTCAAATATCACATTTTTTACTTACATGCCAAATTTTGTTGCTAGAATGGACATTCAGTTCCATGAATATCCCACAGAATGTCCAAGATCCCTAGATTTAAATCCTCTTGATTTCTTTCTTTGGAGGCACATAAAAAATACTGTCCACCAAACTGCAGTAATAAATTTGGTGGACTTGCATCACAAGATAACCATTCTTGGGCAAAAATCATCCATATATGGGGCTGGGGTGGCATCTCATCATTTGCCAAAAGGGACAAATCATCAGCCTCATCTAAATCAGAAATTTTGAAATCTAGACCAAAATCTTCCCCTTGCAAAGAAAAAAGAAATAAAATTCACCTTTGTCGAACACCAGAAGCAGGGGCGTAGCTATGGGGGAGGCTCCCCCCCCCCCAAAAAAAGTACTCGGAGTTGGCAAAATTCGAAGCGACTTAGTAAAATCTAGGTGAGTTGTGGAAATTTGAAATTTTGTGAAATTAAGGGGAATTAACAATCTAGACAACTTGGCAAAATCTAGGGTAATTGTAAAAATCGAGGGAACTTGGCAAATCTAGGGCAGTTGGAAAAATGGAGACTGCAAAATCTGGAGCAGTTGGCAAAATTAGTGACTTTGCAAAATTATTGGGAGTTGGCAAAATGCGGAATGACTTCGCAAAATCGTGGGGAGTTTGCAAAATTCTGAGCGACTGCACAAACGATGTAAAAATTGAGATTTTTTTCTGTAATATTTTGACGAGTTGACAAAATCTAGGGCAGTTGGAAAAATTCGAATCCACTTTGTAAAATATAGGAGCCTTGTGAAATTGGGATTAGTTTTGTGAAATTAAGAAGCTTTGGACAAATCGAGAAAACTTGGCAAAATCTAGAGCAGTTGGCAAAATTCGAAACCACTTAGTAAAATACGGGGAGTTGTGATAATTGAGTTTGAAATTAAGGAGAGTTGATAAAATCGAGAAAACTTGGCAAAATTTTATGTAAAATAAAATCCCCTCTCAAGCAGCTGCTTGCCACAGAGGTCTGACAGGAGCCTGTCAGTTTATATGCCAAAGTAGAAGGTCTGAGAGGATGGCAGGACCTCAGCAGAAAAACTACACATGCACCCGGGACTTTTTTTTAGCAGTTTGAAAAATTTGGAGTGACTTGACAAATTCAGGAGAGAGAGAAAAATTGAGATTGGTTTTGTGAAATTAACGAGAGGTAGCAAAATCGAGGCAACTTGGAAAAATCTTGGGTAGTTGGCAAAATTCGAATCCACTTTAAAATACAAGAGTTGTGAAAATTGGGAATAGTTTTGTGAAATTTAAGAGAGTTTGCCAAATCGATATAAGTTGGCAAAATCTTAGGGAGTTTGAAAATTTTGAAGTGACGGCAAAATCAAGAGATATAAAGATTGGAATTTGCTTTGTGAAATTAAGGAGAGTTGGCCAATTGAAAGGGAATTGGGAAAATTCACACAGACTTTTGCTACAATTTAGGCGAAATGTAAATATTGAGATTATTTCTCTGAAATTATGGTTGGCAAAATGCAGGATAGTTGTGAAAATTATTTAACTCCCCCCCCCCAACCATAGTTCTTCGCTAGGCCCCTCACCAGCAGCAATGCTAAAGCAATTGCTACAAGCCGTATCAACTCGCACACTACTCGGTGTTATTATAGAGAACTTTTATTATGTTAACTAACTTATCTAGTATGCCATACGATCTCAAAATCAACCACAAATTATGACGATCAACAGAGTCAAAAACCTTTTTGAAATTAAAGCTAGTAACCACAGGTTTCTGAAACTAAACATTTCCCAAGAATCTGCTTAAGTAAAGAAACTTTACACATCCCTCTACCACTTCTGAATCCACAAGTCCTCATCACGCAATTGTGCATCAGCCAGATTCTTAATTCTATTAAGCTAATTTGGCAAAGAACTACCTGGAACAGAAAGTAGGCTGATACCACTATAATTAAAAAAAAAAAAACTGCGATCACCATTTTTAAAAATGGGGATAATAATAGCTCTGATAAAATCCAGGAACAATGCTTTTCATCTACCCCTGGGAATTTACTTAAGTTTAGAAACAGCCAAAATAACCTTTAATATAGGAGCTTGGGTTGGATTGTTTTATCTCTAAGCGGTGCTTTTTTGCACACCATGGGCTAAATGGCCAGGTCAAAAGGACCGAAGTTTGGGGGGGACACACTGCAACAGCTGTTTTGAGACTGATGGTAGCCTTCCGTCAAGGCCATCCAGTGTGTTCTTTAACGTTGGGTTGTTTTACTTTTGAGTAGAACTTTTTTGCACACAATGGGCTAAATGGCCAGGTCACAAGGACCCCGAAGGCTCAGAAAAGGTTGGGGGGAAGGGACCCACTGGAACAGCTGTTGAGAGACAGATGGTAGCCTCCTGTCAAGGCCATCCAGTGTGTTCTTTAACATACACAGGGTATGGCTCTCCCACACACGGGGCCACGGCTTAACTTCCCAACCGACGGGCGGCTGCTTTTTTAAGCCCATCGATATTCCTTACTGATTGTGGACGGTGGGGTTTTGCGGTGATAAATCTCAACTTGACCCAGCTGGGACTAGAACCTGTGAACTGCAGATTACAAACGTGGTGCACTACTGACTGAGCCACCCTCACCCCTTAATATAGGAGCAACATTAAAGCCTGATCGCCTTGTTTAGTGTTTTTGTTAAGCCTAATCGCTTTGTTTAGAACAACGCCAAAATGTTCAGCCCATCTTAATGACAGAAAACTCACCTATAACCTTGTTTATCCTTCAAACCCTGTGTACTTGTCAGTTAATGTTTTGTTTCAGTAAAAACAATCTGGTACCGCCTTTTGCTGTTGTCTAGTTGCTTCCTCATTCAGGGAAGCTATCAAACAAAAAAATTTTGTCAGCTGTTAACTGATCCTTTACACGTTTATTAGGCTCTCTGTGATGCATTCTGTTAGGATTAGTAGGCTGTTGATTAATATTATTTTTGAAGTTCTTCCTAAAATAATCTCCAGTGCCTTGTCACTCAAGAAACTTTGTCTCCTCTGCACCTATTTACTCAAAAGAGCACTATTAGTTTTACGAAGAGTGTTTAATCATGCCCATCTGTATAGACGGCCATGATTTACCCCTGAGTAGTACAACAATCGGTTAAGGAGCAAAAGTTTAGGCAGCTTCACGTGAGCTAGCCTCTCCACTGAAGCCAAAACCATTTCCTTTCCACATTCAAATTAATTTATGACTCAGAAATTTTATGTATCCTTTTACACAACTTCCAATTACATTGATTTTTCTTATAGCGACAAATATATTGGTGGGATATCATCTGTTAATTGAACCAATTGCTCATTAATTGAAAAACTACCATGTCTGTATGAGATCAAAGAGATTACGGAATGAGGAGTACGTGGAGGTTTATGTCTCTGTTATAATTCAGAAAGTACCTAGAAGCAGCAACTGAAAAGCTTCTGTGCATCAAGTTTGCTCCAATTGTGTACTGGTATACAAGTACACGCCAATTATTCAGAGCAGTAGTTCTCTTCCATATTCTGTGAATTGGGGAAGCTGTATTCTTACTAACTATGAAACAAACATTTAGTACAAAAATGCCACAAAGAATAATTCAAAATCTTTAAAAAAAAATATTTAATATAAGTCTCATTTGTGAGAAACAATTATTTACTATTTATTTTGGAAATTAAAACATTTAAGAGGAGCTTTGTTATTCGAAAGAATTTTTCTTGAAGGTTATATATAACAAATCATTCAGTATAGGATTTTCCAAATTCTTTATATCGGGATATTGGGATTTTTTTTTTTTCTTTTTTCAGTCCCTCTTTGTGGCTCAAAACTAAAAATGCATATTTAAAAAAAAATTATTTTTTATTTAGCGCATAAGTATTTAACCTTCCCATGGTCGAGTGGTTAGCGCGCTTGGCTACTGATCTAAGGGACCTGGGTTCGAGCCCCAGATCAGGCATGGATGTGTGTTGTTTTTCTGCTGAGGTCCTGCCATCCTCACAGACCTTCTACTACGGCCATATAAACTGACAGGCTCCTGTCAGACCTCTGTGGCAAGCAGCTGCTTGAGGGGGTATTTTTTTTAATAAGTATTTATTATGTGTGCATTTTGTAACTTTGAAATAATTAAGATGAGAAAACGAAGAAGAAAATGCAAAATATGCTGTGGGAATCAGTCCTAGCCATGTCGTAGCTTGCCTTATTTGTGAACGTTGCATGACAATAATCTGGTCATGTGATTATTTGTATGTTTTCTAATGGCCATTACTGGACACCACAGGCCACACTTCGGAAAATGATGGTTTAGTAAATTAATGTAATTTTAGATGCTTGTATAACGATTTTTTAGTTTACAACCATTTTGAAATTGTGTAGGATAACTGTAACTGCAGCATCTGCTTCAAATATATCATTTTCAATAACTGTACACTTTAAAAGATGAATTTTTAAAATCGAGCATTGGATAAATTTGATTGTGATCTATATAATTTATTTCCCAGGTCATTTTTCTGTAAAAAGCTTATTTTAAATCTACAAAGCATTAAATGTGGGTTTCCTTTCACCTAACATGGAAATATCCTAATACGTTTGAGAATATAATGTATATCTTCACAATCCATGCCCTTTTTAAGTTCTCTTTGGATTGGCTGGAGAGATAGTTCTATGAATCGCTCTTAACCATGGATATTTACAAATTATTTACCTCTTCCTTTTAAGAATTGAAAAAGACAAAATTCTGTTGATAATTAAAGAAACTAAATTCAACATTTGTAGGATGACACCCTTATTACTTTGACACCCATATAACTTTGGCATGCTTATTACAATAGCGCCCATAGGCAAATGTCTAACGTGGCTTTTTAGAAATCCGGCCCTATCCATGCTGTATAAGAAGGTTGGTTAGGAGAAGAGTGCTTTCTTCTGCTCCTGAGCTCCGAATCAAATACGTGCTTGATCTGGGCGATAACACTTTCATTCGGCGTTAGAAAATACGATTATATTTCCCTTCATGATTATAAAGCGCTGTCAAGTGAAACAAAACAATAGGGCACCCACAACAAACGGTGAGAAAGCAAAACAATAGGGCACCCACTTCTAATTGACCATCTCACAATAAAACTTTTGGTTAGATAGACAAATGATATTGACCTGTTGTACGATTCTCTGACATCCTACAAATGACATTTATAAAATGTGTTGGACAGAGTGAAAATGAAGTTATGGGATTTGGGTTGTTGTTTAACCTCTGAGCGGCACTTTTTTGCACACCATGGGCTAAATGGCCAGGTCACATGGACCCCGAAGGCTCAGAGAAGGTTGAGGGAAGTGACCCACTGGAAAAGCTGTTGGGAGACAGATGGTAGCCTCCCGTCAAGGCCATCCAGCATGTTCTTTAACGTGCACAGGGTATGGCTCTCCTGCACACGGGGCCACGGCTTAACGCCCCATCCGACGGACGGCGGCCTTTCCAAGCCCATCGGTGTCCCCTACTGATCGTGGGCAGGGCGGAGACTTTTGCGGAGATAAATCTCAACGCTGACCCAGCTGGGACTCGCGCCTGGGAACTACAGATTACGAGCCTGGTGCGCTACCGACTGAGCCACCCCCACCCAGAAGTTATGGGATATCAGACTAAATGCGGTATTTGATTGGGGTACGTTGGTGGAAAACTGCTACCCATAGTTCTACAGCAGAAATATCTGTGTTTTATCCGTTGTTTAAGCTTTGGTTAGATGGCAGGAAATGCGAGTGCATTTACCCCTGAGTATTACAACAATCAGTTAAGGAGCAAACGTTTAGGCAGCTTCAGGTGAGCTAGCCCCTCCACTGAAGCCAAAACCATTTCCTTTCCACAATCAAATTGATTTATGACTCAGAAATTTCATGTATCGTTTTACGACTTCCAATTACATTGATTTTTCGTACAGCGACAAATATATTGGTGGAATATCATCTGTTCACTGAACAAATTGCCCATTAACTGAAAAACATTACCATGTCTGTGTCAGATCAAAGAGATTTCGGAGTGAGGAGTACATGGAGGTGTATGTGGTATCTGTCATAATACAGAAAGTACCTAGAAGCAGCAACAGAAAAGCAGCTGCACATCAAGAACGCTCTATGATATCAGACCCATGCAACAAGCATGTCTCCCAATATCACACCCGTTGCATTTATCAATTCAGATCTGAAAACTGTCTTCTCCATTAACCTCTTGATACTTTCGTATGGAAAGGAATTAATATTCTTATTAAAGTATATTTACATTAAGGGTTAACATAGAGAAGGGTTGGGTTGGGTTGTTTTACCTCTGAGCGGCACTTTTTTGCACACCATGGGCTAAATGGCCAGGTCACATGGACCCCGAAGGCTCAGAGAAGGTTGGGAGAGGGGACCCACTGGAACAGCTGTTGGGAGACAGATGGTAGCCTCCCGTCAAGGCCATCCAGCGTGTTCTTTAACGTGCACAGGGTATGGCTCTCCCGCACACGGGGCCACGGCTTAACGTCCCATCCGACGGACGGCGGCCTTTCCAAGCCCATCGGTGTCCCCTACTGACCGTGGGCAGGGCGGGGGGAATTTTTGCGGAGATAAATCTCAACGCTGACCCAGCTGGGACTCGAACCTGGGAACTTCAGATTACGAGCCTGGCGCGCTACCGACTGAGCCACCCCCGCCCCACATAGAGAAGGAATATCCTTTCTTGAATACCATAGGAAAAAGGTATCTTACTTAATTTGGCGTCAGCACAGCCCTGTGACCCAGTGGTTAGAACTCTTAGCTACTGATTAAAGGGACCTGGGTTCGAACGCCCGATAAGGGATGGATGTTTGTGTTGCCTCATGATCACAGACGGCTGTGTCTGCTGACTGCTTAGTGAGGCAAGAATATTCATGATGCCTTGCTAATTGGCTGCGAACAACGATGAAGGCTATTTAAAAATGCTTAACAAATGATTTAAATGATGAAGAACTTTACTGTTTTTTGTTTTTTTATTTCAATGAGGTTATTCCGGTGTAGTAATTAAAGCAAAATAGATTTAATTAATACACACTAATTGATTTATATCGGATGAAAAGCGAAGACGCTGAAAACTGCTTCTCTTTCAAATCGAGGTTTTGTATGAAAATTAAAAAAAAATCGATATGTTCTTAATATGTGATTAAAGCTGAACTAAATTGACTGTAAACTCAGCAGACTTTAATTTGAGCCCGTTTAAAACAGGAACAATGGTAAACATATTTTAAAATTTAATACATGATCAAATCTTTCAGCTTAAACGAAATCCCTCAAAATTGATAGATCTTAATAGTGCAAATCCGCGCCTCATTTAAAAAAAAACATGAAAAGTCACATTTATTTTCTTCTTTCATTAATAAATATTAATTTTTATTAAAAATTGAAAGAAATAATCAGAGTGTAAACTTTTTTTTTAATTCAGCTGAGGCAGGAAATCAAATCTTCTCTCAATAAATGATACAATTTAATTTCATGCTATAGAAAACCTCAAATATCATAAGCTTGTTATTCAGCTGAAGCATTAAGAAATTCAAGCCCCCCTCTCACACAAACGCACAAATGGCATAATTCAAATCTGATGCTATGAAAAAATAAATATTGTAAACTTTTATATCAGCTATGGCAGAAGGAAATCCAAGGTCTCTCTCACACACACAAATGAATAATTCAAATTGCATGCAATATATATAAATATAAAATAAAATAATTTACACTTTCTCTCATTTCAACTAAGGCAGAAGGAAAGGCAAGACCTCCCCCCCCCCCGCTCACACACACATAAATGACACGATTGAAATTTGGTGGAACAAAAACCAAATATTGTAAACTTTTATATCAGCAAAGGCAGAAGAAAATCCAAGGTCACACACACAAACACAAATGACATAATTGAAATTGCATGCTATATATATATAAAAACAATAATTTACACTTTCTCTCATTTCAACTAAGGTAGAAGGAAAAGCAAGCCCCACACTCCCCCCCATACAAATGACATGATTGAAATTTCATGCAATAAAAACCACATATTGTAAACTTTTATATCAGCTGAGGCAGGAGGAAATCCAAGGTCACACACACAAACACACACAAATGACATAACTAAAATTGCATGCTATACATATAAAAACTACAATTTACACTTTCTCTCATTTCAACCCCCCCCCCCCCCTCCCACACACACGCGATTGAAATTTCATGCAACAAAAACCAAATATTCTACACTTTTATATCAGCTGAGGCAGAACGAAATCCACGGTCACATACACAAAAAATGACATAATTGAAATTGCATGCTATATATATATATAAACCAATAATTTACACTTTCTCTCATTTCAACTAAGGCAGAAGGAAAGGCAAGCCCCCCCCTCCCACAAACATACAAATGACATGATTGAAATTTCATGCAACAAAATGCAAATATTGTAAACTTTTATATCAGCTAAGGTAGAAGAAAATCCAAGGTCACACACACACACAAATGACATAATTGAAATTTCATGCTATAAAAAAAATGCAAACTATTTTCATTTCAGCTGAGGCAGTAGGAAATTCGTATCCCACACACATAATATAAGACATAAAGTTACTGCAAAGTATATTTTTGTCACTGTGTTTTGTGCAAATTTAGTTGTTTGCCCTAATATGATGCCTTTTAATTTTTCTGTCCTTTGTGTCTCTAAATGGTGGTCTAATTTTAGCATATTCTTTTGCAATGTTTCTTTTTCATGTTATAAGCATGATTGCCAACTTCCAAATCCAATTCCCTATTTCTGATATGATTATCTAGTGATATGAGCACCAAGATGCATTGAAGCCTATGTAGGACTTTAACCTGAATTTTTTAATTAGGCATGAAATGGTTGTTGTTGAGAATATAAAGTTTTTTTTTGCTATAAAGACAGCTTATAATAGCATTTTTCAATTTCAGAGAAAAGAGACACAATGACTTTCATTGCTTTACTGTGATTGCTTGATATTATCCACATGTGAGAAACACCTAAAATGTCACTGGGCATTTCATTATTGCTGCCAATGATTTTAACTTAATCGAAAGTTAAACAATGGCCATTTTTATTAATTATCAGCCGGTTAATTATTAACTGCATATGTGTACTTTGGAACTAAAGACATTAGGTTATTATAGTTTCCCTCTTTTGCTCTAACAGCTTTAAAAAAATAAATATTGTCCTGGCTGAATTTCTAAGTAAAAATGTATTTTGAGCCAGACAAAACAATGTTAAAAAAAATAACCTATGGGATTTTCCAGCTATATAAAACTGAAACAAACATAAAAATTAGAGTTTCAGAAGCTATATCTGAATTTTTATCATTAGCAGTATTACATAATCTACATATCCGCAATAGCATTTGCCATTGAACAGTATTTGTTTCCTAATTGACTTCTCAAATAATAAAGTGAATATCATATGCTTCTGCTTACTATCAGTAAAATTTTCCATGCAGAAAACTTCAATAAATCCAGGAATGCCATCTACAGATCTACACCAAGTTGAAATTGTGGAGCTATTGGGAAATAATTTTCTCGTACAAATTCATAAGCTTTTTAAAAATAAAAAAAATAGAACCTCAATTTTTAATAAGCCTTTGAAGAATGAAAATATCACGGTAAACCTATTTACCTCTTGGCAATAAAATATGCCATTGCTTCTTTCAGCATTTTTGCTGTGAATTTCTGAACAGGTTTAAAGTTTTATTTAGAAACACAGGCTTTGGTGTCCCAATGTCATCTTGATGAGCTTTGGAGCCTAAAACAAATCTAATATTTCTTTTAAAATAGAAGAATCTGATTGCTTTGCTCTTAGCTGGCAATAATTTCACCATAGCATTTTCTTTCATTTTTGGATTTGGATATCCTTTTGCACTGACATCAACTCTCTCTTAAATTTTTTTAGGACTCTTCCCTCTTACACAGCATGAGTGATCATTTTTATAGGCAATATTTGTTCTCACTGCAATTTCTATCATATCTTCCACAAGTGTCTCTCAATACAAGCATTTGTTACAAATGTGAATAAAGGTGGCACAGCATCATTAATTAATCCTACTGTGCCATTTTCTGGAGCTTTATTTTTAAAAAGTAAAGTGCTGGGAACAGATAATACTAGCTGCTGTTTAAAGATAGACAGTGGAGCTTCAACCAGAATTGACAAGCCTTAGCATTTCAACTCATAAAATTTTTTTATCAAATATGAAGAGTAATTTTTAGACTTCATTTATCACATGCAAAATTATAAAATCCCTATTTCAGGCGTTTCGTTTGAGGAAAAAAAAAACAATATGTGTTATTTTGGTAAAATAAAAATGCAAAGCAGAAGTCTCATAAAATTAATGTCTAAGTTCAATATTTCATTTAGAAACAATATTCAAGAAAATATTCTATAAATTCCATGCTGTTTCAATCTGTAAATCGCCTTCTTTTCATATGTAAATATTATTAGTTTCATTTATGAAAAAAATCGTGAACTACATTTGATGTTATACTAGGACAGAACGGTATTTTAAAATGCTTTATTTATTTTTAGGCCTCTCTGCTTTAACAATTTAAAAGCATTTCACAATATTCGTAAATTACTAACCTATGAAATGTCGAATTGCTGCATTTGTAATATTTTTCAGTAGTTGGTACACAATTCATGTAAATCTAAGAGCGTGTTGAAAAGTTTGATTACGCTAATCAAACACGCCTCTCTCTCTCTCTGCCTCACTGAGGAGTAGGCTTAAGATTTTGTACATGTTCATGACGTCCGTTGCCAGTTCTGTCTCTAGTAATATTATTTCAATGCTCCTGTGATATTCGTTAGCACGGTCCAAATTTCTTGCACAACGTTCTCTGTGTGGCCCAGTGATTGGTTTAATAATCAGGTTCTCACTTGGCTGGTGGCTTCGTTTCTACACAAATTGTGACAGCTCGTGTCTCACTTTTAATCTGTATATTCTGTTGTTTCTTGCACTAAAGGTTAGTTTTATGAGTATTCCCTCCCGACATTTTATCACAGTTTGAACACGAAGAATTTCTCGATGTTGCAAAGGTCACTGCTGACTTGGTGCGCATTCTCAGACCCCGTGCCAAACGATCATGATATTTATTTCGTCAGATTTTGGCATTCTGTAATTCCCGACGTACTTCACCAAAGGTCCCAAATTCTGCTGACGGATTCCCCCTGCCCGACCCCATGTTTGGTTAGGAAATCAGGTCCCTAGTTGCAATGGAACGCCTCAATAATACCTTTGGAAATGTGGGGAATCTGGCAACGGTAATAGACTTAAACATTGAAGTAATATTACTAGAGACAGGACTGGCAACCGACGCCATGAACACGTACAGATGTTAAGCTTAGTCGATAGTGAGGAGAAAGTTAGGTGTTTCTAATAAGTCAACAGTGAAATGACTACTTCATGCTCCGCGCGTACGGATGCAAAAATAAATGCTCTAAGGGAAGTAATTTGACATTTCAGAGGTTAGTACTTTACGATAATTACGAGATGTGTTCTTTGTGATAAATTGAAATTGTTAAACTAAGGGATTTAAAAATAAAGGGTTGTCAACTTTTCAATATACCTTTCTGTCTAAGTCGAATGTAGTTCACGAATTTTTTAACATATGAAACTAATAATATTTGCATATGTAAAGTAAGTGATTTAAAGCCTGAATTAACATGAAATTAAAAGAATGTTTTAGTACATTTTATTACAATAAGAAATAAGCATAAGGCGTTAAATTTATGAGACGTCTGCTTTGCATTTTTCATTTTGCCAAAGTGTATTATTATTTAGGTAACATATTATATTGTGCAAGCTTATAATATTTGGGTTTATTTATAGCACGAAATGAAATTTTATCATTTATTGGGAGATTTGATTTCCTGCCTCAGCTGAATTAAAAAAAAAGTTTACACTCTGATTATTTCTTTCAATTTTTAATCAAAATTCATATTTTTTAATGAAAGAAGAAAATAAACGTGACTTTCATTTTTTTTAAATGAGGCACGGATTTGCACTATTAAGGTCTATAAATTTTGAGGGCTTTCGCTTGTGTTAGATTTTAAAATATATTTACCATTGTTCCTGTTTTAAACGGGCTCACATTAAAGTCTGCTGAGTTTACAGTCAATTTAGTTCAGCTTTAATCACATATTAAGAACATATCGAATTTTTTTTTAATTTTCATATAAAACCTCTATTTGTAAGAGAAGTTAGTTTCCAGCGTCTTCGTTTTTCATCCGATATAAATCAGTGTGTATTAATTAAATCTATTTTGCTTTAGTTGCTACACTGGAATAACCTCATTGAAATAAAAAACGAAAAACAGCAAAGTTCTGCCTCATTTAAATCATTTCTTAAGCATTTTTAAATAGCCTTCATCGTTGTTCGCATCCAATTCGCAAGACATCATGGGTATCTTTCTTCACTAAGCAGTCGGCAGACACAGCCGTCTGTGATCATGGCGGTCAATGCTACGGGAATCGGAGTTCTGTCTCTAGTATTACTGCCTCAATGCTCGGGAGCCTTAGGGTAGCAAAATCTGTGGTAACGGAAATGAAATCTCGATAGCTTACGCAGAAATTAAGCCACTGGCTGTGAGGAGTGCTTGCTGACGTTATCAAGATCGAGGCAAATTTCTTCCTGTTGAAAACCTGTGCTAAGATTAAAATGTTTTGTGGTGGTGGTGGTGGGGGGGGGGGGTTCTTACAAAATTTACCTTCAGTGCAGTAAAAATAACAATATACATGTTAACAGTGGCACCCGGGAAGTGCCGGGTACGTTTAGGTAGTAAGAAAATGAATCTATAAGTTATTTCGACTTTCGAAATTTCGGTCTTAAACTTATTGTAGCTTACGGCCTCAGAATTTGTCACAGCTTAGGGCCTCAGAAGGTCAAAGTCCAGTCCTGGATGGACGGCAACCTTTCCAAGTCCCTCGGTGTCCCCTACTGACCAAGGGCAGGGAGTTTTTGCAGAGATATATCTCAATGCTTGCCTAGATGGGACTGGAACTTGGAAGCTGCAGAGTAGAGGGCCCTGGTCTATTAATGCCCCCCCAACCCCCGTTTTCAAGGTTTACTGATCTCTAACAGAAGAAACTGCAACTATTGGGAGACTGTTTTTTTAAACTCTTACATCATTAAGTTTCCTAGATCCAATTGAATTACATTTTTCATTGTCGTGAAACCAACTATTTGGTGTTACGGAGGGCGTGAAAAAAGTTATTGATACGTGTCTTCAGATTTGCACTCGTTCCTCCGAAGTTAATGAGCTGGACTTGTTTGAATGTTTGTCAAAACTTGTCATTACGTGTTAAAAACAAAGACGCTATCATCATTTCTCTCTTTGCTCTGAGCGCGTAAAGTTTGGTCTGCGAAATCTTCATGTTGCTATTATGGAGAAAAAGAAGGGGAAAGACTTTACATTTTCACAAGGATGCAGCTTGGGGGCGAATAGAAAGAAATTCATGCTAATTTATCCCAAGTGTATGGGGATCATGCTTATCCATATGGCACTGTTATGGATGCGGAAATTCAGAGCAAGACGACAGAATTTTGAAGACATTTCTTGACCAGGGAAACCAAAGGCCATGAACGAGAGAACCATTGCTGCTGTTCGCGAACTCATTGTGGGAAACTCACAGATCACAGTTCACATAAGTTTAATGGGTTGTGGGTTGTTTTACCTCTGAGAGGCTCTTTTTTGCACACCATGAGCTAAATGGCCAGGTCACAAGGACCCCGAAGGCTCAGAGAAGGTTGGGGGAGGGGATCCACTGGAACAGCTGTTGGGAGACAGATGGTAAACTCCCGTCAAGGCCATCCATGTGTTCTTTGACGTGCACAGGTTATGACTCTCACGTACGCTAGGCCACGGCTGAACGTCCCATCCGACGGATGGAGGGCCTTTCCAAGCCCATTGGTGTCCTACTGGCCGTGGGCAGGGCAGGGAGTTTTGCAGAGATAAATCTCAACGCTGACCCAGCTGGGACTCGAACCTGGGAACTGCAGATTATGAGCGTGGTGCGCTACTGACTGAGCCACCCCCGCTCCTCACATAAGTTTAGATATCAGTGTATTGATTGGCAGTGTGGAAACAATTTTTCATCAGCATTTAAAGTTTTGAAATATCTGTGATACGTGGGTACCCTACAAAGAGATATCAGCAAAAAATATAACTAACAAAATTTAAAATATACCCATTTTCCTACAGAGCCAAAAAAGTAGAAAATAAACCCAAAACATATCGATGGTGCAATCGGTCACTGAGTTCGTATTCACTTCAAAGGAAGATAGGGCGCTGTTAATCTTGTTGAGTAGGTAAATCGGTAAATAGGCGCCCTATTTTGCCTGGGAAAAATTCTTTCCTAATTACTGCACATATGTGCGCAGTAGCACTTCTAATGTCTAGGGGCTCTCGAGAGATGAAAATATGGCACTAAAAATAATGCAATACTAACATATTATTTTATGCCTTTGTTAATTATCTGTAAGGAAGAGAGGTTCTAGTGAAGCCCATGCTCAATAACAGTGATGGATAGAATTCGGGAGTCATCTGGATTTTTAATCTGTTATCTGATATCTTAAATTAATATTGAGCTCCAAGTCTATGGCTTATATCTCGAAGTCTAAAAGAGTGCTTGATTGGCAACAGCAAAAGTAAAACACATAAACCCCAAAGGGGCCACAATGGCAAATGATTTTGAATTGTATATGGTTTGGTTTACAAAATTCTCGTGAAATCTTCGATGGAAAAGAATATATATATTATAGGTAGGTGGGGGGGGGGGGGGGAACGATCGCCTTCAAACAAAATGCAGGTTCTCTTGTATTGATAACACTAGCTACAAATTGTTATAAATATCCTGTGTAAATGCGTAAAAGAGAAACTGGAGTTATTTACCACTTTCGATGGAGATAATTTCCTTCAGCAACAGTAATCACAAGCAAGCAGTAACGCAATACGAGACGTTTCTCTCAGTATTCCCATAGAGAAATGGCGATTGGGAGGATCCTTAAGAAATGCAGGGCAGATTGTCTTATCTCATAGGATGAAGATGTTCTTGATCTGTAGTAGACATTGATGTGCTAGGAAAGGTATATCGGATAGCATGTTAACCCCTGATTCTGTTTGCGGGGCAGCCATATCCTGCGCATGTTAAAGAACATGTTGAATGGTTTTGATGGGAGGCAACCATCTGTATCTTAAGAGCTGTGCAGTAGGTTCACTTCCCCCTACCTTCTCTGAGCTCTTGGGGTCCTTGTGTCCCGGACATTTAGCCCATAGTGTGCAAAAAAGTTCTGCTCAGTGCTAAAACAACTCAAATTAAGTTTCACATAGACCTATGATGTGACCTCTCTCAAACTCGCAGGGTTGATTAAACACCCCTCTACGACTATCGGCCTGCTCTTTGTAGTATAACGTACAATCGGCCTGCTCTTTGTAGGTAACGAGATTTACAGATCAAATTTGGATTCTTTAATCTACACTGTCCACCCTTCTTCCAATGGCAACCTTCCACACCACTAAAGGAATTCGTATCATCTGCTGCATTTTAAATGCTGCCAGACTTGCGATTTTCTCCTCATTTATATATATCACTGTCCTAATTTCTATATTAATTTGCACAGGGTAGCTTTACTCGTTCTATGTAGGACAATTGTTTTGATATAAATGAATAATGAATGAATGAATGAATAGTAAAGATTATAAGAAAGTTTAGCCCGTTTTCTTTATATGTAAGTGGTCTCGGACACGACATAATGTGGATTCCAAGAAAACAGAAGAGGTGATGGTGGATGTGAAGGGGAGAGGGAAGTGAATGAAACTGATAAAAAAAACTATAAGTGAATGATTTTACTTTTAGTAAAGTTTATAATTTCATGTAATAGAATAATAAAAGAGGTAAAAACAAAAATTCTCACAAAATTTAGTTTCCTAATATTTAATCTAATTTTTTTGTTAACTGAAAACTTAAACTTTATGTAAACTTAAGCCGTAAACCAGTCGTACACAGTTCTGTAAAGAAAAAAATGTCGCGAACACGACTTTATGCTTTATTTGTTCGGAGAACGTATTTATTTTCCGTATAATTTTATCTAGGACCCTACACATTAAGACTTAAGATGTGTTGAATTTTTTAAGTTCCTCTCTATCGTTGTTGACCAAACTCCTACTGCTGCTATATTCCTAGTCAACATATTTACATCATCTGGCATTGGGCTCTATAACATGGCGGCGTAGTCAACAAGCAAATGATAAACAAATATTGCGATAATGCTCTGTTTTATTCTTGCATAACGACGGTGCAAGCTTTGCCTATCCTTTTTCTCTAGTGTTTCACCAATAATAAAGTATTGAGATGACAGAAAAATTGGAATTGACCAGGTAGGCGTTTTAATTATCCGAGATTTGCTAACCATGTGATAAAAAGGCGGTTTGCTTTTTAGATTATCTTGTAACAGCAGAATTTTGCTGTTCTATTTGATTAAGAATTGTCGCGATAAGAGTATTTTCAAAGATGAACTATCGTTTTTAGAAATATAGGTCAGTCAGTAGTACATTAGGCATGTAATCTGTAGTTCTTAGGGTGGAGTCCCAGCTGGGTCAGCATTGAGATTTATCTCAGCAAAACTCCCCATCCTGCTCACGGTCAGTAGGGGACAATGATGGGCTTGGATAGGCTGCCATCCCAATGTATCCCCTCCCCCAACCTTCTCTGAGCCTTCGGGGTCCTTGTGACCTGGCCATTTAGCCCATTGTGTACAAAAAAGTGCCACTCAGAAGTGAAATAACCCAACAGCCCAACCTCCCTCTCCGGTTAAAATTTTCTCCCTCTTAGGGGAGAAAAGAAATGGACATATTTTAGGGTACCCATCATCCTCCCGACATCAGAAGTTTCTAAGCCAAAAACCACAATTTCCGTGCTCAGATAATCAAACTTTTCAAAACACTTCATACAGACCAGAGTTCCTCAGATACAATTTGCCAGGCATATGTAACTTTATAGCAAAAAAAAATCATGATCTGAGGTGCATAAAAAATGTAAAGTGCATAAAAAATTATCATTAAATAAAATTATTTACTACTTAACATAATATTTAAAACATTTATTAATTATTTGTATATATGTTTATTAGCTTTTACATATTTTTCAAATTAAGTTAATGATTTTAACTTCTGAAAGAATTTAGATTTTGAATCTTGTGTCTTGACCCAGCAAACTGAACAATGAGTTTATCATGCGAAATCAGAAAGAAATTAGTTTGATGCATTAATTATTTCATATTTAATGGGGCGGGGGTGGCTCAGTCGGTAGCACGCCAGGCTCGTAATCTGCAGTTCCCAGGTTCGAGTCCCAGCTGGGTCAGCGTTGAGATTTATCTCCGCAAAATTCCCCGCCCTGCCCACGGTCAGTAGGGGACACCGATGGGCTTGGAAAGGCCGCCGTCCGTCGGATGGGACGTTAAGCCGTGGCCCCGTGTGCGGGAGAGCCATACCCTGTGCACATTAAAGAACACGCTGGATGGCCTTGACGGGAGGCTACCATCTGTCTCCCAACAGCTGTTCCAGTGGGTCCCCTCCCCCAACCTTCTCTGAGCCTTCGGGGTCCTTGTGACCTGGCCATTTAGCCCATGGTGTGCAAAAAAGTGCCGCTCAGAGGTAAAACAACCCAAATTTCAAATTTAATGGTGACAACAGTTATTTTGAATAACTTTCCACTGTTAATGTTTAATCATGCAAAATCATATTAGTTTAGTCTGATGAATTCCTTTTTTCAGGGATTGCTCAGTTGGTAGCACGCCAGGCTTGTAATCTGTAGTTTCCAGGTTCAAGTCCCAGCTGGGTCAGCATTGAGATTTATCTCTGCAAAATTCTGTGCCCTGCCCATTATCAGTAGGGGACACTGGTGGGTTTGGAAAGGCTGCTGTCCATTGAATGGGACATTAAGCCATGGCCCATGTGCGGGAGAGCCATACCCTGTGCACATTAAAGAACACACTGGATGTCCTTGATGGGAGGCTACCATCTGTCTTTCAGCTGTTCTAGTGGGTCCCCTCCCCCAACCTTTTCTGAGCCTTTGGGTTCCACGTGACCTGGCCATTTAGCCCATGGTGTGCAAAAAAGTGCCACTCAGAGGTAAAACAACCCAACCCAAAATCCTTTTTTCAAATTTATTAATGGCAACAGTTATTTTGAGTAACTTTCAACTGTTAATATTAAGTCTATGAGGATTTTGAGAAATTCAAACCAGCCCACCCCAATTTTGGTTGATTCCAGCGAGTTCGCACATAGCTTATATTCTTCCCCTGGGTGAAGGGAATGTTCATGCAAAGTTTGGTATCTAGCTCTTCTGGTGGCTGAGTGCATAAGTGGACAGACACAAACAAACAAACTTTCTTCTTTATATATTAGATAACTCCAGATTAACTGTATCTAGGGCATATATTCTTAGCTGTGCATATTGCCAAGCAATGAATGTCACTTGAGCACTTTAACAATGTTAAGTGACACCAAATTTGTGTTCTGCATTCAAAAAAAGCTCCAACAAATATATAATCTCATTGGTGACAACAATTTTTACTACAGCATAGCATTAAATAACAAAATTTAGCCTCCAAAAAAGTCCCAGAAATATCGGAGATGAAAATTTTAATCAGAGCATATTGCCAAACAATAGATTTTTGCTCTGCATGTAACCCCCCCCCCCCCAAAAAAAAAAAAAAAAAAAAAATAAATAAATAATTGTATCAAAGGCAAGTATTTTGACCAGATCTTATTGCTCAAGAACAAATTTGGGTTCTGCATGTAAAAAGCTTTCCAAAATAAATATTCTCTCAAACTGAACTATTTTGATGAGCATATCACTAACAACAAACTTTTGTTGGTACTTTAAAATATCCAAAAAAAAAAAACTAAATTCAAAGGATAAACACATAAAATCACTTACCTGTAAATGCCTAAATATCCAAGAATTTCAGTTAGTAGGGGTCTTCAGTGTATATAGTCTGCATTAATTAAAATTATTTTTAATGGCAGCATTTGTAAAATTCATGCTTAAAATCCATGGGGATCCATCCACATGATAATTTAAAGAAACCTATAAATTTTCATTTCATAAAAAATAAAAATTTCCTAAAAAATCAAAATGCAATTTTCATGTGCCGTTGCAAACCGCTGCAGCAGATGAGTTGCCTATCATTCAATTCTGTAAAAACCTTTAACTCTTGTGTACCTATGTTTCATTTTTTCAGGTAGCTCCATATTTTACTTGGACTGCATGCTAATTGATATAAATACTTTTTATCAACAAAATGTTTCAGTTTACTGGTCAGTGTGTTAAAAGTTTCTAGGTGTATAATTTCGGCTAGGTTAATATAATAATAGTTTTTAAAAATCAATCCAAAGTGAATGCACAGTATTCCCTGTTAAGATAGACATCAAACATTAATTAATAGATTATGAAAAAAAATTCATCGCCGCCACGGCGGGAATCGAACCCGCATCTCTCCAGATTCATGCCAGAGCATTCATTCATGAATTTGGAGAGATGCGGGTTCGATTCCTGCCGTGGCGGCAATGAATTTTTTTCAGAATCTATTAATTAATAGTTTTTAATTAATTATCCCAAATACATACATTGAAATGTTTCAGAAACAATGATTTAGTTTGAAGGAAAAGTTTCTAAAGTTTCAGAAATGTGATGTGAACATGCCCAAACTGCTTTTTTCAATGATGTAACACACTTTTGATGGAAGGATTTCTACATAGATTTCTTTTAATGAATAGTAGAATGTGTTTTAACACATGGGACTTGCTTTCGTGTGGGTCTTAATTTATGCCTTTATCACATAATCTGAGGAAAAGATAGTGGTTTAAGTCAATGATGTTTTAAAATTAATAAATTTACTCTATATCAATGTAATGGTTGGAAAAACTGAGATAGTTAGTTGTAATTATTATCTACAAGATTATCTTGGTTTTTCCATGGGATGAAATCCGATCCTCAACAATGTGACAAAACTTTGAAATTCTATCTCCCAAACCCCTCAATAGAGGGCATCACAAGTACTACCACCCACCCCTCCACACAACGTGTTCTGAATGTAACAGAAACTAGCATTGATTGCAGTATGCTAACATCTGTGCCTGCCACAAAATAACTATTTTGCCTGATGATGCATTGGAGCAATGATACACCAGAATCACCCTTTACGACACATGGAAAGAAGCTCTTAATAGCTTTAATCTCTCTTAATAGCTTTAATCTTCAAATTTGTCACTTCACTGAAGATGGAGCAATGTCCTTGCTCCGAAAAGCTTCCGAGTTCTCTCTTAACTTTTAACATGCTTATAGTTAATATTTGTCTGTTGATTCCACTTAAAAAAGTTACGATAAAGTTTAAAAATTAATCTGTTTGAGTTTGCAGTCATAGTGTGCTGATGCTAAGGTACCATAAATAGCATCAAATAACAATGATTTAGTTCATGTTTTTCTTCTATTATACCATATCTAGATTATTGATTAGGACGGGGGTGGCTCAGTCAGTAGTACACCAGGCCCATAATCTGCAGTTCCAAGTTTCACAAGTCTTGCTTGGGCCAGCATTGAGATTTTATTTCTACTAGACTCCCTGCCCTCAGCCAGTAGGGGACACCAATGGACTTGGAAAGGCCGCCATCCATCGGATGGGATGTTAAGCCATGGACCCATGTGTGGGAGGGCCATACCCTGTGCATGTTAAAGAACACACTGGATGGCCTTGATGGGAAGCTACTATCTCTCAAAATTTGTCCAGTGGGTTCCCTTCCCCAATATTCTCTGAGCCCTTGGGGTCTTTGTGACCTGACCATTTTCGCCCATTGTGTGCAAAAAAGTGCCATTCAGATGGTAAAAGAATCCAATGCTAGATTTTTGATCAGTTGAGATTTCTGCTATTTTGGATTTATAGATGTAGTAGAGTTGTAATGCTTTCTAAACTTTTAATGTAAGATATTGATTTCATTACTGCAGAAGTTGCATCATCTGGGAGAACTATGCACATTGCTTGCAGTCAATATTTTATCAGACTTTCAACTTTAAAGATATATTTGTTTATTCAAATGCTTCTAGAATTATTTTTCATTGCTTATCAATTATATACTGCGATTATAAAGAATAATTAATATATAATGATGAAAACCAAATCATGAGTGATCTGAAATGGCAGATATCAAATGAATTGTAGGATTAAGCAGTTAAACTTAAAGCCTGATTTTTAAAATGTAGGACTTATTTTAGTCATATTTTTAATTAAATTTTAACCAAATATATTAATTAACATTTGGGAATTGCATTTTTTAACCAAAATGTTTTAAACTTTTCTATAACTGTTACACAGCTTCATACTAAAATGATTCATTCTCAGTTTCAGTGTTTCAGTTAAACATTGAATGCTTTGAAATATTTTTATTCAATTATTTTATAATTCTTTCTCTATTTTTAGATATGTGTTTAAGTTTTAATTTAAATTGCCTTATTTTTTAAAACGAAAGGAACTTTTATGACACTACTTTCTTTAGGCTTAGAGTTTGCCAATCACCAAAAATCTTAAGCATCTGCATTATTTGCATAATTGACTAAAAAAATATAAAAAAATAAAAAATTTAAGTATTGATAGAAATATTATCAACTTTTTGTTTTAGAATATTAAATAAAAAACGAAAAATATTTTCTTTTAAATTTTATTGGTTAAAATAGAAAAAATACAGTAAGATGTTTGCAATATTAAAAAAAAAATGCTTAAAAATTTTAACATGCTTTTTGTATCCTTTGAAAATTTACCATTTTATTAATTGCAATTTAATACCTCTTTTTTGATATATAATAAATAATAAAATACCCCTCAAGCAGCTGCTTGCCACAGAGGTCTGACAGGAGCCTGTCTATATGTCACAGTAGTAGGTCTGAGAGGATGGCAGGACCTCAGCAGAAAAACATCATGAACATCCATGCCTTATCCGGGGTTCGAACCCAGGTCCCTTAGATCAATAGCCAAGCGTGCTAACCACTCGGCCACAAGATGGCAATAACATGATGTTTTCCTTTCATTAGTTACTTCAGGATAAGGTTCTAAAGTTGTGTATTTTATTTTCTAAAAATGCTCCAAAGTAAAACTCTACCATTAGAGTGAATCAGTTTCAGAAGCCTGACACTTTGAGGGTTGATGTTATTTATATACATATTCTAAAAGACGAGAATGATTTCTATTGATAATCATTGACAATAATTATCTAATATACAGTACTAGACAATTGTGTTACTGACTAACTACTAATAATTGATCACACTAATTCTAATTATGATGCAGAAATGGTAGAGCTCTGAAAATTTGCACCTAGGGGTAATCTGGGCAAATATGAAATTTGACCTCTGATGTGCCCTTTAAGGTCAAATAGAAGTCAAACATTGATATATGAGGACTAGAAATGTGAAAATTGGTCTTAGGGAGTGTTTCAGGCTATAGATGCCAGAAAGGTTACAAAATTTTGGGTATGGAGGATCCTTTGAGGTCATAGGTCAAATTTAGATCTGTCATAGTGCTAGAGAGCTGTAAATATTGATTGCACGGGATATTTTGAATCATAGATCTCAGTAATTTTGTCAAATTTGGATGCAGTGAGTCCTTTGAGGTCAAATTTTTGTATATCTGTGCTGGAGAGCTAAAAAATTGGTGAATATGGTTATTTCCGGCAGTAGATCTCAGTAATGGGAGGAATTTTCAAATCCAGTGTTGCAATCAAGGTCAAATCAGGGTCAGAGTGGCTGTCTAGAAATCAAGAGGTGCCAAAGGCATTGATTTATTTCTAGTTAAAAATATCCTTGTTAATCCTTATCCTCTATTAGAAGTAATAAAAAAAAGTATTGTTTAACAAGTTATGAAGCCTTGCTTAAATAGTGTTTCTTAAAACCTACTCTAAAACATAGTTTCTACCAGGATTATTGGATGATGATCCACAGGCACATCAAGCCCATGGAAAAATTCTGTAGCTTATGAAGAGAGTGAAAAAATGCAATGACGAAAAAAAGTTGTTTACTTTCAGAAAAGAAATGTAAAAGAATAATAGGTGAAAAGTATGAAACAATTATAATATCATCAAATCTCAGTCTTTTAGAATGTTTTCCCAAATAGTAAAGTGTAGAATGATGAAATTTTGTACATTTTTTCCTGGATAAAAATTTGTTATAATTTCGTTGAAATCAATCAGGAGCCATGTTGCTTTAAAATTTATGTTTAGGGGTTACTACTAGGGTTCCATAACAGCCTGCTTCCTGCCTCCGTGGGAGTGTAAACAATCTCTGAGGTCAAGGTCAGCCCTTGCAGCTCAATGTTTTCACCCACATTGTGGGGGGGATCTTTTATATAAGTTATAAACTTTATGCGCTATCATACAGCTTTGTCCAAAGGAAGCTGATCAAGATGTCAATGAAGTGAAATACTGAAAGCATAGTAAAAGAGCTGCTTGTCCCTGATATCAAAAGGAATTTTTGGATGTTTGATGTAAATGTTTAGACCTCCCCACCCTAACTTGCATGCTACCAAAAATTAGGAACTACTAAATGACAAGAGCTAGGACCATTAAATTTAGTAAAAAACTTCATCTTATTAAAACTTAAAGCAACATAAGTTAATAAATATTTTGTGGAAAAAATTTTCTGATATATGGGATTCGAACCTTCATTTCTCCAGAAACATGCCAGACTGAGCTGGCATTCGTTCCATGGTAGAATACTCTGGCATATTTCTGGAGAGATGTGGGTTTGAATCTGTATGTTGGCAAATTTTTTTCTGCAAAATATTTATTGATTTATAGAAGTTAAAAAGTCAACAGGTAATTGTGTGATTTTTATTTGTTATACTCCATCCTTTTCTTCTAGAAAGAAATAGGAAATAAATGATTGACAAACATAAGTTTTATCTCAAATGAAAGCCTCACATTATTCAATATTATTGGGTACTTAAAAATACATTCCCTTTGCTTTCCCCACGAAAAAAGGGTGAGGTCTGGGTCGATCACAATGTGTTTTGTATGAAAGTTTGTAATATGAAAAATGTGTTTTTTTTTGTTCTTTGCCTCTAGCCTGAAAAAAGATCCACATATTAAAAGAGAAAATTTGACCTGCTTCAAAATGTGATCTCTGGTCTGTACTTAAAAATTATGAGATTCAGAGGAAAATTGGAAAATCTCAGTTAAAATGCTACTTGTATTAAATGTGTCCTTTTGCATCAAGTATCATAAAAAAATTACTCAGTTTGCCTGTGGATTCCATCTGAATTTTTGCTTTTTGTGAAAAGTTTCAAATTAATCTTTGAAGAAAATAACAAAAACATTGCCTTAAATAGTGCAGTGAACCTTGTTCATTTTGATATTACCTACTTAGTTGATAATAATAAATAAATTTGACATACTTGGTATTAACCTATAAATTACCACTTTGAAGTCGATTTAAATTTTAGAGGAAAAATTGTCTTTAGCTTGGTGGGATACGAACCCACGACCTCCTGATAACATGTAAGGTGCTCTGGATCACTGAGCTACCGGCCGCCGATCAAGATCTCCACTAATTGATGATATGAACCATTTCAACCTACTTCCTATGTAGGGAGTGTTCAGGCAATTTTTGCCACATGCGGCAGACACATGCCATATTGATGGAAAGTATTTCCTTACAAGTAATATAGTTAACTAATAAATGAACTCGACATACTTGATATTAACCTATAAATTCTCACTTTGAAGTCGATTTTAATTTTAGAGGAAAAATTGTCTTGAGCCAGGTGGGATGTGAACCCATGACCTCCTGATAACATGTCAGGTGCTCTGGACCACTGAGCTACCAGCTGCCAATCAAGATCTCCTCTAATTGATGATATGAACATTCTCAACCTACGGTACATATTCTATTATGCAACATATAGGCACTGTTCGGACAATCTTATCCACAATCTGCAGATAATCAGATATATCAGAAATCTGCAGATAATCAGAAATCTGCAGGCCTTATGGATGGAAAGTATGTCTTACAAGTATACAATTGATTAAATGTTATCAGGAGGTCGTGGTTTCTTTCTTATCCTATCTGGCTCAAGACAATTTTTCCTCAAATTTAAATCGACCTACAAAGTGGTAATTTATAGGTTAATACCAAGTATATCGAGTTTATTTATTATTTATCAACTGTGTTACTTGTAAGGAAATACTTTCCATCTATATGGCATGTGTCTGCCGCATGTGGCGAAAATTGCCTGAACACTCCCTACATAGGAAGTAGGTTGAAATGGTTCATATCATCAATTAGAGATCTTGATTGGCAGCCGGTAGCTCAGTGGTCCAGAGCACCTGACATGTTATCAGGAGGTCATGGGTTCACATCCCACCCGGCTCAAGACAATTTTTTTCTCCAAAATTTAAATCTACTTCAAAGTGGTAATTTATAGGTTAATATGTTGAGTTTATTTATTATTTATCAACTGTATTTCTTGTTGTAAGAAAATACTTTCCATCTATATGGCATGTGTCTGCCGCATGTAGCGAAAATTGCCTGAACACTCCATAGGAAGTAGGTTGAAATGGTTCATATCATCAATTTAGAGGAGATCTTGATCGGCGGCCAATAGCTCAGTGGTTCAGAGCACCTGACATGTTATCAGGAGGTTGTGGGTTCATATCCCACCCAGTTCAAGACAATTTTTCCTCTACAATTTAAATCAACTTTAAAGTGGTAATTTATAAGTTAATTATCTACTTAGGGTCCTTTATATGTACAGAGAATCACTGATATTTTTTGATCCAATGTATGTTTACCTTTACTTATGTCACCAAGGAGTTAGGGAGAAAATTCTATATACCGTATATTTCCGCAGATAAGACAATAGTTGAATCATAAAAAAAGGCCCCCAAAATCTGGGTCGTCTTATAGGACAGATACAAAAAAAAAATTAGATTGAAATTTATATAAATTGAAACCATTATAAAATAAAACAAATCACTCACCAATGTATTTAAAATCCTGCAAAATCCTCACATTCATCATCTAAGGCAAATAGCTCCTCAAGTACATCCTCACTTTCGTTGTTGAGAAACTCGTCATATGGGTCCCATTCTGTACCTAGCGAGTCGATTTCCGCTTTGTCATCAGTATCCCATAACAAATCGTCCTCAGTGCCATCCATAGCATTAGAAATCCCACACTTTTTGAAGGATTTGATCACTGTTTTGACTTTCACTTTTTCCCATGATTTGATCATGAAATCACACAACACATCAAGTGATGCAACCCGCATAGCTCCACCTTTCGTATACGACTTTTCGCCACTCATCATCCAGTTATTCCATTGTTCACTCATGTGATCTTTGAATGGTTTATTCAGAGAGATGTCTAAAGGTTGTAGCATCGAAGTTAAACCACCCGGTATAACAGCTATCTTAGTATTGTTCCGTGTTAAGCGATTTTTAGTGTTCTCAGTTACGTGACTGCGAAACATTCCCACTGTTGATTTCGTAGAGCATCTGGTCGCCTCTGCCACACATTTTCCATCCACAATTTTATACCATTCTCGTCCATCCATCCCTTTTCATGAAAATGTACGAAAATGCTTGGTGGGAACTTTATTTTAGGAGTAGTTTTCCTCTTGAAAATGACCATGGGTTTTAACTTTGTTCCATCTGCCATGCATGTTAATACTACTGTAAACCTGGTCTTTTCATGGCCTGTACTCTTACTTTAACAGTTTTTACGCCTTTTTTTTCCACAGTTCTATTGTTTATCATGTCAAAGTTAATTGGTGTTTCATCCATATTTCCAATATTAGATAATGGAAAGTTGTATTTCTGCCTCATACCAATAAGAAACTTGTGAAAACTCGTGACTTTATGGTCAAGATCTTGTGGTAATTTCTGCGCAATTTTTGTTTTCTGTCGAATTACCAGATTTTTTCTGTTCATGAAACGATTGCACCAACCTACTGTTGCTTTAAATTCTTTGCCTTGTTCTGGATTGGCCCGTGCCCACTTCAATGCATAAGCCCTAATCATATTTCTTGTAACAACATAACAATTCTGCCTCTGTTCTTGTATGCATTCTGCAATGCGTTATTTTCTAAATCTGGCCAGCAAGCTATTCCTCTCCTCATAGAACATTTTTTCATTGGCATTTTTTTAATAGTATCTTCATTCTTTCTCCAATCTCTTTCCATCTTCTCTGTTATATCGAAAGCCCTTGCTGCAGCACAGTTGTTCGATTCTTTAGCCTGTTTTATGACTTTTAACTTGAAGCTTGCTTCATATTTCCTTCTTTTCGTTGGTTCCATGATTAGGCCCACACTTTACAAATTTTACTCTGATTACACTTATAGTACAAATTGTTTGAACACACGACACAACCTACAACGAAACTTGTTAGAGGTACATGTGAGTTCGTGATTCGGCACGTGCTTATATAGGCAAAAACGTAACGATGCTAAAGGAGGCTTTTCCTTTATGCGTGCAACCACCGACTGCGACTGATCTTGAAAATTACTACAACTTATAGAAAAATCTATGATATTATTTAAATACTCTATATGATAATACATTACATTGTAATAGTAAATAATACATTACATTGTAATAATAAAACAATACTAAAACAAAATAAATATTAAAAGTTATGTTTATTGAGCTACTGAGGAAAAAACTGACATCGTAATTATTTACTAGTACAGAGTAGGATATGTCCACAAAATAGAATAGCCATACGACGCTTTTGTGAATAGTCAAGGTCATTACCTGAATGCCTGAATCAGTGCAAATGTTTGCGAATAGGACATAATTCCGTATATTCTAATACAGTATTATTATCCAGATGATGATCGCCGATCTAAACTAAATTCATAGGCCGTTGATAGTTTGGGGTCGTCTTATAGGACAGATATATGCTAAAACTATAAAACTTTGATGAAAATTTATACCTCGTCTTATCTAAAGGTCGTCTTATCTGCGGAAATATATGGTGCATCAAAACATTAGCCATACATCATTCTGATGCAAATTCAAAAATATTTTTATGATATTGTGAACTACATGCTGGGATATGCAACAAATTTGCATAAAACAAATTAAAAAAAATTAATAAATACCTATCTTCCTATAGGATCCTAAAAAGTAGAAAATAAACTAAAGTATAACGATGGTACAATCGGTCACTGAGTTCGTATCCACTTCAAAAGAAGATAGGGCACTGAGAATCTTATCAAGTAGGTATATCAGCACCGTATCTTTCTTTGAAGCAAATTTGAACTCGGTGACTGATTGCACCATCAATATGCTTGAGGTTTATTTTCTACTTTTATGGCCATATAAGAAGATAGGTATTTTTTAAATTTTTTATTTATTTTTTTGGTTGCCACTAAAAATACGTACCCTCGAAATCTTTGATATATGATTCATAAACATTGGGCACATTTACAACCATTTTTGAATCGGGTTTGAGATAGCCCAAGGCATTGGAGACATCACAAGCTTTAATTTGGGATACGACTCATTCAAGTTGACCCCTATGAAAATCCGCCCCCCTCATTTTATCAGGGGGGAATAGTGAGGACAGAATTTGAATAGTTTACGACCATCATTATATAAGCTTTCATTCGACACCTAACTCGTAACTGTAGGCCCTCATGTTCCAATGATATAGTAGAACAATTTTCATATTTCTCAATTTTTAGGAGGGGAAGAATACACAGTAGTCAGTTTTTCATAGCCTACAACACTCCCCACATCAGAAGCTTTCATTTGACATATAGCTTGTTACTTTTGCCATTAATGTTCTGAAGATATAGCAGAACAGTTGTTCCACAATTCCACTTTTTTTAAGGGAGGAATAAAGCATGGGGTGGGTCTATTTTTTATAGTCTATGACACTCCCTGTGTCAGAAATTTTCACTCAACACATAGCTCATTACTTTTCACACTTGCATTCAGGAGATATAGGGAAACAGTCATTTTCATTTCTCCCTTTTTTAGGTGGGGGGAGGGGGTTAATTTTTCATAGCCTACAACATTCCCCATGTCAGAAGCTTTCATTCAACTTATAGTTTGTTACTTTCGGCCTTTGTGTTCTGGAGATATAGCTTTTTTAGGGGGGAAGAAAGCATGGGGATCAATTTTTTATAGCCTATGATACTTCCCGCATCACTAGCTTTCATTTATTATAACATAAATCATTTACATAAATTACATTTTTAACATAATCATTTACATAATCATTTACATAAATTACATAACATAAATCATTTACATTAATCATTTACATAACATTATCATTTACATAAATTAAGTTTTTCCATTGTGTTTGAAAGTTATGGTGAAACAATGTTTTGGGAAATCCACAAACTGACCAACCAACAAATGTCAAAGCCAAAAGCAATTGGATGATAGGTAAAAAAGTCAATTGTGTTTCTTCCTCTTACCCAGTTGTAGCATTTAACAAAAAAGAGAAACTGCGTGAATTCCTCTGGTCCCTTTCCTTGATCTGTCAACTTCCTCACCAACCAGGCTTTACCAAGCACCACTCATCATGTCAAAGAAAATAAGTATTAAAATGTCTTCAAAATGTTTATTTCTTCCTCGTTTTCTTTCTCCAAAATGAATGATAGGTTGGAGAAAAGATATTTGAAAATGCCATTCTATAAAAATGTGTGTGCTTTGTAGTGTTTCATGTTGCAGTGAAGGTCACAGTTCCTATTCCTAGCTTATTCTATTGTACCTTAGGATTTCATTCCACATCACATGGGCAAAGTTGATAACATTCCAGAATGCACTCCTCCCCCATTGTATATATTAATTCTTATAAAAGAAAAATGCCCTTTTAGAATTTTTAGAAAAGAAATTTTTATTTTAGAAAAATGCCCAATTAGAAGTGTTTATTTTTCGAATGTTTGTTTCTTTTTCTGGTTCCTATTCAACATGTGTATTGGGTTGACTCATAATTGGGACTTCTATTGATAATTATTATTTTCTGACTTTGAAAGTAATATATTCTTAGTGACTATATTATTAGAAGTGATATAGAAATAAAAAGTGTAAAAATCTCTTTTCTATTTCTTAAATTCAGAATCTTGGTAATAAATGATTTGCTTTATATAGTTGAGCTAAGATGATAGGGTCTCACACCTTTAATAGGATTGCATAGTGTAATTTATGTTGTAGAAAACTGGTGTGCAATTATTTTTCACTCATCTTCATTTCCTGAATATTGGTTAGTGGATTTATTAATTAGTTGTGATTTGTAGTTGTAGACTTAAAAACAGTGTTTCTTAACTGTACTTTGAGTAATAATGAAATAAATAAATAAAAATGTTTCTTACAGTTTTCAAACATAAGTGTCATCAGATGCCTAAATTTGTCACATATCAGTTAGGAAACATGGTCCTTCACTGAAAACTGCATTACAGAAATTGCAAACTAAAGGGTAAATAAAGGAGTTTACTGCATCAAGAGAAATGTCCAACAATTCAGAAATTCAGTCAAAATATCCAGTTCTGCAGGAGTTTTCTCCACATAAACTTATAAGCATGATACCAGCTCAAGCCCAGAAAGGATTGCATACCATTAATATCAACTTTACATGTGTTGATGTAACTAAAGAATATATTGCACTGGGCTCCAGTATAGGTATCGTATATCTGTATGACAGAAAGAAAGAAACTTTGCAAAGGCTTCGTAATGAAGTAAGTAATTGGTTATTTTCTTGAGATTCAGTAATTTGTTTTGTAATTGTTTTATTCTTAAAATCTGCAGCAGTTGCATAACTATATTATGTCAGAAACAGAAGCGAGAGAACAAATTAATATTTAGAAGTGTTTATTTTTGTAATATTGATAAATGTTTATATTAAATATAGGTTTCATTGAACCTTATAGTAAAGTAATTAAAAACACTAAATAAATTGGCTGTATATTTGCTAGAGTACCAAATAAGGCACGTACCCCAAGGCTTAGTTTCTTGGAGGGGGTGGGGGGGGGAGAATAGAACTTAAGTATGGTTCCCATTACTAAATTATTCTACATGACAGGAAAGGCTTAAATAATATTCTACATGGAATGATACAACTGTTCGGATTTCAAAGCAAGTAGAACAAGCTTGAGATTTCGTATAAGGATCAGATTATTGGGGATGGGGAGCCACTTCTCTGAGCACAGTTATCTGTATGATTTTTCTGATTTTGGATCAGTACAGCATACTGGCACCTATTACTCATGAAATAAAAAAATCTTGAAAAAAAAATGCTGAAAAATATGATTAAATAAGAATTAACTTTTTACATAAACTTAATTTTCATTAATTCTGGATATACTGTAGTGTGTGAATATTTAATGTTAAAATATTGTCGGGAGAATCGGCCTATCAGCTATTGTCAATACTGTTAACATGGCTGGGTGTGAGAGTGTCTGTTCTTTCTAGCAGAGCACCTTTTGTAATTTGAAAGACAAATACATAGTTTGTAGAAAAACTTGTTCTTAGGGTGTATATGTTTTTGCATTTAAATAATCATTTAAACAGTTTATGGGTGTGGAAGAAACCGCAATTTAAAAGGCAAATCAGTTCTGTGAATGTTTTTACTTTTACATTAAAAATGCAATGCAGCCATACTTCCATAGTAAATACACAGATTACCTGTTGAAGTAGAGTTCAATAATTACACTGGTCTGCAGAAAAAAACTTTTTTCACCCTCCCAAAATTTTGTCTGATTTTTATGTTTTTGAGGGTGCTGAATCCGAATGTGATAGCCGATTCGTTCTATCACCTACAGTTTTTTAGAGATATGGGTTTAAAAGAAACACTATTTTACTTGGAGAAGATAAATATATTTTACCAAATATTTATTTACATTGTAAAAAGTTAAAGCTCACACTAATAAATCTTGATGCATGTAAATATTTATACAAAAAAATTATTTTGTTGTCTTTTGTCACTTGTATTTTACCTCTGGAGCCTCTAGCTGCAAGGCCCAACAGTAATCTGCTAACATACACTAGTTCCATTTGCTGCTATATCATTTTTCCATTCGAATATGTCTTGATGGAACCTTTCTCATGTTCATCTGAGACTGCTCTTATCAGTTGTGGAAAAAAAATAAGGTGTTAATATAAGAAATGCAGGTTTTAAGAGTAGAATTACATCCTAATATTCTATATGAAGAAAGTAGTTCTTTGACAATTTCTTCACAGCTCTCTGCCGTTACATTGCTCAAAAGGTTGTGGCAAACATTTCTGAATGCTTCCCAGGCTCCCTTTTCATTGTAGTTTAATTTGTTTTGGAACTCAGAATCTTGAAAGAACTGTCTGATCTGAGGACCAATAAAAATTTCCTCTTTTTGTGTTGCTAATTCATGAAAATTTTTGCCTTAAGCAAATCTGTCGGTTATCTCGCAAAATAAAACTGAGGCTTCCTGTAGTTTGAAAATGAATAAAATCATATATATTCACAAAAAATGTCATTTTCTCAAAAAAAAAACAAACCCTCCCATGAAAATAGTACCTGATATAAACATTTGAATTCCAGATTTGGACTCAGCACCCTCAAATCTATAAAGTACGCTCATTTTTTTTTTCAGGGAGGATTTTCATTTAGACCAATGTTTTTAAAAACTTCTGAAAAAAAAATTATCTTTGATACTTATTTTTGTAATAGTGGAATTTTTAAAAATTCAAACTCGGTGTTTTTCGGCATTTCTTTCATTGTGGAACCCTGTAACATGCTGCAACAACACATATATTCAAAGTGCACTAACACTTACCATTGTAGCTGTGATTCTTGTGTCTATAAAATTTTACATTAAGATTCCAAATGGAAAATTGTAAAAATGGGGGAAACACTAGTTTGAAGTTTTAAATTAATTCTGTTTTAGCCAGGGGCTTAATTTTTTTTGACAACACAGGATGGCATAGAAATTTAGAACTGATCAGTCAAATATTTGGAAAATTATGGGATCTCTAAATCTATTAAATATGACAGCAACTCTAACACACAAATGGTTCCATGCTTCTATTTAGATGTCTTGGAACGCTGTGAAGTGCTACACTGACATCCGTTATTGTGGGTATTGTTCAGAAGAAAGCATTTCAAATGCAATTTTTTTGGAATTAAAAAAGCTCCTTAATTTTGTTATGTGCATGCATCTTTTTTTAAATCATTGTATATATGTGTACATACTTATGTACACTGCATCGCAAAAAGTGTCCAGACACTTTCATCTTAAGTGAATGAATAGCCACATTCAAATCTACCTAACTTTAAAAATAAGCTTTTTATGGAAAAAAAGTCATTAGACATAAATTGAACATTTCGGTCAGAACTCTCTAAATCTGTATTTTCTATAATATTACTCTAATATTTAAATAGTTATGGAAGCTATAATATTTAACAACAGATGTTATCACACACCACATTTCCAAAACATTTTCCCCCAAAATTGATGAAAACTTCAAAAATCCTTACACAAAATTCAAATATTGCATTTATATTGCAAACAACTTGTTATAACAGTTGTGATTTAAGTTTTTGAAGTAAATTTTCAAAACTAGCAAAAGTTTCACTTAAATGTTTAAGTTTCCATAACTCTTTAAATATTAGATTAATATTATAGAAAATAGAGATTTAGAGAGCTCTTAGCAAGATCTTCAATTTATGTTTAGTGACTTTTTTCTGTAAAAAGCTTATTTTCAAAGTTAGGTAGATTTGAATGTGGCTATTTGTTCACTTAACACGAAAATGTCTGGACACTTTTTGCAATATAGTGTATGTATACATACACAAGCATGGTTTAGAATTTTGCCATAAATGTAAAATCAAAGTTTTGTGTAGGAGTAGTGCAACCTGATGTGGAAAAAGTTTGAATGTAACCTTAGGGCTTCAATTAATCTTGATGAAAAGCAACCACAATGGTTCTCTGCATAGTTCATTTCATTATCTGTAATTGTATTTATATTGTTAATTTTTTTATTACTTGAAAATTTTACCCTTATTTTAACCTTTTTGGGATCAATAATACATTTAAACAACCAGTTGGAACAGGCTGAATGATACCACTAGTTTTAATAAAATAATAAATACCCTCTCAAGCAGTTTGTTGCCACAGAGTTCTGACAGGAGCCTGTCAGTTTAATATGCCACAGAAGGTCTGTGAGGATGGTGGGACCTCAGCAGAAAAACAACACACACATCCATGCCTTACCTGGGGCTCGAACCCAGGTCCCATAGATCAGAAACCAAGCGCGCTAACCAATTGATCAATAGCTATTATATTGGACTGATTTCAAATAACATATTATTATGTCAGCTTTGCTATTAAGTAGAATTTTTACTCATTAATTTTTTTTTTAGTATATAAGGAAAAAAAAGACATAATTTTTGTAAGGTTTACTATTTTAACCTGTCCCAATTTTAAATCATTTAAAATTTCTATTAATCCTTAAAGTGGCAGAAGCTGAGTAATCAGTTTTCAAAAAATCACTACAAATGAATCATGTTCAAAATGAACATGATTTTTATGTTTATCTACCATTTTTTTCCTTTTATTTTTGATATTTTTTGTTCCCTTGAATGTTCTTTGTTTTTTATGCAAATTATTTCATTCATTAGTTGTTTCATGATAAGGCTCAGAAGTTGAATTGCATTATTAGAGAACAAGAAAAAATTTGGCACTGTAAGTTTTGGAAAGTTTTAATCTACAATCTCACTGTTTAAAAAAGTTAGCACTATTTTAAAGGGATTAACATTTTCTGAAATGTGATGAGATTGCCAATTAAAAACGTTTTTAATTTTTAATTACCACACTCTATATTTTATTTTTTATTTATATCTTAAACTTTTTATAAAATTTCTAGGATTACACAGATGCAATAACATGTGTGAAAATGGTTATTTCTTTGGAATGTATGGTGGCAACTGGAAGTAGGAAAGGGAATGTTGTTGCTTTCAAAGTTCCATTCGACAGCAAACAGCAAGTAAGTAAATTTCAAAGTCCACATAGGTATAATTTTTATGTGTTGATTTCCCCTTAAAGTTTTGCTTCATAGTAAAATAAAAATCATTAATAACATTATTATTATTTCTCTTTGCTAATTCCTACCTTTAGCTTGGGCCGTTTTGGGCCAGTGTGGTAGTGAAAAGATTAAACATTTACATAATATTTGATATGACTAAAGTTTTACCATAGTTTAGCAAGAAATATTTCTAGAAAGGAGAGCAAATAATCCTCGTTAAAAAGGACAGTCTGAATGAATATATTTACGAAAAGGAATATGAGAAGACAATTTTATGTTTCAGTAATCAAATTCAAAAATCGCATCTCATCAGTTTCTTACCCATAAAAGTCTGATAGTTTTATGGAAAAAAGTTTTGTTGACGTGTGGGATTCAAACCCACGTGCCTCCAGAGACCACTACTAATACCACTAAACTAACATTAAAGTCTGATAGGTTTTTATCAGGTAAATTTTTTATAAAAGAAGACCACTGAATGAAGTAAGATATTTCCAGAAACATAACACAAATTCATACCTTGTATGATATTTTATCCCAGATTCCTTAATGATGCAACCAAACATAATAGCTGTTAGCCCAGTAAGTTAAATATTGAAGCAACTATCACACTTTTTTAACCCTTAAAGTGTGAGTTTTCTCAAACTGGTCTCACTCTGTTAAAAAAAATAAATAAATACCCACTCAAGCAGCTGCTTGCCACAGAGGTATGACAGGAGCCTGTCAGTTTATATGCCACAGTAGAGATCTGAGAGGATGGCAGGACCTCAGCAGAAAAACAACACGAACATCCATGCCTTACCCGGGGCTCGAACCCATGTCCCGTAGATCAGTAGGCCAAGTTAATTTTCACATGATTTCAGAAAATAAACCAGACCAGTGATGGATGACCCTCAGCTCTCTGCAATTTAGCAGGCAAAAAGTATTGCAACATCTCTGGAAAGGAACCAGAAACAGTCATTGATGACCCTTAACCATCACCATATGGATTTAAGCAACCCAAAAAGTATTGCCAGTTTCTTTAAAAAGAAACAAGAACCAGTGGTGAATGACCCTCAACCATGACTTTCTGCAGTTGTCTCACTCTGGTGGCCAAGTTCATTTTCTAGTGTTTTCAGAAAATAAAATACACAACTTTATTACATCATCCTGGTGGGGCGGGGGTGGCTCAGTCGGTAGCGCGCCAGGCTCGTAATCTGTAGTTCCCAGGTTCGAGTCCCAGCTGGGTCAGCGTTGAGATTTATCTCCGCAAAATTCCCCGCCCTGCCCACAGTCAGTAGGGGACACCAATGGACTTGGAAAGGCCGCCGTCCGTCGGATGGGACGTTAAGCCGTGGTCCCGTGTGCGGGAGAGCCATACCCTGTGCACGTTAAAGAACACACTGGATGGCCTTGATGGGAGGCTACCATCTGTCTCCCAACAGCTGTTCCAGTGGGTCCCCTCCCCCAACCTTCTCTGAGCCTTCGGGGTCCATGTGACCTGGCCATTTAGCCCATGGTGTGCAAAAAAGTGCCGCTCAGAGGTAAAACAACCCAACCCAACCTCATCCTGAAGTAACTAATGAAGGGAAATACTCCTATTATATATCAAAAGAAAGAGCACATAATTGTGATCAGTATAATGCAAGTATTTGAATAAAAATGTTAATTTTGAATTTTTTTTAATTATTGAAAAAATTTTAATTTTTTTTTCAAATTATTAAGCATTTATGCAAAAAATGTATAATGCATATGCATAGATTTTTGGTGATCAGCACACCTAAGCCTAAGGATAATTCATTTTGATTTAAAAACAAGATAATTTAAATAAAAACTGAAAAATATATAAAAAGATTTAATAAAATATTTCAAAGCGTTTAAAATGAAGCATTGAAATTGAGAATGAATCATTTTAGTATGAAGCTGCATAATTGCTACAGAAAAGTTTAATTTTAAAATTTGCTGCAAAAATTTTAATTAAAAAACAATTTTCTAATGTTAATTAGCATATTTTATTAAAATATTATTAAAAGTTTTGCTAAAATTCTATGCTTCTTCCAATATCCACCGAGATTACTAAAAGTTTCATTTTTGATCATTTCAAATTAACTATACTTTATAATTTCAGTTTATATTTGAGAAGCAAGTAAAAAATAATTCCAGAAGCAGCAGAGTAAAAGAAAACCATCTTTAAAATCAAAGTCTGCTAAAGTATTGACCGAAAGTGATAGGCATAGTTCCCAGATGACACCACCTGCAGTAGTAATATATTCAGTATCTTGCATGAAAAGTTTAGAAAGCATTACAACTCATTAGAGTAATAAGTAGGACAGAATAGTGGAAATCGATAACCAATTAATAATCTACTATGGTATGGCAGAATTAAAGCATAAAATGAATCTTTGCTACTTGATGTTCTTTATGGTGATTCAACATGTGCATTTGATGACTGCAGTCTCAAATAGATTTATTGTAAAACTTCATCATAGCATTTTCAAGCAGAATCAACAAGCATAAATGTATTTATATAGCATAGACAGAAATATTAATTTGTACATTTGATTAGAAACAGCTAAAGAAATGTTGATTTCTGTTTGAAGAAAATTTAAATTTAGCATCTTGCACTACAAAATGGTGAGCAATTCTTGATTCACTGGAATTGGAAAAGTGAAAACAGTAAACTCGGAAAAGTGAAAACAGTAAACTCGGCTTGGATTAAGGGTTAAACATGTAGAAATGAGGGAACTACTAGCAGCAGGAGTTTCCAAAACTACAGTGAATTATGTTGAATGCCCTCATTTCTACATGTTTAACTCTTGGTATCAAGCAATTTTCTCAACTAATATGATTGCAAAAGATTTTAATCTGCAGTTTGGAAAAATAGCATACGTATTGCCTTATTAATTGTATAAAAATATATGCTTGATGTTAATTAATTATTTGATGAAAGAATAATTAATACACCAATTCCCAGTTACTTTCTAAGTAGACTATATATTGTGTTACAGATAAGAGATGTGAATCTGACTTGTGCACAAGGCATTGCATATTGTAAATATGCTGGGATGATAAATATATTGTAAATATGCTATGGTGGGATGAGGGTTACAGCCCAGTTAAGGTATAGAAAATCAGCAGATTTCATTGTAACTGCAGTGCTCATATTTGAACTAACTGCAGACTCGATTGTTATTTATAATAACTAGTAGATACTCCCTGATGAGTTACTTGAACTGCATAATGCTAACAATATTTTTATGTATTACATGTTAACTTAAAAAAATACATTTGTTGTTTGCAAAGCATTTAAGAAGTGTATTATTAGAAAATAAAGGCCACACATGTTTCATGCTTTACCAGTGGAGTTTTGTTAGGCTTTTGTTTTATGAACCTTTTCACTTGGAATTTAAAACTCAAAGAACTATGCCTGTGAAAATAGATCATTGTACCCAAATCATCATGTTACCTCTGGTAAATGTCCCTTTCTTTCCTGGGGCGGGGGTGGCTCAGTCGGTAGCGTGCCAGGCTCCTAATCTGTAGTTCCCAGGTTCTAGTCCCATCTGGGTCAGCGTTGAGATTTATCTCCGCAAAATTCCCCGCCCTGCCCACGGTCAATAGGGGACACCGATGGGCTTGGAAAGGCCACTGTCCGTCGGATGGGATGTTAAGCCGTGGCCCCATGTGCGGGAGAGACATACCCTGTGCACGTTAAAGAACACGCTGGATGGCCTTGACGGGAGGCTACCATCTGTCTCCCAACAGCTATTCCAGTGGGTCCCCTCCCCCAACCTTCTCTGAGCCTTCGGGGCCCATGTGACCTGGCCATTTAGCCCATGGTGTGCAAAAAAGTGCCGCTCAGAGGTAAAACAACCCAACCCTTTCTTTCCTTTATGCATTTTCTTATTATGAATTATATGATAACAGGCAAACATATTTTTTACTGCACATTCAAGCTTCATAACTCAATCATGGAAAGGTGGTATTGAGGTTATCATTGTGGGTAGCGAGACTGGACAATGTGATAATTTAGAAAAATCTGCAGAAACTCCAAAGTTCTCATGCAAGAATCCTTGTAGATGCTGGAAATTTTTACGCATTGTTTCCCAATAAATTGGACTCATAATTGGGGGTAATTTATTAACCCTTCCCAGATCCAACTATTTTTTCACTCTGATCAAGCAAAGAAAAAGTTAGAACTTTTTTACCAAATAACTAATGAAAAGAATTATGGCATGTTATATGCCAAATTAATCAGCATTTAATTCTGGATTTTTGTAAAATAAAATATTTAACCAAAAAGATCGATATTTTATTTTAACAGGGCTTATTTAGAGTCATGTAGTAAAAAAAAATGCATCTGACAACACTAAAATTTATTTAAAAAACACTAATAGACAGAAATGATTGTGATACACATGAACAGAAAGGCTATTTATTACTGAACAACAACAAAAAGAAATTTTCTTGTTCAAATATTTGTTTTGTAATTTTTTTTCTCCGTACCATACTTTGAGAAAAGTCCAGGCTTGTTGTAGAGTCCAATAAACAAGTCAAATTTAGAATATTTTTAATAAATAACTAATCAACAGAAATAGGTCATGTTATATACCAAATTAAAGAGAATTTAATTCTGAATTTTATTGAAGTAAAAAAAATTGGAACATTGTATTAACATATTAATTTTAATAACACTTTTTTTACAGTGGTACACCAAAAAAATAGGTACATATTTCCTAATTACTTCCAAAATTTTCCATTTTTAAAAACAGCAGTTTTTTGTTAATTATCAGGAGATTTTAGAAACTTTAAGGAAAAATTTGTGGAAAATAGTTGAAATCAAATTTCTGAGCTTAAATCAGGTGATTGCTTCAATACAGAGTAACGCTAACAAACAAATCAGCAATACTGTATAGTGCTTCTAAAATATGGCATTCAGATGACTTTATTGAATGATTTATATTGTAGTTTAATAAAATATGCATCAAATAAAAAAAAATTATTATTTTTGAAGCTTGAATTACATATTTTTAAAAGATGTAAGATAATTTTCAAATGGCAATTAAAAAAAAATCGAAGTTTCATATGTTGTACGAAAAACACATATAGATGTCCTTGACCTTGGAAGGGTTAATGGAGATGTGAATAGCAAAAATCTCCCAGTATTACCATATTTCTTCGATTTTAAGATGCCATCGATTGTAAGACTCACCTTAATTTCAGTACCACCAACAGAAAAAAAGCTTTGATTCCAAGAAAAAAAACAACAACACTAAACTATATCTAACAAATACTTTTGTTATAATAGAATTCAATTTTCCAACAACAATAATACCTATATATCAGTAGGTATGTTATTCATCACTTCCTTCTGAATGAATATCAGAGTCTGGTTCTTCCAATCCATCATATCGGCATTGAATCAAGATCAGAGTCTACTTCACATTCAGAGTCTGATTCTTCTGAGCTGTCTTTATTTCTATTATCCCATAATATATCGTCTTCTGAGCCATCAAGAGCATTGGTAATGCAACATTTTTTAAATGACTGTTGCACTATTCTTTCTGGGATTAGCTTCCAAGCTGTTGATACCCATTCCGCCAATTTTGATGCCGGTGCTTTCTTAATTTTTCCGGAAGGTGTCAGCAGAAGGTTGTCAGTCAACAGCCAGATTCCAAGCTCACTATAATTCACTCACAGAGCTCCACTATAATGAAATAACTGTGGCTTCACATTTGGAAAGCGCGGGAAAATACCCACACCACTTTATTCTCCAATGGAATTGGAGAATGAGATAATGGTGAAACTTGGAGGTGGGGTTTCCACGTAAAAACAAAATGTGTGGTTCCGTGTGCAAAGCGCGGGAAAAATTTGAAAAAAAAAAAAAAAAAAAAAAATGCAATTCTAAGACATCATCGATTTTAAGATGCACCCCGTTTTTAGAGACGTTTAACTTGGCTACTGACTTAAGGGACCTGGGTTCGAGCCCCGGGTAAGGCATAGATGTTCGTGTTGTTTTCTGCTGAGGTCCTGCCATCCTCTCAGATCATCTACTGTGGCATATAAACTGACAGGCTCCTGTCAGACCTCTGTGGCAAGCAGCTGCTTGAGGGGGTATTTTTTTTTATATGGGGAAAAAGTGTGTCTTAGAATCAAAGAAATACGGTATATTTGTATTAGTGTAGCATGTGCTATATGTTCAAGAAGTAGGGAAAAATCATCCAGGAATCTTAAAGGCAATTCCTGGAAGATCTGCTCCTACTTTGTCTAAATCCAAAGAATATGAATATCATTTATGACTTGCTAGAAGAATGTGAGAGCTGATAAGCATTCACTTACTATTCCAGTCGGGGCGTTGGTGGCTCAGTCGGTAGTGTGCCAGACTCGTAATCTGTAGTTCCCAGGTTCGAGTCCCAGCTGGGTCAGCATTGAGATTTATCTCCACAAAATTCCCCGCCCTGCCCACGGTCAGTAGGGGACACCGATGGGCTTGGAAAGGCCGCCGTCGTCGGATGGGACGTTAAGCCGTGGCCCCGTGTGCGGGAGAGCCATACCCTGTGCACGTTAAAGAACATGCAGGATGGCCTTGACGGGAGGCTACCATCTGTCTCCCAACAGCTGTTCCAGTGGGCCCCCTACCCCAACCTTCTCTGAGCCTTCTAGGTCCACGTGACCTGGCCATTTAGCTCATGGTGTGCAAAAAAGTGCCTCTCAGAGGTAAAACAACCCAACCCAACTATTCCAGTCCAGACACTCAAATAAAAGTTATTTTGGAAGCAGGATCCTCATACTGCATGCAGATTTTCTTTAACCCACAAATTTTAATTGTGATTGCAACACCTTCTCTCATAAAGGATTAATTTGTGAATAGCACAAAAACATTGATCTATCACCAGCTAGTTAAAGAACCACGGAAAGAAACATAAATGAGTGGGATAACCAAGGAGAGATTGTATATACTGAAAGTGGAAAGCATATAACAGTTCTCTGTGTAAAATTTGGGCAATGCTGGACCAAGAGGTAGGAAACTCAGCAACTATCTGACAAGTGCTGGGGCATGGAATTGTTTCCATTGTAATGAGAACTTCCCTCATTTCTGCTGACTGTCATAGACTTGTGGCATGATGATTTGGGCACAATGATCTAGTTTCACAGGCATAGTGATCAGTAGTACTGAATGCAGGAACTGACAGTTGGGGAATTTTGTAGCATATTATTAACATGCAGCTGTTTGGGTTGGTTGGGTTGTTTTACCTCTGAGCAGCACTTTTTTGCACACAATGGGCTAAATGGCCAGGTCACATGGACCCCAATGGCTCAGAGAAGGTTGGGGGAGGGGACCCACTGGAACAGCTGTTGGGAGACAGATGGTAGCCTCCCGGCAAGGTCATCCAGCGTGTTCTTTAACGTGCACAGGGTATGGCTCTCCTGCACACGGGGCCACGGCTTAATGTCCCATCCGACGGACGGCGGTCTTTCCAAGCCCATCGGTGTCCTCTACTGACCATGGGCAGGCGAGGAATTTTGCGGAGATAAATCTCAACGCTGACCCAGCTGGGACTCGAACCTGGGAACTACAGATTACGAGCCTGACATGCTACTGACATGCAGCTGTTGTTATATTGAATATTTCATTCTTCAGATGCGAACTCTACACTGGTAACACAAATTTTAACCAGTCGCGGATGACAAGAGCAACACTGCTGCAATATTTAAACAGTGACATGAGCTTGTCATAGCACACATAAATCAGAACATATGAACATATTATCAGAACTGTTATCTGCCCAACAGCGATGTAACAATATCTTGCAAAGAAAGCATTTCCAGATCCACATCCATAGGACCCTGCTTTATTATTTTGATCCCCTGAACAAGCCCCAAAATTTTGTTACTATAATTTTGACTCATTCTGTATGAAAATCATACTGCATATTTTGAAACTTCTTTTAGCCCTCTTAATCAATATTTGTTATTTTGTTTTGCTCTGTTTGTGAATAAACCTGCTGTCAACCCCAGTTTATATACACCTTGTTGCAAAAAGTAGCTGGACATTTCCATGTTCTGTGAATGGCAAGCCACATTCAAAGCTCCCTAATTTTGAAAATGAGCTTTTTATGGAAAAATGTCACTGGAAATAAAATTGAAAATTTCACTCATCTCTCAAAATCTCAATTTTCATTAACATTCACTTGTTATTGAAGCTGAAATGTTTAACAGCAGATACTTCTGTCACATTTCCTAAAATTCCCCTCCCCTCTTCCCCTCCCCCAAAATTGATGAAAACTGAAAAAAATTGTTACCCAAACTTCAGATATTGCATTTATGTTGGCAGGCATTTTGTTATAATGATCGTATTTTGTCAATCATTATTACATCTATCATCATTACAAACAATGAGAGAGAACTAACTGCATTGTTTAGAACATTTGAAATGCTCAGCCCACCTAGCCATGACAGAATCCTCACCTTCTATTACCTTATTTATCCTTCAATCCCTGTATACCTGTTCATTTTCTACCACACAAAACATTAACTATCTGGTACAGCTCTATGCTGTTATGCTGATTCTTTACACATTTATTAAGCTCTCTGTAATGCTTTCTATTAGGACTAGTAGGGTATTGATTAAGGACATTTCTGCAGTTCTTTCTTTCTGAAATAAGCTCAAGTGCCTTATCACTCGAATAATTCTGCCTCCTCTGCTCCTTTTTCCCTAAAAGAGTACTGTTAGTTTCCAAAAAAGCCTGTTTAAAATGGCCCCATTCTTCCTCAACTTCAGTATTAAGCAAACCATGACTGTCATAATGACTAAGTAACCTATCATGGTAAGCTTTAGCTATAACTGGGTCTTTCAGAGCTTCAGAATTAAAGGTAAAATTATTAACCCTAACACAACACTTTTTAAGTTTAATTTGCAAGACACTTTTAACAAGGTAATGGTCAGATCCAATTTCAGCTCCCCTATATGCCCTGGTATTTCTAACAGAACTAGCCCATTTGCTGTTAATTAATATGTAATCAATCATATTCTTAATGCAGCCCATCAGGTGAAACCCACGTGTATTTATGTATGTCGCGGTGTTTGTAATATGTATTAGTTATTCTGAATCCATTGAGTTTACTTACCTGTAGGAGACGTTGCCCATTGCCATTGCAGCTACCAATACCAAAAGGGCCTATTACTCCTCCCCAAAGGTCAGAGTCGGTACCAACTTTGGCATTGAAGTCACCAAGAACAAGGGTAATATCTCCTTTCTTGACAGAATTCAAAATATCCTGAAGTTGTCTGTAAAACCTATCCTTCTCATCCTCATCGGCATCCTTAGTGGGAGCATAATAGCAGATAACATTCAAGTCTTTAACACTTGTCTGAAATTTTGAAGAAACCTTTCATTAATGCACTCATATCCTAGAAGAGCATCGCTAGTGTGTCTGCTGAGAAGCAGACCCACGCCTTGGTGATGCTTATTGTCGTTCCTCCCTGAAAAGAGAAATTTAAGATTATTCTTAAGAATCTGACCTTTATCTGTCCATCTGGTCTCTTGCAAGCCGAGAATATCTAAATTATAACTGTGGAATTCTTGAGTGAGGACATCAAGAGAAAAAGCTCTGTGTAGAGTCCTCACATTCCAACTTCCTATGGAGAGAAAATGGTTAGTGGGATGTTTAAAGAAACTATGTTTATTGAGAGAGGGAATGCCGACAATATCAAACAGCCCTCTAATTGCAGACATGGGGCAAAGACCCGTCCCCCACTACTAAAGGCTGAAGCCATCTACACTGGAAGACTTCCCCCAATGTAGAATTTGACGATGCCAATAGAAGCAAAGAGTTCAGGTGGCTGCGATGACTTCTGCTCAGGATTATCCACCAGCTGATAAACATATCCTGTGAATCTATTCACTTGGGGCTGTCAACCCACAAACAAACAGAAAACAGTGGAAGATTATCCCTCCACAGAAGCCTACCAGTGCAGCAAAATCAGGATCCATAAGCAAGCTCAGAGCCATGATTCAATCCAGTCCAGTGGGTTTATATGGTCATCACCAGGACCCTGTGTGGTTGACCACTCCTCAGCAGGGTAGAAAAAAAAGAAAAATAGCCATAGTTGTCCAGATCAGTAGGCCACACTAATCTGGCAGCCCTCCCCTTCCGTTCACTTCCACAAGAGAGTATCTCTTTTGGAAGGTACTAACGGTCTGCACCACGAGAAGGCGGGGTCGGACATTAGGTGGTGGGCCTGGCCGGTTCTATGCATCATCACAGGGGATTGGTGCACAGCTCTCCTTCCAGTGACTACCTAGCTACCATTTACACACTAGTGTATATATAAGATGTTTTCTAAGTGGTTCCATATTACTTTAACTACGCTAACATATCTAATGTGTAAATAATTTTTAATGCCATTGTGCATGAATGCATCAGTGTGTAGATTTTGATTCTCACGTGTTAGAAATTTTTTTACAGTTAAAATCTTTATTCACATCTTTAGGAATAGACTTAATTGGTTTAATAGTAGAAATTTTGACATCGATATGATATGTATAAACACTTTTCTGTCTTTTTAAAGCAGTCAGGTGTTTTCAGATTTTGATTTAACAAATAGTGGCATTGATGGGTGACAATAATGCTCTTCCTGTTCTTTAAACTTTATAAGTAGCATTTGGTTAGAGCTTTTTGTACTGATCTAAGAGACCTGGGTTTGAGCCCTGGATAAGGCATGGATGTTTGTGTTGCTGACGTCCTGCCATCCTTACAGATCTACTATGGCATATAAACTGACAGGCTCTGTCAGACCTCTGTGGCAGTCAGCTGCTTGAGGAGGTATTTATTTATTATTATTTATATGGCTGAGTGGTTAGCGCGCTTGGCTACTGATCTAAGGGACCTGGGTTCGAGCCCCGGGTAAGGCATGGATGTATGTGTCGTTTTTCTGCCGAGGTCCTGCCATCCTCTCAGATCTTCTAATTTGGCATATAAACTATTGGGCTCCTGTCAGACCTCTGTGGCAAGCAGCTGCTTGAGGGGGTATTTATTTTTATTTTATTTATATACCTTTTTTTGTCATATATATATATTTTTTGTCATATATATCATAACTGCTGTTATGTTTTATTTTTCCCAATTTTCAGCTTTGAATATTTGTTAGCCCTAATCATATTTCATGTATAAAAAATGTAATTAGTCTCATTCGTTAATAATTTGCACTAGATGCACTGTGTTAAGTTAAATGTCTTTTTACCAGATGGAAAAATTTGTAATGCAAGGTTCACACAATTCACCTATCACAGCTTTAGAGTGGGCAAAAAATGGAATCAAGCTCTTCAGTGGAGATTCCGGTGGTGTTGTAGTCTGTTCTGAAATTAATCATTTGGAGGTAAGGGAAGGTCATTGTATTTTGAATAAGAAAAACATTATTTTTATGTTTTTTCCATTTAGTTGTAAAATAATTTTGAATTTATTATAAACTTTAATGATTTTCAGCTGTCTGCTTTCAGTCTGGCTTGTGTAGTTTTTCATTAAGTGCATGTGATTGCTTTACAAAACGAAAAGCTTTCTGTGAAAGCTTTCTTACTTTAGAAAGTTGAGTCATAGGACTTTTTTGCAAAAAATTAATATGTACAATTTCAGTATACCAGTTGAAACACATACTTTCAATGTGACTATCTCAGTAAATATTTATCAAGGACTGCCAGTGCTTTTATGAATAATCCTAAATTTCTTTGAAAATTGAGAATTACTGGTTTGAATATAAAGTGTCTCTATTGTGAGCTAATCACAATTTCCAGCAGTTTAATATTGTCTGCTCTTCATCATATTCACACTACACACTCTGTGCACTGAAAGTTGGGGGCGGGGGTGGCTCAGTCGGTAGCGCGCCAGGTTCATAATCTGTAGTTCCCAGGTTCGAGTCCCAGCTGGGTCAGCGTTGAGATTTATCTCCGCAAAATTCCCCGCCTTGCCCACGGTCAGTAGGGGACACCGATGGGCTTGGAAAGGCCGCCGTCCGTCGGATGGGACGTTAAGCCGTGGCCCCGTGTGCGGGAGAGCCATACCCTGTGCACGTTAAAGAACACGCTGGATGGCCTTGACAGGAGGCTACTATCTGTCTCCCAACAGCTGTTCCAGTGGGTCCCCTTCCCCAACCTTCTCTGAGCCTTCGGGGTCCATGTGACCTGGCCATTTAGCCCATGGTGTACAAAAAAGTGCCGCTCAGAGGTAAAACAACCCAACCCAACCCAAAGCACTGAAAGTTATCCTTGAGTTGTGAGCCATATGCCTTCTCATATACCTCATTCAACTTCATTCATGCAACTTATAAATACTTAAATGCTCTTTCAAATTATTGTAATATAGAAGCATACATGCATATATTATATTTGAATGAAAGTATATGCAGAGATAATATTCATCACTATCACGTGCCAGCAAAATGGAAGACTACAGCTTGTTATCTTGATGGTAGTTATATCTCTTATGTAAGATCTATTCATTGTATTTTAATCTTATTTTAAATTATTACTAGTAAATTTTTAAATGCGCTGTCCTCAACTAACATATGTACTTCAAAAAATTCTTTTAAGGTGGAATCGTGTTAGTGAAATATGGATTCCCCCCCCCCCTCCAAAAAAAATGTAAAATGGGGAGATGTGTTCTAGAATTCTAACGTGATTGACATTGGTTAATGCTTTGTTAGTTTACCTTTGCATAGTTCTTAAATGCAATTGATTTTTAGAGGGAAGAAATAACGATAAAGGTAATAAAATCAAAAATGACTAAATCACTGTTATTTCAATACATGGTTGTTTGGGTTGGGTTGTTTTACCTCTGAGCGGCACTTTTTTGCCCACCATGGGCTAAATGGCCAGGTCACATGGACCCCAAAGGCTCAGAGAAGGTTGGGGGAGGGGACCCACTGGAACAGCTGTTGGGAGACAGATGGTAGTCTCCCATCAAGGCCATCCAGCGTGTTCTTTAATGTGCACAGGGTATGGCTCTCCTGCACACGGGGACACGGCTTAACATCCCATCCGACGGACGGCTGCCTTTCCAAGACCATCGGTGTCCCCTACTGACCGTGGGCAGAGCGAGGAATTTTGCGGAGATAAATCTCAACGCTGACCCAGCTGGGACTCGAACCTGGGAACTACAGATTGCGAGACTGGCGCACTACCAACTGAGCCACCCCCGCCCCTTCATTTCAGGAGAAGACTTTCATAATTTCATTCCAGCACCAGAACAGTTGGGTTGGGTTGTTTTACCTCTGAGCGGCACTTTTTTGCACACCATGGGCTAAATGGCCAGGTCACATGGACCCCGAGGCTCAGAGAAGTTTGGGGGAGGGGACCCACTGGAACAGCTGTTGGGAGACAGATGGTAGTCTCCTGTCAAGGCCATCCGGCATGTTCTTTAATGTGCACAGGGTATGGCTCTCCTGCACATGGGGCCACGGCTTAACGTCCCATCCGACGGACGGCTGCCTTTCCAAGACCATCGGTGTCCCCTACTGACCGTGGGCAGAGCGAGGAATTTTGCGGAGATAAATCTCAACGCTGACCCAGCTGGGACTCGAACCTGGGAACTACAGATTGCGAGACTGTCGCGCTACCAACTGAGCCACCCCCGCCCCTTCATTTCAGGAGAAGACTTTCATAATTTCATTCCAGCACCAGAACAGTTGGGTTGGGTTGTTTTACCTCTGAGCGGCACTTTTTTGCACACCATGGGCTAAATGGCCAGGTCACATGGACCCCGAGGCTCAGAGAAGTTTGGGGGAGGGGACCCACTGGAACAGCTGTTGGGAGACAGATGGTAGTCTCCCATCAAGGCCATCCAGCGGGTTCTTTAACGTGCACAGGGTATGGCTCTCCCGCACATGGGGCCACGGCTTAATGTCCCATCCGACGGACGGTGGCCTTTCCAATCCCATTGGTGTCCCCTACTGACCGTGGGCAGGGCGGGGAATTTTAATACATGGTACATGTAGATGAATGTCAACTAATAAAGTTTGAAAATGGGAAATTGATTGTTGTAAAAATTGTTTTCAAGTGATGAAGATGTTTTAATGTATGTTTACAAGCATTTTTACTCTACATGTGACAAGTTATAATCTTTAACCAACAGGGTTAATTTGTATAGGTGTACTTTGTTATTGGTCAGTGACAATTGAAATGTCCTTTATTATTTATAAATATAATACCCATTATAGCTGTGTAAACACAGCGATTTGTATAGCAAATGTGAAAAATCTTAGAAGTACCAAAATTTTGAACAAGTAAGACCAGATAGTTGAGACCAGGTAAACATCCAAGATATCATACATCTTAAATACAATAATATGAATGTTCATCGAATGGTCAATTGTGTTAGTTGAAAACCAACCCAACTTTAAAAATCGTGGTAAACTGAATTCATGTTAATTGGAGATGGTGTAGTTTTTTCATTCTTATATTCATATTTTTAAATAGAAATTTCAAATGCACAATATCATTTATATATTAAGAGTAAGAAAATTTTTTTGGGCATTCTGCATTGCAAAAATAAGTAAATTATACTTTTTCCAACAATAGATAATCAAAAATCTGTCATTCAATGGGTTACAACTTGAAAGGTAATTAGCAAAAATATTTAGAGATTATTTAAATTTTTTTAGAATTTCTAAGCTTCTACACTATTATTTTTCTATTCCAAATTTTTTTTTTCTTATATTGTTATTTCATTCTCACCTTGGGGCAGGGATTGGCTTAATGGTAGCACACCAGACTTGTAATCTAATGCCCCCAGGTTCAAGTCCCACATGTGCCAGAGTTGAGATTTATCTCCAAAAAACTTGACTCTGTCCTCAGTCAGACACCGTGGGCTTGTAAAAACCATTAGTAGTCGTGCAGGAGAGCCATGTAATATTAAAATATACATTAGGTGTCCTTGTTTCATTAAAACAGAAGATAATCCGTTTGAACCAGTAACTCCCCTTTACACATCACTATGCAAACTTCGTGATCTCCACTACTGAAATTTTCACAATTTAATACAATAAATTTCAAATTCCAAGTTTTCTAAGTAACAATATAGTATTTTTTGAAGAGCTATGTAACAGATACTGGTGATGTGCGGCATGAGATTAACAGACGAATAGGGATTGCTGCCGGGACTTTTAAGAATCTATGGAGATTGTGGAGAAATAGGCGTATACACCTAAAGACTAAAATTAGGCTGTATAATAGTTTGGTTCTTTTTAAGGTTAGTTATGGTAGTGAAACTTGGACACTGTGTAAACAAGATAACAGGAAACTATATGCTTTTGATTCCAGATGCTTACGTAGTATCTTGGGCATTAGGTGGTTCAAATTTGTAACTAATGATGAGGTTAGGCAAAGGAGTTTGCAACCTCCTTTAAGCAGCATATTGTGCAGAGAGAGACTCCGTTGGTTTGGCCATGTTGCCCGTATGGATAATAATAGATTGGCGAATAGGGTTATGAACAGTGTGCCTAAAGGCCTCAGAAAGAAGGGGCGACCTAGGATGCGGTGGGCATACAATGTCAAACAGGACCTTGTTAGAATTGGTGTGCAGTGGCCAGATGCAGTAGATGTAGCTCCGGATAGACTTGCTTGGAGAACTAAATTGCACGGTCTGGTTGGACCTCCGTAGCCCATGGCTGCTTGAGGATGATGATGATGATGATGATGATTCTGCTTTGCCAGCAAAAAAGATTGCTTCTTTCACATAAAAGAAGTTTTTTTTTTAATTTGTGGCTTTATTCCAATGCATTTTTTTTTCTTTTTAGAGTGAATATCATCATTGAATTTTCAAATCAAGTTCCTATTTCCATTATCTCAAACAGTTTTTTTCACTTGTGTCAGCCATCAATAATGTAGTAATGATTTTATATGAAGGAACTTTCATATTAAATCTGAGATTTTATTCACTATTCACCATTAGCATCAATTTTTTCATCTGAGATTCTATCCACTATTTGTATGAGCATTAATATTTTATCCTCTGAGAACTTTTACTGCAGATATCCACAGATGAAACCATGCATTCATACAGGGCTCTATATAAAAGCATCTAGAAAAATAATAGCCACATTTTCTTTTCCAGTGACTGAATTCCTTTGAACAGTGAGAATTCCTAATAACACTTAGGCCATTTTCACAGGAGATGCACCCAATATTTGCAAGCCACTTGTTTTACTGTTGAAGAAAGTTGCTGTCCTGTTTTAACAGTTTTGGTGTCCCCTACAACTTTCCAAATACTTGACCACAGAGTCCCACAATTTCTCATATAGATTTCCTTCAAGCCACCTCATACTGTGTTAAAAATTCAAGTCCTTGCCTATAGCAAAATACAAGTTTGAATTTAAAATCACTTTAATTTTTCTATTCTAATATGTTTGTTTCAGCTTTCACAGTTCTGTAACCCCTATAGACTTCCCAAATATTTGATCATCCTGTCCCAAACTTCAAGTACAGATTTTCCCAATGCTACTCGATATTGCATTAAAAATTCTAGCGTGCTATCTATACTATAACTTGATTTCAAACCTTAAGTCACTTTATGCTATAAATCTGTATAAATAATAGCTGTAGTTGTTAACAGGCTATGTTACTTAACACTTGGTTAAGTTCCCTATAGACACCCATGACTGGGTTACATCATATGACAATTTTAGCTTGATTAGAGGATTTTCAAAAGACCCACTGAATTTCAATAGGACATTTACTAGCATTATGTACATCCTGGTGGCTGAGTGGTTAGCATGCTTCAGATAAGTGCAAAGGGATCTTAATTCAACCCTCAGCATGGAGTTTTCATGCATTATCTTTCCATTGAGGTCTTGCCTCTGTGACATATGATACTCAGAGGCTTCTGTTAGAGCTCTGTGACAAATAGTTGTTTAAGGGGTAATATACAGGGTGATTCAAAACTTATCGTTCAAATTTCGTGGGGAGGTAGGGAATACGTCAGGAAACCGATTTCACATAGGAAAGAATGTCTGCAAATGTACGCATGCGTATGTAGAGGGCGCTGTGTGTACCCAACCAGTGTACAGCTCGCCCGACCACTCCCGCTGTCATCAGTGTACGAGCTGACTTACTAGTGATAAGATGAATCGTTTTACGCGTCAAGAGCTGGCGGATATGCATCTCGCATATGGGGCAGCTGGCGAAAGCGGCCGCCGAGCTAGGCAAGTTTATGAAGACCAATACCCCAACAGAAGAATACCGCAGCATCAAATGTTTGCACGTGTGCATCGCAATCTGCGCGAACGTGGTTCACTGCGCAGCAACATGCAGGATACGGGGAGAAGACGACTGACGCGGACTGTCAACGTCGCAGAACAAGTCCTACAGTCCATCGAAGATAATCCGAATACCAGCACACGAGCTATTGCTCAGCAGCTTGGGGTCTCTCAGTCAGCAGTGCGGCGGATACTGCACGAGGAATGTTTGCATCCTTACCATCTGCAAAGGGTGCAGTTACTGCATCCTGACAATTATCCGAAGCGTGTGGAATTTGCACAATGGTTCATGCAGAAAGGTGCCGTGGAACCCAGTTTTCCAGCTTCTGTCCTTTTTAGAGATGAAGCTTCATTCACTCGTGAAGGTGTGTTCAATACACACAATTCACATGTGTGGGCTTACGACAACCTGCATGGTACGAGAAGTCATGCTGCGCAACATCATTTTGCCGTAAATGTGTGGGCTGGAATCATTGGTGACTGTTTGTTGGGACCTTACTTGCTACCGCCCTGATTGGACGGCCGGAAATACCTAATATTTCTCGAGACAGTGTTACCGACTTTTCTGGGCACTGTTCCTGCGCATATCCGCCGAGATATGTGGTATCAACGTGACGGGGCTCCAGCCCATAGCACAATTGTTGAGCGTGATTACCTGAACCGAACATTCGGAGCTCGATGGATCGGTAGAGGTGGACCGATCGCTTGGCCACCCAGGTCACCTGATTTATCGCCCATGGATTTCTTTTTGTGGGGAGCCATGAAAGACCATGTGTACGAGACCCCCGTCGACAGTGAAATGGACCTTGTTGCACGAATAGTGGCCGCCGCAGGCATTGTCCGTGATATGCCAAGCGTTTTTGAAAATGTTCGGCGGTCAATGCAACGGCGCTGTGAATCCTGTGTCCGTGTAAATGGTCGCAATTTTGAGCACCTACTGTGAACCTGTACTTTACCTTGTTGGAATAAAAGTCACATTCGTTACCACTTAACTGTACTGTTTCCTTGTGTTCACTTTACTTGTCCATTTTGTTCATGTAGATGACGTTTGCGGACATACTTTCCTATGTGAAAGCGGTTTCCTGACGTATTCCCTACCTCCCCACGAAATTTGAACGATAAGTTTTGAATCACCCTGTATATATATAATTTTTTTTTAAAACTGTGTGTAGCCTTACTCTTTGCAAGTGGTTAGCACACTTGGCTACTGATCAAAGGGACCTGGGTTCGAGCCCCGGGTAAGGTATGGATGTGTTTGTCTGGCTGCTGAGGTTTCACCTTCCTCACAGATCTATATGGTGTATTCAACTTATATGTTCCTGTCAGAGTGCTGTGGCAAGCAGCTGCTTGAAGGGTAATTTTTTTTATGTTGTGTATGTAGCATTGTGCTTTTCAAATATAGAAATTCAAGATGTAAATGCTAAAGAATAATTTAATTATTTTAGAGCAGAATTTTTTTTTATGTATATACATTGTAGTGTATTGATTCTAATCCATTAAATTTTGCTGATATCAGTTTCTAATTTTCTTTGTATTCAGCATTGCAGTGTGTCACGCATAATATTAGTTGAGGAGCATGAAATAGTTCAGCTGAGCTACTCCATTATGCTACTGTTAGTGTCTACTATGTATAAATCGGTACTCTATAACTTTAAGGATGGTTGTTTGGCTCAAGTTGGGCAGAAAGAAAGAAAAAGGTAATGTTGATAAAATTTTATACTTTTAGCACTGTTTTTTTGTCTGAATTTATGAGAGAAAGTCATAAATTAAGGTTCATTATTATCAAAATATGTTTCAGAGCATGTAATCTGTAGTTCCCAGGTTCGAGTCCCAGCTGGGTCAGCGTTGAGGTTTATCTCCGAAAAAATTCCCCGCACTGCCCACGTCAGTAGGGGACACCGATGGGCTTGGAAAGGCCGCCGTCCGTCGGATGGGACGTTAAGCTGTGGCCCTGTGTGCGGGAGAGCCATAACCTGTGCATGTTAAAGAACATGCTGGATGGCTTTGATGGGAGGCTACCATCTGTCTCCCAACAGCTGTTCCAGTGGGTCCCCTCCCCCAACCTTCTCTGAACCTTCGGGGCCCTTGTGACCTGGCCATTTAGCCCATGGTGTGCAAAAAAGTGCCGCTCAGAGATAAAACAACCCAACAACTGTTTCAGAGCAAATGAGAGAGAGAAAGTGGGGGGGGGGGGGGGGGGGGGGGGGGAGAAATGCTGACTCTGGGCTCCCACTCCATAAAGGTATCCAGACCTGAGCTCTTTTTTATGGATATATCACAGTTCAATTTTAGAAACATTATTTTTCATAACTTATTATTGATTGTATAGCTTGTTTAATAATTTGATACTCTGATTTTGTTTTTAAGATTTATTACAATGAAAACTAAAAAAAAAATTTGTTCTCTGTGTCACTTACATAATTTAAAGACATTTTAAATAAATATATTTCTACCTACTATTAAAAGGTACTGTAATTTTATAGTTGCTTTAAGTCTTAGAAGTAAAAGAACATCCCATGGTATAATGTCATTTCACAGGGAGGTCTTGAAGAGGTACTTGTTTCAGTAGGTGATAGTAAGTTAATGAATCGTACATGTATGGGTGTAGCACTCTGAATAATAATTAAAATCACTGTACTGTACTGCTGTAGCACTGTACTGCTGTAGCACTGAAAGGGTTAAATTAATTTTTCCGTTTATTTTATTATTCCAATATATACTGCTCATCATTAACATTATTCCCATTACAAGAAGTGCGTGCTTTGAGCTCAAAACAAGTAGAGTGAGAAATTGCAATGCAGATAATAATTTATTAAGGTCTCGTGGCTAAGTAGTTAGTGCACTTGGCTAGTGATCTAAGGGACCTTGGTTTGAACCCCGGGTAAGATATAGACATCTGTGATGTTTTTCTACTGAGGTCCCACCATCCTCACAGACCTTCTACTATGGCATATAAACTTACAGGCTCCTGTCAGACCTCTGTAGCAAGCAGCTGCTTGAGGGGAGGGGGGGTATTTTTTTTTTTATTTTATATATCAAATCAGTAGTATTTAGTTATGAAAATGCACTATTCATCATTAAGAAGTATAATCTCCATGAACAGTGATACAAGTGGCCAAACATCACAGTAAGGAGCCAAAAAGGTGCTAAATGTAATCCTGCTGAACATTAACCATGCTTCATGCACCAGTGTCATGCCAGCATCGATATATTTCTCCACTAACCTGCACCCTGCACTTGGTGAGAATGGGACACTGATGGGCTTGGTAAGCCCACCATCCATCAGATGGGATGTTAAACTATGGTCCCGTGTGCAGGAGAGCTATACCCTGTACATACTAAAGAATGTGCTGGATGGCCTTGATGGGAGGCTACCATCTGTCTCCGAACAGCTGTTCAAAGAGTCTCCTTCCTCCAACCGTATCTGATCCCTTAGTGTCCCTGTGACCTGGCCATTTAGCCCATTGTGTGCAAAAGTGCCATTCAGAGGTTAAACAACCCAACATACTAACTTGTGTTGAGCTGGACAGTAGTGGTAGCGACTGAGAGAGAGTGATCAGTGAGTCATCATATATCATATATCAAATATCATCATATATGAAATATCATTATATCATCATATATCAAACATGTTTGATGGGTGACAGATCTGGGAATGTGCAGTCCAAGGAAGCCTATCCACATCATGTAGTCATTTTGGGGATTTGAGAGCTGTATGTGGGGTGTCCAGAGCTGTATGTCATTGTCCTTCTGAAAAATAACATTTAAGATGGAGCTTAAAAAGAGCAGAAGCACTGGTCCCAGAATGTTTTCAACGTAACACCATGCCATCAATATACAACTAGGCATAAATGGCTGTTGTAACTGATGGCTTCCCATATCATGATTCTGGTTTTGATCCTGTATGAAGCTCCCTGATGCAGCTGGATTACCCCTATCCCCAGAGTGGGGCGGGGTGGCTCAGTCGGTAGCACGCCAGGCTCGTAATCTGTAGTTCTCAGGTTCGAGTCCCAGCTGGGTCAGCGTTGAGATTTATCTTCGCAAAATTCCCCGCCCTGCCCACGGTCAGTAGGGGACACCGATGGGCTTGGAAAGGCCGCCGTCCGTCGGATGGGACGTTAAGCCGTGGCCCCGTGTGCGGGAGAGCCATACCACCCTGTGCACGTTAAAGAACACGCTGGATGGCCTTGACGGGAAGCTACCATCTGTCTCCCAACAGCTGTTCCAGTGGGTCCCCTCCCCCAACCTTCTCTGAGCCTTCGGGGTCCATGTGACCTGGCCATTTAGCCCATGGTGTGCAAAAAAGTGCCGCTCAGAGGTAAAACATCCCAACATCCTATCCCCAGCATGTCTCCAGATGTACATATGACCATCACTGGATCCCAAACAGAAATGTGTTTCATCACTAAAGATGACACAATACCAGTCTTGTCTCCAGCCATTGCAGATAATGATGAACAGCCTGAACCATTGCAGATAATGATGGGATGGCATCAGAGGTAGATGAGCCAATGAACAGTGTAAATGCACCCCTGATTCTCACAGTTGTCTTTTAATGATGCTTTCTGACACAGACTTAGATGGAGCGCGCCAGGCTTGTAATCTGTAGTTCCCAGGTTCGAGTCCCAGCTGGGTCAGCGTTGAGATTTATCTCCGCAAAAATCGCTGCCCTGCCCACGGTCAGTAGGGGACACTGATGGGCTTGGAAAGGCCGCCGCCCGTCGGATGGGACGTTAAGCCATGGTCCCGTGTGTGGGAGAGCCATACCCTGTGCACATTAAAGAACACGCTGGATGGCCTTGACGGGAGGCTACCATTTGTCTCCCAACAGCTGTTCCAGTGGGTCCCCTCCCCCAACCTTCTCTGAGCCTTCGGGGTCCATGTGACCTGGCCATTTAGCCCATGGTGTGCAAAAAGTGCCGTTCAGAGGTAAAACATCCCAACCCAACCCAGACTTAGATGGTGCTTTGATGTTAGAAATCGGGCAGCCTATGACAGATGTGTCTCCTGTCACTATTTGGTGGATCTGTCAATTCTTCAGTCTTGACAGTCTTCTGATGCCATCAGTTCCTTAGTGACATGTGCAGATAGCTTTCTGTCCTCATTGTTGCTACATTGTCCAATTGTTTGGCCATCTCACTCCACTTGAGTGATTTGGCATGTTGACCATCCAGCTTCTTTCAAACCAAAGATCTGTCCCCTTTCAGATTCCATTAGCTGTACATTTCATTGCCTTACAAGTGGACACTGACATCACATGATGACCTCCATTTGCTCAAAGGCATATTGCACACTTCACAAGTCATTTGCTCACCACTTCGTTTGTCCACTGACATTATCCCTGTTTTTCTTGCTCCTTCAGATTTCTATGCAAGCATGGTACTGGACACATTATCAGATGTGCTACTGCACCTATTGGCTTGACATGCAAATCATATACCATCATATATGTTGCAACTCTGCGTTCAAATCATCAGGTCCCTCTGTCTGTTCTTTCTAGGTGGAACAGTTTTAATGGCAAACAGTGTAATATCAGGTGTTTCTGTGATTACTTAAATCTCTTACTTAGTTTTTTCTTAAAAATTTTAAATCAAAATATGTACTTATGTGATTAACCCTTCAGAAGTGGCATATGGTCTGTCAGACTGATTTAGAATATGTTTTCTAATAATTTTGTGCACACTATGTACAACTTTTTTTGCACTTTTTGGCACATTTTTGAGTAATCAGTCTGGGAGACCTATGCCACCTCTTTATTTCTATTATTCCATGCCACTTCTGAAGTGTTAATTAAATTTCTTATCCAATGTTAAAGAAAGCCTAGCAACTCAGTCCCAAGGATAGCAAACCTTTTGGAGCAAACATTTTTTTAGCGAACATTTTCTGGTTTCGTGTGCCAACGTTATAAAAATATTTCAAAACATTATTTATTCGAAGTAGGATTGCATATCCTTTTATCACACAATACAAATTAAATAATACAAAAAACCATGGATTTAAATATAAAAACAGAAATACTAACTCTTAGAGTCCCCTATTATAAAATGGAAAAAAAAATTATTATTTATTACAACCAGAATCATTCAATCCAACGTAAAAACTCGCATGCAACTTCCACTTATTATGCTCAGTGCATTACTGAGGCCATATATGGCTGTGATCAGAATGAAGTGAATTTTCATTGGCTGAGAGAGTAAAGTAGCTAAGTAATCAATTAAGAGGCAATAGATTTAGAGAATATATTTTCCAAAATGTCATCAGTTATTTGATGAGATCCGTGTGTTTTTTTCACCTCAGTGGCATGCCAACAAAAATGGCCTTGTGTGCCACTTTTGATGTGTACCATAGGTTTGCCATCACTGACTTAGTCTACAAGAAATGTATTTTGTTTTTGAAAATGAGATGTTAAAAAAAAAATCAAAATATTTCTTGGAAGTGCTAAATAACGGGAAAAAATTCACAGTATGTTGAACTTTTGAAAAACCTAATGTTTACCTAATATAGCGGTAACTCAATTAGCTCCAGCCAAATTAAAAATAGTTTTTCTTTTATATGTAACATATAGAACAGAGAAGAATCATAGGAGCTACTCCTAGCTTTTACAGGCCTTCTCATACAAGGACATGACCTACTAAGACTGAAGTCACTGGTGACCACTACCTCAGTTAGAGCTAACACAACATGCAAGGTTTGCTGTAACAGTCACTAGTTCTCTAACCACTATGCCAGTTAAGGCATGTTCTATGAAGAACTTTGCTACAAAAATTGTATTTTTATTATCTAAATTACTAAAGACTTCAAAGGAATTACAAAATATTGCTATTAGTAATCATACCTGTTAATTCTCTGTGATACTATTTCTCAACTGGGGTTCATGAATTATGCCTAAGGAGTCTGCAAGTTGAGTAGATTGTACTCAGCAGAACATTAAGTTTTTTTGCTCATCTTAGCCACATATGCGTAAATTATTTCATTAATACTAGAAATTGGCCACATATGCATAAGAGCCATGCCCTATGTGCATTAGAGAGCACACTGGATGGCTTTGAGAGCAGACTTTGTCTCTTCTAATAGCTGCAATAAAATCTCCTGTATTATTACGAAATTGTCTAAAAGATGTTCTCTCGAGATCTTGCCATTTAGTCCTTGGTGTGCAAAATGTACCATTCATAAAAGAATCCAATCTTGCTGTTCTATGTTTTGAATTCCAGCTATTTCAGTGTAAATTATTTCTTGTCATTAACCCTTTCAGTGTCCAGCCTGAAAAACCGGTTTCAATCCAGAGTCTAAGCTCTTTTCTCCCTATGCTCAGCCAAAAAAAACAATTTTGTGTCCCAATGTTAGAATTTTTAAATTATACGTTTTTGGAGATGGAGTTTCACAAGATTAGTAGATAATATAAACATACATGCCAAACAGATTCAATTTTAAGATTGAAATTGTATTACTTTAGATATTTTTGTAATCTATGTTTTAACTTTATTTTAATTCTTAAATATCTGCATTTTTTGCAGTTTGGGAAGGTTTGGAGCTATCTTTTGCAGTCAAGATAGTGACATAATCTTTGCCTCTCGCCCTGGACTTCGTATTTGGAAATCGAAACCTGATGGAGTTATAACAGAAACTTTAATTTTGAAAGATATATTTAATAATCCTCATTCATCTATCTCATTGCTCAAGCCTGTAGATATTTCAGCGGACAAATTAAAAACTTTTCAGTTTGGCCTTTTAAGAAATTACAGTAACAAATATTTAATTAGCTGGTCAGATTGTGTGCTTGTGTTGATTGATCCAAACTTAAGAACTGTTGTTGCCTCTTGCAAAGGTCTAGATTCTATTTTAGATGTTGCAACTACTGAGGATGAAATCTTTGTAATTCAAAGTTCAAGACATTTACTTAGAATAGCAACTCAACCTGAAATCACAAAAGATAATAAAAGTAAGAAATTTTTTCACTTTCTATATGGCATAAAAAAAATGCATTTTAAAAATCAGACAGAATAGCGCTATTTTAACACAAAGACTGTTAAGTAAAGCTATTTCTTATTTATGCTGTGATTTTTGGTGACAGTTTCAGACATTAGCTAACACATACGTTATGGCTGATACTGACATCTGCCAGGAAATGATGACTAATGTCAGCATTACATAAGTAGTTTTAAATTGCATTTCTGTTAATACAGTCGGCTAAATGAGAATTTTTTTGTTAGTTATAAACAATTGACTATATCAAAGCAATGTTACAAGCCATTCAGGAGTCTGAAAAATTAACAGAAACAATATAAAAAAAAAAGCAACAGATAGTTAATAATGCACAAATAAAATGTATCTGCCATTACTGAAACTTTGGTAATCTTTCAGGGCTTTCATTTTCTCATCACACCCAAAAAAGGCAACAATTGCAAATAATGTTTTTTCCACAATTGACATTAGGCAGCTGAAATTAAAATCAGGAAATACTTGAATTGCATTTTGAACTGTAATTAATTTTGCAGACTAGACATGACAGAGCTGAATTTCAGACATAAGCTACGATACATAAAACATTTGTACAAAAGATGTCAATAGGCAAACTTTTGCAGTACCCAAAAACGAGTGAAACCACAGATCAAGCTATTTCTTCATTGTGCTAAGCTAAAAAATAGAGCTTTCTTGCTAAATAACTAATAAATAGAAATAAATCATGTTATATAAATTAAATAGCATTTAATATTGGATTTTCTGAAAAAATATTTAACAGAAATGTGAAATATAGATTTAATATACATTGAAACTTAAGACAAATAGAATCACTTACTTGAGAGTAAATATCCTAATATTTCTACCCCTGACTGGGTCGTCATCTGAAGAGGTTGCAGCTTTGTTGGAACTTTCTTTAGCCATAGTAGTTGCCAGATTTTGGGTAAAAAGCATTCCTTGCACATCATTCATGGTGCCATCTATCAACTTTATTAGTAATCATTCTTCTGCTTTTCTTATGAATGTATTTTTTATTATTATTGTTGTTGTATTCCAGTTTGTTTTATGATTAGTTTTTTTCTACGTGTCTTTCGAGCCCTATTTTATTTTGTTTGTTTTTTATTGCAGGTTTGTGTTCTTTTATTTTTATTTCTAGTGTTCTCCCTGTTTCTCCAATGTGTCTACCAATTGCAGTGATATCTCACTTCTACAGTGACCATTATTTTTACACAAATACCCCCTTTTTAATTATCATGTATATCTTCTGTTTCCTTTTAATTCCTGTAGGTTGTTTCTATTGGCCACTTTAAATATATCAAGAAAGTAGCTATGACAGTTATATGCAATATACATTAGAACTAGGAGATATATTAACATGCCTCACTATAGGGTGGGGGTGGCTCGGTAGCGTGCCAGGCTCGTAATCTGTAGTTCCCAGGTTCGAGTCCCAGCTGGGTCAGCGTTGAGATTTATCTCCGCAAAATTCTCCGCCCTGCCCACGGTCAGTAGGGGACACCGATGGGCTTGGAAAGGCCGCCGTCCGTCGGATGGGACGTTAAGCCGTGGCCCCGTGTGCGGGAGAGCATTACCCTGTGCACATTAAAGAACACGCTGGATGGCCATGACGGGAGGCTACCATCTGTCTCCCAACAGCTGTTCCAGTGAGTCCCCTGCCCCAACCTTCTCTGAGCCTTCGGGGTACATGTGACCTGGCCATTTAGCCCATGGTGTGCAAAAAAGTGCCGCTCAGAGGTAAAACAACCCAACCCAACATGTCTCACTATTACACTGTAAAGTCCTTTTTGCAATTGTTGTCTGTGCAAATGAAAGTTCTACTGTTCAATTTCCACCATAGTCATCAATAGCAAATGAATAAGGTTAATTAATATTCATAAAATTATTATGCAGGGCGATACTTATATTTTGGGCGATCTGCTTACTCTGTCCATGCTTCCAGCAGTTGTTTGCTGACGTTCACTTGTGTCCAGTCATTTGCTGGTTGCCTTTCACTCCCTAAGGCAATCGGCAAATGACCAGACACAGGTGAACGCCAGTAAATAACTGCTGGAAGCTTGGACAGTAAGCAGATCACCAACAACATATGTATCACTCTGCATAATAATTTTATGAATATTAAGTAATTAGCCTTATTCTTTTGCTATTGATGACTCCAGTGGAAATTGAAGAGTAGAACTTTCATTTATACAGACAGCAAGAATTACAAAAAGGACTTTACAGTGTATTAGTCATCCTCATCATCCTCAAGCAGCCATGGGTTACGGAAGTCCAAGACCACACAGTTTAGTTCTCCAAGTATATCTGTCCTGAGTTATGTCTGCTGCATCTGCCCACTGCATCCTAGGTCACCACCTCTTTTTGAGCCTTTAGGCACACTGTTCATAACCCTATTCGCCAATCTATAATTATCCATACAGGCAACATGGCCAAATGAACGGAGTCTCTCTCTGCACAATATGCTGATTAAAGGAGGTTGCAAACTCCTTTGCCTAATCTCATCATTAGTTACAAAGTTGAACCACCTAATGCCCAAGAGGGGCGGGGGTGGCTCAGTCAGTAGTGCGCCAGGCTCGTAATCTGTAGTTCCCAGGTTCGAGTCCCAGCTGGGTCAGCGTTGTGATTTATCTCTGCAAAATTCTCCGCCCTGCCCACGGTCAGTAGGGGACACCGATGGGCTTGGAAAGGCTGCCGTCCGTCAGATGGGACGTTAAGCCGTGGCCCCATGTGTGGGAGAGCCATACCCTGTGCACGTTAAAGAACACGGTGGATGGCCTTGACAGGAGGCTACCATCTGTCTCCCAACAGCTGTTCCAGTGGGTCCCATCCCCCAACCTTCTCTGAGCCTTCGGGGTCCATGTGACCTGGCCATTTAGCCCATGGTGTTCAAAAAAGTGCCACTCAGAGGTAAAACAATCCAACCCAACCTAATGCCCAAGATACTGCATAAGCATCTGGAATCAAAAGCATCTAGTTTCCTGTTATCTTGTTTACAAAGCATCCATGTTCCAATATGATAACTAACCCTAGAAAAAACTAAACTATTATACAGTCTAATTTTAGTCTTTAGGTGTATATATCTATTTCTCCACACTCTTCATAGATTCCTAAAAGTAACAGCAGCAATCCCTGTTCGTCTGTTAATATCATGCCGCACATCACCAGTATCAGTTACATAGCTCCCATGATAATTAAACTGTGACACCTGTGCAAGACTGCAACCATTCAGATTAACTGAATCACAGCCTGCCTGACCAATTTTCATCACTTTAGTTTTCTCTCTGTTTATAACCAAACCTACTCTACTACCAGTCTCATCAACAGCTCGAATGAAAGAGTTCATCTCATCAACCTCATTTACCAAAAGGGCTAAATCATCATGATAATCTAAATAAGAATTCATATCTCCAGCCCATTTAAGGTCAAAATCTTTCCCTTGAAGTGAATTTCTCATAACATAATCAATAACCAAACTAAAGAGAAAAGGAGACAAAATGCACCCTTGTCGAACACCAGAAGTAATGCTAAACCAATTGCTACAAGCCTTGCCAACTCTCAAACACGACTCAGTGTTATTATAGAGAGCTTTCATAATGTTAACTAACTTGTCTGGTATACCATATGATCTCACAATCAACCACAAATTATGACGATCAACAGAGTCGAAAGCCTTTTTGAAATCAACAAAGCTAGCAACCAAAGGTTTCTGAAACTCTAAACATTTCTCAAGAATCTGCCTAAGTGAAAATATCTGATCCACACATCCCCTACCACTTCTGAATCCACATTGCTCATCACGCAATTGCCTGTCAACCAGATTCTTAATTCTATTAAGCACAATCATGGAAAGAACTTTACCTTGAACAGAGAGTAGGCTGATACCCCTATAGTTATCACAAGAACTGTGATCACCTTTTTTTAAAAATCGGAATAATAATAGCTCTGGTAAAATCCTTAGGACCCCATGCCTTTATAATAAAATATATTGAAAATTTCAGTCATTCAATTGGTAATTGAAACATACCCAGCTCTAAGCATTTCGGTAGTAATTTCATCCACCCCTGGGGATTTATGAAGTCTAAGTTTATAAATAGCCAAAATAACTTCAGACTGTGTTATAGGGCCAACATTAAAACCATCAATGCATCTATAATCATTGCAAACAATGGGAATAGAACTAAATACATTGTTTAGAACATCACTGAAATGCTCAGCGCACCTAGCCAAGACAGAATCCTCACCTTCTATAACCTTACCTTGTTTATCCTTCAATCCCTGTATACCTGTTCGTTTTCTACCACACAAAATATTAACTATCTGGTACAGCTCTCTGCTGTTGTGCACAACAGCACAGAGCTGTACCAGATAGTTAATGTCATGTTATGTCATGTTAATGGAATGATAGACAGCTTTGTCAGCCAAGCCATCAAACCAAAGATTCCTATCAGTAGCTAACTGATCTTTTACACGTTTATTAATCTCTGTAATGCTTTCTATTAGGACTAGTAGGGTATTGATTAAGGACATTCCTGCAGTTCTTTCTTTCTGAAATAAGCTCAAGTGCCTTATCACTCAGATAATTCTGTCTCTTCTGCTCCTTTTTTCCTAAAAGATTACTGTTAGTTTCCAAAAATGGCTGTTTAAAATGGTCCCATTCTTCCTCAACTTCAGTAGTAAGTAAACCATGACAGTCATAATGACTAAGTAACCTATCATGGTAAGCTTTAGCTATAACTGGATCTTTCAGAGCTTCAGTATTAAAAGGCAATTTTTTAACCCTAGCACAACACCTTTTAAGTTTAAGTTGCAAGACACTTTTAACAAGGTAATGGTCAAGGTAATGGTCAGTAACAAGGTAATGATCAATTTCAGCTCCCCTATATGACCTCTATTCCTAACAGAATTAGCTTATTTGCTGTTAATTAATATGTAATCAATCATATTCTTATGCAGCCCATCAGGTGAAACCCATGTGTACTTATGTATGTTGCAGTGTTTGTAATATGTGTTAGTTATTCTGAATCCATTGAGTTTACCTACCTGTAGAAGACGTTGCCCATTGCCATTGCAGCTACCAATACCAAAAGGGCCTATTACTCTTCCCCAAAGGTCAGAGTCAGTACCAACTTTGGCATTGAAGTCATCAAGAACAAGGGTAATATCTCCTTTCTTGACAGAATTCAAAATATCCTGAAGTTGTTCATAAAACCTATCCTTCTCATCCTCATCGCCATCCTCAGTGGGGGCATAACAGCAGATAACATTCAAGTCTTTAACGCTTGTCTGAAATTTTGCTGTAAGAAACTTTTCATTAATGTACTCATATCCTAGAAGAGCATCACTAATGTGTCTTCTGAGGAGCAGACCCATGCCTTGGTGATTCTTATTATCTTCCCTCCCTGAAAAGAGAAATTTAATAGTATTTTTAAGAATTTGACCTTTATCTGTCCATCTGGTCTCTTGCAAGTCAAGAATATCTGAATTATAACAGTGGAATTCTTGTGTGAGGACATCAAGAGAAAAAGCTCTGTGCAGAGTCCTCACATTCCAACTACCTATGGAGAGAAAATGGTTAGTGGGATGTTTAAAGAAACTATGTTTATTGAGAGAGGGAATGCCGACAATATCAAACAGCCCCCTAATCGCAGACATGGGGCAAAGACCCGTTCCCCCACTACTAAAGGCTGAAGCCATCTACACTGGAAGACTTCCCCCAATGTAGAATTTGACGATGCCAATAGAAACAAAGAGTTCAGGTGCCTGCGATGACCTCTGCTCAGGATTATCCACCAGCTGATAAGCATATCCTGTGAATCTATTCACTTGGGGCTGTCAACCCACAAACAAACAGAAAACACAGCGAAAGATTTTCCCTCCACAGAAGCCCACCAGTGCAGCAGAATCAGGTTCCATAATCAAGCTCAGAGCCATATATCTGTCCAGTCCAGTTGGTTTATATGGTCAGCACCAGGACCCTGTGTGGTTGACCACTCCTCAGCAGGGTAGAAAAAAAAGAAAAGTAGCCATAGTTGTCCAGATCAGTAGGCCACACTAATCTGGCAGCCCTCCCCTTCCATTCACTTCCACAAAAGAATATCTCATTTGAAAGGTACTAACGGCCTGCACCACAAGAAGGCCAGGTCGAACATTAGGTGTTAGGCCTGTTCTGTGCATCATCACAGGAACTAGTGCATCATCACAGGAACTAGTGCATAGGTCTCCTTCCAGTGACTACCTAGCTACCATTTTCAGATAGTGATACATGTTTTTATATCTCCTGATTGTGTAGCACTATGTTGTATATTTGTACCTAATACATTAGAACTTCAATTATTTGTGAGGCTCATGAAATTAGCCTTTTGCTAATGTGTGAGTTTTTCAAACCCTAAAGTTTCCTGTTTTAATATTAATAAATGTTTTAAATTAAAAGTATATAGAAAATAATTTGATTTGCTTCAAAATTAGGCTAACTCATTTAATGTTGAATGTAAGACATTAATTTATGTATGACATTAATTATATGTATGACATTAAATTCATTGTACAATTTCTGTGAATTATATATCTGCTTTTGATTATGATATACTGAATGGAAAAATTATTATATCTAAATAAATAAATGAATAAATACCCCCCTCAAGCAGCTGCTTGCCACAGAGGTCTGACAGGAACCTGTCAGTTTATATGCCACAGTAAAAGATCTGAGAGGATGGCAGGACCTCAGCAGAAAACAACACGAACATCCATGCCTTACCCGGGGCTCGAACCCAGGTCCTGTAGATCAGTAGCCAAGCGAGCTAACCACTCGGCCACGGGATAGCCTTTTGCCCTCACAACAGCATGCTAGATGTTTTTTGTAAGGACTCAATGAGGTGTTGAAAACGTGGAGGTGGTATTGCTGCTCACGAAGAGAGATCGCTTGTCATAGAGCATCCACAGTTGCTGGTGGGGGCTGGTGGGCTCGAACAGATCTTTTCAATTCGTCGCACAAATTCTCAGTGGGGTTGAGGTCTGGTGATTGAGGGCTCCATTTCAGTGTGGTAAACTCACTTGAATGCTCCTGGGGCCAGTTGGTCACCACTTGGGAAGTATGTGGTGTGGTATTGTCGTCTTGAAAGATGGTATCATGGTGCTGAAAGAGAGGTTTTTGAGGTTTTCACCCTCCCATTGTCGTCCTAGAGTTGAAACTGTGATTTGTCAGACCAGGTGACATGTTTCCAGTCTTCTGCACATTAGTTGTGATAGGCCTTTGCAAACTGCAGCCTAATCTTTCAGTGCCTTACTGTCAACAAGGGAACACAATGTGGACATCGACTGCCATAGCCAATTTTTTTCATGGATGATGGATAGTCTTTATGCATAAGCTTGTGGACACACCCTCATTCAATTTCGGTGTTATCTGCTCCATAATAGCTATGCAATTCCTTGTAACAGTGCGTGACAGTCTGCTCACATCAAGAGTCAATTGCACGTTTATGTCCACATTTCTCCCACTGGTTGAAAGTTTTGCCATTGTGATGCCCCATCGTTCACTTTTGCTTTACCGTAACCAGTTTTGTTTAATTTACGTTATATTTATCATTTTGGGGATTTTTATTTCCTTTTTGGCATCGCAGCACTCGTTTCCAAGTTTCTAGGAGTTGCGCATGCACCGCAACTCCGATCTTCCGATTGTACCGTTAAAGCGCGTGCAAAGGACACGCCCCCTCTTGCGTCATAGCTTGCGTCGTTCGTCATAGTATGCAAATGTCTTTCCCGGCATGTGCCGGCTCATTGTCACAAAACCGGTGACCTACGAGTCACTTAAGCAGTAGCATAAGCAGAAGCTAAGCACAAGCGAGTGCACGAGCACAAGGTGCGTAGCACCAAGCACAGTGCGTGTAGCACAGGAGTTGGAGTTATGTTTTCTTCATTGATGTCTTGGTGAGTTGAATTATTTTGGAAATAAATCTGTTTCATTATATTTAAAACATTTTGAGTCTGTACAGTTTTTTTCTCTTGAGCAACTCGAATTAAGGATTTTTGAATTATATTTACTTGACAATCATTTTGATTCTTACTCATTAACGCTCGCTGGTATTTGAACCCTAAATCAACTTATTATCAACTTATTCTACTTTTGGCAATTTGTTAAGTATTGCCTGGCGCCCGTCTAAGCTATCCGGAGCATAAAACTTCAAGTATTTTGCATTTGTTTGGAGCGTTACACCATATTTCACGTAGTCTTGGTATACACATGATGGTCTGAAGTGGAAATCTTGACAGTTCAGCAGTTGCAGTGATTGAATACAGTTGCAGTGAATAAAACATATCCTTCCTCATACCTACTATCTGGTCACAGCCAAACTCACTTATGCCGCTGCCTTTACCCATAATTACTTTTCCGTGACTGGTTTCCAATGAGTTCTGGATTGATACCTCTGCTTTGCATATTGTTGTCGGGGTGTTTATAATAAATTGTCCATTCAGCATAATAAATCACTTATGAGCAACTCATAAGTGAAATAATATACTATAGGTTATTTTACAGGTATAGGAAATTTGAATAATCAAGATCTATGTTTTTATCAATGTTAAAATCAAAAATATGATCACATCATTTTTATCATATACATTAAAATGTTATCTTCAGTTGTGAATGAGTGTGAATAGCTTGAAAATTGCAAACGAAAGAATTATAAATAAAATTCTGCATCTTTACTAGATTCCATGGGGGGCGGGGGTGGCTCAGTCGGTAGCGCGCCAGGCTCGTAATCTGTAGTTCCCAGGTTCGAGTCCCAGCTGGGTCAGCGTTGAGATTTATCTCCGCAAAAATTCCCCGCCCTGCCCACGGTCAGTAGGGGACACTGATGGGCTTGGAAAGGCCGCCGTCCGTCGGATGGGACGTTAAGCCGTGGCCCCGTGTGCGGGAGAGCCATACCCTGTGCACGTTAAAGAACATGCTGGATGGCCTTGACGGGAGGCTACCATCTGTCTCCCAACAGCTGTTCCAGTGGGTCCCCTCCCCCAACCTTCTCTGAGCCTTCGGGGTCCATGTGACCTGGCCATTTAGCCCATGGTGTGCAAAAAAGTGTTGCTCAGAGGTAAAACAACCCAAAACAACCCCTATTTTGTATGCATGCTTTTTCCTTGTAAAAGTGTCAAGAAGAAAAAATAAGAATAATTACCAATCCATTGAGCTTGTACAGTTGACAGCTGATTCTGAGGGGTTGTATGTCCCTTGTTTTCGCTATTCCAGCGTACTCATTGTTGAGCTGACGTTTTTAATGTACAACATCATAGCTGTGATTACCAATCCTGGTTTATTTAAGAACATTGAAGCCATCAGGTTTTTATAAAACCTTTGCTGACATGCACTGACTTCTGCTGGAAGTTCATTGTTCATGATGTTACACTCTTGGACAGTTTGACTCATGAGCAAGTTGACAATATTAAGCACATCCTCAAAAATTAAAACTACTAAATCCTAACTGCATTCTAAAATGTTTAAAGCTTTTAAAATCTTTAAAAAGTTTAAAACACTCTCCAACACAGTTCCTCCAGCAATGCATTTCGCCACTACATCCTGTGGCTTCATCAGGCTATGATGAGATGTTACTAGTTTATATGGGTGACTCCCTAATGAAGTTCTCAGCTGCTCATGCAGCTGGTATGTGTGTTTGCTTGCGCAACAGGAGATTCCATGCTGCTGGCAGGGGTGGTATCTACGTGTTGCAAGACTTATGCTTATATACATTAATCATTATAGATTCTGTGTATTGTACTTGAAATTTTGTGTGGAGTGCTATTATTGGTTTATGTATTATTTACTTCCAAATTATTTTCTGTTAATGCTTGTGCTAATGCTGTGTTAGGTTTTTTTATTATTAATGTCCTGACGATGCTCATACATATTTTGCTCGTATGTACAATATGTTTTGATATGCATTTTTGCCATTTAATCTATTATGGGGGTCTGGTATTTCTATGTTATATACCCCTCTGGTTATAGATAATTTGTTACGATCACTTATTAGTAGTTGTTTAACACTTTGACTGCCGTATGAATCATATATGATTCACACTTAATTTGCTCCTGGGGCGCGTGAATCATCCATGCTTCACATACAAATTTGTAGTTCAGGGCACGTGAAGCACACGATTCATACTTTCAAAGTTTGTTTTTCAGCAGCAAATTTATAAAAAAATATATAAACTTATATTGTACTGGAATTTAAGACCAATTTTAGTTGATTTAGCAAAAAAAAAAAAGACGCCCCAGGAATCGAAAAAATTTTAACATTGCGGTAGTCAAAGTGTTAATGCTCTTATTAATGGTAATTGGTAGTTTAGTGTGTTATTTTTATAGAATGTTGTTTGATGTATTAGATATTCCTTGCATGTATAGAAAGCTATGTGCATATTAAATTTTTTTTGGGGGGGTGGGGTGTTGGTTGAGAATCTCGTTGGCTCTTATATATAGCTACTTTTTCCAATTTTTTAATCATTTGTTCGGGGTATCCTGCATAAAAGGCCATTTTATAGATAAATTCCAGTTCTTTTTGCAGAGAATGTTTTTATGTACAATATTTAAATGCTTTAAGTACATATGTGCTTACAGCTGATTTTTTTTAATACTTTAATGGGTGCACTGAATCAGATGGTATAATGTTTGGAATAAAGGTGGATTTACGATATACTTCGATAATCACATCTGTGTTTTTTCTCTATAATGAGCAAATCAACATATGGGAGTTCATTATTGCATTCAGTCTCATGGGTAAATTTTATAGTCGGTAAAATACTATTGATTACTTCAATTAATGTATTTAATTGAACTGTGGGGTGGTCCAAAATGATCAATACATCATCAATGTAATGGATATATAAAGTTAGTTTGTAAATGTCTTTCTCTAATGCAGTCTGTTCTAAATGCTGCTTTACGACATCGGCCACGAGCCCAGATAGTGGTGATTCCATAGGGATGTCCTCTGTCTGCACCATGTTTGTTGGTTAACCATGAACCAGTTGGAATTGATGGCCAGGTCCAGGGCCTCGTGCATACTAAAGTACTCTGAAGCCATGGGCCTGGCCACCTTCAGCCACATCACTGCATCACCAGCATTGATCTGTTTGTATAATAGTGACAGCTTCATGACAGGATGTTATAATATATTTAATCGGTGGAAAGAGTAGTGTAAAGAATTCAAACAGAGCTATTTCGAAATTAGGGTTGGGTTGGGTTGTTTTACCTCTGAGCGGCACTTTTTTTGCACACCATGGGCTAAATGGCCAGGTCACATGGACCCCGAAGGCTCAGAGAAGGTTGGGGGAGGGGACCCATTGGAACAGCTGTTGGGAGACAGATGGTAGCCTCCCGTCAAGGCCATTTAGCGTGTTCTTTAACGTGCGCAGGGTATGGCTCTCCCGCACACGGGGCCACGGCTTAACGTCCCATCTGACGGACGGCGGCCTTTCCAAGCCCATTGTTGTCCTCTACTGACTGTGGGCAGGACGGAGAATTTTGCGGAGATAAATCTCAACGCTGACCCAGCTGGGACTCGAACCTGGGAACTACAGATTATGAGCCTGGCGCGCTACCGACTGAGCCACCCCCGCCCTATTTCGAAATTATATGTTGATGTATTGATCTTTTGGTATCACCCCACAGATCAATTAAATACATTAATTGAAGTAATCAGTAGTATTTTACCGACTATAAAATTTACCCATGAGACTGAATGCAATAATGAACTCCCATATGTTGATTTGCTCATTATAGAGAAAAAACACAGATGCGATATCGAAGTATATCGTAAACCCACCTTTATTCCAAACATTATACCATCTGATTCAGTGCACTCATTAAAGTATAAAAAAATCAGCTCTAAGCACATATGTACTTTAAAGCATTTAAATATTGTATACAAAAACATTCTCTGCAAAAAGAACTGGAATTTATCTATAAAATAGCCTGTGATGAAATATACCCCGAACAAATGATTAAAAAATTGGAAAAAGTAGCTATATATAAGAGCCAACAAGATTCTCAACCAACCTCCCAAAAAACAATTTAAATATGCACATAGCTTTCCATACATGCAAGGAATATCAAATACATCAAACAATATTCTATGTAAATAGACACTGAACTACCAAATACCATTAATAAAAACATTAAACAATTAGTAATAAATGATCATTGTAAATTATCTATAACTGGAGGGATATATAACGTAGAAATACCAGACCCCCTTAATACATTGGTTTCCATAAATTAAGGAAAACTCAGAAAAATTATGATAAAAAATTTCATGAATGATTTTAATGAAATTTGATGAAAACAATTGCAATGGTAGTTTCAGAATGGCGTAAATTACTTTACACTAGAAACATTTTTTGTCAAAAAATAACACTTACAGGAACTTGTCCAAAAATGAGGTGTCAGAATGAAATGGGCAAAGTTCTTTAATAAGGAGTGTGGTCACCCCTTACATCAATGCAGGCATAACAGCGATGTTCCATGCTGTTTATGAAGTTGTGAATCAGCTCAGTAGGGAATAATGACCATTGTTCCTTTAAAGCAGTAATAAGCTCCCCCTTTGTTTCAGGTGGCGGGTTGAGGGCAGCAACACGTCTTTCTAGAGCATTCCATACATACTCAATCAGATTTAGGTCAGAAGATCGAGCTGGTCACTCCATGTGCATAATGGTTTCCTCTTGAAGGTATTGTTCCACTAGTCGAGCTCTGTGTGGAAGCATTATCATCGTGTAAAATGAATGTTTCACCTATTGCACTAGTGTAAGGATGTACATAAGGGTCCAAGATGTCATCTCTATACCTTTGAGCATTGAGGTTCCCACTCATCAACACATAGAGGTCTGTGTGTCCACCTAAGAAAATGCCACCCCATATAAGCACGCTACTTCTGCCATAACTGTCTCTTTGACAGATGTTACTGGGATGATAGCAGGTACCTTGTTCTCTCCATATCAAACAATGTCTGGAATCACTCTGCAAGCAATATCTGGACTCATCTGGGAAGAGTACAGACCTCTATTGCTCTTCTGTCCAGTTAACGTGCGTGTGTGCCCAATTCAACCACTCTCTCTCTCCTGTGATGTGACCTGAGAGGTATACAAATTACTGGCCTTCTAGCATTAGGACCTTCCTCATGAAGCCTTCTATGTACAGTAGAAGCTGATATAACCCTTCCAGTGAACCTTTGAGCATTGAGGTTCTCACTCATCAACACATAGAGGTCTGTGTGTCCACCTAAGGAAATGCCATCCCAAATACGCATGCTACTTCTTCCATAACTGTCTTTTTGACAGATGTTACTGGGATGATAGCAGGTACCTTGTTCTCTCCATATCAAACAATGTCTGGAATCACTCTGCAAGCTGTAGTTCCCAGGTTCGAGTCCCAGCTGGGTCAGCGTTGAGATTTATCTCCGCAAAATTCCCTGCCCTGCCCACGGTCAGTAGGGGACACCGATGGGTTTGGAAAGACCGCCGTCCGTCGGATGGGACGTTAAGCTGTGGCGCCGTGTGCGGGAGAGCCATACCCTGTGCACGTTAAAGAACACGCTGGATGGCATTGACGGGAGGCTACCATCTGTCTCCCAACAGCTGTTCCAGTGGGTCCCCTCCCCCAACCTTCTCTGAGCCTTCGGGGTCCATGTGACCTGGCCATTTAGCCCATGGTGTGCAAAAAAGTGCTGCTCAGAGGTAAAACAACCCAACCCAAGAGTTTTAGTTTTGTAATTACAGCTGTTATCGTGTATATTAAAGTGTATAATTTTCACCATTGCATACATACACATATTAATGATCCATATGTACACATTTGTTTTTTGTGTATTTTACAGTTTCTGATGGCTCAAGAGCTTTTGCTGATTTTATTACTCCACTAAAGGACTTCAGTTTGTTTATGTCTGACAAAACTATTGCACCAGAGATAAAGACACATACCGAAAGCAGTGCACCTCTAGCAAAACTTAGTTGGTTAAAAAGCAAACTTTCTGGTAATAAGCCAACACCAGATAATAAAGTATCTGTAGATAAAACAATTGAAACAACTTTTTCTTACAACCTACCAGCTGTAGTGAAATTGGAATTTGATGATTATCCTGCTTTGGAACTCGAGAAGGATCTTTCAGATTCAGCTTCATATAGAACTAATTTACATGCTGCAGTAAAGGATAAAAAAACTACATTCTCCAAAACTGAAGGTGATGATATTGTCTTCAGGCCAAGAAAGAAGAAAAAGGAAAAAATTAAGGAAGGTATGTTGAGAATTCTTTCAAAAGTTGTTTTAAGTGGTTAGTATTAAAAGTTAAGTGATTAGTGCTAGTAATTACTGACCTTTCGTCAAATAATATGTCCATGATAGGGGGCATGGGTGGCTCAGTCGGTAGCGTGCCAGACTCGTAATCTGTAGTTCCCAGGTTCGAGTCCCAGCAGGGTCAGCGTTGAGATTTATCTCCGCAAAATTCCCCGCCCTGCCCACGGTCAGTAGGGGAACCGATGGGCTTGGAAAGGCCGCCGTCCGTCGGATGGGACGTTAAGCCGTGGCCCCGTGTGCGGGAGAGCCATACCCTGTGCACGTTAAAGAACACGCTGAATGGCCTTGACAGGAGGCTACCATCTGTCTCCCAACAGCTGTTCCAGTGGGTTCCCTCCCCCAACCTTCTCTGAGCCTTCGGGGTCTATGTGACCTGGCCGTTTAGCCCGTGGTGTGCAAAAAAGTGCCGCTCAGAGGTAAAACAACCCAACCCAAATGTCCATTATACTTCTCACTTAGCAATAAGCAGATTCCACTAGGTAGTAATCAGTGCTCTACTTTTTTATATGTGCCACTTAAGCTGTTCTCAAGAGTTTTAATTTTGTAATTACACCTAATATCATGTATATTAAATTGTATCATTTTCACCATTGCATAAAAGGAAAAATAGGATTAAAAAAAAATTAAGGAATGTATTACTGGATGTTGCAACTCTCTTGAGCCATTGTGGAGTGGCTCAATCAGTATCACCCCAGGCTTATAATCTGCAGTTCTCAGGTTTGAGTCTCACCTGGGCCAGTGTTGAGATTTATCTCCATGAAACTTCTCACCCTGCCCTTTGTCAGTAGGTAAGAACACTGATGGGCTTGTCGATGGAACGGCCAAACTAAGAGTCTCACAGAATGAGATTTGGACTCTATTGCTTTTGCAGTGGAGGAACTTGGGTTCCTCTGCAAAGTGGGGTCCAGGTGCTGCAGTGTTGCGATCCCTGGTAGGTTAACAGCTTTGTCGGGGTCGTGGGATCGGGCTGACTGGATTTGGGAGAGGTTTGGTCAAGTGCTCGCCGAAGCAGCCTTGGCCTGGTCACGGCCGAGACGGTGAGCGGGCTGTGGTTGCCCGGCTCGATGGAGAGAACGAAGTTGAAGGTCATGCTGAAAGGCTTGGTCACCTGATTAGGTGTGGCCTATCGATGGAAGTACCTAGAAGCCTCTGCTGCAGAGGACTCTAAAAGTTAGGACTTCTTTTTATTTTCTGGCTCAAAATTCAAAAGACAAGATCTTTTATTTTATATGTTGGCAAGTTTCTGGACAAAATTCAGTGAGTTTTGGGCATATTCCTAGTCAGCACTCAAAATTTCAAACGATCCCACTCTCACTGCACTTCAATGATTATATCTTCAGGCAGGCTATAAAATCCCAAGCAGTGCTTTTCTCTTCACAAATGGTCTTCTCCCGCTGTAAGTGGGGCGGGGGTGGCTCAGTCGGTAGCGCGCCAGGCTCGTAATCTGTAGTTCCCAGGTTCGAGTCCCAGCTGGGTCAGCATTGAGATTTATCTCCGCAAAATTCCCCGCCCTGCCCACAGTCAGTAGGGGACACCGATGGGCTTGGAAAGGCCGTCGTCCGTCGGATGGGATGTTAAGCCGTGGCCAGCGTGCGGGAGAGCCATACCCTGTGCACGTTAAAGAACATGCTGGATGGCCTTGACGGGAGGCTACCATCTGTCTCCCAACAGCTGTTCCAGTGGGTCCCCTCCCCCAACCTTCTCTGAGCCTTCGGGGTCCTTGTGACCTGGCCATTTAGCCCATGGTGTGCAAAAAAGTGCCGCTCAGAGGTAAAACAACCCAACCCGCTGTAGGCATGTACAATGTAAGGCAAGCTTAAAGGTCAGGAACCTTTTTAGTTTATAGTGGTTTCAGTGACAACTCCCTTATGGTGATATGCAGTCACTGTACTGCAGTGCACCAGGATTGTCACGATTTATATTCGTTGTCCATTGTATGGGATGTTAAGCTGTGACTCCATCTGCAGGAGAGCCATGCCATGTGCATGTTAAAGGACATGCTGGACAGGAGACCAACCACTGTCTCTGACAGGAGAACTATAGCTGGACAGGAGATTAACAAATGGCTCTGACAGGAGACTAACAATTGTCCAGTGGATTTCCCTCTCCCCAACCTTCTCTGAGCCTTTAACCCTTCCAGTGTCCAGCACATCTGTATACATACGGAGAATCTGAATTGAGGGGCCAATGACGTATGTATATGCATTTAGTACAACAAAAATATATCGTTTTTTAAAAATAAAAATTGCCATTTTAATTTTTTTATATACATCTTATAAAAATATATAATTCAGGCTTCAAAAATAATATTTTGTTTTGTAATTTGATGCATATTTTACTAAACTACAATATAAATAATTTTATAAAGCCATCTGATTGCCATTTTTAGAAGCACTAAACGGTGTTGCCGATTTGCTTGTTAATATTCCTATTTGCTGAAGCAACTTTCTGATTTAAGCTCACAAGTTTGATTTGAGCTATTATCAACAAAGTTCTCCTTAAATTTTCGAAAATCTCCTAAAAATTAACAAAAAAAACTGCTATTTTTAAAAACCGTAGATTTTGGAAGTAATTGCAAAATACGTACCACCATTTTTTTTTCCGTTTCACACTCTTTTGTGTCATAAACGTATTTCAGTATTCCCAAATAATTTTTATCATTTTTCCCAGCATTCTCTGCAACTTTCCTGCCTTCAGATCGAAACTGGGAGTAAACACATCCTTCTTAGAAATTCTGGTTGCATCATTATCATCATCATCCTCAAGCAGCCATGGGCTACGGAGGTCCAACCAGACCGCGCAGTTTAATTCTCCAAGCATATCTGTCCTGAGCTACATCTGCTGCATCCGGCCACTGTACACCAATTCTAACAAGGTCCTGTTTGACATTGTCTGCCCACTGCATCCTAGGTCTCCCCCTCCTTCTGAGGCCTCTAGGCACACTGTTCATAACCCTATTCGCCAATCTATAATTATCCATACGGGCAACATGGCCAAACCAACAGAGTCTCTCTCTGCACAATATGCTGCTTAAAGGAGGTTGGAAACTCCTTTGCCTAACCTCATCATTAGTTACAAAGTTAAACCACCTAATACCCAACATACTGCGTAAGCATCTAGAATCAAAAGCATCTAGTTTCCTGTTATCTTGCTTACACAGCGTCCAAGTTTCACTACCATAACTAACCCTAGAAAGAACCAAACTATTATACAGTCTAATTTTAGTCTTTAGGTGTATATGCCTATTTCTCCACAATCTCCATAGATTCTTAAAAGTCCCGGCAGCAATACCTATTCGTCTGTTAATCTCATGCCGCACATCACCAGTATCAGTTACGCAGCTCCCAAGGTAATTAAACTGTGACACCTGCTCAAGACTGCAACCATTCAGATTAACTGAATCACAACCTGCCTGCCCAATTTTCATCACTTTAGTTTTCTCTCTGTTTATAACCAAACCTACTGTACTACCAGTCTCATCAACAGTTCGAATGAAAGAGTTCATCTCATCAACATCATTTGCCAAAAGGGCTAAATCATCAGCATAATCTAAATCAGAAATTTTCGTATCTCCAGCCCATTTAAGGCCAAAAGCTTTCCCTTGAAGTGAATTTCGCATAACATAATCAACAACCAAACTAAAGAGAAAAGGAGACAAAATGCACCCTTGTCGAACACCAGAAGTAATGCTAAACCAATTGCTACAAGACTTACCAACTCTCAAACACGACTCAGTGTTATTATAGAGAGCTTTCATTATGTTAACTAACTTGTCTGGTATACCATATGATTTCACAATCAACCACAAATTATGATGATCAACAGAGTCCAATGCCTTTTGAAATCAACAAAGTTAGCAACCAAAGATTTCTGAAACTCTAAACATTTCTCAAGAATCTGCCTGAGTGAAAATATCTGATCTGCACATCCCCTACCACTTCTGAATCCACATTGCTCATCACGCAATTGCCTGTCAACCAGATTCTTAATTCTATTAAGCACAATCATGGAAAGAACTTTACCTGAAACGGAGAGTAGGCTGATACCCCTATAGTTATCACAAGAACTGCGATCACCTTTTTTTAAAATAGGGATAATAATAGCTCTGGTAAAATCTTTAGGAACCATGCCTTTATCATAAAAGTTATTCAAAATTTCAGTCATCCAAATGGTAACTGAAACATTCCCAGCTCTAAGCATTTCCGTAGTAATTTCATCCACCCCTGGGGATTTATGAAGTTTAAGTTTAGAAATAGCCAAACTAACTTCAGATTGTGTTATAGGGCCAACATTAAAGCCAACAATGCATCTATCATCATTGCAAACAATGGGAGTAGAACTAACCACATTGTTTAGAACATCACTGAAATGCTCAGCCCACCTAGCCATGACAGATCCTCTCCTTCTATAACCTTACCTTGTTTATCCTGCAATCCTTGTATACCTGTCCATTTTCTACCACACAAAACATTAACTAACTGGTACAGCTCTCTGCTGTTGTCTGTCTAACTGCTTCCTCAGCTTTGTCAGCAAGGCCATCAAGCCAAAGATTCTTATCAGTAGCTAACTGATCCTTTACACGTTTATTAAGTTCTTTGTAATGCTTTCTATTAGGACTAGTAGGGTACTGATTAAGGACATTCCTGCAGTTCCTTCTTTCTGAAATAAGCTCAAGTGCCTTATCACTTAAATAATTCTGCCTCCTCTGCTCCTTTTTCCCTAAAAGAGTACTGTTAGTTTCCAAAAAAGCCTGTTTAAAATGGCCCCATTCTTCCTCAACTTCAGTATTAAGCAAACCATGACTGTCATAATGACTAAGTAACCTATCATGGTAAGCTTTAGCTATAACTGGGTCTTTCAGAGCTTCAGTATTAAAGGTAAATTTTTTAACCCTAGCACAACACTTTTTAAGTTTAAGTTGCAAGACACTTTTAACAAGGTAATGGTCAGATCCAATTTCAGCTCCCCTATATGCCCTGGTATTTCTAACAGAATTAGCCCATTTGCTGTTAATTAATATATAATCAATCATATTCTTATGTAGCCCATCAGGTGAAACCCATGTGTACTTATGTATGTCGCGGTGTTTGTAATAAGTGTTAGTTATTCTGAAACCATTGAGTTTACTTACTTGTAGGAGACGTTGCCCATTGCCATTGCAGCTACCAATACCAAAAGGGCCTATTACTCCTCCCCAAAGGTCAGACTCGGTACCAACTTTGGCTTTGAAGTCACCAAGAACAAGGGTAATATCTCCTTTCTTGACAGAATTCAAAATATCCTGAAGTTGTCCGTAAAACCTATCCTTCTCATCCTCATCAGAATCCTCAGTGGGGGCATAACAGCAGATAATATTCAAGTCTTTAATGCTTGTCTGAAATTTTGCTGTAAGAAACCTTTCATTAATGCACTCATATCCTAGAAGAGCATCACTAGCATGTCTGCTGAGCAGCAGACCTACGCCTTGGTGATGCTTTCCATCCTCCCTCCCTGTAAAGAGAAATTTAAAGTTATTTTTAAGTATCTCACCTTTACCTGTCCATCTGGTCTCTTGCAAGCCTAGAATATCTAGGTTATAGCGCTGAAATTCCTGCATGAGGACATCAAGAGAATAATCTCTATATAATGTCCTCACGTTCCACGTTCCTGCAGAGAGAAAATGATTAGTAGGATTTTTAAAGAAATTAGGTTTATTGAGATTGGTAGGGCCAACAATATCAAACAGCCCCCTGATCGCAGGCATGAGGCAAAGACCTGTTCCTCCTCCACTAAAGGCTGAAGTCACCAATGCTGGTAGGAACTTCAGGCACCACCTTTTCAAGTGGACTTTTTCAAGAACCATATTGCCTGCCTGAGACACATTACTCCAGTTTAGGCTTGACGATGCCCAACTAGCTAAGTAAGGTTCAGGTACCTGCGATGGCCTCTGATTAGGATCATCCACCAGCTGATATAAGGTATCCCATGCCTCTATTCACTTAGAGCTGGCAACCCAGAAGCAAACAGAAAACACAGTGAAGTTGACCACTCCTCAGCAGGGTTGAAAAAAAAAAAAAAAAAAAAAAGTGGCCATAGATGACCAGATCAGCAGGCCATACTGAACTGGCAGCCCTCCCCTTCCGTTCCCTTCCAAAAGAGAATATGTCTTTTGAAAGGTACTAACGGCCTGCACCACAAGAAGGCGGGGTCGGACATTAGGTGCTAGACCTGGCGGGTTCTGTGCATCATCACTGGGGATTGGTACACAGCTCTCCTTCCAGTTTATGCCTAGCTAGCACCTGTATTTAATTAGTTATGCTTCACTGAGGCAAACAAAATGCAGGTGGCTGATGCATGATATATCCATTGTTCCATGTGCTGGTTTTTTTTCAGTTTTGGTCCAACATATTGGATACTCTTTGTCAAGTTAGTATATTTTTTTTTATATCTAAACCTTTGTTAGTTTTCATTTCAGTAGATTTATTTTTGGAAATTAGCAATCTTTATGCCGATCAATAAGTATTGATTTTTTCTGCAGTGCACTGGGATTGTCACGATTTATATTCGTTGTCCATTGTATGGGATGTTAAGCTGTGACTCCATCTGCAGGAGAGCCATGCCATGTGCATGTTAAAGGACATGCTGGCCTACAAGTTGTGGCTGTGGATATTTTAACATCGCATTAGGCTATATGTTAATTTTTATTTTATTACTTTTCCAGTAAAACTGATAATAGTATCATTTTCTGAAAATAAATGAGGTCTTGAATGTGAAAGCAAATTCATTTCTGTATATTTACTTCCGTTAGCAATCTTCAATTGGCTATTTTATCGATCTTTTCAAGTTATGCTAGATCGGAGGCCGGCTTAAAAGTTGTTGCGGATATTTTATTTACATCCCATTAGGTTATATGTAATTTTTCCTTTATTATTTTTTGTTTTTTTTTAATTAAAAAACTTTGAGCTTGTATCGTTTTCTGAAATTGAATGTCTTGGATACGGAAGCAAATAGACTTCCTCATTACGGAAATCAGCTATCATTTGGGAGGGCAGTTTCGAGAAGGGTTGGTCCTTGGTGCACAAACCTTTCCGCACTTAGCCAAGATCGGCAAACTTCAACACCCAAAGAAAAAATTCACGGTGTTTAGTAAAAAAAAAAGCAGCCAAGGGTGAATGTGAGAAGGCTGAGTCACGTTGTATAACACTGGCCGTGTTTAAAATATACAATACTGAAAAGAATCATTAAAAGAAATAAAAAACATATTTCAGGTTGAATATTATATTATTTGGGAGGAAATTTCCTTTCAATAAAGGGGGCGGGGGTGGCTGAGTCGGTAGCGCGTCAGGCTCGTAATCTGTAGTTCCCAGGTTCGAGTCCCAGCTGGGTCAGCGTTGAGATTTATCTCCGCAAAATTCCCCGCCCTGCCCACAGTCAGTAGGGGACACCGATGGGCTTGGAAAGGCCGCCGTCCGTCGGATGGGATGTTAAGCCGTGGCCCTGTGTGCGGGAGAGCCATACCCTGTGCACGTTAAAGAACATGCTGGATGGCCTTGACGGGAGGCTACCATCTGTCTCCCAACAGCTATTCCAGTGGGTCCCCTCCCTCAACCTTCTCTGAACCTTCGGGGTCCATGTGACCTGGCCATATATATAGTTATAGTTATAGTTTTTTTATTTTCTCAAAGCATGGTACCGAGAAAAAAATTACAAAACGAGAAAAATATTTACTTAAAACCAAAAAAGTAATTTTTTTGTTATTTAGAAATATACAGTCATTCTATTCATGTGCTTTGCAAACATTTCTGTCTATTTTTTTTAAATAAATTTTTATATGTGTTGCCAGATCCATTTTTTTACTACATGACTCTAAAAAAGTCCTATTAAAAATAAAACGTGTTTTTTTTCGTTAAATGTTATAATTTCAGAAAATCCTGAATGAAATGGTGATTAATTTGGCATACAACATTCCATTATTCCTTTCATTAGTTATTGGCAAAAAAGTTCTAAAATTAGTTTTTTTTGGCTGAGCATAGGCAGAAAATAGCTTGACCCCTGGATGGACCTGTTTTTCAGGCTGGACACTGGAATGGTTAAGGTCCTTGTCACCTGGCCATTTAGTCCATTATGTGCACAAAACTGCCACTCAGAGGCAAAACAACCCATCTTAAACCATTGTAATAGCACCACGTGCTATTTGTGCTCTCAAGCCTAAAATTGGGTTCGGATCCCACCACTGCCAAAATCTGCACGCCAGGCTCGTAATCTGTAGTTCCCAGGTTCGAGTCCCAGCTGGGTCAGCGTTGAGATTTGTCTCCGCAAAAACTCCCCGCCCTGCCCACGGTCATTAATTCCGATGCGCTTAGAAAGGCCGCCGTCCGTCAGATGGGACGTTAATCTGTGGTCCCGTGTGTGGGAGAGCCATACCCTGTGCATGTTAAAGAACACGCTGGATGGCCTTGACGGGAGGCTACCATCTGTCTCCTAACAGTTGTTCCAGTGGGTCCCCTCCCCCAACCTTCTCTGAGCCTTCGGGGTCCATGTGACCTGGCCATTTAGCCCATGGTGTGCAAAAAAGTGCCGCTCAGAGGTAAAACAACCCAACCCAACCTAAAATTGTTGATTACTGTTTATTAGTTATGCTGCCAAAGCTGCAAAAAATATAGTTCACCAACCAAGCCTGCATATAAGTCCAAAAATGTTAACTGTGGCAATTAGTTTGACTAAAGAAGTTTAAATATTTTTAAAATATAAAATTTTGAATTAACATTTATATTTATATATATATATATATCAAAAATAGACATTTCAGAGATCTTAAACAATGTAATCTTTTCAGTTTATTTTTTAACTTGATGCATCAGAAATAATAAACCTTTGCAGTCTTTCAAACTGTTATGAGCATTTTCAAGTTATTGCTATCAGACATGTTCAGATTTTAGCTGTGAACCATCAGTGCTGATATCTATTGATATATAGTTTAACTGTTTTCATTGATATATATAATTTAACTGTTGTTATTCATCAGGTTTTCCAAAATTAAGCCTTATTATGACTGTGGAAAACTGTTATTAAAATTAATATGTTTGTAAATTTGTTTAAAATCTTTTACTTTCATTAAATTTTGCTTAATTTGGTACATAACATGGCCTATTTCTGTTGATTGATTATTTGTTAAAACAATTCTAAAGTTGACTTGTTTATTTGCCTCAGCATAGTTGGCAAAAAGCCTGGACTTTTCTGAAGGTATAATACCAAGAAAAATTTACAAAAAAAAAAAGTAATTTTCTTCATCAAAATCTATTTTTCTATTATTCAAAAACAAGTAGCCCTTCTATTCATCAGCATTATAATTATTTTTAGTCTATTAGTTTTTTAAATAAAATTTATTTGCATTTGCCAGATCTTTTTTTTTTTACTAAGTAGCTCTAAAAAAGCCTTATTAAAATAAAACCAGTGGCCTTTTTTTTGTTAAGTATTCTATTTTCAGGAAATTTAGAATTAAATACCAATTAATTTAGCATACAACATGCCATAATTCCTTTCATTAGTTATTTGACAAAACAAGTTCTAAAGTTATTTAGTTTTGGCTGAAAAATAGTGCAAAAATAATTATGGATATGGATTAAACCTAGTTTTTAAGGCTGACCGTGGAAGGGTTAATCCTTTGTGATTGCTAATACATTTGTTCAGAGAGTATATTTTTTAAATATCTTTTTAAACTTGGAATATATCTGTAAATTATATTTGTAATATGCATTGTGCTGATATAGCTATTACAAATGTTGGTTTAATTTTGAAATCTATGCACCTTTAGGTATATATGACACTTTCAGGTTTAAGAAATTCAATTTATGCATTTAATAGAATTATATATATATCTTAATATTTAATGATACATGTTTTTTTTTCACTCTAGGAAGTGCTACATCTGATTTAGAAAACTCAATTGAAACCACCCAGCCATCAAATGTGTTTCATCACGATACAAAATCAGCTGAAGCCAGCCAAAATGTGGATTCTGTGTATGATGAAAAGCAGTTAGAAAATGCAAATGTAAACCATGCAATTAATAATAGTAGTGAAGCTAGTCAAGATATGGGTACTAATGTAGATGAAACACAATTAAATGATTTCAAACCAGAAAGTCCTTCTAAGCGTACTATTTCAAATCCTTTTAATGACGATAACAAAAGCTATTCTTATTTGCAAGAAGATAATAAAACAAAGGAATTAAGAGAATCAATTTTTGAAGACCATGATAAGATTTTAAAAAATATATTAAGCATGTACAGCCAGTTGAAACAAGGAGAAAATAGTGAAAAAATATCTAAAACCAATTCTATGCATTCTGAACCACAACAGTTAGAAGAAGCTGAAGATTTACAGTCTTCATCTGTTGAATTATCAGAAGTAGATGCTTCCATTCCTGATCATGAAATAAACTACACAGAAAATGAATCTGGTCTAAAAGTAAACCTTAATGTATCTAAATCTACATCTGATGGCAATGAAATACAAAGTCCTGAAGACATTTACCCAAGAATTAGGTTTGACTCAAATAAATCTGAGACAGATTTGGATGAACTAAATGATTTACTAATAAGTGATAGTTTGGAAAGTGAAATTATACAAAAAGATGGAGAAGAAGGTAATTTATCATTAACTGAAAGCTTTCACTCATTTGATAGTACTGGTAATGAAATACCGAAGTATGGAGTTGATTGGCTGCAGTTCAAAGCTCCCGGATCACTAGTGAGCTTAAGTATAACAGATGACCAACTCTTTTGTGTTGACAGTAAAGATACTCTTTATTTTTCAAAATTTTCATCTTTAGGCTTATCATGGCAACAGATAAATCAGCCAGCAAATCAAGTTTCAGTATCATCGTCGGGAGATATTTTGTGGGCTTTATATAGGGGGACTGTATATGCTGCTCTACAAAATGATCAGAAGCAGCGGGCTGCTACAGAATGGAGAGAAGCTGCCACAAATGTAGTATATATAGCTGTTGATGATTCTTGTGCATGGTAAGTTTCTGCTTTATACCTGAATATTAAGTTATTAACTTCAGTTTTTGAATATCTGGATAGTTTATATGCAGAGTACGCAAATTTCGAGTTGGCAAATAAGAACCATGACTTGGAGAGGCATTATTAACTCCCTGTGATCTGATTTAAAACTTCTTGTTGCATGTCTTAGAATATTTAAATTGCAGTGGTATGACTAGGAAATACACAAAACGTTTTTTATTTCTAATTTATTCTAACATTTGGGTTTTCACTTGTGTCATTATTATACACAATGCAAAATATATTCATCTCATCACTTGTGTCAAACCATTTATCGTCATCTATTTATGCTATTCAATCCCTAAAACTTGTCTTGCCAATGAGTTGTGTAATTATTTGTCTTCATCTACTCATTCCCATTCATTGTCCCACAGTGTTTATGAGCACATTTTTTTCTATCAGGGCCAGCAATACTACTGTCACTTATATCACTGTTTTCCCCACATCATTATCACTACTTTAATACTCTTTATTATTTTGCACCATTTTCTGATTCACTATCACTAACTTCATCATTACTTTCACACAAATGTTTATTTATTCTTTCATAAAATGTTTACATCCATCTGACACCATATCTGATAAGTAGCGTGCCAGGCTCGTAATCTGTAGTTCCCAGATTCGAGTCCCAACTGGGTCAGTGTTGAGATTTATCTCCGCAAAACTCCCCCCCCCCCTGCCCACGGTCAGTAGGGGACACCGATGGGCTTGGAAAGGCCGCCATCCGTTGGATGGGACGTTAAGCCGTTGCCCCATGTGCGGGAGAGCCATACCCTGTGCACGTTAAAGAACACGCTGGATGGCCTTGACGGGAGGCTACCATCTGTCTCCCAACAGCTGTTCCAGTGGGTCCCCTCCCCCAACCTTCTCTGACCCTTCGGGGTCCATGTGACCTGGCCATTTAGCCCATGGTGTGCAAAAAAGTGCCGCTCAGAGGTAAAACAACCCAACCCATATCTGATAAAATGTAAACTTGTTCTCAATTTGATGGAATCACATGAATTTTTTTAATGTAATATATATTGTAAATTTATCAAATGAATTACAATTTATTGTCGTAAAAATAACAATAATCTTGTGGGACATTATCTTTTGGATTTATATTTTTATAATGGGTATTAATTGCAATATTGTATATTTTAGTGGTGTGATGCCCCATCGTTCACTTTTGCTTTACCTTAACCAGTTTTTGTTTAATTTACGTTATATTTATCATTTTGGGGATTTTTTATTTCCTTTTCGGCATCACAGCACTCGTTTTCAAGTTTCAGGAGTTGCGTACGCGCAACTCCGAACTCCCGACCGTAACCGTTAAAGCGCGTGCCAAGGACACGCCCCCTCTTGCGTCATAGCTTGCGTCCGTCATTGTATGCAAATGTCTTTCCTGGCATGCGCCGGCCCAATTGTCAAAACCGTGCCCTACGAGGCACTTGTGGGATTTAGCACTTGAGAGTTGTAGAGAGAGCAGAGAGATGTAGTAAGGTGCGTAGCACCGTGCGAGTAGCACAGATTTTAGTTTCTTCATTGATGTCTTGGTGAGTTACTTATTTTTGGAAATAAATCTATTTTGTTATGTTACAAACTTTTGAGTCTGTAGTTTTTATCTTGAGCAACGCTGATTTAGAATCTTTTTTGCATTAACTTTTATTTGTTAAGATACATTTTGACTCTCACTTATGAACGCTCACTGGCACTGGAACCCTAAATCAACTTCTTCTACATTTTTGGCAATTTGTTAATGATTGCCTGGCGCCCGTTAAAGCTATCCGGAGCAATAAACTTTAATTATTTTACATTGTTTGGAGCGTTACAGAGTCAGATAAAAGAAGTGGCGCCTGAACAGGGACTCGCCAGTATTTAAAGATAGTAATTTTTTTGAGCTCAATAGTGGTATATATTAGTTGTAGATTTAACGGCAGCTTAAGCCGAGAATTTTTGTTGAGCAAGTAGCTTAACGTTTGTGTATATTATTCAAAGGTACTGAAGTTTCAGCTTTGATATTGCTGAATATTTAAGATTGTTGTATGTAATGATTAGAAGTGTCCGGACACACAAGTACGTAGGACGATAAGAAATTTTTTTTACAAGCAAATTTATATTATTGTAAAGCTTAGTTATAGCTTTATTATTGTTGTATAGCAGTACCTTTGAGCGCTGCTCAAGATAAAACGTTTTCAAAATTTCCAAAATTCCAAATTTCAGCAGACCGCTAAACATGTCTGCTAATAGTATGGCCGATTCCGCCATAATGACTCCCGACATAGAAAGAGTAAAGGGTAGATTGAAAGATGTAATGATGGAAGCAGAAGTGCTAATGAATCTGCTTGATGATAATCGGGAGAAAAGGGGAACGACAACAACCCCTAAATTTGCTGACAATGCTACGTCAGTTCACCAACAAAGAAACTTTGAACGTAAGGTTCCATTTTCTGTTCCGCCAGAAGCAAGCGATAGAACAGAGTATTTTCAACCGCCACAACGACAATTTGCCAACCCATCCATTAACTATAGTCCTTATGTTAATTGGCCTTTACCTGAGATAAGGTTCGACGGTTCGAAACGTCCGTCATCGTGGACATTTGTCAAGTCCATGGAGGAGCACTTCCGTTTACATGAAGTGCCAAGCAACAAAAAAGTTGTTTTAGCAGTATCTTGCCTAATTGGATGTGCTAAGCAATGGTGGAATAACATAGGATGTCGTCATGGCATAGAACTTTGGGAAGAATTTAAAAATGAAATCATGGACATATATCCGGCTTATAATGATTTTACAGAACTAGCTACAGAGTTGTTTTCACGAAGACAAAGGGAAAGAGATGACATAGAAAAATTCATATGGGGTACAGTAGAATTATACCAGCTGTACGATGCTGATGCCGCTGAAATTGATATTGTAAATTGCATATTGTCTCAATTACTGTTGCCCATCCGAGAATACCTAGAAGTACGAAACATAAATTCCGTGTCCAATTTAGTCAAATTGGCTCGGCAATACACTGCAAGAAGAGAATCTGCAGCAAATACACATAACCAACAATGGATGCCATTCCCGCCAAAGCAGCGATATCAGGTTGAGTCGCGTAGAATGACTCCCGCACGACCGCAATTTACACGGTCCCGACAATTTGCGCCGAACGCGCCTAGAACTATAGAATATGAACGAAGTAGAGACTTTTTGCCACGTCAAGCTTCAAACCATAACACTAGACCTAAAACTTTGGTTAAACAACCTCCATCTTTCACTTGTAACTTTTGTGGCCGACTGGGACATACTGAAAATTTTTGCTACCGAAGGAATGAAAATTCGGGAAACTTTCATCGGGATCTTTGAAGCGAGAGGCCAAGGTTCCTCAACAAAAGCCCTCTCATGAGTTAAGTCTTGCTACTGTGGGTATACATAATGTCTTACATTTACCTTTTGTGAAGCTTTATCACGATAAGACAGAATTCATAGCTCGCATTGATACAGGAGCTGATCTTACATGTCTACATAAGAAAGTATGGGATAAAATTCAGAAAAATTGTAAACTGAATTTGCAGCCGTGGTCCGGTGGACCTTTGAACTTAGCTTGTGCTTCCAAGCAGTGTTTTCCGCAAGGAACTGTCGAGTTACCTATCACTTTAAATAATGTGGAGATAAGACTTGAATTTTTAGTAATAAGTGAATTATTATACGACTCTTTAATAGGAATAGATGCGATACGGAAACACTTGATTGAATTTGATTTTGCCAACAATACTATTTCATTAAAAGCAACAATGAAAGAAAAACTCGATATCGATCAGATAAAATTAGACATTAGAAAACATGCTGACAACGCTCACTTGGGAAATAGCGAGAGAGTTAAGTTAGAAACTCTGCTCAATGCTAATTACGAACTTTTTAACAACAAGCCCGGTAGATGTCAGATTTTAGAACATCATATCGACACCGGCAATAATAGACCTGTTTACAGCAAACCATATAATTATCCTCCCAGTAAAGAAGAGATAATTTCAACACAAATTAAAGAAATGTTAGAGGATGGGATAATAGAGCCAAGTTTTAGCCCTTGGGCTTCACCGGTCGTGCTCGTTAAAAAGAAAACTGGTGATTTGAGATTTTGCGTAGACTATCGAAAATTAAATGCTGTTACAGTCCCCGACAGATATCCACTACCTATTATTCAGAATCTACTAACACAACTGGCTGGCAAGAAATTTATTAGTACACTAGATTTGTCTTCAGGATATTGGCAGGTGTCCGTATATCCACCAGATCGACCCAAAACAGCATTCCTCACAAAAGATGGATTATTCCAATTTCGTTGCTTACCGTTTGGCTTATCAGGAGCACCCGCCATGTTTCAACGTCTTATGTCCGTAGTTCTGGGTGACCTAAAAGGAAAAATTTGTGAAGTATACTTAGACGACATAGTCATTTTTTCTACTGATTTTTCAGAGCATCTACGTGATTTGAATTTGGTATTTGCAAGGTTAAGAGAAGCCGGACTCACCATAAAGTTGTCCAAATGCACCTTTCTCCGAGAGGACGTTCAATACCTCGGTTTTACTGTGAATAAGGATGGAGTAAGAACATTACCTAATAAGGTCAAAGCCATAGAACGATTTCCCACACCGCGCAATTCGAAACAACTTAGTAGATTTTTAGGAATGTGTGGATGGTACCGACAATTTGTACCGAATTTTGCTAATTTGGCCGAACCTTTGTGTGAATTACGTCGAAAGCGAAAGCGGTTTCACTGGACACCTGTTTGCGATACAGCATTTCAGACATTAAAGGATGCATTGTGTCATGCTCCCGTGTTGGCCTTGCCACAGTTAGGCAAACCTTTTTTCATCTACACTGATGCTTCCGATGTCGGTCTCGGCGCCGTGCTGAGCCAAGTACAGAATGACAATTGTGAACACGTCATCATGTATGCCAGTCGCAGTTTGAGTCATACTGAAAGAAACTATACAGTGACTGAAAAAGAATGTCTAAGTGTAATATGGGCTCTAGAAAAATTTAAAGTACAATTAGACACATCCGACATAACTATTTTTACTGACCATGCTGCTTTACAATGGTTACAGACATCTACCAATCTAACAGGTCGTCTAATGCGCTGGGCATTACGCCTACAAGAATTTAATTTCAAGGTCGAGCATCGAAAGGGAAGTGCACATCAGCTACCAGATGCATTATCCCGTGCTCCCGTGTGGCCGGCAGAAGTTACGCCAGAGCTCGAAGATAAGCCTTTTGCTCCCTCACTCGCCACAATAGTTCCCATCGAATACAAGGAACATTTAATCACTGAACAACAAAGCGATTTAGAATATGGAAACGTGTATCATTATTTGAAAACTGATGAATTACCTCTAGATCCTAGTATAGCTTCAAGTATTGTTGGAAGAGCCAGACATTTCAGATTAATTAACAATATTTTGTACTACTGCAGACGACCGAGTCAAACAGGCAGTTATCGCCCATTTATTCCCAAGAATTTAAGAGAGTACGTACTCCGAGAATTACATGATGTACCTTCAGCTGGACATTTAGGTACACGGAAAACCTATCAGAAAGTGGCCAAAAGATCATATTGGCCAGCTTTGAAAAAGGACGTAAAAACCTATGTAGAAACATGCCTAATTTGTCAAACCACAAAATTCGATCAAAACCGTCCTTGTGGTCTTATGAAAAGCACGATCTCCAACGAACCCATGGAATTAGTTGGCATGGATTTAATGGGCCCATATCCACAAACACAAGCGGGATCCCAATATATTCTGGTCTTGGTAGATTATTTTTCGAAATGGGTCGAAATATTTCCTGTTAGAAATGCAACAGCAACAATCGTAGCAAAGAAATTTGTAAATGAATTTATATGCAGATACGGGGTACCCAAGAGTATAGTTTCGGACAATGGGCCCCAATTCATTTCCAATGTGCTTGCTGAAGTATGTGAAACATTCCAAATAAAACATATATATACAACTCCATATCATCCACAATCAAATTTGACAGAAAGAATTAATCGAAATATTGGCAGAATGATAGCTGCTTACGTCGAAAATAGACATAGTACATGGGATAAATATTTGCAACAGTTTTCCTTTGCTTTACGCACTTCATTACATGAAACCACCAAATTCACGCCTTCACGGATATTTCTTGGAAGAGAACTAACATTACCTTGGGACAGACTCATTGGCCAACCCGCATCTCCACAATCCATTGAGTTTAGAACGGAACAGCATATTCGAGCCATTTCAAGGGCACAAGATAATTCCCTACGAGCACAACAAAAGCAACGAGAGGATTATAATAAAAGACGACGACATATGGAATTTAAAGTAGGTGATAAGGTCTTGATTAAAACACACCATAAGAGTGATAAAGAAAGAGGATTTATAAAGAAATTTGCACCATTATATGCTGGACCATATGTTATAAGGAAGAAACTTTCTCCACTTCTGTACGAATTGGCCAATATGACCACTAATGCCTCAGTAGGGTACTTTAATGTTGTGAATATAAAAAAATACAAAACTTCTATAGAATTTTTTAGATCAGAAGCAGATGCTCCACAACCAACCCAGGAGAATGATGGCTCTGATGATGATATTGAACCTTTACCACCCAGAAGAGAAAAACACAGATTAGATTATCACCTACTGCACACAACAGGACAAAGACTGACAAAGCCAGATTCAGCTGTTCCATCAACGTCAAGAGCGTAACGAAAAGCCGACGAAACGACCAGAGCCTGCAGAGCGACAACCGGCAGCGACAGACGACCAGACGCAGCGACATCGGAGCAGAGCAGCGACAGTACGGAGAGGATCTAGCGACGATGAGACTCTGACGAGAGCTCTCAGAACGACTACTTTAAGCGAGATCTTCAGTAACAACTGTACGGTGAAGCCACCACGTATCGACGAACGGAAGGATGTTATCGAACGAGATGTTATCGCCAACGAGATCCAAAATTTAAGTATATTTTTCTTTCACTTGGCACTTGATTGAGTTATAAAATGGTTTTTTTTCCGAAATAGATGAAGACGAAGAAGAAGCCTTATTGTGAATTATATAGTTAGCGATGTTTAATTTCTTGTTGAAACTTTAGAGTTCGATATTTATTTTTGAAAAGTGAAATTTTTGTAGTTCGAGTTTATACTCTGTGAATTGAATTTTTTTTGCATTCTTGTTCATCGAGGTTCTAGTTATTGTATTTACGTGAGTTAAAATGTATTTTTGTAGATTTTTTTCAGCTGACTGATAGCTGAAAATTTTGTAAGTCGATATTGGAAAGTTTAGAAATTGTAAAATGTTTCTGGATATGAATGAGAAGAGTGAAAGAGAATTAGTGATTTAAGAATTTGTATTGTAAAATAACGTGCATTCCAAAGTGAATTTATGTAAAAAAGGAGATTCATGTAAAAGTTATTGGATGAAATGTGATCATCGTATATTATAAATTATTTACACTCTTTTTTCTTTATTCTTAGATACGATTTATGTATATGTGTTTAAATCTGTTCAGTGTCATCAGTGATATTTATGTGTCAATGATACGTAATTTTTGTGGATGACATTGACAGTATTTATTGGTATATATAGATGATGACCATGATGATGACTGCAGAATTTTGTTTTTTTTTGTGTGTACCTTTTTGGAGCTGTCCCCAAATGGCATAGTCTGATAACAGAGTTGTTATCAGCATAACTCCTTTGGGAGGGGGACGTTAGCTCTGAAGGGGGAGGTAATTAATGATTTTTTTATTTCAGCTAGATCGCGATTTCTGTGAATAGGAGAAGAATTAGCGGATGATTACAATCCCGCTTGTTTGTAAATTTTGAATTTTCTTAGCTTTGCGTATTTGAATGTAATTAGGAGGAGATAACGGTGTTCGAATACCCGTTTTTTTATGTGATTTAGGAGAAGAATTAGCTTTCACGAATTTTTATTGTGGTTAGGGGAAAAGCGGAAGTTATTACCCCGCTAACAACAAATGTAATGAATCACTTTTTCTTTTCATCTTTTTAACATTTATTAGACTAGGAGTTCATTAACCTTATTTTCTGTACAGTTCAAGATATGCCAATTTCGAGTTTGTATCAGAATGTGATACTAGTTAGACCGATGATGCTAGTATACAGTTAACTGTCACAACCACTGGTACGTAAGTACACTAGGGTAGCTGTTAAACACACATTTTTGTTAGGAGGAAAAGGGAGGAGGTACCTTTGGTTGTGCTGGAAAATTGTGTCAAAGTAAGAGTAGTTCATCGTATCCAAATTTGCGTTAGCATACTTCTACTTATTTATGTTTAGCCATGTGTAAATGACGTAAGATGTGTCCTTTATTCAAAATTTGCTCGTCAAAATTTGTTAGGTCAATCATTTTGACTCCCTTTGGAAGGGGGAGTTGTGATGCCCCATCGTTCACTTTTGCTTTACCTTAACCAGTTTTTGTTTAATTTACGTTATATTTATCATTTTGGGGATTTTTTATTTCCTTTTCGGCATCACAGCACTCGTTTTCAAGTTTCTAGGAGTTGCGTACGCGCAACTCCGAACTCCCGACCGTAACCGTTAAAGCGCGTGCCAAGGACACGCCCCCTCTTGCGTCATAGCTTGCGTCCGTCATTGTATGCAAATGTCTTTCCCGGCATGCGCCGGCCCAATTGTCAAAACCGTGCCCTGCGAGGCACTTGTGGGATTTAGCACTTGAGAGTTGTAGAGAGAGCAGAGAGATGTAGTAAGGTGCGTAGCACCGTGCGAGTAGCACAGATTTTAGTTTCCTCATTGATGTCTTGGTGAGTTACTTATTTTTGGAAATAAATCTATTTTGTTATGTTACAAACTTTTGAGTCTGTAGTTTTTATCTTGAGCAACGCTGATTTAGAATCTTTTTTGCATTAACTTTTATTTGTTAAGATACATTTTGACTCTCACTTATGAACGCTCACTGGCACTGGAACCCTAAATCAACTTCTTCTACATTTTTGGCAATTTGTTAATGATTGCCTGGCGCCCGTTAAAGCTATCCGGAGCAATAAACTTTAATTATTTTACATTGTTTGGAGCGTTACAGTGGCTGATGTGTTGGACACATTCAGCTCTTTGGATTCTGTTTAGGACACAATGATTAGGTGCAATGTATTAATCTTCAATGTGCTGAGTTTCTAACATTGAACACTACCTGGGGATCAGGTATTTTTGAACTGTTTTCAGCTGAAATGAATCCTCTTCTGAATTAGCCTTAACTGGAATAGTAGTTAGGAAGTTGTTGGATACTGTTTTAAGTTTTCCTGCTGTTTCAGCAGGCAAACTTTGCATGTTGCGTTAGTAGTGTTCTAAACGAGGCAGTGATCAGTAGTGACTTTAACCATAGTAAGGCATGTCCTTGTATGAGAAGGCCTATACAACTAAGAGTAGTTTCTAGTACCTTTGTCCTCTACATTGCAAAAAAAAAAATGAACAGAAATAAGTAAGCCTCAATATAAGTTATAATAAGAAATAAGCAGAAAAAGTCTTCATCTGAAGGGAGGAGCATTTGAATAGTTAGCTGAATATACATAATATCATGTACAAAAATGCCACCAAATGTAAACACCATGGAAAAAAATGACCCTACACAAAACACTGAATGAAAGAACTACATGTGCAGAACTGTCAATAAAAATGCTGTCTACAAAATTGCCACCTGTCCAAAATATAGCCAATAGTGTTTTCCCATGTACACTGCACGACAATGAAATTACCTCACCCAAAAGGAGTGAGGGGATAGGGGTGAAATGTAGCACACACATAGCAATACATATTGGCATACCATGATTAATTTGCAGCCATTTACAGCGATTAGATGATGAGATAATGCAGCACAATGTGACTGCATCAGTAGGTGGTTGCACTGCTGTGAACAGCAATACAGGCAGCAATATGGCATGGAGTCATACAGTCGATAGATATGGTCCTGAGAAATTTCACACTAAGTAGCGTTGACTTGCTCCCATAATTCATCGAGATTCTGTTCCGGCCAGTGAGAGGATGGCACACGTCATCCAATGTGGTCCCACAGATTTTCCATTGGGGATAAATCTGGAGATCATGCTGGCCATGGCAATGCTTCAACATGTTGCAAACATTGTCTGGAGACCCTAGCAGTGAGTACACGGGCATTATCATGCTGGAAAATTGGCTGCTGCATGCCTCCCAGGAACGGTAACAAAATGGGCTACAGAACTGTGTTAATGTATCATGCAGCTGTCAAGTGTTCCCATGATGCGGACAAGAGGTGACCTGCTATGATGTCCAATAGCACCCCATACCATTATGCCTGGCTGACAGTCAGTGTACCAGTCGTGAACAAAAGGTGGATTCGTCCTCTCACCAGGTTGTCTCCATACACTGGCCCGTCGATCATCAGCACCCAGACAGAATCTATTAATTAATGTTTGATGTCTATCTTAACAGGGAATACTGTGCATTCACTTTGGATTGATTTTTAATTAGACATGAGGTATAGTCTATCCAGCATCACCTAGGCATATAATTCTTCCTCTCTCAAAAGCATCCAAATGGCAATAAACCTGCGAACAGTGTGTACCAGGCATTTTCGGCCTTCGCTGAACAATTTCCAAGTGGAGCCACCTAATCTCAACTGCTTGCATGACTTCCACCTGCATAAACACAATACCATCCCTGTTCCTTGCATCTTTTATCTCTTGAGCCACATGTCATTGGCTCTAGATTATCATCATTTGAATATCTCAACTGTGCACACCCACCCTTCTATTTGCATGTTTGCATGACATGCCCTTCTGGGTGGGCACTTTCAGTGTCGAGCAGTGTATTTCAAGTAGAGATTTCATTTTTTTTTTCTATTTGCAATTTAATAGATATAAATGAATTTATATGTATTTTCATATGGTAGTTTTATTTACTAAATTTGAAATTGGAAAATTATACCAATGCAAAAATATAAGGTACAACACCATATTATTGCCAGTGAAAAATTAATTCAAAGGTTAAAAATAAGAAAGTCAGGCAGTTTTTTTGTCATGTAGGTTTGCCAATATAATACATCAAAGAGAAGGTCTTTGAGGAAGGCAAGAGAGAGCAGCAAAAAAATTCCAAAAAAAATCCTTTACTTATCCATGGTAACCCAAGTTCCTTTGATCTGCAACCAAGTTTGCTAACCATTTGGCCACTGAGATGGCAAAATTTGAGGTTTACAGTTCCCAAAATAAGTTTTTGTGGAAAAATCCGGTTGAAATAAGTTAAAGATATGAATGAATTGTATTAATATCTTTATTTTCAGTTTGTTCAATATTTAAAGGTGGGATAAATTGAATATTTCATTGCGTGTGTGGCTGTAACTCTTATTTTAAATGATTTTCTCTGAATTTAATATATCGGTTATGTTTTGATTAAACTCTGGAAAAAAATCATGATAGAAAATAGTATGAAACATTTCATCTATCAGACTCTTAAAATACTGAATGAATATTAGAAATAAAGTTTTTATACATTTCATTGAAATATTTAATGCAGGATTAGATATGGAAGAAACTTAATTGAATTATAAGATACCAAACCACTATTATTATATCTTTATAGTTTCAGTGATTTTTCTCTTGAAATAGGGCAGCATTTTCCCCCTTGGTTATATTATTTACATAAGAAAATTGTAAAATGTATGTTATTAATGCAAGATATAATGCTTGCATTAGATAACAATGACATAAATCACTCTTTAGTGTGAGTGATTTCTTATTTAACAGCTTTATATTGAGCAATATTGGATAAGTTGCTTTTCCCTACCATAGATGGTGCCATGAGTGACAAGGTCAGGAAGATTTAAAAGTTGCAATTAGTGGATAAAGTGGTGCTAATGGCTAGAGCACCTGACATGTAACTGGGAGATGTAGGTTTGAAACCCACTCATTGATGAAACTAATTTTTTTCCACTAAAGTATTTCGTGAGCAGTACATGTTTGACATTTTTTCGCCTTCATTCCTTTACAGTTCGCCAAAGTGGTGGAATGCCACTTTACTTATATACAGCCATGCTTATATAAGTTTTCTCTGTTGTTTCAAAAGTTTTTCTCTATTCGAAAAAAATTTTTTTAATTAAAAAGAATTTAATCACGATTGTGCTGTGGTGTGGTTAAAACGTTAAGAACTTCCAGGGAGTGATTCTCAAACCAGGAGAGTGCTTTATATTTTAGTACCCCTTACGGGTTCTACCTTATAAATATCCTTAATTCTATACATTACTTTCGACATAGCTCTTTTTTCAAAAGAGCCATTAGAACTGTAATATAAAGTGGAAAACATATTTACCCTATTGCTGGTACAATTGCATTTTGCAGCGTTGTCATGCTGTAGTTGGTAATAATATATGCTAGGTTAGCACACTTGGCTACTGATCTACGGGACCTGGGTTCGAGCCCCGGATTAGGTATGGATGTGTGTGTCGTTTTTCTGCTGAGGTCCTGCCATCCTCTCAGATCTCCTACTGTGGCATATAAACTGACAGGCTCCTGTCAGACCTCTGTGGCAAGCAGCTGCTTGAGGGGGTATTTATTTTAATTTTTTTATAGGGACTAGTATATAGGACTGGTAGGTATAGGGACTAGTATATAGGACTGGTAGCATATATTATTACCAACTACAGCATGACAATGCTGCAAAATGCAATTGTACCAGCAATAGGGTAAATATGTTTTCCACTTTATATTACAGTTCTAATGGCTCTTTTGAAAAAAGAGCTATGTCGAAAGTAATGTATAGAATTAAGGATATTTATAAGGTAGAACCCGTAAGGGGTACTAAAATATAAAGCACTCTCCTGGTTTGAGAATCACTCCCTGGAAGTTCTTAATGTTTTAACCACACCACAGCACTATCGTGATTAAATTCTTTTTAATAACCTATAGCTGTGTGATAACTTATTTGTTTATTTTTTTTATTTTTTTACAAATTATGTTAATAAAATAATTAATTTAGTTTGTAAATTTTAAGCACATTTTATATTCTGTGATTTGCAGAAATATTTTTTGAAACAAAGTGTGTGAAAATTTATCATTTGAAGAATACTCAAAAGAGTATGGTAGTCTTAAAATTTCTGGTTTTTTGTGTATTGGACATTTTGCTTTTCTTTTGTAATAAGAAAGCATATACTTTTTCCCCATGCCAACAGAGCTGACAGAAAGATAATTCAGTGCCATCAATCTTTGAAAGCATAATCTGAAGCCTGTTACATATTTAAATAAAATGAATTGCCACTGAAGCAATTGCTTGCTACAGTGGTCTGAGAGGAGCCTTCTAGTATAAAGATACTAGAAGATATCCACTAGAGATCAGTAATCTGCTAGTGGTCTGAGAGGAGCCTTCTAGTATAAAGATACTAGAGGATCAGTAATCTACTAGTGGTCTGAGAGGAGCCTTCTAGTATAAAGATACTAGAAGATATGCACTAGAGATCAGTAATCTGCTAGTGGTCTGAGAGGAGCCTTCTAGTATAAAGATACTAGAAGATCAGTAATCTAATAGTGGTCTGAGAGGAGCCTTCTAGTATAAAGATACTAGAAGATATCCACTAGAGATCAGTAATCTGCTAGTGGTCTGAGAGGAGCCTTCTAGTATAAAGATACTAGAGATCAGTAATCTACTAGTGGTCTGAGAGGAGCCTTCTAGTATAAAGATACTAGAAGATATGCACTAGAGATCAGCAATCTGCTAGTGGTCTGAGAGGAGCCTTCTAGTATAAAGATACTAGAAGATCAGTAATCTACTAGTGGTCTGAGAGGAGCCTTCTAGTATAAAGATACTAGAAGATATCCACTAGTAGATCAGTAATCTACTAGTGGTCTGAGAGGAGACTTCTAGTATAAAGATACTAGAAGATATGCACTAGAGATCAGTAATCTGCTAGTGGTCTGAGAGGAGCCTTCTAGTATAAAGATACTAGAAGATCAGTAATCTACTAGTGGTCTGAGAGGAGCCTTCTAGTATAAAGATACTAGAAGATATCCACTAGAGTAATCTACTAGTGGTCTGAGAGGAGCCTTCTAGTATAAAGATACTAGAAGGTCAGTAATCTACTAGTGGTCTGAGAGGAGCCTTCTAGTATAAAGATACTAGAAGATATCTACTAGAAGATCAGTAATCCTCTAGTGGTCTGAGAGGAGCCTTCTAGTTTATACACCATAGTAGAGGGTCTGCGAGGAAGGCAAGACCTCAGCAGAAAGACAACACACACATCTATGCCTTACCCAGGTCCCATTGATCAGTAGCCAAGCATGTTAACCACTTAGTCATGGGATAGCTCAATGTAAATATATTAATCAGTTGGTATTAACCATACTAATTTTCTACATGCCAATGTAGAATGCACATAGAAGAAAAAAAGCCTAAATGTAATTATATTTTTAATTTTCATTGAAATGAGCATTGCTACACCAAATGATATTTTGCTCATCCATTTTTTTACTTTCACTCTCCTGAAAAATATATATTTATTGTTCCACAGTAAACACATAATATATTGACTCCAATTAAAATCTTTCATTATTCAAAACGTTACTTATTTTTTCTTTGAAAAATTAATCTTGTTATTGCCATCATATATACATTGAATCTGGGGCGGGGGTGGCTCAGTCGGTAGCGCGCCAGGCTTGTAATCTGTAGTTCCCAGGTTCGAGTCCCAGCTGGGTCAGTGTTGAGATTTATCTCCGCAAAATTTCCCTGCCCTGCCCACGGTCAGTAGGGGACACCGATGGGCTTGAAAAGGCCGCTGTCCGTCGGATGGGACGTTAAGCCGTGGCCCCGTGTGCGGGAGAGCCATACTCTGTGCACGTTAAAGAACACGCTGGATGGCCTTGACGGGAGGCTACCATCTGTCTCCCAACAGCTGTTCCAGTGGGTCCCCTCTCCCAACCTTCTCTGAGCCTTCGGGGTCCATGTGACCTGGCCATTTAGCCCATGGTGTGCAAAAAAGTGCCGCTCAGAGGTAAAACAACCCAACCTATACATTGAATCAAAAATAAAATTGTTGATAATGCTTTCATTCAATAAAATAGTCATTATAAATAAAACATTAAACAGTATTCAGTATCAGGAAATATTAAAGAAGGAGAACAAGTTCATGCCGAACAATATGCAACCATAAGTATCGAAAACTGCATCAAACTGAGATATTTTTGCAGTACTTTGTAAGGTAACAAGTGTGACACATGATATCTTTATTCCTAACTATTAACATAATTCTCATAGCTGCTGTTTAAGGAAAAATATTTGGAAAAGTGTTATGAATTAAACCAGGTGGGATATGAATCTACTACAGATGAGTTTGAGCTCACATTTTCTAGCTGAAGCCCACCTGGGCCTAAATTGTTTGGATAATTAGTGAGCCAACCCAAGTTCAGTTAGATTGGGGGAAAAATATCACGTATTGTAACAAATATTTAACAATTTACAAATGTATATTTCTAAGCTGTTTTTGTATTCTTTGTATTGAAATAATTGTAATCTTTGTATTTAAATGTATTGTAATACATTTAAATACAAATTAAATTTCTTTGTATTTAAATAATTGTATTCTTTGTATTTAAATAATTAAAATTGTTTGAAAACAGAAGTAAAATTTCAATATTATTTGGAGCTGAAAATGCTAGAAATAATTCACAGAAACTGAAAATTCTCAAGTAGGATTCATTAATGAAAAAGAGAGAATGTCTGAAAATATTCGAAAGCTGAATTGTGCTTATTAATTTCAATTACCGGGTTAAAATACTGAAATCATAATCAAATGAGCTAATTTCCTATCTTTTGTTACTTTTTTTCCTGCAATTGCTAGCAAAATTCAAACAAATTAAAATTCAGGCTGTTCCTGCCCAAAACTGTCTGTGTTATGTGAAACCTTAATACAACCCAAGCCCAATTAATTTCTAGAACCTATATCCATGAAACTATTTTGTATTTAAGCTTTAAGTTACAATTTTAATATTTGCAAATCATTTTAAACAGATTAATACCATGTTTAAAGTATTTGACTATTTCCAATAAAGAGAAAATCATTTTTCATATACAGATGGTTTTGCACAAAATTGTTGTTTCTAGGTTTTGTTTTAAAAATTGGTAATTTTATCTACAAGGTATGCAAAAAAGTGTTATTTTTATATCTACTCCTATTCTCCTTGTAAGGGGGTGGGGGTGGCTCAGTAGTAGTGCGCCAGGCTCGTAATCTGTAGTTCCCAGGTTCGAGTCCCAGCTGGGTCAGCGTTGAGATTTATCTCCGCAAAAATTCCCCGCCCTGCCCATGGTCAGTAGGGGACACCGATGGACTTGGAAAGGCTGCCGTCCGTCGGATGGGACGTTAAGCCGTGGCCCTGTGTGCGGGAGAGCCATACCCTGTGCACGTTAAAGAACACGCTGGATGGCCTTGACGGAAGGCTACCATCTGTCTCCCAACAGCTGTTCCAGTGGGTCCCCTCCCCCAACCTTCTCTGAGCCTTCGGGGTCCACGTGACCTGGCCATTTAGCCCATGGTGTGCAAAAAAGTGCCGTTCAGAGGTAAAACAACCCAAATTCTCCTTGTAAGAAAAAAAAAACTTATGAACTTGGTAAAATAAATAAAACATAAAAAAAACTAGTATGGGAAAAAATTGGGAACCAAGAGGAAATGGAAATTGTGTATTTTATGTAACTTCCCTATCTTGTAAGAATTGGAAGGTATGACCAAAAAATGGAAATTTTTATAATCTTCTAGCATCCCATTTTTAAGCACATTTAATTCAGAAAGCACTGCCATTAATTAATAATTATGGAATAAAAATATTTTAATATAAAGTGTTAGGGAATTATTGCAAATTTTAATGTATTTAATGCAAAATGAACATTTGATTATATGATTATCATGTTCTTAGCTGTTTTTTTTTTTACTTATGTTTAGGTATATTTCTTGTACTGGTCAACTAATCACACAACAGAACTTAACTGTTGCCCGTCCATATGCAGAACCAAGTGTTGTTCCTTGTCCTTGGACAATTAGTCAAGTTGCATGCAGAAATGGTGTAGTGTGGGTGTTGACTACAGGAAGTAGGCTTTACTATAGGGTGGGTGTTACTTCTCAATTCTGTGCTGGAAGTGACTGGAAAGAAATGAAGTAAGTTTCAGTTGTCCATGTTGCTTAAATTTGAAATTTGTAGATATATGACTTCAATAAAGTAAATTTGAATTTAATTTTCTCGCACTTTTTGACAATTGAATTGTTCTTAATAGAGTGGACCAGAATCTCCAATTGCTGTTCTTATTATTCCGCCAAGCTCGTAATCTGTAGTTCCCAGGTTCGAGTCCCAGCTGGGTCAGTGTTGAGATTTATCTCCGCAAAATTCCCCGCCCTGCCCGCGGTCAGTAGGGGACACCGATGGGCTTGGAAAGGCCACCGTCAGTCGGATGGGACGTTAAGCTGTGGCCCCGTGTGCGGGAGAGCCATACCCTGTGCACGTTAAAGAACACACTGGATGGCCTTGATGGGGGGCTACCATCTGTCTCCCAACAGCTGTTCCAGTGGGTCCCCTCCCCCAACCTTCTCTGAGCCTTTGGGGTCCATGTGACCTGGCCATTTAGCCCATGGTGTGCAAAAAAGTGCCGCTCAGAGGTAAAACAACCCAACCCAACCCTGTTCTTATTAAGCAAATATGATAGTGCCTCACATTTTCTTAGATACACTTATTGCTGTAGTTTCTGGGAAAGAAGATTGTTCAGACTTTGTACTATTAAAATAAGTTTAAAAGAAGTTTATCAAAATAAATAAAGTTGTTGTTGAAAGTGACTTTGCATTATTTTGAATAAGTTTTTATTCTGCAGTTTCTTAATTTCTTGCTTATTAGTCACTGGAATGTTGATTGTGAAAGATGGATGTAGAATTTGTCTTATTTACCATATATCTACAGGTCATCCTACTCTTTAAGTTGGGGCGGGGGTGGCTCAGTCGGTAGCGCACCAGGCTCGTAATCTGTAGTTCCAAGGTTCGAGTCCCAGCTGGGTCAGCGTTGAGATTTATCTCCGCAAAATTCCCCGCCCTGCCCATGGTCAGTAGGGGACACCGATGGGCTTGGAAAGGCCGCCGTCCGTCGGATGGGACGTTAAGCCGTGGCCCCGTGTGCGGGAAAGACATACCCTGTGCACGTTAAAGAACACGCTGGATAGCCTTGACGGGAGGCTACCATCTGTCTCCCAACAGCTGTTCCAGTGGGTCCCCTCCCCCAATCTTCTCTGAGCCTTCGGGGTCCGTGTGACCTAGCCATTTAGCCCATGGTGTGCAAAAAAGTGCCGCTCAGAGGTAAAACAACCAACCAACTCTTTAAGTCAGCATAAGTGTGTCACATTTTAATATTCCATATAATATAACAATTAATGCTGGAGTTGTATGCAATAGATGCAGTTGTGGTCATTTAGCTCAGCTGTCTCTTAGCAACTATTTGGTTGCCTATTGGATATGCATCTCTACAAAGTAAACAATATTATGCAGATTCAACCCAAAAACTTCTGCTCACAACCTGCTAGTACTGACTGTTGGCATCTACAGATTTTTGTCATCCATGGTCTGTTTATGAACTACATTGTTCTTTTGTGATTGGTGAACATATGCCGTCTGTCACTGCAGCAGCATAATGGCATTATTATGTGTGTTAATACAGTTTCCTACCTGTAGACTTATTAATTATATCCACAGCTCATCAGCATATGCATACGTTTCACACACCATTACACGGTATTTATTCATATGATGACAGATAGAGAGCAAAAATTGTCTTTAGTCAAACGGGATTCAGCCAAAGAAGATTATGAATTCAGATCCCACCTGGCTAAAGACAATTTTTCCTCTCTGCCTTTGTTGTCACATGAATAAATACAGTATAATAGTGTGTGAAACATATGTACTACCTACCTGTAGACACCTGCACTAAGGTATGTTTTTGTAGCATTGTGTAACTGTACTGTATAAATAAAACAGTATATTGGAGTGGGTATTAACAATGGATTATGCTTTTAATATTTATAGTGAAATAGAAGTATTGAATTTTTATTATTAATTGCATCACACTGTGATATTATCTAGTTTTCTTCCCTTGTACTTTTCTCATCAACTTGCTCATTTTATTTATTAATGCCATTTATATCTTAGTTTGTCTTGAAAGTGAAATAAAGCTACATTCCTTAAAATGTACTCTGAAATTTTAGCTTTGTGCTAATCTGGATATTTCCCCTCTTTATTTCCTTTTTTTATGCTCGCATAGCTAAAGAAGTATTCTAAAAACGACTCCTAGCTTGTACAGGCCTCGTATAAAGATTTACCCCCACTAAGACTAAAGTCAGGTTTGCTGACCACTACCTCAGTTAGAGCTAACACAAAGTATTCTGCTAGAACAGTAGCATCGCTTCTTAATCATTATGGCAGTTAACGTTTTAATGAGGTTTAACTGTGGTTTTTAAAGGCTTTTGTTAGAATTTTTTAAGGTTTCATCAGTAATGAAAAAAAAATTAGAATAAAGAATTCCGCTGTTGAACATTCTTGCTTCCAGAATTCTTTCACTACTGGGTGATTATTGTTGAAAACTAAAATTTAGGAAGGTTTGATCTAGAACTTTAATTTTTCTTCCATCTTATTTTTCCATAAAAAAGCTGATTTTAGAAGTTTCAAAGCTCTGATATTGTCTTTCCTTTGATATAAGAAATTGCTGTTTGAATTTCAATTCCATTGAGTTTAGAATTACTCATTGAACAAGATTAAACTTTCTTATACATATATATTGTTTGTTATGATAAATGTTATCATAAGCTTTGTTCACTAAAATGGTAAGGGAAATAAATGAAATGTTAGATAACCCTTCTATTTTTTTACACATTTCAGATTAGGCCCAATATCTTCAATTAGTGGAATAGCATTGGGAGCAAAGAATATTGGATGGGTTGTGGACAATCAGGGAACAATGTGGTTTCGTATTGGGGTTACTAGATCAATGCCAGATGGCTCTGACAATGTATGGTGGCAGGTAAGATATATGTATTTTTTTTTTTAATATTGTTAATTTGATAATTTTAAGTGATAATTTTTTATCACTTTAGAAGTTGTTTTGCAGATTAGTTCTTTAAGATCATTCACTGTCACTTTTATGGTTCCATACTTGGACTTCTGGCAGTGTTTTAACATCAAGCTCTGGGCACAGATCTTAGTCTGAACAGGTTGGCAATAAGCTTTTTGAGATCAAGGCCATTGTCAAACCATGGCAGTCTTGTTTTTGCAGGAATTGCAAGGAGGAAGTTGTACTTGCTCGACTCTGCTTAGGTAATTCGTTTATCACATTTCTTTCTTCTTCGGGTGGATGACGAACCTAATTGTGAGTTTTGTGACACTATTTTAACCTTTAAACATATTTTAATCGCTTGTTCTGCTTTTACATTTGAGCGTCATTTATATTTTAACTTCCATAATTTTACAGCTGAGCCTCTTAAACTCGGCCATCTTTTATCTGATGATTCTTTTTTACCATCTGTCTTTGCCTTTTTACATTTTACAGGTTATTTTAGCAGACTGTTATTTTATGCTTTATCCCTTTTACTTTGATCGTACTTGGTCTTTTACACCCAGGTTCGTTTTATCTCCTAAAAATTTCCACTCTGTAAATTGATTCAAATATTTAGAGGAAAAATTGTCTTGAGCCGAGTGGGATACGAACCCACAACCTCCTGATAACATGTCAGGTGCTCTGGACCACTGAACTACCGGCCGCCGATCAAGATCTCCTCTAACTGATGTTATGAACATTCTCAACCTACTTTCCTAATATGTAGAGAGTGTTCAGGCAATCCTGCCTCAAGCGACTTTTTAATGCCTTTTCTTAGATGAAATGCATGTCTTACGAGTATGCAATCTACAAATAACTATTATTAAACTCAACTCATTAAGTATCCACTAATAATTTCCACTCTGTAAATTGATTCAAATATTTAGAGGAAAAATTGTTTTTACTCTAAATGTTACAATTTGTATTCTAAATATTTGAATTAATTTACAGAGTGGAAATTATTAGTGGATACTTAATGAGTTGAGTTTAATAATAATTATTTGTAGATTGCACACTCATAAGACGTGCATTCCATCTAAGAAAAGGCATTAAAAAGCCGCTTGAGGCGGGATTGCCTGAACACTTTCTACGTATTAGGAAAGTAGGTTGAGAATGTTCATAATATCAGTTAGAGGAGATCTTGATTGGCGGCCGGTAGCTCACTGGTCCAGAGCACTTGACATGTTATCAGGAGGTCATGGGTTCATATCCCACCCGGCTCAAGACAATTTTTCCTCTAAACATTTGAATCAATTTACAGAGTGGAAATTATTAGTGGATACTTAATGATTTGAGTTTAATAATAATTATTTATTCGTTTTATATTTTGGTACTTTTGTATTTATTGCTTTACACTTTTAACCCTTTTTGTATTTATTTTAACTTTGGTTGTGGGTCGAATGTCTTTTAGTTCTTTATTTGTCTGTGTTTGGCACAATGTAGCCCTCATTGCTCTTGCGCCATAAAACCCCAACCAACCAACTGTCACTTTTACCCAGTGGCAGTAACTCTACATGAGCCATTCATAGAATATTTTCATAGTCACCTAAGAAATTCTTGGAAGATGAAGCTAATCCATATGCCCAATAGAAAGGTTTGTTGGTAGAATCATTCTGCTGGTTCTTAGTTTTGAATCATAGTTGACAGCCATCTATTCATTGGTGTACTGAAGGGGGGAGGACATCAAATCATATCTGAAACATACTGTATAGATCTATTTGCATATATGATACGTGTATGTAAGGAAGATTTACACTCATTGCATGAAAATGTTTTAGGTATATATATGTACCTAATAAATATATTTGGCTCAGTTGTTGAAAGCAAAAGATATGTTTACACTTTATATTTTACATAACTGAATGTTAATAAACTTTAACAAATAAATTCACATTCATATTGTTTTGCTTGTGTTCATCATCATCATCATCATCATCATCATCAAGCAGCCATGGGCTACGGAGGTCCAACCAGACCGTGCAATTTAGTTCTCCAAGTGTCTATCCTGAGCTACATCTACTGCATCTGACCACTGCACACCAATTCTAACAAGGTCCTGTTTGACATTGTCCGCCCACCGCATCCTAGGTCTCCCCTTCTTTCTGAGGTCTTTAGGCACACTGTTCATAACCCTATTCGCCAATCTATAATTATTCATACGGGCAACATGACCAAACCAACGGAGTCTCTCTCTGCACAATATGCTGCTTAAAGGAGGTTGCAAACTCCTTTGCCTAACCTCATCATTAGTTACAAAGTTGAACCACCTAATGCCTAAGATACTGCGTAAGCATCTGGAATCAAAAGCATCTAGTTTCATGTTATTTTGTTTACAAAGTGTCCACGTTTCACTACCATAAATAACCCTAGAAAGAACCAAACTATTATACAGTCTAATTTTAGTCTTTAGGTGTATACGCCTATTTCTCCATACTCTCCATAGATTCTTAAAAGTCCCGGCAGCAATCCCTAAATGCAAAAGCAAACTTAAATGTAAAAGCATGGCAACAAGTGTGGAAAAAAAAAAAAATCTTTACTGTCTTTTAATATCTCACGTGCCTAATGGTTCTATCTGATGTCTGCTGTGACTATTTTTAATGTATGCTCCATTCGTTGTTAAATTATAGTTCCTCTTATAATTTGATTTGTTGCAAAAACAATTGGGAACTTATGTGACAATTGAAATGTAAATAATATTTTCTGCAACTTTTGTACTATAGTTTTTAAAATTTTCTTATTTATATATCAGATTTATTCATGGAGTGAGAGATAAATGCTGAAAGAAATATGTTTCAAGATAAACATTTTTATAAAACTTAAATTCTGAGTATTCACATATATTTCCCTAACAGTTTAATTTCATTCTATAGGTGGAAGATAGTGGCTATCTATATCAATCACTGAACCAAGTAAAGAAAGCAATGATGAAAGTTGTGAACACTGAGATGTTAACAAGCCTTATATATGGTCCACAGCAGGTGTGCATTGTTGCAGGAGAAACAGGCGTTTGGTATTGCAAGACACTGAACAATTTACTATATTCAAATCAAAAAGTTGTTATTGGTATGTGTTGAAATTTTGTTCACATGTTCCGTAGTTTAATTAAAATTATTTGCAATTTTAAATGCATTTATACACTGCATAATATTAAAATTGCATTACCTAGACTAGTGTGGTACAACTGTGATCTATAAATCTTGTGTTTCAGACCAAGTGATTCTTGATTTATCAATAATCACGTGGTCTGAAACATTATTATTACTGTAGTATGAAAGCATGATCTATAGTATCTAACATCTAAACATCATAAAAAATAAGTTTTTCAGTATTTTTTTGTTGTTTTACTTGTACACAGCATAGCTCATTGTAGAAATAGCTCATTTGTAGAAAGGCAAAGTTGTTTACATTCGAGGAAATGGGGCGGGGTGGCTCAGTCGGTAGCGCGCCAGGCTCGTAATCTGTAGTTCCCAGGTTTGCGTCCCAGCTGGGTCAGCGTTGAGATTTATCTCCGCAAAATTCCCCTCCCTGCCCACGGTCAGTAGGGGACACCGATGGGCTTGGAAAGGCCGCCGTCCGTCGGATGGGACGTTAAGCCATGGCCCCGTGTGCGGGAGAGCCATACCCTGTGCACGTTAAAGAACACGCTGGATGGCCTTGACGGGAGGCTACCATCTGTCTCCCAACAGCTGCTCCAGTGGGTCCCCTCCCCCAACCTTCTCTGAGCCTTAGTGGTCCATGTGACCTGGCCATTTAGCCCATGGTGTGCAAAAAAGTGCCGCTCAGAGGTAAAACAACCCAACCATTCGAGGAAAAGGCATTCATAAGAAATATTGGAGAGATTTTTGAAAATAATTTTTTTATCTGCAATTGCAGTTATAAAAAGATTGTAAAAGATGGTTATTAATATTTGAAAATAGTGTCTTGAGATATATTTTTCTTTAGAGAAAAATGTTAGGCCCAGTGGCTCTAGTTTGAAAATTACCCAACTTATCTTTGTGTCAGCTTGAAAAATGTTCTTGGCCCAAAGAAGGAAAAGAGTGGACCACAATGATCTAACGGTGAGAAATATATATTTAATTCACATTAACACCTTTGCTGCCACCTTCAATCCATACATGAAAGTCCACTGGAAGGAAGAAGATTCCTATGAACAGATAACTTTATCCTCAATCTGGGGTGAGGGAGATCATGCCTAGTGCCAATGATTCAAAGAGGACAGACTACTGAGACTGGATGATGCACATACATATCAGACACTTAAACAGCTCAACTGCGTAACTTACAAGAGTTAAAGGATCTGCTGGTAACGTGTTGGTACCAGATACCACAAGACACCTTTCGAAATTTTGTAGCATCCGTGCCTCGCTGGGTAAGAGCTGTTTTGGTGACATGTGGAGGACCAACATCATATTAGTCAGGTGGTCATAATGTTTTAGCTCTTCAGTGTATTATTTTTCTCAGGTGAAATCCTTGAGTGATTGTCAGAATTCTTTGTTGTAATTCTGTAATCTGAATATTTGTTCTGAGGAAAAAGATAGCACTACTACCACTACTAAATAGATATAAACATTATCCTTTCATTTTTCTGTCAACTTTACAAATTGGTATTGTTACTTTCAGTCCACAGCATATAGGATAGAAAACTTAAAAATGCTGTTAATTGGAATTAAATGTTTTGAAAATGCCTCTATTTCCATAATTTTAGCTTTTATATTTTCATAAAAATGCTTTAAAAAGTAATTCTGTTGAAGATGATTAGCTTGCATTTATTATGTTCAAAATGCACCTCGTATTATCTTTAACATTTTCCTAATAATTGTACTTGGAATGTTACAGTCTGATAAATTTAGCTGTTCAATTGTTTAATCAAATATGATGGAGATAAAAGAATTTAATACACTTAAAAAAAGTGAAAGTTGACCTATCTGTAATTAGTTGTTTTTGTAGTAATGTAAATTTAGTTTTTTCATTATGATTTTTTTTATTGAAATAGGTCACACTTGGGATTTAGTTACACCACATGGGACATCACTATCTACAAAGTGGAACTGTATTTCTGCAGGTGTTTGTGACATTCAAGGTCTGTTTGAAATTTTAAATATATCAATTCAAATAAACTTTCCACTTCTGAAATATTGTTGGTATATATATATATCCTTATATTTGTTGGTATATATAACCTTATATAAAAAGGGGGCGGGGGTGGCTCAGTCGGTAGCGCGCCAGGCGCGTAATCTGCAGTTCCCAGGTTCGAGTCCCAGCTGGGTCAGCGTTGAGATTTATCTCCGCAAAATTCCCTGCCCTGCCCATGGTCAGTAGGGGACACCGATGGGCTTGGAAAGGCCGCCGTCCGTCGGATGGGACGTTAAGCCGTGGCCCCGTGTGCGGGAGAGCCATACCCTGTGCACGTTAAAGAACACGCTGGATGGCCTTGATGGGAGGCTACCATCTGTCTCCCAACAGCTGTTCCAGTGGGTCCCCTCCCCCAATCTTCTCTGAGCCTTCGGGGTCCATGTGACCTGGCTATTTAGCCCATGGTGTGCAAAAAAGTGCCGCTCAGAAGTAAAACAACACAACAACCCTTATATAAATCTTAAAACTAAAAAAGTGATTTGGAACAAAAACATAATGTTTATGTACACTATTTAATATTAAAATTGCCCAACCCAGTAGGAACAGTATATATAAAAGGTATGGATATATATAAAATGTCTGCATTTCTGTTACAAGTGCATGATGTGTGTGGGAGATGATTACGTGGGAAATGGAGGAGATATAGATGGATGCAATTTCCCTAGTTCCAGACTTTTTTTTATCGCATATATTTCATGACAGGAAATAGGTCCATTGTATATATATATATTCACTCTTTGATTATATCTGTGTTCAAACACTGAGTTTTTAAACATGTTTTTATGTTTTGCTACAGGATCTCTTTTGAACTGATTCCTAGAGCATCCGCCTAATTCTGAGAAACCATTTCCACACCTACAGATAATAATATGAATGCTGAGTGACTAAACCAAATACTTTAGGTGCATTAATTGTCTGCAACAAGCTATGAAAGAGTGTTAGCAGCACATGTTGAGGGCAAAGTGTAGAAGATGCCATGGGGAAACTTTTACCAACTCTATCAGCAGCTGGACACATTTGAATGTGATTGAATTGTAGGGCTATGTGAAGCTGGATGGAATATCACTATATTGCTGCACATTGGGCTGAAAGACAAGGACAGTTGGAAGTAACAGATTTTACTATTAAATTTTCGAAGAAGTAGCCTGCAAGACCAATTATAACAAGTAAAATATGATTGGACATTTTTCATAAATAAATCGAGGTTATTAATTCATTGTCCAATGCAGTCAGTAATGTCAAAATATTAAAATCAAAAGAACAGATTAAGAGATCTGTAATGGCTGAATGCAAGATCCCCTGAAAGTTCAAAGAGGATAAAGTGCATTTTACTTTGTGTATGTAATTAGTTTTTGAAACTTGTAAACCATTAAATTAGTGTTTTGAATTACATGAAAATCATTGGAGCCATCGTTATTTTATAAAATTGTGGAAAGCACCTTCATTAAAAGTAATGGTTGCCAGGTAACAATTTTATATCCTCATTCCATTGTCTTCAACTGATATTAACACTTGACAACACTTAGAATAATCCTATACTTATATGATTTGCAGAGCTTTTATCATGATGTTCAGTTGATGTACTCTGTAGAAGGCTCATATTGTAAGATTTTCCTCTATATAGCATCTGTATACAGCTTCAGATTTCTCAGTAAAATAGGATATGCATGATAATCAATGTGGCTATAGACAAGTTCTTCATTTCAGTTGATAGAAAAATAAAAATTATCAGTGGTTTAGAAACAAATAAAAATTGATGTATATTGAAAACAGATGCAACAGATTTCCTTGAACAAAAGATATAATGAAAGGTCTAAGTAAGCATCTCTATTATCATGTTGCTAATGATATTGTACTGAATGTATATGTACTTTGTGATTTGTCATTCCATTAATAATAAAAAACACTCTTTTAGTTTAATGAAAATCAGTCATATTGTATGTCATATGGGTAAAATAGAAACATTTTCATTTTTCGATTCTTCAGTAGTTTGGATTTCTGGCCTTAACACTAAATTTGGAAAAGACAAACTTTTTCTTTTTGAAAATGATTATTTGATATTTGTGAGAGATGATTACACTTTCTAATTAATTTGTAAATGTTGAAAATGTGTGGTTTCAAATCCTAAAATACATTTTACACTGTATTATATTTTAAATAAAATTTCATTAAAAGTTTTTAAATTTGTTAATATTTTTTGTAAATTAGGATTTTGGGATTCAGACTGCCTAGGTTGATTAGAACCAGCCTTCATTTAAGCAGGTTTGAGTTTTTTCTGAGTTGACAACCCTACCTGGTACAGTCGCTCAAAAAAGTATCCGAACACTATGGTTGATTATAGAATTCAGAAAAAATATCTGGCAACGATTTTTTAGGAATTAGCGATCTGGCAATCTTCGTGTCACGTGACACGAAGATTGCCAGATCGCTAATTCCTAAAAAATCGTTGCCAGATATTTTTTCTGAATTCTATAATCAACCATAGTGTTCGGATACTTTTTTGAGCGACTGTACAATATATTTGTTATATGCAGTGATTTTTGAGTATTAGCTGCAGCATTGATTAACTATACCAAAACTTCTTAAATTTGGAATAAGTATTCAGAATTCATAGCATAAAATAGTTTCAGGTAGTCTCGAATATTTAATGGTCCATGTAAAATTTGGAAAGTTATTGGAAAGCTAAAAATTGACACCAAAAACGTTGTTTCTGCTGTGATATGATGAAAAATGTTCAGGCGAACATGTAGTCATAATATTGTTTTTTAGTTCATTTTCAAAAAAAGAGAGCTAATGTTTTCACACTGCTATCTCAACAGATAGATATCTGTCCATCTGTAAACATTAAACTTTATTTTTAGAGATAAATTAAAAATTCTTTTTATACTGGATAGGTATTGATGAAATATTACAATTCACACTTTTGAAATCTCTCAATAACTGTAATTGCACCCTTTAATAGAGGAAAAAGTTGAAAAATGGCAAAATTTTAAACAAATATTGCAAGTGATGTAATTATGATAGAAATTTGGAATTTTGGTAATGAAATGTGGAGGGTCATGGTCCAGGCAGGGTGGGAAAATGCATTTTTTAGAGATGAATAAAAAATAATTTTGATTTGGATCGGTACTGATAATATGAAATTTCATGAAAATCATTATTGCTATTCTCATTTTATAAAATTGTGGAAAGCACCTTCATTAAAAGTAATGGTTGCCAGGTGATAATTTCATATCCTCTAATAACTAGAATAATTTTAGACACAGCTAATTGTATAAGATTTAATAATTTACATGATATTGCTGTTGTACATCTGAAATTTTAATATCTAATTTTTTTAGATGTACAATGGCATTATCGTGTAAATTATTAAATTTCGTATCCTTTTTTCATTGTCTTCAACATAAACTACTTACAACTCTTGTGATTCATATTTTTCAAATCTCCCAAAAATTTTAATTGTGCCCTCTGATGGTGAGAAAATATTTAAAATTTTAAATGATATGTTTTGGGCTAGAAATTTGATATTTTAGTGGTGGAGTGTGATGATCGAGGGGTTTACATTGGCAGCAATAATTTATCCCTTCACCCCTAGAATGGTGGAAAAATGCAGCTTTTTTGTTGTAAGAGGTAAATGAAAAATTCTTTTTGAGTTGAATAGGTGCTAATAATTTATGATGATTCATAATTTTTGAATCTTCCAAAAGGCTTTAAATTAAAAAGGCTAAATATAGAAAGAGTCTACATGAAAATTATGTAGAATAAAAAATTTTTTATGAACGAATTGAGTTTGTTTTACGAACTATGATGCATTTAAAATAAAAAATGAATATGTGAAATGAAAAATGGTTTCATATATTTTACCAGATGTGTAGACTTTTGAATTATACCCCATATGTAATTTCTTTAATTTGAAGTTGTGTTTTCTAAGACTTAGATCTGTTTCAATACATATAAAAATTGAATTTCGATACTTTATATATGTATATTTTTGTCAGAAAAAAAGAGCCTTACTTTGTTTTAGTGAACTTGAATATTTTTAAATTCAACAGGAATGGTGTGGTGTACCAATAGTATTGGTGAGTTGTTCTGTTTCTCACCAGTCTCAAATACTCGTATTGTGGTTGAATTACCAACATCAGTATTAACAAAATCCTTTGAAGCAACCCCCGAATCATTGTGGCTGTTGTCAACAGAAGGAGCTATATATATACGTCGAGAAATAACAAGAGATTGTCCGCAAGGAGTATGGTGGCTACGACTTAACCTGCAACAGCTAAGTAAGGATTTATATGAATCTCTGAATTGGCTTTAATCATCCAACTCAGCTTGCCTTTTTTAATAATTATTGATATTTTTATATGTGACTTTATAAATAACACTCCCTAATGTCTGTTAATAATTTTAGATATGTTAGATAATTTGAAACATTTCTTTGAAAATACTGTGCTATTTGTTTTCATAAATATATCTAATGAGGATTTAGTTTACAAAAATTTAGGGGAAAAGATTTTGCCTTCATACTTAAACCCATATGATAGTTTCAAAATATATTTACTTGTGGATTTTAAAATGTATTGGAATCTGACAGCCCAGTATCTTGCTTAATAACATGCAAGCACAGGTAAGCACCTGTGTAAATCAAACAATCAGTCAATCAAAATACTTTATTTTCAACATATATAAATTTAGTACAATATAAACAATCCAAAAGTATTTGCTTATCTAGGCTGTTATAGATAACATTACATGAAATTGCAAAAAAGCCAGATCAACTATAGAAAAAAAAAAAACTGTCTTGAAGCAGATGATATACAAACCCATAACCTCCTGGTAAAATGTAAGGGGCTCAGCTACTGGCTGCTAATTTACTACCTCCTATTCTACTCTAGGTGAGAAAGGGGACACCAATGGACTTTGAAAGTATTAGGTGGAATGTTAAGCCATGGCCCATATTCTATTAACATTATAGAACACACTGGATGGTTTTGATAGGAGCTAATGTTTATTTAGCTATATACCACTATCCAGTGAGTCTCCCCTCAACCTTCTCCGAGCCATTTAGACCATTGTGTACAAAAAGAGTGCTTCTCACAAGCAAAACAACCTGCTGATAAAGATGTATATTGATGGCTTTAAGAATAATGCCATGGTGTCAATGATTAGAAGTTGTCTTGATTGCAACTGAGTATTCTGGTTTGTTATCAGGTCAGTATGAGTTTGTATCCCACCTAGCCCAAGACAGTTTTTCTTCTACACTCAAGATTGTTTACAACCTGTAGGTGCTTACTTTGTTTACTTGTTATTGAACATATCATTCTTATGCTTAAGTGTGATTGGCTATAAAAAAATACTGTGTTCATTGACATTTGGCCATCTGGATGGCGAGTGGGTAGTGTGCTTGGCTGCTGATCAAAGGGACTTGGTTTTGAACCCCTGGTAAGGCATGGATGTTTGTATTTTCTTTCTGCTAAGGTCCTGCCATCCTCACAGACCTCCTACTATGGTGTATTTACTGACAGGCTCCTGTCAGACCTCTGTAGCAAGCAGCTGCTTGAGGGGATATTTATTTTATTTATTGATATTTGAGGTGTGATTGGTCTGATGCAGCACATAACTTCAAAATTGATTTATCAATTCATCACCAGATTAAATTAACAAATTAACACTAATGAGAACATTAAATTCTTTAACCTCACTCCTTCTCCAAAACTAAAATTTTTTGCTATATCATTGGCATGTGATGTAAGATAATTCATGTTTCTAATTGTCACATCATAATTTAACCTTTTTAATCCAAGGTATTTTAATATAGGCCACAGTTTGAACCTCACGTGTGCCTTGTTTCTTTTCTTGTCATTTTCTCGTAAGGTAGGCTCAATGTAGCTTGAGTTGCTCTTGTACCATAAAACCCCAAATGACCAGTAGCCATATCTCTTAAGACAGGATTAAAATGCATCATACGCTTCATATATAAGGCATGTCATTTGAAAAAAGCACAATGATAAAGGGATCCATCAATAGTCCAGTTGCAAGTTAAATCATGATGATCACTGTCATCCATGGATCAGAAAGTGTTAAATTAGTTTTAACTATAAATTATAATCAGTGATCTTCAGGGACTATGTGAAACATTTTCTTATATTTTCAAATGGAGGTCAAAAGGGCTTGAATAATGTATTTGCAATTTGAAATTGCTGGGTTTTATATTGTTAAAAGAAGCGTGTGCCGAAACCCGATCTCTGTATCCTTACTCCATATCTGAATTTTGCATTGGAAATGTTCCTCTAAATATCCATCAGTCATATAAAGTCAATCTTTGAAAATAGCTGTGTATTCAAAGTCATTGCATTAGGTAAAAAGAACTGCTTGCACTAAGGCTGTAGTAACTCTTTTCTTTGTCAGTTGCACTGGTTAGGACAGAAGTTAGCTCAGTTGGTATCATACTAAGCTAATAATCTGATCTTCCCAGATTTAAATCCCAACTATGCCAAGTGTCAGATTTTCTTACGTAACTCTTTGCTGTGCTTTATGGGAAAAGGGATATTGATTGGCTTGGCAAGACTGCCATTCATTGGATTGTGTAATAATTCATAGTCCCACTTCTAACTGAGCCATCTAACATGTTCTCTAATGTGCTGTGCACATTAGAGAACATGTTAGATGGCCTGATAGGAGGATTCCATTTGTCTCCTAATAGCTGTCCAGTAAATCTCCTTCCTCAACCTTCTCTGAAGTATTGGGGCCCTTCTGACCTGGTTATTTAGCACACTGAAAGTAAAAGTACATTCAGAAATAAAATAACCCAACTCAACAAGATAGGTTCATGTAAATTCTTAATGTCAAATAATAATAATAAATAAATACCCCCTCAAGCAGCTGCTTGCCACAGAGGTCTGACAGGAGCCTGTCAGTTTATATGCCACAGTAGAAGATCTGAGAGGATGGCAGGACCTCAGCAGAAAACAACACGAACATCCATGCCTTACCCGGGGCTCGAACCCAGGTCCCGTAGATCAGTAGCCAAGCTCGCTAACCACTCGGCCACGGGACGGCTAATGTCAAATAGATAACCCAACTCAACAAGGTAGGTTCATGTAAATTCTTAATGTCAAATAGATTGCTGGAAACGAAATTTATATATATATTTTTAAGTTATTTTGCATCTTTTTAATATAAAAAGGCAAAATCTTTACTAATTCACATTTTTTAAATGGATATCAAACCATTCCAGTGCACTGACTGTTTCATTCTTCATGATCTTACCAGGGTAGTTCCACAAAAATAATATTACACAAAGTAGTAGCATCATTTCAATTTACGAACTTTAAATTTCATTAGCATTAAAGTGAATTACTGAAAAGTTTCATAGACTTTTCACAACGAATCCATTTATTATAGCAAAGCTTCATTTAAAAAAATGCCTTATAATGTATAATATATTCTGTATAAACATCTGAATTCTGCATCATAATAAGTATCATTGTAAGCAATTTATTTGTGTGCTATATTTTCTGTGTGTTTTTTTTTTTCAGGTGGCAGCCAGCTGTCTCATATAAGTTGTGCTCCTGATGTAGTGTGGGCTTGTGATACTGAAGGCAGAGTGCATGTGAGAATTGGAACACTGAATCCTCCATCAGGCACTCATCTTTCTCAAGCTTGGATCATGGTTGATTCAGATATACCAAGTCCTGCTCTAGTTGTTCATAAGGTAAGTGAATTTCCTAGCATCATTTCTGATGCAAATATGCAGTTTCAGTTTGTTGATAACCACTAATTGATTAAATGAGATATGACAACATGCTACTTAAAAATTACACTAGCTTTGTGATCCAAAAAGCCTCATTACACAGTAGTTATCCTTGGAAATCTCCAAAGATCATAAATTCTACTGTAATTCTGATATAAACTTATCCCAACCTATTGTTGAATTTTATTAAATTATAAATAAATATAAATGTAAGAGATATAAATGTAAGAGCTGTTCAAATGAAAAGTGGAAACCTTTATATCTACTTAATGGACATAGTGATCTTTGTACTACCATAGAGGGAAATGGGTAAGCATTGAAGGAAATCATCAGCACCAGAATCAGTGACAAATATTATCTTGAATGTGGTTGGGTTGGGTTGTTTTACCTCTGAGCGGCACTTTTTTGCACACCATGGGCTAAATGGCCAGGTCACATGGACCCCGAAGGCTCAGAGAAGGTTGGGGGAGGGGACCCACTTGAAAAGCTGTTGGGAGACAGATGGTAGCCTCCCGTCAAGGCCATCCAGCGTGTTCTTTAACGTGCACAGGGTATGGCTCTCCCGCACACGGGGCCACGGCTTAACGTCCCATCCGACGGACGGCGGCCTTTCCAAGCCCATCGGTGTCCCCTACTGACCGTGGGCAGAGCGGGGAATTTTGCAGAGATAAATCTCAACGCTGACCCAGCTGGGACTCAAACCTGGGAACTACAGATTACGAGCCTGGCACGCTACCAACTGAGCCACCCCCGCACCCTTGAATGTGGTAGTCATTGTTTGAATTCTTGACAAACCCCACTCTGGGTCCACTGTTGATTAAGTTTCTAAATTGTTGTAATTTCAACTAATGATATCGTGAAACTAGCATTTGAAGGCAGGCATTAAAGTTGAAACACCCAGTACTTTTGAGTAAAACGATTGTTTTGCTTCATGACTACATCTGCTCTCATACTACCCAAGTAACAATGACATTGAACAGGACATCTGAAAATGTCATGAAAAGAACGAAGTTGAAATTTGACAGAGAATTGTAGTGCATTGTCATAGATTCTGTCATGCAACATCTAAAACCTCTAGGAAAGAGTGATACCCTCTTTCCTAGAGGTTTTAGATGTTTATTGACATGTTGCTAATTTCATGTTGGAATTCTAGTAGGTATGTTGAATTTGAGCAGATCAATAAATGATTTACACTTCAATTCTGACTTTTCCATTTTTTATTTGAATGACTCATATCAATTTAATTCATAAAAGAAAAAATCTTCATGCTCTGGATCTGAGATTTTGCACGGTCTGTATCAGTGCAGCATTATAGGCATAGCCTCTATTCTTGAAATATCATTCAACATTGGATTTAATTGGATTTAATCAACATAGTTCTGCATCCTTGTTTACCTATGATTATTGTATGCATGTGTGTGCATTCAGATAGACACGTACACCATTTTCCTGGAGGTTTTAGATGATTGTGAAAAGTATATAAAACGTTTCAGTAATTCACCATTTTCAGATGTTCTGTTCAACCCACTGTCAAATTGTTATTCTTAAATGTGTTGTATCTTCAGTCAATGTTCCTGCTACTTCAAGTTTATTCTATGACACTATTACACAATATATTTTGCAACTTCTTTTCAGTTTGTGACATGATGGTACTTTTCTTTTATAATATCTACAAATGATATTTTTTACTATTTAGAAAAATGCAAAAAAAAAAGTGGAAAAATCTTACCCTTGATAAGGAGTAAAGGTTTTTGGCACACTAATGCATGTTTTTTTTTTTCCGAGGCAAATGATCAACAGGATAAAATGCCAGAGAGGGAAATCCCCCCCCCCCCATTTCTTCATTTACCATTTGCCCCTGAGGAAATTAATTATCAGTGTAGTGAAAGAATTTTTTTTGGTATAATAATTTATTTTAACACTTGAGAGTGTGTTTTTTTTGTGTTTACACCTAAGCCTACCTTCCAGAATTTATTTTGAATTAATTTTTTATTTTTCCTCAGCACCAATATTTATTGCAGCTTTTCATATAAAGGTTTTGTATTAAGGCTGTCCTGTTGTACACACTGCCAGCCTCCTGGATATTACCTCTGATTCTGGAAAGATACTAATAGACTTTCGAAAACTGATTAGCAATAGCGATTGCAACTTTTGATATTTGTTTTCTTGTAGAGTAGATATTACAGTTACCTGGGCTAAATGTTCTGTCATTGTATATAATTTTTATTTCCTTAGCCATTAAAGTGTCAGTTTCCTTTAACTGAACTCACTCAGGTGTTTAAGTGCTTTCTGCTGAAAAAAAGACCTTATCTTGAAGTAATTAACCGAATAAACAATTTTTATATTGAAAGAATGAACATTTAATTGTAAACAGTAAAATCATAAAAATTCAGAGAAAAATAAAAGATACATAATAGTTTTTAAATTTTTGTTAAATAAAGGGAAAATTTTGGGAATTTTTAAATTTTAACTTCATTTAAATTTATTTTTAATTTGGCAGGGTTTAGCTATTGGTAGTGCAATAGGCTCATAATCTGATGTTCCCAGGTCTCAGTCCCAACTGAGCATGCATTGAGGTTTTATTTTCTAATTTTTGCTCTAGCCTCAATGGCGAAAGTAGACCCTAGTGGTCTTGAAAAAGCTGCTGTCCATTGGATGGGATGTCAATACATTCACTGCAGCAGAGAATTTTTGAGTCTGGCCTGCAGTGTGTCCAGACTCATGTCACAGATGACTCATGATTGTCATCTGCCCTATGTGCCACCTATTTTCACTTGTTTTACTGTGGTATGGCACTGATATTTTAAAGAAGCACTTTCTGCTAAACAAGTCACGAATGCTTTGTCTGGCACGTATCAAATCATCTTTGCATTGTGTAATGTAATATCTCAAAATATCAGCCTTGGGACTGATATCCCATCTAATGGATGATTTCAGTACTTCATCACCATAATTCATTGGTGACTCATGATGTACACTGGGCAGAATCTTTAAAATTAAACCCCACATTGCATGACACCCGTTGCTCGTGATGCAGTGAACATGTTAGGATGTGACCCCATGACCTCTGTGCACATCTCTTAGCAGCTGCATGAAAAAAACCAACCTTCACTGAGGCCTTGAGTCTTTGTGACTGGGCCATTTAGGCCATTTTTTCCTAAAAATGGACTAACCCAACCTTTTTTAAATTATTTAATATTTTTGATATATAGATATTTCACAATATTTCTTTTATTATTTAAATGTTCCACTTATTATTTTTTTAAAAAATTCCTAATCATTTATGTGATTAAAGCATAATGTGTGTATGGATTTGGATTTTTTTAATCTAATGGATATACATTATACATCCTTTTGATCAGTATCCAATCACATCCACTCAGGCAATTAGATGGCTAACATAATTTTAATTAACTTGACATCTAATTTACATATTCATCTATTTTTGTAAAATATTTTTTTTCATGAAAACTGTATAACAGCTAAACACACTTTCTGAAATGCTAACAATTATATTATTAAACAAATTTATCTGAGGATTAATTAGAAAAGTGTGAAAGTCTTTTTATTTGTTATTATTTTGCTGTTATCAGGAAATTTATGTCTTCCAAAACTATATTTCATTTCGGAAGACTTTGTTTTTCAAATTTATTTTACCACATTTTTCTGCAGTTGAAAAAGGTAATAGATTAGTATTAGCTAATTTTAGTAATATTAATCTGTGTTCCATTTAAGTTTAATTTTGAAGTTTTAATAAGAGTTTTGTAACAAGTATTTCTTATAAAATTTAATATGAAACAATTTCATTGCTACTGTCAGGCATCAGAGCATTGCATCATCATCATGCATGGTTTTTAAATCTGTGCGTTACATACGTAGTTTAAAGCAGTTCGAATAAATAATGCTAATATAAAGAATGTTCCAAAGCTCAAGATCTTGTCTGGGTAATCAATAGCTTTTAAGTCTTATGACAGAAAGATGTAATTTGAATTATATTTTAATGTAAGACTTCAATTATATGGTAGCATATACAATATTTTGAGGACTTTCTTTTCCATTGTATAAATCCCATGGCCGAGTGGTTAGCGCGCTTGGCTACTAATCTAAAGGACCTGGGTTCGAGCCCCGGGTAAGGCATGGATGTGTGTGTCGTTTTTCTGCTGAGGTCCTGACATCCTCTCAGACCTTCTACTATGGCACATAAACTGACAGGCTCCTGTCAGACCTCTGTGGCAAGCAGCTGCTTGAGGGGGTATTTATTTATTTTATTTTTATTTTATTTATAAAATTGAATGATCCTAGCAGTACAACTATTTAACAGAAAGTATTGTTTATTTTATGGCAGACAAAGTTCTAGTTAAGGGCAATACAGGGTGTCTTGAGCCGGGTGGAATACGAACCCATGACCTGATAACATGTTAGATGCTCTGAACCACTGAGCTACCGACCACTGATCAAGATCTCCTCTAACTAATGTTATGAACATTCTCAACCTACTTTCCTAATATGTAGGGAGTGTTCAGGCAATTCCGCCTCAAGCAGTGGGTTTGTATCCCACCCGGCTCAAGACAATTTTTCCTCTAAATATTTGAATCAATTTACAGAGTGGAAATTATTAGTGGATACTTAATGAGTTGAGTTTAATAATAATTATTTCATATCTTAATCCATTTGGACTTGAAGTATTTTTATGAGAAATAAAAAAGCATATTTGAGGATGGTTAATGTGTTACAAGGATCTAAATAAGACAAAAAAAAATTTTTTTAATATTTTTTATTTTGAGAATGTGCAGAATTATGCACAAAAGGTCCAAAAGGATTAAAGCAAATGTTGCTATGAACAACAAAGCAAATTCCAAACAGTGTGAATAAATGAAAATAGTGCAACAGGATTTATAATGCACCAAGAACATGTTAAATAAATTGAAAAGATTTTACAATGTATTTGTTCAACTACAAGGAAGATATCACTCTGAATTTAATGTGATCAATTTTAGAGGAAATCTTGTTTTTAGCTGGGTGGGATACCAGTGATATATACACTGAAGTGCCATTGAATTAGGGATAGTAGATGTTATCCAAATTCAGTACCGCAAGTTCCGTATTTGCATGCATTCGTGGCTGAAACTCTGGTCATAATATATCTGTCAATTTTGGCTTCCCCAAGCATTCGACGTGAGAAGCATAATATGAAAGGCGCTGGATTTAGATGCATTTGACAGAGAGCAGATTGTAGGTGCCGACGGATGGGACACTTGATCTCTGAAATTGTCAACAAACTTGGATTATCTCATACAACAGTTTCAAGAGTGTTCCAGGAATATGAAAATTCCAGCAAAACGACAAGCACCCAACAAACTGCAAAGAACAACCAACTTTGAATGATTGTGGGCTTCTCCATCTAACCCATATCGTACGGATCAATAGGGCCAAACATCTGAAATCACCTCCCATCTGAATAGGGGTTCCAGCTGGGAAGTCAGTGCATGAGCTGTGTCTTGCTCACTTCATCGTCTTGGCTTCGGGAGCCACCAACATATGAGAGTCCCACTTCTAGCAGCACAACACTGGGCTCAGCGCCTTGCCTGGGCTAAAGAACATCGAAAATTGGCAATGAATAACACGGAGTGAGGAATCCCAATTTAAACTTCATCACGCTGATGGGAGACTGAGGGTATATGCCAACCCCATGTAGCCATGGATCCTGCATATCAGGTTGGAACAGTACCAGCTGGTGGTGGCTGTGATGGCCTGGGGTGTCTTCAGTTGGACATCTGTGGGACCTTTGGTACGTGTACCCATGACTCTTAATGCATCCCGGTACATAGAACACATTTACACCCATTTATAGCCATTGTACAACCCAATGGAGATGGCGTCTATTAGCAAGACAACTGTTCATCTCACAGGTCCAGGTTGGCTACTGTATGGTTGCAGGAGCATTCTGCTGATTTTGAAATAGTGAATTCATCATCATCATCATCATCATCCTCAAGCAGCCATGGGCTACGGAGGTCCAACCAGACCGTGCAATTTAGTTCTCCAAGCAAGTCTATCCTGAGCTACATCTACTGCATCTGGCCACTGCACACCAATTCTAACAAAGTCCTGTTTGACATTGTCTGCCCACTGCATCCTAGGTCTCCCCTTCTTTCTGAGGCCTTTAGGCACACTGTTCATAACCCTATTCGCTAATCTATAATTTTTCATATGGGCAACATGGCCAAACCAACGGAGTCTCTCTCTGCACAATATGCTGCTTAAAGGAGGTTGCAAACTCCTTTGCCTAACCTCATCATTAGTTACAAAGTTGAACCACCTAATGCCCAAGATACTGCGTAAGCATCTGGAATTAAAAGCATCTAGTTTCCTGTTATCTTGTTTACAAAGTGTCCAAGTTTCATTACCATAACTAATCCTAGAAATAACCAAATATTATACAGCCTAATTTTAGTCTTTAGGTGTATGCACCTATTTCTCCACACTCTCCATAGATTCTTAAAAGTCCCGGCAGCAATTCCTATTCGTCTGTTAATCTCATGCCGCACATCACCATTATCTGTTACATAGCTCCCAAGAAAATTAAACTGTGACACCTGCTCAAGACTGCAACCATTCAGATTAACTGAATCACAGCCTGCCTGACCAATTTTCATCACTTTAGTTTTCTCTCTGTTTATAACCAAACCTACTCTACTACCAGTCTCATCAACAGCTCGAATGAAAGAGTTCATCTCATCAACATCATTTGCCAAAAGGGCTAAATCATCAGCATAATCTAAATCAGAAATTTTCGTATCTCCAGTCCATTTAAGGCCAAAATCTTTCCCTTGAAGTAAATTTCGCATAACATAATCAGTAACCAAGCTAAAGAGAAAAGGAGACAAAATGCACCCTTGTCGAACACCAGACATAATGCTAAACCAATTGCTACAAGACTTACCAACTCTCACACACGACTCAGTGTTATTATAGAGAGCTTTCATTATGTTAACTAACTTGTCTGGTATACCATATGATTTCACAATCAACCACGAATTATGACGATCAACAGAGTCGAAAGCCTTTTTGAAATCAACAAAGCTAGCAACCAAAGGTTTCTGAAACTCTAAACATTTCTCAAGAATCTGCCTAAGTGAAAATATCTGATCCACACATCCCCTACCACTTCTGAATCCACATTGCTCATCACGCAATTGACTATCAACCAGATTCTTAATTCTATAAAGCACAATCATGGTGTAATGCTCCAAACAAATGCAAAATACTTGAAGTTTTTATGCTCCGGATAGCTTAGACGGGCGCCAGGCAATAATTAACAAATTGCCAAAAGTAGAATAAGTTGATAATAAGTTGATTTAGGGTTCAAATACCAGCGAGCGTTTATGAGTAAGAATCAAAATGATTGTCAAGTAATATTAAATATAAAAAAAATCCTTAATTCGCGTTGCTCAAGAGAAAAAAACTGTACAGACTCGAAAGGTTTATAAGAAAACAGATTTATTTCCAAAATAATTCAACTCACCAAGACATCAATGAAGAACACATAACTCCAACTCCTGTGCTACACGCACTGTGCTTGGTGCTACGCACTTTGTGCTCGTGCACTCACTTGTGCTTAGCTTCTGCTACTGCTTCTGCTTCTGCTTAAGTAACTTGTAGGTCACCGGTTTTTTGACATGAGGCCGGCGCATGCCGGGAAAGACATTAACATACTATGACGAACGACGCAAAAGCTATGACGCAAGAGGGGGCGTGTCCTGGGCACGCGCTTTAACGGTACAGTCGGAAGATTGGAGTTGCGGTGCATGCGCAACTCCTAGAAACTTGGAAACGAGTGCTGCGATGCCAAAAAGGAAATGAAAATCCCCAAAATGATAAATATAACGTAAATTAAACAAAACTGGTTAAGGTAAAGCAAAAGTGAACGGTGGGGCATCACAACTCCCCCTTCCAAAGGGAGTCAAAAGATTTGACCTAACAAATTTTGACGAGCAATTTTGAATAAAGGACACATCTTACGTCATTTACACAGGGCTGGACATAAATAAGTAAAAGTATTCTAGCGCAAGTTTTGATATGACGAACTATTCTCACTTTGACACAATTTTCCAGCACAACCAAAGGTACCTCCTCCCTTTTCCTCCTGACAAAAATATGTAATTAACAGCTAACCTAGTGTCAATATATACCAGTGGCTGTGACAGTTAACTGTATACTAGCATCATCGGTTTATCTAGTATCATATTCTGATACAAACTCGAAATTGGCATATCTTGAACTGTACAGAAAATAACAGGTTAATGAACTCCTAATCTTCCTTAGATTCTAATTGTTAAATATATGAAAAGAGGAAAAAATTCATTACAATTGTTGTTAGCGGGGTGATAACTTCCGCTTTTCCCCTAACCACAAAAAAGTATGTGACAGCTAAATCTTCACCTAAATCACATAAAAAAAATGGGTATTCGAACACCGTTATCTCCTCCTAATTACATTCAAATACGCAAAGCTAAGAAAATTCAAAATTTACAAACAAGCGGGAATGTAATCATCTGTTAATTCTTCTTCTATTCACAGAAATCGCGATCTAGCTGAAAAAAAAAATCATTAATTATCTCCCCCTTCAGAGCCAACGTCCCCCTCCCAAAGGAGTTATGCTGGTAACAACTCGGTTATCAGACTATGCCATTTGGGGACAGCTCCAAAAAGGTACACAAAAAAACCCACAAAATTCTGCAGTCATCATCATGGTCATCATCTATATATACCAATAAATACTGCCAATGTCATCCCAAAAATTACGTATCATTGACACATAAATATCACTGATGACACTGAACAGATTTAAACACATATACATAAATCGTATCTAAGAATAAAGAAAAAAGAGTGTGAATAATTTATAATATACGATGATAACATTTCATCGAATAACTTTTACACGAATCTCCTTTTTTTTACATAAATTCACTTTGGAATGCACGTTATTTTACAATACAAATTCTTAAACATAAAAAATATTAAATCACTAATTCTCTTTCACTCTTCTCATTCATATCCAGAAACATTTTACAATTTCTAAACTTTCCAATATCGACTTACAAAATTTTCAGCTATCAGTCAGCTGAAACGAAAAAAATCTACAAAAATACATTTTAACTCACGTAAATACAATAACTAGAACTTCGATGAACAAGAATGCAAAAAAAATTTTATTCACACAAGTATAAACTTGAACTACAATAATTTCACTTTCCAAAAATAAATATCGAACTCTAAAGTTTCAACAAGAAATTAAACATCGCTAACTATATAATTCACAATAAGGCTTCTTCGTCTTCATCTATTCCAGAAAAAAAAAAACATTTTATAACTCAATCAAGTGCCAAGTGAAAGAAAAATATACTTAAATTTCATTGTTGGCACTCCGTGGCAATAAATCATCTAGTCCGTTTCCGATAACATCCTTCCGTCATCGTTGGGTTGGGTTGGGTTGGGTTGTTTTACCTCTGAGCGGCACTTTTTTGCACACCATGGGCTAAATGGCCAGGTCACATGGACCCCGAAGGCTCAGAGAAGGTTGGGGGAGGGGACCCACTGGAACAGCTGTTGGGAGACAGATGGTAGCCTCCCATCAAGGCCATCCAGCGTGTTCTTTAACGTGCGCAGGGTATGGCTCTCCCGCACACGGGGCCACGGCTTAACGTCCCATCCGACGGACGGCGGTCTTTCCAAGCCCATCGGTGTCCCCTACTGACCGTGGGCAGGGCGGGGAATTTTGCGGAAATAAATCTCAACGCTGACCCAGCTGGGACTCGAACCTGGGAACTACAGATTACGAGCCTGGCGCGCTACCGACTGAGCCACCCCCGCCCCCATCGTTGGGTGGCTTCACGTAAAGTTGTTACTGAAAATCTCGTTCAAGTCAAGTCGTCGCTGTAGATCTCTCTCGTGACGTCATCTTCCCGATGTTCGCTGCTTCGCTGCCGGTTGTCGCTCTGCAAGCTCTGGTCATTTTGTCGGCTTTTCGTTGCTCCATGCAGATTTTTGAAGAACCTTTTCTCGTACTTTCTAGGCTTATTGGTGTCCGCCTCCAAATGACGCTTTAATAGTTGAGGACCTCCAGACTTGTCAGGAATACTTGCGGTCGGCACAACTTCTTGGTTGGTTTTTTCTTGACTTAAATCAGACTCAAAATTATTTTCATTGTTATTACTTTCTTTTAAAACTTCTACTTTAAAATCCTTTTCAAAAACGGCTTTCTCATATGGTTGTTCTACTTCACAAACTTCGTTATTTAAACTTTCATTATTTGCATTAATGGGACATTTTATAGGTGTTTCTTGAATAATCTGTTCTGGACCACAAGGTAAGTCAAAAAGTCCACAGGACCGCAGCTGCACTGTCAATTGACATTCGTCATTATTATCGTCGAAAACTTGTTCCTTAGCAAACGGAAGATCGACTTCTGTATCGTTTTGATCTGTTACTTTAGTTACTTCGTGGCAATCACTAACAAAAGGTAAAGCCATAGTGGCAAGGCATAACTCCTGAGAGGGCTTTTCTTGAGGAACTTTGGCCTCTCGCTTCAAAGATCCCGATGAAAGTTTCCCGAATTTTCATTCCTTTGATAGCAGTATTTCTCAGTATGTCCAAGTCGGCCACAAAAGTTACAAGTGATAGTTTCTCTCTTTTGTTTAACCAAAGTTTTAGGTGTAGTGTTATGGTTCGAAGCTTGACATGGCAAAAAGTCTCTACTAAGTTCATATTCCATAGTTCTAGGCGCGTTCGGCGCAAATTGTCGGGACCGTGTAAATTCCGGTCGTGTGGGAGTCATTCTATGCGACTCAACCTGATATCGCTGCTTTGGCGGGAATGGCATCCATTGTTGGTTAAGTGTATTTTCTGCAGATTGTCTTCTTGCAGTGTATTGCCGAGCCAATTTGACTAACTCTGAAATTGAATTCACATTTCGTACTTCTAGGAATTCTCTGATGGGCAAAAGTAATTGAGACAATATGCAATTTACAATATCAATTTCAGCGGCATCAGCATCGTACAGCTGGTATAATTCTACTGTACCCCATATGAATTTTTCTATGTCATCTCTTTCCCTTTGTCTTCGTGAAAACAACTCTGTAGCTAGTTCTGTAAAATCATTATAAGCCGGATATATGTCCATAATTTCACTTTTGAATTCTTCCCAAAGTTCTATGCCGTGACGACATCCTACGTTATTCCACCATTGCTTAGCACATCCAATTAGGCAAGATACTGCTAAAACAACTTTTTTGTTGCTTGGCACTTCATGTAAACGGAAGTGCTCCTCCATGGACTTGACAAATGTCCACGATGACGGACGTTTCGAACCGTCGAACCTTATATCAGATAAAGGCCAATTAACATAAGGACTATAGTTAATGGATGGGTTGGCAAATCGTTGTTGTGGCGGTTGAAAATACTCTGTTCTATCGCTTGCTTCTGACGGAACAGAAAATGGAACCTTACGTTCAAAGTTTCTTCGTCGGTGAACTGACGTAGCACTGTCAGCAAATTTAGGGGTTGTTGTCGTTCCCCTTTTCTCCCGATTATCATCAAGCAGATTCATTAGCACTTCTGCTTCCATCATTACATCTTGCAATCTACCCTTTACTCTTTCTATGTCGGGAGTCATTATGGCGGAATCGGCCATATTGTTAGCAAACATGTTTAGCGGTCTGCTGAAATTTTGAATTTTGGAAATTTTGAAAACCTTTTTTAATCTTGAGCAGCGCTCAAAGGTACTGCTATACAACAATACTAAAGCTATAACTAAGCTTACAAAAATATAAATTTGCTTATCAAAAAAAGATTTTTCTTATCGTGCCTACGTACGTGTGTGCCCGGACACTTCTAATCATTACATACAACAAATATCTTAAATATTCAGCAATATCTACGCTGAAACTTCAGTACCTTTGAATAATACACACAAAAAATGTTAAGCTACTTGCTCAACAAAAATTCTCGGCTTAAGCTGCCGTTAAATCTACAACTAGTACATACAACTACTGAGCTCAAAAAATTACTATCTTTGACAATCATACAAAATTTATCCACAAATATATATACTATCTTTAAATACTGGCGAGTCCCTGTTCACTGCGCCACTTATTTTACTCTATAACGCTCCAAACAAATGCAAAATACTTGAAGTTTTTATGCTCCGGATAGCTTAGACGGGCGCCAGGCAATAATTAACAAATTGCCAAAAGTAGAATAAGTTGATAATAAGTTGATTTAGGGTTCAAATACCAGTGAGCATTCATGAGTAAGAATCAAAATGATTGTCAAGTAATATAAAAAAAAAAATCCTTAATTTGCGTTGCTCAAGAGTAAAAAACTGTACAGACTCAAAATGTTTTAAATATAACGAAACAGATTTATTTCCAAAATAATTCAACTCACCAAGACATCAATGAAGAACACATAACTCCAACTCCTGTGCTACACGCACTGTGCTTGGTGCTACGCACCTTGTGCTCGTGCACTCACTTGTGCTTAGCTTCTGCTACTGCTTCTGCTTCTGCTTAAGTAACTCGTAGGTCACCGGTTTTTTGACATGAGGCTGGCGCATGCCGGGAAAGACATTAACATACTATGACGAACGACCCAAAAGCTATGACGCAAGAGGGGGTGTGTCCTGGGCACGCGCTTTAACGGTACAGTCGGAAGATCGGAGTTGCGGCGCATGCGCAACTCCTAGAAACTTGGAAACGAGTGCTGCGATGCCAAAAAGGAAATAAAAATCCCCAAAATATAAATATAACGTAAATTAAACAAAACTGGTTAAGGTAAAGCAAAAGTGAATGGTGTGGCAACATAATGGAAAGAACTTTACCTGGAACAGAGAGTAGGCTGATACCCCTATAGTTATCACAAGAACTGCGATCACCTTTTTTGAAAATAGGGATAGCAATAGTTCTGGTAAAATCCTTAGGAACCATGCCTTTATCATAAAAAATATTCAGAATTTCAGTCATCCAAGTGGTAACCGAAACATTCCCAGCTCTAAGCATTTTCGTAGTAATTTCATCTACCTCTGAGGATTTATGTACTTTAAGTTTAGAAGCAGGCAAAATAACTTCAGATTGTGTAATAGGGTCAACATTAAAGCCACCAATGCATCTATCATCATTGCAAACAATGGGAGTAGAACTAACCACATTGTTTAGAACATAACTTAAATGCTCAGCCCACCTAGCCATGACAGAATCCTCCCCTTTTATTATAACCTTACCTTGTTTATCCTTCAATCCTTGTATACCTGTCCGTTTTCTACCACACAAAACATTAACTATCTGGTACAGCTCTCTGCTGTTGTGCTGTCTAACTGCTTCCTTGGCTTTGTCAGCCAAGCCATCAAACCAAAGATTCTTAGCAGCTAACTGATCTTTTACACGTTTATTAAGTTCTCTGTAATGCTTTCTATTAGGACTAGTAGGGTATTGATTAAGGACATTCCTGCAGTTCTTTCTTTCTGAAATAAGCTCAAGTGCCTTATCACTCGAATAATTCTGTCTCCTCTGCTCCTTTTTCCCTCAAAGAGTACTGTTAGTTTCCAAAAAAGCCTGTTTAAAATGATCCCATTCTTCCTCAACTTCAGTATTAAGCAAACCATGACTGTCATAATGACTAAGTAACCTATCATGGTAAGCTTTAGCTATAACTGGGTCTTTCAGAGCTTCAGAATTAAAGGTAAAATTATTACACTTTTTAAGTTTAAGTTGCTAGACACTTTTAACAAGGTAATGGTCAGATCCAATTTCAGCTCTCCTATATGTCCTGGTATTCCTAACAGAACTAGCCCATTTGCTGTTAATTAATATGTAATCAATCATATTCTTATGCAGCCCATCAGGTGAAACCCATGTGTACTTATGTATGTCGCGGTGTTTGTAATAAGTGTTAGTTATTCTGAATCCATTGAGTTTACTTACCTGTAGGAGACGTTGCCCATTGCCATTGCAGCTACCAATACCAAAAGGGCCTATTACTCCTCCCCAAAGGGCAGAGTCAGTACCAACTTTGGCATTGAAGTCACCAAGAACAAGGGTAATATCTCCTTTCTTGACAGAATTCAAAATATCCTGAAGTTGTTCATAAAACCTATCCTTCTCATCCTCATCGGCATCCTCAGTGGGGCATAACAGCAGATAACATTCAAGTCTTTAATGCTTGTCTGAAATTTTGCTGTAAGAAACCTTTCATTAATGCACTCATATCCTAGAAGAGCATCGCTAGCGTGTCTGCTGAGAAGCAGACCCACGCCTTGGTGATGCTTATTGTCGTCCCTGCCTGAAAAGAGAAATTTAAGATTATTTTTAAGAATCTGACCTTTATCTGTCCATCTGATCTGTTGCAAGCCGAGAATATCTAAATTATAATGGTGGAATTCTTGTGTGAGGACATCAAGAGGAAAAGCTCTGTGCAGAGTCCTCACATTCCAACTACCTATGGAGAAAAAATGGTTAGTGGGATGTTTAAAGAAACTATGTTTATTGAGAGAGGGAATGCCGACAATATCAAACAGCTCCCTAATCGCAGACATGGGGCAAAGACCCGTTCCCCCACCACTAAAGGCTGAAGCCATCTACATCAGAAGACTTCCTCCAATGTAGAATTTGACGATACCAATAGAAGCAAAGAGTTCAGGTGCCTGTGATGACTTCTGCTCAGGATTATCCACCAGCTGATAAACATATCCTTTGAATCTATTCACTTGGGGCTGTCAACCCACAAACAAACAGAAAACACAGCGGAAGATTTTCCCTCCACAGAAGCCCACCAGTGCAGCAAAATCAGGATCCATAATCAAGCTCAGAGCCATATATCTGTCCAGTCCAGTAGGTTTATATGGTCAGCACCAGGACCCTGTGTGGTTGACCACTCCTCAGCAGGGTAGAAAAAAAAGAAAAGTAGCCATAGTTGTCCAGATCAGTAGGCCACACTAATCTGGCAGCCCTCCCCTTCCATTCACTTCCACAAGAGAGTATCTCTTTTGAAAGGTACTAATGGTCTTCACCACGAGAAGGCGGGGTCAGACATTAGGTGCTAGGCCTGGCCGGTTCTATGCATCATCACAGGGGATTGGTGCATAGCTCTCCTTCCAGTGACTACCTAGTTGCCATTTACAGAACTAATGAATTAGCCACCTAGAAACCCAGATTTAAATCCCATCGAAATCTTTGGACTGTCGAGAAGATTGTGCTGGCCCATGTTCCATCAGTGACGACCTTCAGAGAATTGTGAATAGCACTGGAGGATGCATGGGTTGCCATACCTGTGGAACATTTACGCAAGCTTGTGGAGTCCTTGCCTCATCGTGTGTCAGCTGTTATCAGGGCCAGAGGGATCCAACACATTACTAGGTTGCTATTCCTAATTCATTGGCACTTCAGTGTATATGATGAACCCATGATCTCCTGATAATATGTTAGGTGCTCTGATTGTTGAGCTACTGGCCACTGCATCAAGATCTCCTCTAATATATGAACTTTCTACCAACTTTATATGTCTTTTCAATTTATTCAATTGTATACTCAAATCATATTCACCGTCTTCATGACATACTTGTCATTGTTTCTTGAGGCTGAGAGCAGCTGGGACAATACCTTATGAGACACAGAGAATTGTGTACTCTTGGTAGAAAGTTCATAGCATCAATTAGAGGAGATATTGATCATCAGCCAGTAGCTCAACGGTCAGAGTCAGAGCACCTGGATTGTTTTCATATCCCACCCAGCTCAAGATTATTTTTCTTCTAAAATTGATTGACGTTGAATTCGGAATGATATATCTTTCTTGATAGAAAAACTTGTCAACTGTTCAGAGTTTTAAATTTATATGACTTGTTTTTTCATATACATATATGTAATTTCCATATTAAAAAAATTGCATTAAGTTTACAGATGAAAGGTAATTTATGCTGTAGGTAGTACTTTGTTTTGCATATGCCTCAATTTTTAAATCCTGCTCTTAAAATTGTGTTGTTCTGTTGCTATTTTTGTTTATCCTAGTGTTGTTTTCATATCTGCCAAAGATGTGTAAATGTATATTAATGTTTTTTGTGCACTGTTTCGTTCTAAGTTGTCAGCTATTGGAAAGCAATTCCCTCTTCCACTTTTACACCCTGTCAGCCACGAGACTATCATTAAAAAGGTAATTGCATTTCTTGCTAACAGATATCATTTTTAAACAGTTACATATGATTAGAATCGTAGTGTTGTATTATAATATTAAGCATACTGAAGTGATGCTGGATGCTGGTAGGCTAGTTCAGTCAGTCATCATTTTCAATCTTTCCTGCTTCCAAATTATACCATGCATCCATTTCACATTTAGCAGACTACTTGATTCATTTCTCATAAATTGAGCAAGATGTAGCCATTAGATGTATAATGATAGAAGAAATGAACACCTCATGCTCCTGAACAGTGAATGTGGATAACACACATCTCCAAAAAGATCCCTAATGGAGGAGGATCATGAAGCTTAGAACTCCAGATTTTCTCTGAACCTGGCTGAGATTTTCAATGAACTGATTAGTGTTTCTCGTCATTGAACCTTTTGTAGCCAATCATGGATTAATCAGTTTGTTTTACTCGTTTCCAGCAAGGAGTTTGGTCAGCCTATCTCAATGCAGAGCAGGATTGCCAACCTTAAAAATGTTTTTTTATATAGACAAAATGTAAAAAAAGAAAAATATGAATAACTAACCTTTTTATAGACACATTTTTATGTAGTACCAAGATGGCTCAAAAGGATCAAGTACATACAATATATATACATATATACACTGAAGTGACATTGAATTAGGGATAGGAGACGTTATCCAAATTCAGTACTGCAAGTCCCGCATTTGCGTGCATGCATGGCTGAAACTGGTCATATATAGCTGTTAGCTTTGGCTTCCTCAAGCATTCATCATGAGAAGCGTAATGGGAAAGGCATGGGATTTAGATGCATTTGACAGAGGGCAGATCGTAGGTGCCCGACAGATGGGACACTCGATGTCTGAAATTGTCAACGAACTTGGATTTTCTTGTATGACAGTTTTAAAAGTGTTCTGCGAATATGAAAATTCTGGCTAAAAACAAGCACCTGGACAAACTGCAAAGGACAACTAGCCTTGAATGATCATGGGCTTTGCCATTTGACCTGCATTGTACGGACCGATAGGGGCCAGACATTATCTGAAATCACCTTCCATCTGAATGCGGGTTCCAGCTGGGAAGTCAGTGCATGGACTGTGCAACGCTCACTTCATTGTCTTGACTTCGGGAGCCACTGATCTACAAGAGTCCCACTTCTAATGGCATGGCACCTGGCTCAATGCCTTGCCTGGACTAAAGAACATCGAAAATGGACAATCAAAAATTGGCACGGATAACCTGGATTGAGGAATCTCAATTTTAACTTCACCATGCTGATGGGAGACAGGGTATGGCGCCAACCCTATAAGCCATGGATCCTGCATATTAGGTCTGAACAGTACCAGCTGGTGGTGGCTCAGTGATGGAGTTGGACATCTGTGGGACCTTTGGTACGTGTATCCTTGACTCTCAATGCATCCCGGTATGTTGAACTCGTGGCTGACCATTTATACCCATTTATGGTCATTGTGCATCCCAATGGGGATGGTGTCTACCAGTAAGACAGCTGTTCATCTCACAGGTCCAGGTTAGCTACTGCATGGTTGCAGGAGCATTCTGCTGACTCTGAAATAATGAATTGGTCACCTAGAAGCCCAGATTTAAATCCCATCGAAAATCTTTATGATACTGTCAAGCAGAGTGTTTGGGCCCATGTCCCATCAGTGACAACCTTGAGAGAATTGTGAACAGCTCTGGAGGATGTTTGGGTCGCCATACCTGTGGAACATTTACGCAAGCTTGTGGAGTCCTTGCCTTGTCATGTGGTGGCCGTTATTAGGGCCAGAGGGGGTCCAACACATCAGTAGTTGCTATCCCTAATTCAATATTACCAATTTGTTGAAATAGACAAGTGACATTGTTGCACAAAGTAGCAGAAAAATAGGGGGGGGGGGACTCAATAACGCACATTACATTGTATCATGAATGATTGAACAAAAGTAGACCACATTGTGTTTTGATAATTTTGTTTCATATGTTTAAACTTATATCCATTTTAAGAAAGTTTTCAGTACTTTCAAAAATGAGTCAAAATGCAAATACATAAAATGAATAGATATTTTGGAAGGTTCTAATTATTTTTAAAGAATTTAAATATTTTGATGGATTTGATGAAATATTAACTAATTTTTTATGGACAGTTGGTAATGTTGATACAGGAATAGGAATAGTCTGAGCAGATTATATCACTAAGCCTAGTAGCCAGTAAATTGGCAGAATATTGAAATGCATTGTACATAGTGGGTTATTTAATTCATAGACTGCCATCTTCAACATTTAGTAGCTTTTCATATGAATTAATTCATGTATTAATACATGATACCAACACGGCAACTCTTCAAAGGCATGGAGCAGTGTCTGCAAGTTGAAATGCATTGCAATAAGGTCAGAAGTAGCAGAAAAGAGTATGTAATCTCAGCCTTTTTTTGCTTTCAAAAGATGTTCTTTTTTAGTGTTTTTTGCAGACTATGACTGATCTGGAAACGGCAATGGAATGTGATACATTATGTGTTTCGCAAGGCTTTAGTAATGCACAGGTGACAAGGCTTTAGTAGTGTGGGGGCAGGGGTGGCTCAGTCGGTAGCGCGCCAGGCTCGTAATCTGTAGTTCCCAGGTTCGAGTCTCAGCTGGGTCAGCGTTGAGATTTATCTCCGCAAAATTCCCCGCCCTGCTCACGGTCAGTAGGGGACACCGATGGGCTTGAAAAGGCCGCCGTCCGTCAGATGGGACGTTAAGCCGTGGCCCCGTGTGCGGGAGAGACATACCCTGTGCACGTTAAAGAACATGCTGGATGGCCTTGACGGGAGGCTACCATCTGTCTCCCAACAGCTGTTCCAGTGGGTCCCCTCCCCCAACCTTCTCTGAGCCTTCGGGGTCCATGTGACCTGGCCATTTAGCCCATGGTGTGCAAAAAAGTGCCGCTCAGAGGTAAAACAACCCAACCCAACTTTAGTAGTGTACAGAAATGACTCAAGTGTAATTGTTGGCGATGGCACTCCACAAATTAGGTGATCCACCCTCCTAAATAGTCTTGTTGGTTTCATTAAACATATCAGTTAATAAGTCTCCAATTCCAGCTTCAGCTATTGCCCGTCCTTTGTCTTGACACAGTGATAGCATTTTGCAGCCCATGATAAAAACAATCAAGCTACCATTCAAAGATGCCGAATTTTCTCATAAATGGATTGGGATGCTGCAGATGGCAATCGGGAGTTTTGTAGGTTCAATTCTTGATTTTTGTCTCTTTTTTTTGTCCTCTTTGAAAAAGACACTGATGGGCTCGGCACACTTGGTTACTCATCTATGGGACCTATTTTCAAGCCACAGGTAAGGCACGGATGTTTGTGTTGTTTTTATGCTGAGGTCCTGCCATCCTCACAGACCTTCTACTCTGGCTTATAAACTGACAGGTTCCTTTCAGACTTCTGTGGCAAGCAGCTGCTTGAGGGGGTATTTTAAAAAAAAAAAATTATCATTACCATCATTAAGTTTTTAAGTAGAGGAGAGCTTTAGGTTGTGCATGCTGATATTTAAGATTTCAGAGCTGTCTTTATGATTCTTTATTCAGATTCGGGTTGCTAGTGCAGTATTAATGCTAATGTAATACAGGGTGCAATTATAGTAATTAATTTATCAATTATATTAATTAATCAATCATACTTTTAATTTTTTTTCAAGAAAAAAAATCCAGTTTTCTTTATAAAATAAAATTTGCATATTGAAATATAAAATAAATTTTTACCTGTTGATTCAAACATAGAAAAATTATAAATAACTCAAAATATCCATTATTGCCCCTTGATTTATGGCACATTGCTTCCCATACCTGTTTAGCATCAGTTGCTGCAATTGTTTCATGTTCATTGAACTGTTCTGTATATAAATTATCAGTTAGATTTGCTTTAAATGTTGTCATTCTCCCCTCGTTAATAATCTTGCAGTGTTTTTAAAACTAACGAATGCAATGTATTTTATAAAAAAAATAAATACCCCCTCAAGCAGCTTCTTGCCACAGAGGTCTGACAGGAGCCTGTCAGTTTATATGCCATAGTAGAATGTCTAAGAGGATGGCAGGACCTCAGCAGAAAAACGACACACACATCCATGCCTAATCCGGGGCTCGAACCCAAGTCCCTTAGATCAGTAGCCAAGCGTGCTAACCACTCGGCCACAATTAATAGAAATAACATTATTGAGTTAGTGTACATAATGTGATCGAAAAGTCTGTGGACAGACTCTGTATCTTGACAATGTGGCATCGTATTTAGTTGGAACTTGCCACAACATGTTCAGTGACTCATCTAAACATAACTCCTGAATCATTTCTTTATCTCCTGTCATTCTTAATTAGTGAGTGTTGAATAGAAAGTGTTTTTGCATGTTTCACCACATTTTAAAATGTGTGGTTTTACTGAGCAGTGAGTTTGTACCAAATTTTGTTTCAAATTGTGGAAGAGTTCAATGGGAACCCATGAAATGTTAAAAACAGCTTTTGGAGAAGATGTTATGTGTCATTCAAAGCCTTTCCAGTGGTTTTTAAGGTTTAAAGAGTGGCCATCCTTCAACTTTAAAAACCAATCATTCAACTGATCAGGATTATCACTCCTGAGAAAATTGGTATTGCTTATGGGACATTTCAATCAATCTTAACACAAGGTTTCAGAATGTAATGCATTTCAGCAGGTTTGATTTTCACATCTTCACTGATGATCAAAGACAGTAGTGACTTCTGTATGTCAGGATCTTCATCAACTCAAGCTTTGTTTCTTCCATCATTACTGGTGATGAATCGTGGGTGTCACTGTGGTCCCCATCCCACCATACTCATTGGATGATTTTTTTCCCTATGATTTTGTATTTTTTTTTTAGCTTAAAGCCCTCTTGAAAGGCCACAGATATGCATTACTGAAGAAAGTAATCGTAATGCAGCATACGACTGATTAGCAATTCCAAAGGAAGCTTATGTGGAATGCTTCCAGTAAAAATGTATGTGTGTGGGGGGGTTGGGGGGGGGGCATGGCTAATTCTAGTCACAAGTGTGAACATGTCTACTTACCAATGAATGCCTGTACATAAGTTGATTTATGCTTGAATGGTAACTAAATTCTTGTTTATATTTAAGTGCCCTACATATTTTGCATTACTGGGCTTAAAAAGGCATTTTTTTAAATTTTATGTTACTGTGTTTTAAAAATGTACCTGGTTATGGCACCATGTGACAAGTGATTAGTGCTGAGTGATTAGTAGGAATGTGAATCAATTTTTAGTAAAATAGTACAGGTATGCACCGCATAACGTCCATTAGGACAACGTCCAACTGCATATACGTCCGTGGTCCCCATAAGGTTATAATAGAGTTCAGAAATCTTGATTGGAGAACGGGACGTAATGGACATAACCGGATATAGCGAGAGCAAACATCCGGTAGCTTCCTGCATGCAACCCAGCTGGGTCAGCGTTGAGATTTATCTCAGCAAAATTCCCCGCCCTGCCCACGGTCAGTAGGGGACACCGATGGGCTTGAAAAGGCCGCCGTCCGTCGGATGGGACGTTAAGCCGTGGCCCCGTGTGCGGGAGAGCCATACCCTGTGCACGTTAAAGAACACGCTGGATGGCCTTGACGGGAGGCTACCATCTGTCTCCCAACAGCTGTTCCAGTGGGTCCCCTCCCCCAACCTCTGAGCCTTCGGGGTCCATGTGACCTGGCCATTTAGTCCATGGTGTGCAAAAGAGTGCTGCTCAGAGGTAAAACAACCCAACCCTGCATGCAACACATGTATCTCATGTCTCTTGTATACAGTACAAAGTGATTGCAATGCCAGGCATATAATGATACAATGGGGTGCAGTGGCGAGATGCAGCAGATATAGCTCAGGACAGATATGCTTGGAGAACTAAATTGTGCGGTCTGGTTGGACCTCCGTAGCTCATCGCTGCTTGAGAATGATGATGACATATGTCTTGTTAGTCATAATTAACGCCTATGTTACTGGCCTATGTATTTACTATACTATACTGTACTTTCTAGTGTTATTTTAATGTGAACTTTCCCTATTTACAAATAAAAAGTTTGCTGTATAAAAAGTTGATGCTTCGAATGTAGGGAGCAGTATCAAATCTCGTGAATCACGCATCTCTTAAACATTGTAGTGTTATTTCTGTACAGATTACATATTAGCCTATGTACAGTATACAGTATTTTACATTATTTTTCTACTTAATCCATATACTGTAGAGTATTACCTTGCCAGATACAGTACATTAGCTGAAATACAGTACTGTATATGTATAGTATCTTGACTATTTAGTTAATACAGGTATACTACAGTATCCCATATAACTTTGCTAAGTATATAGTATGGTGTTCGCATAATATCCAAATCTCATAATGTCCTATCACACAACGTATCGTGGACGTTAAGTGACACATAGCTGTACATGCATATATGCTCAGTGATATTTGAATTATGATGCCCATGCTAAAGAATAAGCTATGTGAGTAGAATAAAACCTTTTTATATTTAATTTTAGAATACTGATTACATTAAATGGTTTACAAGATCTTTTTATGTTTTTTAGGTTTATGTTGGTCCAAGAAGCTATATGGTATGGGCATTAGATGATAGTGGTAATGTATATGTTCGAGATGGGATCACTATAGAATTGCCAGTAGGAGTAAACTGGGTTTTTGTTCCTGGTTTTCACGCTAAAGAATTATGTATTAGTCATTATGCAGTATGGGCTTTGAAGTGCTCAGGTAAAATATATAGGAGATTTGGAATAACTGAAAATAATCTTACTGGTGACTACTGGAAACTCATACCAGGAAATGTTTCTTCTTTATCAGGTAATGATATTTAATATAAAGATTTTTTTCTTTCTAATACATAAGATGTAGAAGACACATTTTTAAACTAAAAAATAGAAGTTTTGTGCTTGTTAATATGAACTCATTCAAGATAGTGGGTGATACAATCAACAGAAGGTCAAAATTATAATTTAAAAGATGTAGATTTGAGTCCTAACTCTGCTGGAATTGAGATTTTTTAGCATTTCTGCATCTTGTTCTTGTTGAAAAGATAGTCTTGTTTTAAAAATACCACCATCTGTCAGATGGGATATTAAACTGTACAAAAGTGTGTCTTCATTGCATATTAACAAAAAAGGTTGTTTTTCACTCTATGGATTTCTAAATAGGAATTTCATAAAAAAAAATTAAATCACATCACAGAAAGATCATCTATGTTCCAATATAAAAATATGTCCAATATAATCCTATATATATAGTAACATTTGGAAGACGTCCAAATATCCAATATAATCCTATGTCCAAATAGAGGCGGGGGGGGCTCAGTCGGTAGCGCGCCAGGCTCGTAATCTGTAGTTCCCAGTTTCGAGTTCCAGCTGGGTCAGCGTTGAGATTTATCTCCGCAAAATTTCCCCGCCCTGCCCACGGTCAGTAGGGGACACCGATGGGCTTGGAAAGGCCACCGTCCGTCAGATGGGACATTAAGCCGTGGCCCCGTGTGCGGGAGAGCCATACCCTATGCACGTTAAAGAACACGCTGGATGGCCTTGACGGGAGGCTACCATCTGTCTCCCAACAGCTGTTCCAGTGGGTCCCCTCCCTCAACCTTCTCTGAGCCTTCGGGGTCCATGTGACCTGGCCATTTAGCCCATGCTGTGCAAAAAAGTGCCGCTCAGAGGTAAAACAACCCAACCCAACCCTATGTCCAAATATTAAATTTAATAACTTGTAAACTCACTAATTAGTATTTGTAGTTTGTTTCTTTGACAGAAATGTTGAATTTATTTTCAAGTGAAACAGTCATGGTTAACAATCTTCAGGTTCTTTGCAGGAGGAAAAAAAATTGAACAAATTTATCATTATCAAGTGCCAATGTTGTGTTGAGACTGTAGGCCGAGTTTGATAATTTGTCATGCTCTCTTATTTAAAGGCAAGAAACTTGCAATAATAATTTCCTTATTTTTGAGGGTCTTTGGTATAATTACTAAAATGAACATTTAAAGTGAATAAGGAGCATTTTCAAAACATTTAATTCATATTATATTAACTCAAACTTAATCATTCTGAGAACATAGAAAGTGAACAATTTTTACAAGTCCTGGTAAGTTATCAAGACTAACATGTTATCATAATATCATATCCCACTTCAACAAAATTGTTTTTCAAATCTCTTCACTTGTATATAGTGATTTTATATTTAGGATTGGAGGATTCTGTTTTTGTAAATACAAGTTTTTTTTTTATGGGAAAGGATATTGCTCTGTGAAATATTACCTAATTTTGTTAATTTAGATTTTTTAATCAAAATGGTGTAAGACTGTTCTAACAGCTCTCAGTTTCCATTTATCAGCCCAATGGCCATTTAGGGATAAAACGACATAAATAGGAAGACAATTAAAAACTTATAAGGATAACACGATGATTAAAACTGAGAAAATAACTTTCCTTGCTGTTGGGTGTCCAGGCCTAGTGAGTTTAATTTGTAGTGTGTAGATTAGGGTAAGTATCAGCAGTGATATGCTGAGAATGCCATGAAACCGGTAGTTGATTGATGGTAAGAATACCGGATACAATAGTTGATTGGTGGAAAGTAGTGAAATCTCATTCAATTAATATTTAGACCATAAGTGAAGAGCCCAAGAGTCCTTTTTCTTTTGTCTTAGACAAAAGCATTCTGAGGATTGTAATACATTTATATGAATACACTCACATACATAAGATCTTGTCATAATGATTACAACTTGTAAAAGAGAATAATAATAATAATTATGTAGGATTAACTTTATATGTTCTTATGCTATTCAAAAAATGATTGACATAACACATACTTTTAATGTGAATAATTCAAGAAATTTCATGATGGTAGCAAATATACTGTGATTTTCATATTCAGGTAAGACTCTACACATTTTTCAGTTGGTATTTCAGTTTGCTTTTAATAAAATTTATGTTCAGAAACAGACACACACAGTTTGTATATTGATCAGATGAAGAGAAGCACAAAGGCGTAGTTCTTCAGTTGATGTTAGCTGTCTAGTAGGCAATTCCAAATTTTGAATACGATTTCTATTTTAAATAATGCTTCAAAGCACTTGTGGCATAATGTCATCCTCAAGATAAAGCATCTTAAAGATGTGAACACATGGAGAACTAAGGAAAACAAAAAACAGAAAAACTTGAGAGATAATTCTTTATTCTACCACACTAAGCTGAGAAATTTTTAGAACTTGTTTGATAGTTCTCAATCACACCTTCTCATCTCAGTGATTACCAGAAAACTAGTTACAGTGGTTCAAAGATTAGTGTTATAGGTCATAAATACAGAACTCACAATTGGGATACTAATAGGATGAAAAATTCCCCGCCCTGCCTACGGTCAGTAGGGGACACCGATGGGCTTGGAAAGGCCGCCGTCCGTCGGATGGGACATTAAGCCGTGATCCAGTGTACGGGAGAGACATACCCTGTGCACGTTAAAGAACACGCTGGATGGCCTTGACGGGAGGCTACCATCTGTCTCCCAACAGCTGTTCCAGTGGGTCCCCTCCCCCAACCTTTCTCTGAGCCTTCGGGGTCCATGTGACCTGGCCATTTAGCCCATGGTGTGCAAAAAAAGTGCCTCTCAGAGGTAAAACAATCCAATCCAACTAATAGGATTCTTATCAGAAATAGGCAAGTATGAAAATATCGCACAGGCATTTCACACATGCCTCAGTAATATTTTGGAGGAACAAGGGAGGTAACTTTTTTTTTTCATCTTTCGAGTATTTGTACGTTAGTGTATGCTTTGACATAAAAGAAACATTTTTCACAGACCTTTTAGAGATAATGATGTAATATCTGTGTAAGACATTATTAATAGTGTTTAATATATTAAATATATTAAGTATAAAATAATTAATTATTAATATAATTATGCAAAATCTCTAAATTTGATTATATCATTTTTGAATAAAGAAAATACTTCATTTACTTTTTATTTTGGATAGTACTTTTTCATTTGATGAAAGCTTTATTCATAGTAATGTCTATTTGTTCATCATATAATTTTCCAAATTAGTACTTTCCAAAATCTGAGTTGGTACAAAGTTATAGGTGGGTTGTAATGAAAATTTTTAAATGCAAAAGAATCAAAAATTAAAATAGTGATTTCAAATAGAATTCTGGCTACAAATATGCTTTGAACTTCCAAACCTCTCCAAACACAATAAAATACTCAATGCACTTCATGACCGCCTACCTATATCATCAAGTACTTGAGTTTTAGGGGCGGGGGTGGCTCAGTCGGTAGCGCGCCAGACTCGTAATCTGTAGTTCCCAGGTTTGAGTCCCAGCTGGGTCAGCATTGAGATTTATCTCCGCAAAAATTCCCCACCCTGCCCATGGTCAGTAGGGGACACTGATGGGCTTGGAAAGGCCGCTGTCCGTTGGATGGGACGTTAAGCTGTGGCCCCATGTGCGGGAGAGCCATACCCTGTGCACGTTAAAGAACATGCTAGATGGCCTTGACGGGAGGCTACCATCTGTCTCCCAACAGCTGTTCCAGTGGGTCCCCTCCCCCAACCTTCTCTGAGCCTTCGGGGTCCATGTGACCTGGCCATTTAGCCCATGGTGTGCAAAAAAGTGCCTCTCAGAGGTAAAACAACCCAACCCAACTTGAGTTTTGTATTGTGTAAATTTAAACATACAACTAATATTAATAAGAGAACTATTACAGTATGTTTAAATTATGCTATTTTTTTCCATTGATAACTTTTGTGTCTTTGAATTAATAGAAATCTTAAATTTATATAATTCTGTTTTAATATAGTTACTGAAGATGATGATTTATGGGGACTGCATGATGGTACAATTTGTCGGCATTTCTCCTTTGCTCTTCAGCATCAAAGTGTTTCAGAAAATCCACCTTATGAAGAAAGTGTTGATGACTGGGAAATTGTATGACAGCCCATTATTGTTCAGCAGCTATTATGATAAAAATCTTCAAATGCTTCTCTTCCAAATGTTACTTATTCTGCCTATTGCATATATAATTTCATCATGTTTTCAAATCACTGTTTTGTCACCCATTGAGCTTCATTTGTTTAAAATACTCCTAAAGGTTTGAACCTTCTACACCACAGAAAAATCGAACAAACTGAAATTTTTTTTCCTCAACTTTTTAATCTTTTCACCAACATTTAAACAGTTTGTAGGAAAGACTTCTAAAAGGTTAAAATATTTATTTTATATTAAGTATTAATTAATATAAATATTGCTAAGTATTAATACCAAAAAATTTTTTATTTGAAAAATGAGTGATACAGTGAAAATTTTTTGGTGACTCAAGAAAGAGGGTTGTTTTTTTTAAACATAGGATAAAGAGTCCTAGAAACTGCTCCTAGTTGGTACATGCCTTCTCATATAAGAACATGCTCTACTAAGAACATTACATTATTTCTGACCACTGCCTTGATTAGAGATAATATAACACACAAAGTTTGCTTGCTAGAACAGTAGCTATCTTCCTAACCACTGTGACAGTCAAGGCCTTACAGTTTTATCTTTTAGCTTTTAGAGTTTTTCCTTTTCAGTTTTACTTTTATGCATTTGATATGCTAAATGGTCATATTTCGAGGATCCTAAGAGTTCAGAGCTACGTAAGGGGATCTGCTGGATAGCATTACGAGGCAAATGGAAGCCTTCCATCTAGGTCATACAGCATAATCTTTAATGGGGATGGTGTATGGTTCTCCTGCAAAAGTGGCTATGGACCTGACAGTGGCTTTCCAAGCCCATTGGTAACCCTTTTCTCATTAATCTGAGTGTTAGCAGAAAAAAATTTCAGTACAGGCACAATGAAATTCCAGGCTTGAACCTGGGAACATAGGTTACAAACCTAGAACACTATTGATTAAAGCAGGATTTGAATTATATAACTATAGACTTCCTTTGTCTCGCAGAGTGAACTACCATGGGTTAGAGTTACAAAATGGTACACTTTATTTTCTCTTGTAAGGATGAGGAAGGTTTCTGGTGGCATCAACATCAGATTCGACTGATGTGATGCATATATACATTTATTTACATAGAAATATGTATATAAGGTCTCACAAAGGCCTACAGAAAGGCCAAAACTCAGTCTTGAGGTGGCGTCATACTTCATGCCTCCCTTCCAAGATGATCTCCCTTCCAATTCTCCCTTTCACACTGCCACCCTCTTTGCCCCATCATGTGACAGAGACCAAGGGTCTTGTGTAGAGTTTTAAATATTTGGCAGTTTCTCTGCTGCCCATTCCCAGAAACCATGGTTAAGGGCACAGATCAATTTGCCATTGTGTCTGTTAAGAAATAGGAATGCTTTGCCTGGTCCTCACTTTCATAATTTAATGCCCAGTTGTTAGTTGAAGACTGTATGTGAGACTCGTACAATAACTAACGGTTACATATCAATTGCTCTAAGCCAGTGGTGGTGAACCTTTTTATGTGCGCGTGCCAAAAATTTACAAATAATATTTATCGAGTTGCTGACGTGCCGGGCAGTTTTTAATAGAGGAAATAATAAAAAATTAATTATCCAGAATTTTATTGAGACAAGTTTAAAAATTAACATATAATTTCATAAAGGTGTACTCATAACTTGTCATAAAGTTTGTCACATAAAAATCAAAATCAATTTTTTGTTAATGAGATTTTTGCTGTTGTACATTGGATGCCAAATGCCTTATATTAGGTTCATATTTTGTCACTTTTAGTAATACACGCGAAACTAGATTCATCAGTCATTCTGTTTCTTAAACTGTCTTTTATAAAATTCATTTCGGAAAATAATGACTCACAAGCATGTGTAGAGGAGAAAATTGATAATATAGCTGTCACTAGTTTTTTTTAAACAACTGAAGGTTTTGGGAATGGCATTCCAAGTTCGCATTATTTCCACATCTGCATTCTTTTTATGTACGCCCAATAATCGATCATTTTCAATTATTTCCAAGTCATTTCTCAAATCGACAAACTTTTGTTTCCATATAGAACTGGATTGAAAATCGATTAATTGCATTTGTATCTTCCAAATTCAGCCATTCGAAAATCTCCAAATTGAGTTTATCTGCTGCTGATGTATCCAGATGTAAAATAAATTTTACATCTGGACACTACTACTCTGAAATTTTCATGCTTTAGAATTTGCTTCCATAAAAATTCACTTTTCATCACTTTCTGTTCAACAGATAATACCATTAAACCTATTCACTGGTGTTGAAAATAATGGCTATCAAGGTTTTCAGTCTGGCATGAGAGCCAGGGTAGCTCAGTCGGTAACATGTTGGGCATGGAATCTGCCGTTCCCAGTTTTGAGTTCTATCTGGGCCAGTGTTGAAATTTATCTCCGCAAAACACCCCACCCTGCCCTCAGTCAGTAGGGGACATCGATAGGCTTGGAACGATTTCTTTGGAGGATGTCCATCTGTTAGACGGAAGAACGTTAATCTGTGGCTTCCTGCGCATTATCAAAAACACCCTGGATGGCTTGGCAGGAGTCTAACATCTGTCCAATGCATCCCCTTTCCCTGACCTTCTCTGAGCCCTCAGGATTCTTGTGATCTGGCCCTTTAGCCATTGTGTGTAAAAAAAAAAGTGCCACTCAGAGGTAAAAACAACCCAACCCAATCTGGCATGTTTACAAAAAAAGTACCTTTTGAAATTTTATATCATTTAGTTCTTTTTTTTCGTAGTGCTAGAGCACACTTCATTATGAGTGGAGGGTGCAACAAAGTAAGATTATCAATCAGTTGACCATCAATAAGTTTGGTTGTCACATTCATATTAGAAGCAGCAAATTATATTATGTCATATATTTTGTAATGGATCTGTGATGTGGGCTAAAGAACTTTTTTAAGTGCCTTATGTATCGTACAACTGAAAAATTTTGGCAGCATTGTCCTAAGTTATTGAGAAAATATTTTTCGAAGTCATTAATTGGATGTTAATTCTGCTTTTTTCCAATCGTTAACAAATTAATTATTCTCAGAATATTTTTTATAGTTAATAAGAATTTCTAAAGAACTGAAAGAAACATTTTTTTTTCGAATAGTTTAATTCTAATCTCTGTGTTTGCAAATCTAGTGTTTGCAGAAATATATTTTTTTTCTAAGTTGAACCATAGCATCAAGTTATTATTACGACTTAAGAGAAATGTGATTTCTAACACTTTAAAGAAGAAAGAAACTATATCATGTGTATGTGGAAAAACAATAATATGAAAACTTAATGAAGTTTATATTTTTCTGTGATTCATGATTTTTTTATTGTGTGTAACATAGTGCTGTCCAAGTTATGTTCATGTAGTGAGTTAAGATTGACAGTAAAATTTGGTAAATTCTCTATAAATTTTTTGATTATAAGAACATGATACAGTGAACAGTAGCACAAGTTTCACAATAATGTATAAATATATAGGAAGTAGTAACATGGGACATCTTTCTTCCATTTGTAAGTTTTACATCAGTTGAATGATCCTCTTCAACTTTACCATATTTTTATGATGTGCATAAAGAATATATAGTATACAGTGGACCTTCATTATAGCCCTCTCGCTATACCGCGCACTCGGTTATAGCGCGGGCGATGTTCGCGATAAGTTCAAACATGTTTATACAGGTCCGTGCGGCGTTAGTGAGTATCGCATTTTATTGTTACTGCGTATTGAGTAATTGTGTATGTATTGAGTTCCTGCATGTATTTTGAATAGTGTTTAATTATTGTATGCATGATGAGTAAAAGAATAGCTTACAATGTGAAATTTATTGTGTCACCGCCGCGCCGCTCGGTATAACGCGGTTCACCTTATAACGCGGGTGTTGTTTCCCCCCCTGACATGCGCGTTATATCGGGGGTCCACTGTATTTATGGAAAGGAAGAGTGCAAGAAGGCATAATTAGAGTGGGACTATAACCTTTGATGGGTTGCAGATTGGTTCATAATGAATCATAAACTAATGTAAAATTTGATTCGTAGGGGTCATGAATTTATGCACATGGCACAAAGACTTGCTTAGGGATATAAAATGTCTGGTTACTGTAATAATTAAATGGTGGAGAGGATAATCTGTAAAAATAGATATTATCATTAATTTTGATGATGATACTTTTGTGCCACTTTTTTTTTCTCCTGTAATGTTTCTAAATTAGCATCTAATCTATTACGCCAGGTGCTGAATTATCGTGTGTTGTTCATTTCTTCTGCATTTTAAGTGCTCTCATTATTTTTAGAATTGAAATTTTGCGTATATCGTGCCATGTACATTCGTATCAGATTTAAACTAACATTCAGAATAATCATGCCAATGCGTCATTGCATGTTTTAAAAGTGTAATTTATTGATACGAATAGATGAAAAGTATCTGGAACAATTTACTCAAATTTTTGCATTTTTTATGATAAGAACAAACGGTTCTGACAGATGACTGTAGAAAGTTAAATCCATTTAATTTGCAATGAAAAAAACATTACAAATTTTAACTCTAGCTTTCAGCTTCTTCTGAGCCCTTCCAGCAAGACTGCTTGAAAGTGTTTTATTATCAGGTTCAATTTATTAAATAGGAAGGGTTTTAAATCTGATTATGATAATAGAGGCTATCTGAATTAACACTGAATGCTGTGATGCAGCATTTTTTCCTACTCTTGAAAAGCATGAAATCCTCACATTTTTTCCAAATTTGATAGAATTTCTCAAGTAGTTTTTATGGTACATTTCGTTCGCTTTTCTCTAGACTAATTTGCCATCCTCACCAGTTATTAATATTTATGTGACTCATATAAAAATAATATATATTTTCAGTCTTCTGCAGGTCAATTTTAATAGTCTTTAGCCTACTGTATATGTTTCTGTTGATAAATATGGCGTAGTTATCACATTGGTGATGCAAAGGTCTCTTAGTCCTTAACCGATGTAAAGTTTTGCCAAAAATTTCACCCACATTTGGTCTATTATTGTTTATATGTGATATTTTAAACTCTTTAGTGTTTGTTGGCTTTACCATGGTGTCTGCTGGCTCTGCTAAATAAAGGCAGCTTGATTGTCAAAAGTTACCAGAACATTTATTTATGAATGGTTGTATTAATAGTGTTAATTTACAGGGCAAATTTTGCATTAAAGAGCAAAAATAATTATGTGTAAAAAATATTGGGGAATATGTATTGAAGTTAATTAATCTTCAATTTCTTTTTCTTTTTAAGGATATAATTATTATATCCTTATATTAAGGCAATAAAGGTTTATTATTTTAAGGATATAATTTATAGGATTTAATTCTTCACTGCAGATCATATTTCACATTTATCTCATCTTCTTTCTCTTCATTTTTAATTGCATTATTTTCAGGATCATCCACCTCTATGGGGGCGGGGGTGGCTCAGTCAATGGCGCGCCAGGCTCGTAATCTGTAGTTCCCAGGTTCGAGTCCCAGCTGGGTCAGCGTTGAGATTTATCTCCGCAAAATTCCCCGCCCTGCCCACGGTCAGTAGGGGACACCGATGGGCTTGGAAAGGCCGCCGTCCGTCGGATGGGACGTTAAGCCGTGGCCCCGTTTGCGGGAGAGCCATACCCTGTGCACGTTAAAGAACACGCTGGATGGCCTTGACGGGTGGCTACCATCTGTCTCCCAACAGCTGTTCCAGTGGGTCCCCTCCCCCAACCTTCTCTGAGCCTACGGGGTCCATGTGACCTGGCCATTTAGCCCATGATGTGCAAAAAAAGTACCGCGCAGAGGTAAAACAACCCAACAACCGACCTCTATGTAGAAAAATCTTACATTAGCAAAACATTTTATCTTCGTTGAATTTTTTTACTCATAATTCTTTAATAAGGCTAAATTAAAGCACTGTGTGAAATATAATAAAATTATTACAGATAATTGGTATAGTAAATAACAGTTTCTGAGCTGTGAGAAAGTTTGGGTTGTTGTTGTTGTTTTACCTCTGAGCGGCACTTTTTTTGCACACCATGGGCTAAATGGCCAGGTCACATGGACCCCGAAGGCTCAGAGAAGGTTGCGGGAGGGGACCCACTGGAACAGCTGTTGGGAGACAGATGGTAGCCTCTCGTCAAGGCCACCCAGCGTGTTCTTTAACGTGAACAGGGTATGTCTCTCCCGCACACGGGGCCACGGCTTAACGTCCCATCCGACGGACGACGGCCTTTCCAAGCACATCGGTGTCCCCTACTGACCGTGGGCAGGGCGGGGAATTTTGCGGAGATAAATCTCAACGCTGACCCAGCTGGGGCTCGAACCTGGGAACTACAGATTACGAGCCTGGCGCGCTACCGACTGAGCCACCCCCGCCCCAAGAAAGTTTGGGAATCTATTAGATATTGAAGAGTTTTCTGTCTGAAAAACTAGCTCAGCAGAAAAGGAACATTACTTGGCAAAACTGAAAGAGGAATTCAAGGATACAGATCATCGTTACTGTTAGATACTCCTGGTTATACAGATAAAAATTATTGCATTGGGTGGGGGTAAAAAAATGGTCACTTCAGTGTATCCTTCCAAGTTTAATGCATATATATTTTTAAACCCTAGAGTGTAAAGATTTAGTTACTAATATAAATTCTGTATTTACTCATCATTCGGGGCAGTAGGGGCTCATTCCGTAGTGTATGTATACATACACTATATTGCAAAAGGTGTCCAGACATTTTCATGTTAAGTGAACGAATAACCACATTCAAATCTACCTAACTTTGAAATAAGCTTTTTACAGAAAAAAGTCACTAAACATAAATTGAAGATATTGGTCAGAGCTCTCTAAATCTCTATTTTCTATAATATTAATCTAATATTGGCCGAGTGGTTAGCGCGCTTGGCTACTGATCTACGGGACCTGGGTTCGAGCCCCGGGTAAGGCATGGCTGTTTGTGTCGTTTTTCTGCTGAGGTCCTGCCATCCTCTCAGACCTTCTACTCTGGCATATAAACTGACAGGCTCCTGTCAGACCTCTGTGGCAAGCAGCTGCTTGAGGGGGTATTTATTTCTTTTTTTTTATTTAAAGAGTTATGGAAACTGAAACATTCAAGTGAAACTTTTGCTAGTTTTGAAAATTTACTTCAAAAACTTAAATCACAACTGTTATAACAAGTTGATCGTAATATAAATGCAATATTCGAATTTTGTGTAAGGATTTTTGAAGTTTTCATCAATTTTGGGGGAAAATGTTTTGGAAATGTGGTGTGTGATAACATCTGTTGTTAAATATTATAGCTTCCATAACTCTTTAAATATTAGATTAATATTATAGAAAATACAGATTTAGAGAACTCTGACCAAGATCTTCAATTTATGTCTAGTGACTTTTTTCCATAAAAAGATTGTTTTCAAAGTTAGGTGGATTTGAATGTGGCTATTCGTTCACTTAAGATGAAAGTGTCCGGACACTTTTTTCGATATAGTGTATAATAATATGACTGCACCATATGGAAGGGATGAGTCTTCTGAAGTCTGTAATATTTTATGAACTCTGATGTTCTTTGACCTTTAGATTGTATAGGATAAGAGTGAAATATATATTGTATATCTTAACTAGGAATCACATAATTTTGTGGTGGAAATTTGACGTTGGAAGTTATTTTGGAGCCAATATTTTTCAGATTTTAAATGGATTTAATCAAATTTTTCAGACAGCAGCACTAGGTGCGACATTCATGAATTCAGAATAGAGAGTTATGTTAGGATCCTTTGAGACTATTTATCTGATAGAACTCTCAAAGAGGCTAATGCAGTATATTGGAGTTAGGATATAAAGTACCTGCTTTGGAAATTTGCAAAAATGCTGAATATCAATCAAGAGTAAATCCACAGAGTTATCTGTTGATTTTGAAGTCAATAAATCAATAGTTTTATCGAAAAAATTAGTTTTGCTAACTTGCGGAATTCGAACTTCGCAGATTCTTGCCAGAGTGTTCTAAGACCACTAAACTAATGCTGGCTCCATGTTTTTTTTCTTCTTCTCATTAGTGGAAGGAAAGACAGCCATCGTTAGTTTAGCATGCTGGCATGAATCTAGTGAGACGTGGGTTCGAATCTCACAAGTCGGCAAAATTAATTTTTTTCCACAGAACTATTTATTAAAGCTATATTCATTATTATTATATAGTGCCAGAGTTGTTTTATACTAATGTTATTTCTAGTTAATCCTTTTAAGTACAAATCAGTATCAATCATTTAATATTGGCTCTCCATGTATAAATCGTTCAGAGGATACACCATACCATGATTTTAAAAATTTCAAAAAAATTGATTTTTTTTTATGTTTACATGCATTTTTGTTTTTTCATTATCCAATGTTTTGAGTTATTGGGCTACCTTTTTCCGCTATTACTAAAAATTGTTTAATATAAAAAAAAAGAGTAAGCCATAAAAGTGTAATAATTTATGAATATTAAAATACATGGAGTTTGTTTAGATTTAACTATAATCATCATCTTCAAAGTCAATCAACTTTTAAATACTGTCTTATGATTATTAGTGTTAAACAGATGAGGTTCTCCACTTATACTGAAAGGCTTTAGTGGTAATCCTTGAGGATTAAAGCTTTAATAATTACTAATTCGAATGTGTAATTTTCTTAATTTGTTGACGGAAATCCTCATCAGAGTCATTTTGTCAAACTATAAAGTTGAGGTGTTTAAAAAAGTTGTAAATATAATTAAGAATTGAATACAGTTTGGTAATAAAATTTTTAAGACGCCAGCTACAGTGTAAAAATTAGCTTTAATCCTAGAATTAAATACGAATGAAATACTAGGTCGAATTAAATACCTTTAAATTAATGCATGAAATTTTGAGAATATGCCATTGAAAGGTTATTACGCTTAGCTTCATTTAAATCTCATCTGTTAATGCTTTCAGTCCCCATGTACTAACTATAAAACCGTATTTCTAACTATAAAACCATATTTCTATATGAATTAACAAATTAATTCGGGATTGGGGGCGGGGGTGGCTCAGTCGGTAGCGCGCCAGGCTCGTAATCTGTAGTTCCCAGGTTCGAGTCCCAGCTGGGTCAGCGTTGAGATTTATCTCCGCAAAATTCCCCGCCCTGCTCACGGTCAGTAGGGGACACCGATGGGCTTGGAAAGGCCGCCGTCCGTCGGATGGGACGTTAAGCCGTGGTCCGTGTGCGGGAGAGCCGTACCCTGTGCACGTTAAAGAACACGCTGGATGGCCTTGACGGGAGGCTACCATCTGTCTCCCAACAGCTGTTCCAGTGGGTCCCCTCCCCCAACCTTCTCTGAGCCTTCGGGGTACATGTGACCTGGCCATTTAGCCCATGGTGTGCAAAAAAGTGCCGCTCAGAGGTAAAACAACTCAACTAATTCGGGATTGAAAGGGCTAATGACGTAAAATTAAGAAAAATTACAAGCTTACACGGAATTTAACGATTGTGTATTGTTTAGAAATGGCCATTGTTCTTTTTTTAGTTTGTAATATTATAATAATAATAATATTTTTATTAAGCCTTAGTATGGTTATATACATAGATTACCCCGCTAAGCCTTATGGCTTGTCAGCAGGATTCCTTTAAATCACACGACAGGTTTATTAAAGAATATGACATGTATAATGGAAAATAAACACATAATTAAAAAAAAAACTAAAACAATAACAACAACAACAACACGTATTAAAACACAGACATGAAAAATTAAACCCATTTATAAAATAAACCTATAAAATTTCGGATTACAGCACATATTGCACAAAACTATCACCTATGGTACAAGTCATCATTTCGCATTAAAATTGCACTTGCTTAAAAGATACCAGATACAGGATATGACTTTTTAAACATTACTTTTCAATTATTTACATCTAATAACCATTTTGAAACTTTAGTTTTAACTTCTGAATAAGTGCTCAGGCATAACAGATCTCTCGGTAGAGAATTAAAAATTTTGGGTATTTGATAAGATATCCGTACTTTTCCATAATTATTGTGAAAAATTGGTTGAACAAAATAATTTTCACACTTTCGTCTTGTATTGATCACATGCAAAATTTTCTCCTTGTGTTCATTTTTAAAGTAATTTCTAAAGATAGTTACATAAATATATAACAAGTCAACTGGTAAAATGTTCAGATAATGAAAAATATTGCCAATGTGATCTTCATTAATTACATGTTTATTGAATTTAACAATATTATTTCGAGTATTCGTTTAATTTTATTTAAAACAGATTTATATGTGCATCCATATATTGGGCGGGGTGGCTCAGTCGGTAGCGCGCCAGACTCGTAATCTGTAGTTCCCAGGTTCGAGTCCCAGCTGGGTCAGCGTTGAGATTTATCTCCGCAAAATTTCCCCGTCCTGCCCACGGTCAGTAGGGGACACCGATGGGCTTGAAAAGGCCGCCGTCCGTCGGATGGGACGTTAAGCCGTGACCCCGTGTGCGGGAGAGCCATACCCTGTGCACGTTAAAGAACGCTGGATGGCCTTGACGGGAGGCTACCATCTGTCTCTTAACAGCTGTTCCAGTGGGTCCCCTTCCCCAACCTTCTCTGAGCCTTCGGGGTCCATGTGACCTGGCCATTTAGCCCATGGTGTGCAAAAAAGTGCCGCTCAGAGGTAAAACAACCCAACCCAACGCATCCATATATACTGATACCATACCTAATGATTGATTCACAGAGAGCTTTATATATCATTGTTATGACATCCAATGGAATAATTGTATTCAACACTTTGTAAGATGCATACCTTAGTTTATCACAAGTATATTTTATGTGCGATTTCCATTTAAAATCTTGGTCAATATAAATCCCCAAATATTGAATTTTATTAACCTCTTCCACAATTGGGCAGGAACATGCGTTTTGGTTAATTATTAATTTATATCGATATATTTACAACATAGATTTGGAATTTAAGATGTGTAGGTATCGTAGATAGACAATGTTGAAATTGTACAGCTTCATAAATATATTACATTTTTTTAAAGAATGTGTTGCGCAATATTTTTTTATATATATGGACTTTTTGATATATATAATCTGTGTACATTAAATTTTGAAAGATATTAGATATATATAAATAGCTTTTTACATCAACAAACTCGAAAGTCACTTTTATTCAGGGCTAATGAAAATTGACTTAATTATGTATAAATATTAATATAGTTGCAGAGAGAATTATATTCATCGTAGAAACCTATAGTATGAATAAATATTTTTCTCTCTCGTGTAGTGGTTTTGTTAGATTTCAGATGTAATCTACTAATTTTACGCTCTCTTTCATTTAATTAGTTGTCTTTATTGTACTTGTTTAATTTTTTTAATTATAGTTCTTCTTGGGCAATTTAGAAATGCAATTTGTATTTTTGTTTAAAGGAAAATCCTTTGATAAGATGTGATATGATTTAATTGGTGGATGCCACTGATATTATCTATATTTTATATATATTTAAAACTTTTCAGCATAATGCATGTATAAAAGATATGTAGTTTTAAATTCATAAATAAGTATTATTGTAAGCTGTTATAAAAACATGAAATGTCGCAAGTTTTACAATTGATTATATTTTTTACCAAAATGCAAAAATTGATGCTGTGATGATTTGTAATTAAAAATATTTTATAGTGACTCAGATTTAAATACTTTGTAATATTTTATGCTATATGAATAGAGGAACCCCCCCCCCTCCAGCTGGGGGTGGGGTGGGGTGGGGGGGTTCAGTCGGTAGCGTGCCAGGCTCATAATCTGCAGTTCTCAAGTTCGAGTCCCAGCTGGGTCAGCGTTGAGATTTATCTCCCAAAAACTCCACGGTCAGTAATGGACACCGATGGGCTTGGAAAGGTCGACCTCCGTCGGATGGTAGGGTAAACCGTGGTCCGTGTGCGGAAGAGCCTTGCCCTTTAGCCATTACAGAACATGCTTGACGGGAGGCTATCATCTGTCTCAACAGCTGTTACAGTGGTCCCCGTCATGTAACCTCTGCGGCCTCGGGGCCCTTGTGACCTGGCTATTTAGCCCATTGTCTGCAAAAAAAGTGCCGCTCAGAGATAAAAAACAATCGAACACAAACCCCACTTCCCCCAATCCCTAGAATGCTAGTAATCCGGAGCGGAACTACCGAACCTTCTGTTAATGTGATGTGTCTATATTTTCTTAGATTTCTATATTTGATCTATATTTTTTTAGGGCAGTAAATTTGCAAAGTAACTACCACACAGTTGCAGTAGGGTTGACCAGAATAAGTATGACTTTTTTCAACAGACAATTTTCAGTTGTTTTTAAAAATGACATCCTATTTCGCTAAATTTATTAATATCTAAGTTGACACTTGGTGAAAGGGTCGGTTTATCACATATCCAAAATATGGGATAGTTACAAAATTGGTTTAAAAAAATGCGCTACGTTTAGTGTCAGTTTTTTGCAATACTCTTGAGGGTTTATATACACCGATCAAATGGTCTTGAGGGTTTATATACAGGGTGAATCTGAAAAAGTGGGCAAAACTTTTCGGGGTGGTAGAACGCAGCTATACGAGCAATATTCGTCATAGAATGTATGGTCGGAACGCAAGCGGTGAGAAGTTAAAAGGTAGTTTTCCACTGTCACATTTAAAGAATGAACACAAGAAGGAGAGGAGATACTTCAGAAAACATTTTATTAACAGGAATGTAATTGAGGTCTGCACCGTACACAAAGTGCATATCCGCCATTTCGTGGTTAGTATAACCAGCCATCCTCTCGGCAATCCACGGTAGAAATGCCGTTGGGTGCGAGGACCGACCCTTTTTATACCATTTCCAACGCCACCTAGCGGCTCGCCGTTTGCGTTCCGCCCATACTTTCTATGACGAATATTTCTCGTATAGCTGCGTTCTACCACCCGGTAAAGTTTTGCCCACTCTTTCAGATTCACCCTGTATACGAATCAGCCAAACCATCTAAACCACTTACCTAATATGATGTAGGTCATCCTTTAACTGCCAAAATAGCTCTCACCCGATGAGGGATAGATTCAATGAGGTATTGGTAGGTGTCACTTGATATTTGGTACCATGACTGCAACAGAGGATCCCGCAATTTCCGTAAATTACTTGGGGTGATGCTGCTCGTACTCGTTTCTCCAGGGGCGGGGGTGGCTCAGTCGGTAGCGCGCCAGACTCGTAATCTGCAGTTCCCAGGTTCGAGTCCCAGCTGGGTCAGCGTTGAGATTTATCTCCGCAAAATTCCCCGCCCTGCCCACGGTCAGTAGGGGACACCGATGGGCTTGGAAAGGCCGCCGTCCGTCGGATGGGACGTTAAGCCGTGGTCTCGTGTGCGGGAGAGCCATACCCTGTGCACGTTAAAGAACACGCTGGATGGCCTTGACGGGAGGATACTATCTGTCTCCCAACAGCTGTTCCAGTGGGTCCCCTCCCCCAACCTTCTCTGAGCCTTCGGGGTCCCTGTGACCTGGCCATTTAGCCCATGGTGTGCAAAAAAAGTCCGCTCAGAGGTAAAACAACCCAACCCGTTTCTCCAACTCTAACCACAAATGCTCGATAGGATTCATGCCCGGAGAATTTGGGGGCCATGGCAATAAATTGAATTCCTCATCGTGTTCTAGGAACCATTCCTGAACCTTTGCGGTGTGACATTGGGCATTGTTGAAAGACGCGATCTCCACCAGGGAATACATTCGCCATAAAGGGGGGGGGGGGGGTACTTTGTCAGCCACGATGTTTCTGTAGGTGACAGCTGTCAGAGTTTGCTCTACAGGAATAATTGGTCCAAGTGTTCACCAAGAAAATATTTCCCAGACCATCTCGCTCCCTCAAGCTGCCTGGATCCGTCCCACAGTGCATCCAGGTGAGGCTTCCGTCGGTAAACGTCGTACATGAGCTCGTCCGTTCACATGTTGCGACAGAAAATGGAATTCGTCCGACCATGCAACGCTCTTCCAATAAAAGCACACTGTAAGCATAGGCACACGAATGGGTCTGTGGCGGAGACCCATATCCAAGAGCTTAAGATGAACTGTGTGTTCGGACACATTGGGCCCTTTACCACAATTGAAATTATGGGTAATGTCAGCCACAGTAGGGGGCGGGGGTGGCTCAGTCGGTAGCGCGCCAGGCTCGTAATCTGTAGTTCCCAGGTTCGAGTCCCAGCTGGGTCAGCGTTGAGATTTATCTCCGCAAAATTCCCCGCACTGCCCACGGTCAGTAGGGGACACCGATGGGCTTGGTAGGCCGCCGTCCGTCGGATGGGATGTTAAGCCGTGGCCCCGTGTGCGGGAGAGACATACCCTGTGCACGTTAAAGAATACGCTGGATGGCCTTGACGGGAGGCTACCATCTGTCTCCCAACAGCTGTTCCAGTGGGTCCCCTCCCCCAACCTTCTCTGAGCCTTCGGGGTCCATGTGACCTGGCCATTTAGCCCATGGTGTGCAAAAAAGTGCTGCTCAGAGGTAAAACAACCCAACCTAGCCACAGTAGCCCTTCTGTTGCTGCGGACAAGACGAGATAGCCTGTGAGGCATGGTCGGCCCACCCCTTGTCGATGGCTCGAAGTGTCGCCTGTTTAAGATTATCTTTGATGGGTACTAAATGCTGTATAGCATGAGCAGCCTACCAGCGTCGCTGTTTCGGAGATACTCTTAAGGCGTCTTGCCATAACGGGCCTTTGTCGAAATCAGATAAATCCTTTGCTTATCCCATGTTGAGACGAAATGAAATACTGTCTGCGAGAGCTCCTCCCAGGTATTATATATATTCGAGATACTTGGCACGTGATACGGATTGGCTACACGCATGCTTCTTTGCATAACGCAGAGGTGTTTAGGGCGGGGGTGGCTCAGTCGGTAGCGCGCCAGGCTCGTAATCTGTAGTTCCCAGGTTCGAGTCCGCAACTCTTCCCACCTTACCCATAGTCAGTAGGGGAAACTGATAGGCTTGAAAAGACCACCGTCCATTGGATGTGACGTTAAGCAGTGGTTCCTTGTGCCGGAGAGCCATGGCTTAACGTCCCCAGTGCATGTTGAAAAAACATGTTGGATGGCCTGGACAGGAAGCTACCATGTCTCTCAACCGCTGTTGCAGTCAGTCCCCTCCCGCAACCTTCTCTGTGACCTGGACATTTAACACATTGTGCGCAAAAAAAGGGACGCTCGGAAGTAATACAACCCAACTTGTTAGACTTGTAATATTCCTACGATCGAATTTTTCTAAAACGACTGCACTTGAAGAGCATTGCATTTCTTAAGAAGGTTGGACGTTGACCACGAGTTGGTGGCGCAGACTTCCGAGCGTCACTTTTTTGCACACAATGAGCTAAATGGCCAGGTCACATGGACCCCGAAGGCTCAGAGAAGGTTGGGTGAGAGGACCCACTGGAACAGCTGTTGGGAGACAGATGGTAGCCTCTCGTCAAGGCCATGCAACGTGTTCTTTAACGGTGGGTTGTTTTACTTCTGAGCGGCACTTTTTTGCACACAATGAGCTAAATGGCCAGGTCACATGGACCGCGAAGGCTCAGAGAAGGTTGGGTGAGGGGACCCACTGGAACAGCTGTTGGGAGACAGATGGTAGCCTCCCGTCAAGGCCATGCAACGTGTTCTTTAACGGTGGGTTGTTTTACTTCTGAGCGGCACTTTTTTGCACACAATGAGCTAAATGGCCAGGTCACATGGACCGCGAAGGCTCAGAGAAGGTTGGGTGAGGGGACCCACTGGAATAGCTGTTGGGAGACAGATGGTAGCCTCCCGTCAATGCCATCCAGTGTGTTCTTTAACGTGCACAGGGTATGGCTCTCACGCATACGGGGCCATGGCTTAACGTCCCATCCGATGGACGGCAGCCTTTCCAAGCCCATCGTGTCCCTACTGACTGTGGGCAGGGCGGGGAATTTTGCGGAGATAAATCTCAACGCTGACCCAGCTGGGACTCGAACCTGGGAACTACAGATTACGAGCCTGGCACGCTACCAACTGAGCCACACCCCGCCCCCTAAATGTCCAAGCCACAGAGAAGGTTGCGGGAGGGGACCCACTGGAACAGCGGTTGAGAGACATGGTAGCTTCCTGTCCAGGCCATCCAAAATGTTTTTTTAACATGCGCTGGGAACGTTAAGCCATGGCTCTCAGGCACAAGGAACCACTGCTTAACGTCACATCCAATGGACGGTGGTCTTTACTGGACTCTCATTTCCTTAGTTCACTGTCTTTCCTAAAGGTACCGTATCGGCCCTCAGTTTGCTGCAATTTGTGAACCAAACCAAAAGAATAAGAGGTCGTTTTTCAAATCAAAAAATTCGTTTGGAAATCGAAATTTTTGTAGAGATAAGAGTTCTTTGATTTTGATTTGCAAATGCGAGATATTTTAAAATAAACGTTTTTTTTCTGTTGCAATCCAGAGTTCTTTCTCAAACTGATTACGCATCATAAATGTTGCGCGTGGGCAGTCAAATAATAAAAGTAAGATTTTAAAGAGTTCTTGGATAACTGAAATCTGAAAATTTTATTCTTTTTTGTAGTCAGTATCTCCAATCACAGACAAAATCAATCTGTGGCTCATTTTTAAACACACTAATTAATTTTCACTTTGTTTATCCCAGTCTTCCCATGGCCGAGTGGTTAGCGTGCTTGGCTACTGATCTAAGGGACCTGGGTTCGAGCCCCAGATAAGACATGGACGTTTGTGTTGTTTTTCTGCTGAGGTCCTGCCATCCTCTCAGACCTGTGGCATATAAACTGACAGACTCCTGTCAGACCTCTGTGGCAAACAGCTGCTTGAGGGGGTATTTATTATTATTTTTTTTTCTTATCCCATCGCAAAGTGCTTGTTTAGATGAAGGACCCTTTTTGTAGTGCAACTGATTGCATGTTTTGTGAAACTCGTTAATATTTAATTCCAAGTACAAATCCAAATTAGAACAAGTGCGACCCTAAGTTGACTGATCTGGTAAAAAAAAGTTTTAGGATGAATGTTTAACAGTAAAAGGGCAGGAGTGACTCGATAGCGCGCCAGGCTCATAATCTGTAGTTCCCAGGTTCGAGTCCCATCTGGACCAGCGTTGAGATTTATTTCTGCAAAACTCTCCACCCTGCCCATGGTCAGTACGGAATGCGGATGGGCTTGGAAAGGGTGCCGCCCGTCGGATAGGACATTAACCCATGGCTCCGTGTGTGGGAGAACCATACCATGTCACGTTAAATAACATGCTGGATGACCTTGATGGAAGGCAAACGTGTCATCTAACAGCTCTTCCATGGGATCTCAACCTCTGAGCTCTTGGGGGTTTTTGTGACCTGGCCATTTATGTGCTTGGAAAGGTCCATTGATGGGACGTGTTGGGAGATCCATACTTGTACATGTTAAAGATCATGCTGTTTGCCATCTCCCAACAACTGTCCCGTCTCTGATTCTCTGAGGTCCTTGTGATCTGGCCATTTAGCCTGATGTGTGTAAAACATCAGGCTAAATGGCCAGATCACAAGGTCTTCTCCATCCTCTGAGGTCCTTGTGATCTGGCCATTTAGCCTGATGTTTGTAAAACAGACAGCCTGTTATGCGCAAAAAAAGTGATCAGAAGTAAAACAAGCCGAATTTTACATCAAATAGGGTTAGCACACTTGGCTACTGTTGAACGGGACTAAGGTTTGAGCTCTAGTTGTAGATGTTTCTGTGTTGTGTCTACTGAAGGTTCCTTTCTCGCTGATCCCTATGATGTATTACATTGATAGGCTCCTGTTAAAACTTTCTGTGTCTTCATAAAGGAAAACATTTTTGGTACACTTTCAGTAGTAAAGAATCACAGGATATGTCCTGTAGACATTGGAACTCATGAAATAATAAGCTGAAAAAAATTGGTTTTGCCGTGAATGGAATTCGATCCCACGTCTTCTGAAAACGTGCCAGTTATGTTAACTACTACACCATCATCGGCTAACATTTTTTCTTCAGCAGGTGTGACAAACTTTCCGGACTTTTTTTATTTGATTGGCACAGTGACGCCATCTATCTGGGAAGTGGACAACTGTTTTGTCACTTAAAGATGAAATTAATATTTATTACTCACGGTCATGGTGTGAAATCAATGATTTACTTGTAAAGAATAACAGGATGTGTCCTATAGACATGGAACTCGTGAAATAATAAGCTGTAAAAAAATGGTTTTGTCGTCAATGGGATTCCGACCTATGTCTACTGGAAACATCGTCGAATGCATAATTTGAATAAAATTATATAAATTTTATTTGCTTCGTGCAAAATAAAATCCTCGGAAAGTTCTAAAGATGGGCCCTAAGCCCGTCTTTAGAACTCACATTTTAAAAGGTTTTCTAGCAATTAACTGAATTGTTAACAAGCGAAGTTATTTATATATACATACACAAGCAATAACCAATTTATAGTTATATTTCCACTATCTAGTTGAAGAATACCTTAATATTTTTATCTCATTAAAATATAGTTATGTTAGTAATTTGAGATCCTTACGATATCTAATTAATATTTTTATTCTGTTGGAACGCATTAAAAGATACCACAAACAGTCAATTTCCATTAACAGTAAAATATATATACCTAAAGTTTTATTCTTCTAAAGTTTCCTTTAACAATCACGATCAAAAGACATTACATATTTCCAACACAAGGCTTCAAATTTTCTCTGGAAAATTGAGCCCTACGTTCGTAGAGCTATATTTTTTTTATCTTTTTGAATCTATACACATGCCAAGCAAAATATAATAATGTTCAGCATTTTATTTTGGTTTTTTTATCTCAACTATTGGCCCACATCATAAATTCGGGCCGATGGGAAAAAGTGTTTATGCATCCCTGAAGTACAAAAGGCAAAAATGAAATATTTATCTGAAAGTTTCATAGTGCTGTAAAAAAATGGTTTTGCCGTCAATAGGATTCCGATCTATGTGCCCTGGAAACATGCCAGTTATGGTTGGGTTGTGTTGGGTTGTTTTACCTCTGAGCGGCACTTTTTTGCACACAATGGGCTAAACGGCCAGATCACATGGACCCCGAAGGCTCAGAGAAAGTTGGGGGAGGGGATCCACTGGAAAAGCTGTTGGGAGACAGATGGTAGCCTCCCGTCAAGGCCATCCAGCGTGTTCTTTAACGTGCACAGGGTATGTCTCTCCCGCACACGGGGCCACGGCTTAACGTCCCATCCGACGGACGGCGACCTTTCCAAGCCCATCGGTGTCCCCTACTGACCGTGGGCAAGGCGGGGAATTTTGCTGAGATAAATCTCAACGCTGACCCAGCTGGGACTCGAACCTGGGAACTACAGATTACGAGCATGACGCCAGTTATGGTAACCACTTTACTACTGAAATGATTTAAGAGTGCAAGGAGCTTTGTCCTTCGGAGCAGATAGTCGCCCACGGTGACATCTTAATACTCGGACCAATTCCAATGCAGAACGCGTTCGACCTTTGACCCGATTAGATCATATCGGTCCTCAGTTTGCTGCAATTTGTGAATCAAACCAAATGGACAAAAGGAATAAGGGGACGTTTTTCGAATCGAAAAAGTCATCGTTTGGAAATCGGAAATTTTGAAGAGGTAAGCGTTCTTTGATTTTGATTTGAAAATGAGAGATATTTCAAGGTAGATATGTTCTTTTTTTGTGGCAATCCAGAGTGCCAAAAAAAAAGTCTCCTTTCTCGCGGAAAACTGATTACGCATCATATATGCTGCGCGTGGGCAGTCAAATAATAAAAGAAAGATTTTGGAATTCTTGGATAACGGAAATTTGAATATTTTTATATTTTTTTGTAGTGCAAAGTGGTCAGTATCTCCAACCACAGACAAAGTCAATATGTAGCTCATTTCTAAACATGCTAGTTAATTTTCACTTGGTGTTCTGCTTACATTCAATTTTTTTTTTTGCTTTTAGCGATAAAACTTCTTTTACTTTTGAAGAAGTTTTGATGAAATATTTGTCGTCGCATTTTCCAATTCTCCCAAAAGACATTTGCGCCCTCTAGCGGTAGGGAAACGAAAAGATGTCGAAATTTTCAACGAATAATATATTTTCAAAAAATTTTTTTATTTAGTTTTAAAAAATAATTTTTTTTGGAAGCTTGGGTAGGGGACCCACTGGAGAGCTGTTAGGAGACAGATGGTAGCCATCGTCAAGGTCATCCAGTGTGTTTTTAAAGTGCACAGGGTAGGACGCTTTTTTGCACACGATGGATTAAATAACCAGGTCACAAGAACCCTGTAAGCCCAGAGGAGGCTGGGGTAGGGGACCCACTGGAGAGCTCTTAGGAGACAGATGGTAGCCATCGTCAAGGTCATCCAGTGTGTTTTTAATGTGCACAGGGTAGGACGCTTTTTTGCACACGATGGATTAAATAACCAGGTCACAAGAACCCTGTAAGCCCAGAGGAGGTTGGGGTAAGGGACCCACTGGAGAGCTATTAGGAGACAGATGGTAGCCATCGTCAAGGTCATCCAGTGTGTTTTTAACGTGCACAAAGTAGGACGCTTTTTTGCACACGATGGATTAAATAACCAGGTCACAAGAACCCTGTAAGCCCAGAGGAGGCTGGGGTAGGGGACCCACTGGAGAGCTCTTAGGAGACAGATGGTAGCCATCGTCAAGGTCATCCAGTGTGTTTTTAATGTGCACAGGGTAGGACGCTTTTTTGCACACGATGGATTAAATAACCAGGTCACAAGAACCCTGTAAGCCCACAGGAGGCTGGGGTAAGGGACCCACTGGAGAGCTATTAGGAGACAGATGGTAGCCATCGTCAAGGTCATCCAGTGTGTTTTTAACGTGCACAAAGTAGGACGCTTTTTTGCACACGATGGATTAAATAACCAGGTCACAAGAACCCTGTAAGCCCAGAGGAGGCTGGGGTAGGGGACCCACTGGAGAGCTCTTAGGAGACAGATGGTAGCCATCGTCAAGGTCATCCAGTGTGTTTTTAATGTGCACAGGGTAGGACGCTTTTTTGCACACGATGGATTAAATAACCAGGTCACAAGAACCCTGTAAGCCCACAGGAGGCTGGGGTAAGGGACCCACTGGAGAGCTATTAGGAGACAGATGGTAGCCATCGTCAAGGTCATCCAGTGTGTTTTTAACGTGCACAAAGTAGGACGCTTTTTTGCACACGGTGGATTAAATAACCAGGTCACAAGAACCCTGTAAGCCCAGAGGAGGCTGGGGTAGGGGACCCACTGGAGAGCTCTTAGGAGACAGATGGTAGCCATCGTCAAGGTCATCCAGTGTGTTTTTAATGTGCACAGGGTAGGACGCTTTTTTGCACACGATGGATTAAATAACCAGGTCACAAGAACCCTGTAAGCAAAGAGGAGGTTGCGGTAGGGGATCCACTGGAGAGCTATTAGGAGACAGATGGTAGCCATCGTCAAGGTCATCCAGTGTGTTTTTAACGCGCACACGGTAGGCGCCCAGCCTCCTCTGAGCTTACAGGGTTCTTGTGACCTGGCTATTTAATCCATCGTGTGCAAAAAAGCGTTCTACGCTGTGCTCGTTAAAAACACACTGGATGACGACGATGGCTACCATGTCTCCTAACAGCACTATAGTGGGTCCCCTCCCCCAACCTTCTCTGAACCTTCGGGGAACATGTGACCTGGCCATTTAGCCCATTGTGTGCAAAAATGTGCCGCTCAGAGGTAAAACAAACCAACCCAACCAACCCACACTTGTTGGGGCGGGGGTGGCTCAGTCGGTAGCGCGCCAGGCTCGTAATATCTGGTTCCCAGGTTCCAGTCCTAGCTGGGTCAGCGTTTAGATTTATCTCCGCAAAATTCTCCGCCCTCCCCACGGTCAGGAGGGAACACCGATGGGTTTGGAAAGGTCGCCGTCCGTCGGATGGGACGTTAAGCCCTAACCCCGTGTGCGGGAGTGCCATACGCTGTGCACCTTAAAGAACACGCTGGATGGCCTTGACGGGGGGCTACCATCTGTCTCCCAACAGCTGTTCCAGTGGGTCCCCTCCCCCAACCTTCTCTGAGCCTTCGGGGTCCATGTGACCTGGCCATTTAGCCCATGGTGTGCACAAAAGTGCCGCTCAGAAGTGAAACAATCCAACGTTAAAGAACACGCTGGATGGTCTTGACGGGAGGCTACCATCTGTCTCCTTACAGCTGTTCCAGTGGGTCCCCTCCCCCAACCTTCTCTGAACCTTCGGGGTCCATATGACCTGGCCATTTAGTCCATGGTGTGCACAAAAGTGCCGCTCAGAAGTGAAACAATCCAACGTTAAAGAACACGCTGGACGGCCTTGACGGGAGGCTACCATCTGTCTCCCAACAGCTGTTCCAGTGGGTCCCCTCCCCCAACCTTCTCTGAGCCTTCGGGGTCCATGTGACCTGGTCATTTAGCCCATGGTGTGCACAAAAGTGCCGCTCAGAAGTGAAACAATCCAACGTTAAAGAACACGCTGGATGGTCTTGACGGGAGGCTACCATCTGTCTCCTTACAGCTGTTCCAGTGGGTCCCCTCCCCCAACCTTCTCTGAACCTTCGGGGTCCATGTGACCTGGCCATTTAGCCCATGGTGTGCACAAAAGTGCCGCTCAGAAGTAAAACAATTCAACATTAAACAACACGCTGGATGGCCTTGACGGGTGGCTACTATGTCTCCCAACAGTTGTTCCAGTGGGTCATCTCCAACAATCTTCTCTGATCCTTTGGGGTCCATGTGACCTGGCCATTTAGCCCATGGTGTGCACAAAAGTGCCGCTCAGAAGTAAAATAATTCAACATTAAAGAACACGCTGGATGGCTTTGACGGGAGGCTACTATCTGTCTCCAAACAGTTGTTCCAGTGGGTCATTTCCCCAAGCCTTCTCTGAGAATTCGGGGCCCTTGTGACCTGGCCATTTAACCCATTGTATGGAAAAAACGTGCCACTTAGAGGTAAAACAACCTAACGTTAGAGAACACGCTGGATGGCCTCGACGGGAGGCTACCATCTGTCTCCCAACAGTTGTTCCAGTGGGTCATTTCCCCAAGCCTTCTCTGAGAATTCGGGGCCCTTGTGACCTGGCCATTTAACCCATTGTATGGAAAAAACGTGCCACTTAGAGGTAAAACAACCTAACGTTAGAGAACACGCTGGATGGCCTTAACGGGAGGCTACCATCTGTCTCCCAACAGCTGTTCCAGTGGGGCCCCTCCCCCAACGTTCTCTGAGTCTTCGAGGTCCTCGTAACCTGGCCTTTTAGCCCATGGTGTGCAAAAAAGTGCCGCTCAGAGGTAAAACAACCCAACCCACACTTGTGCGTTTTACGTGCGCTAGACCCACACGCTGTGGCGTTTGCGTCTAGCGCACGTGACTTATGCTGCAAGGCATGCCTCAAATCAGTTGAACGGCGCCATTTTCAGTGACTTACGCAGTAGCGCACATGGTTCCATCAGCAGTGGTTTTTTGTTCAGCATTCCGTGTATCTTCGTAGTTTGTCTGGTACATTTCGTTCAGTTTTTGTAATTATTGATCTTTTTTTTACGTTCAACATGTCGTCAGAACAAACATTGGCCTTTATAAATTATTAATAAATATATTCGTTATATAACATAATAAATTATTCGTTATAAAATTTATTATTAATAAAATAACATTGCAAAAAATAAAACCTTTATTTATAATATTATTAATAAATGTTTCACTATATATTCTACCTATGTTATATAACTCTACAAGTACTTGTTTTGACATGACATGGAACCTTCATCCGACATAAAGTAATTCACATTCATTCATTCTTATACCTACTAATCATCATTTATGTCCATTGCAACTTGACGTATACACTGGTGAATAATTGAAAACTATGTGATGCATAAGTGTAGACAGTTGAAGGCATGCGCTAGACTGCTTGGTGTTGAAAAATGGAATTGAAAGTTGAATGTGAGTTGGGTTGTTTTACCTCTGAGCGGCACTTTTTTGCACACCATGGGCTAAATGGCCAGGTCACATGGACCCCGAAGCCTCAGAGAAGGTTGGGGGAGGGGACCCACTGGTACATCTGTTCAGAGACAGATGGTAACTACCGTCAAGGCCATGCAACGTGTTGTTTAATGACCACAGTGTATGTCATTTTTTGCACACAATGGGCTAAATGGTCATGTCAGAAGGACCCCAAAGACTCAGAGAAGGTTGGTGGAGGGGACCCACTGGTACATCTGTTCAGAGACAGATGGTAACTACCGTCAAGGCCATGCAGCGTGTTGTTTAACGACCACAGGGTATGTCACTTTTTTGCACACAATGGGCTAAATGGCCATGTCAGAAGGACCCCAAAGACTCAGAGAAGGTTGGTGGAGGGGACCCACTGGTACATCTGTTCAGAGACAGATGGTAACTACCGTCAAGGCCATGCAGCGTGTTGTTTAACGACAACAGGTTATGTCACATTTTTGCACACAATGGGCTAAATGGCCATGTCAGAAGGACCCCAAAGACTCAGAGAAGGTTGGTGGAGGGGACCCACTGGTACATCTGTTCAGAGACAGATGGTAACTACCGTCAAGGCCATGCAGCGTGTTGTTTAACGACCACAGGGTATGTCACATTTTTGCACACAATGGGCTAAATGGCCATGTCAGAAGAACCCCAAAGACTCAGAGAAGGTTGGTGGAGGGGACCCACTGGTACATCTGTGCAGAGACAGATGGTAACTTCCCGTCAAGGCCATCCAGCGTGTTCTATAACGACCACAGGGTATGTCATTTTTACACACAATGGGCTAAATGGCCATGTCAGATGGACCCCAAAGGCTCAGAGAAGATTGGGGGAGGGGACCCACTGGTACATCTGTTCAGAGACAGATGGTAACTTCCCGTCAAGGCCATCCAGCGTGTTCTATAACGACCACAGGGTATGTCATTTTTACACACAATGGGCTAAATGGCCATGTCAGATGGACCCCAAAGGCTCAGAGAAGATTGGGGGAGGGGACCCACTGGTACATCTGTTCAGAGACAGATGGTAACTTCCCGTCAAGGCCACCCAGCGTGTTCTTTAACGACCACAGGGTATGTCGCTATTTTGCACACAAGGGGCTAAATGGTCTTGTCAGAAGGACCTCAAAGACTCAGAGAAGGTTGGGGGAGGGGACCCACTGGTACATCTGTTCAGAGACAGATGGTAACTTCCCATCAAGACCACCCAGCGTGTTCTATAACGACCACAGGGTATGTCAATTTTTTGCACACAATGGACTAAATGGCCATGTCAGAAGGACCCCAAAGACTCAGAGAAGGTTGGTGGAGGGGACCCACTGGTACATCTGTTCAGAGACAGATGGTAACTTCCCGTCAAGGCCATCCACCGTGTTCTATAACGACCACTGGATGGCCTTGATGAAAAAGTGACGACCACAGGGTATGTCACTTTTTTGCACACAGTGGGCTAAATGGCCATGTCAGAAGGACCTCAAAGACTCAGAGAAGGTTGGGGGAGGGGACCCACTGGTACATCTGTTCAGAGACAGATGGTAACTTCCCGTCAAGGTCATCCATCGTGTTCTTTAACGACCACAGGGTAGGTCACTTTTTTGCACACAATGGGCTAAATGGCCATGTCAGAAGGACCCCAAAGGCTCAGTGAAGGTTGGGGGAGGGGACCCACTGGTACATCTGTTCAGAGACATTTTAAATATAAGAACATTTTTATATAAACCTAATTCTGTCTCTAACAATATCAGAAAAACGAATTTTTCTTTTACAAATAAGACTTTTGTTTTACATTGTATGCATAGTTTGTATATAAAATGCATAAATTTATAAAAATGTATTTTACCTCGTATGAGATAAAAAAGAATCAACGGAAAGTTCCAACGATTACGATTGGTGACATTGAAAATTCATTTATTGTTATATTTCCAGGCATCTATTCCTGAATCCAGGCACGGACTTTGACCTTCTGAGACCCTAAGATATGTCAAATTTAAAAGGCCCCAAAAATTCGAAATTCTAAATACTTAATATTCCGACTGAAGAGAATATTAAAATGAACAATATGAAAATGTGAGGTGAAAACATTATATCAGAACTGCTATATAATGATAAGTGATTATAGCTGAGATAATTGTTTGAACAATAGATTAATTTTAATATTAAAACACTTATTTCTGTGACTTTCAATAACACGTCATTGATGATATCATGATATTTTAAGCTGCCACATTTCACTTTGGATAGACAGATAACTTTTTTTGCCTGATTGTTGTCCGCAGCTGATTCCTGATGTGCTTTAAATGGGATAGCGAGCCATTGCATCATACCAACATACCACCAGGACAGCTACAAAATTTCATTATTGAGAAATTAAGGAATTATTTCTATTTGTTCATTTCAATAAGGCTAGAGGGTCGTACAATTATTGCATATTAGTAGTTTAGTCCCATTATAGCGATCCCCCACGCACTGTGCTTCCCCCTATGACGTCACCGCCCACTTCCGGCTAATTAATAATCAATTAATAACTAATTAACAACCCAAAAATAATTAATCTCCTTTATTAAAAAAACATATTTATTAAAAAATTCCTGCCTCTTTATTAAAAAACACTTTCCTTCACCCCTTTTAAACCTGGCGCCATCTGGTGACTACTCATATTGAAACGAGTAGAGTATAAAATGTGCAATAAAGAAATCGAAGTATAGAATAAAACTAAAGTATTTCCCATTCTTTGGTATTATTAAATTTGGGTGGTTTAATATCATCCGGATGAAAAACTGCTCTGGAATTTGCTCAGTGTGGAACCAAAAAATCTAGCCCTCCCCGTCAAGAAATGTTTCTGGATGGGGGTTGTGAGATCAGATATTTGCTTTTACCTCATTTAGTATGCACCATCATACACATGAATTTTAACTTTTTGAAAATGCACAAAATAAATATCTGATATGTTTGTTTCGAATTTCATAATATAAAATTCGACGGTTTGAAATAATTTTTTCGTCCAACTACTCATCATTAAATATAGCTTCAATTTGTTTCCAGATGGTCATAAATAAAATTTGTATTATAGCACTTACGTACAGTCGCTCAAAAAATTATCCAGTTTATCAATAAATTTTGAAACTGTTACTATTCTCTTTTTGCCAAGAAAATATGTGATGCTTTCAAAATGTTTAATGGAAGGTAATGAAGGTTTGTAAATGGTAGCTAGGTAGTCACTGGAAGGAGAGCTATGCACCAATCCCCTGTGATGATGCATAGAACTGGCCAGGCCTAGCACCTAATGTCCAACCCCGCCTTCTCGTGGTGCGGACCGTTAGTACCTTTCAAAAGAGATACTCTCTTGTGGAAGTGAACGGAAGGGGAGGGCTGTCAGATTAGTGTGGCCTACTGATCTGGACAAATATGCCTACTTTTATTTTTTTTCTACCCTGCTGAGGAGTGGTCAACCACACAGGGTCCTGGTGCTGACCATATAAACCTACTGGACTGGACAGATATATGGTTCTGAGCTTGATTATGGATCCTGATTTTGCTGCACTGGTGGGCTTCTGTGGAGGGAAAATCTTCCGCTGTGTTTTCTATTTGTTTGTGGGTTGACAGCCCCAAGTGAATAGATTCACAGGATATGTTTATCAGCTGGTGGATAATCCTGAGCAGAAGTCATCGCAGGCACCTGAACTCTTTGCTTCTATTGGCATCGTCAAATTCTAAATTGGAGGAAGTCTTCCAGTGTAGATGGCTTCAGCTTTTAGTATTGGGGGAACGGGTCTTTGCCGCATGTCTGCGATTAGGAGGCTGTTTGATATTGTCGGCATTCCCTCTCTCAATAAACATAGTTTCTTTAAACATCCCACTAACCATTTTCTCTCCATAGGTAGTTGGAATGTGAGGACTCTGCACAGAGCTTTTTCTCTTGATGTCCTCACACAAGAATTCCACCGTTATAATTCAGATATTCTTGGCTTGCAAGAGACCAGATGGACAGATAAAGGTCAGATTCTTAAAAATAAACTTAAATTTCTCTTTTCAGGGAGGGACGACAATAAGCATCACCAAGGCGTGGGTCTGCTTCTCAGCAGACACACTAGCGATGCTCTTCTAGGATATGAGTGCATTAATGAAAGGTTTCTTACAGCAAAATTTCAGACAAGCGTTAAAGACTTGAATGTTATCTGCTGTTATGCCCCCACTGAGGATGCCGATGAGGATGAGAAGGATAGGTTTTATGAACAACTTCAGGATATTTTGAATTCAGTCAAGAAAGGAGATATTACCCTTGTTCTAAGTGACTTCAATGCCAAAGTTGGTATTGACTCTGCTCTTTGGGGAGGAGTAACAGGCCCTTTTGGTATTGGTAGCTGCAATGGCAATGGGCAACGTCTCCTACAGGTAAGTAAACTCAATGGATTCAGAATAACTAACACTTATTACAAACACCGCGACATACATAAGTACACATGGGTTTCACCTGATGGGCTGCATAAGAATATAATTGATTACATATTAATTAACAGCAAATGGGCTAGTTCTGTTAGGAATACCAGGGCATATAGGGGAGCTGAAATTGGATCTGACCATTACCTTGTTAAAAGTGTGTTGCAACTTAAACTTAAAAAGTGTTGTGCTAGGGTTAAAAAATTTACTTTTAATACTGAAGCTCTGAAAGACCCAGTTATAGCCAAAGCTTACCATGATAGGTTACTTAGTCATTATGATAGTCATAGTTTGCTTACTACTGAAGTTGAGGTATTGGGATGATTTTAAACTTGAATGGGATCATTTTAAACAGGCTTTTTTTACACTAACAGTACTCTTTTAGGAAAAAAGGAGCAGAAGAGGCAAAATTGTCTTAATGATAAGGCACTTGAGCTTATTTTGGAAAGAAAGAACTGCAGGAATGCCCTTAATCAATACCCTACTAGTCCTAATAGAAAGCATTACAGAGACCTTAATAAACTTGTAAAGGATCAGTTAGCTGCTGATAAGAATCTTTGGCTTGATGGTTTGGCTGACAAAGCCGAGGAAGCAGTTAGACAGCACAACAGCAGAGAGCTGTACCAGATAGTTACTGTTTTGTGTGGTAGAAAACGGACAGGCATACAAGGATTGAAGGATAAACAAGGTAAGGTTATAGAAGGGGAGGATTCTGTCATGGCTAAGTGAGCTGAGCATTTCAGTGATGTTCTAAACAATGTAGTTAGTTCTACTCCCATTGTTTGCAATGATGATAGATGCATTGGTGGCTTTAATGTTGGACCTATAACACAATCTGAAGTTATTTTGGCTGTTTCTGAACTTAAACTTCATAATTCCACAGGGGTAGATGAAATTACTGCTGAAATGCTTAGAGCTGGAAATGTTTCGGTTACCACTTGCATGACTGAAATTCTGAATATCTTTTATGATAAAGGCATGGTTCCTAAGGATTTTACCAGAGCTATTGTTATCCTTATTTTCAAAAAAGGTGATCGCAGTTCTTGTGATAACTATAGGGGTATCAGCCTACTCTCTGTTCCAGGTAAAGTTCTTTCCTTGATTGTGCTTAATAGAATTAAGAATCTGGTTGACAGTCAATTGCGTGATGAGCAATGTGGATTCAGAAGTGGTAGGGGATGTGTGGATCAGATATTTTCACTTAGGCAGATTCTTGAGAAATGTTTAGAGTTTCAGAAACCTTTGGTTGCTAGCTTTGTTGATTTCAAAAAGGCTTTCGACTCTGTTGATCGTCATAATTTGTGGTTGATTGTGAGATCATATATCGTATACCAGACAAGTTAGTTAACATTATGAAAGCTCTCTATAATAACACTGAGTCGTGTGTGAGAGTTGGTAAGGCTTGTAGCAATTGGTTTAGCATTACTTCTGGTGTTCGACAAGGGTGCATTTTGTCTCCTTTTCTCTTTAGCTTGGTTATTGATTATGTTATGCGAAATTCACTTCAAGGGAAAGATTTTGGCCTTAAATGGGCTGGAGATACGAAAATTTCAGATTTAGATTATGCTGATGATTTAGCCCTTTTGGCAAATGATGTTGATGAGATGAACTCTTTCATTCGAGCTGTTGATGAGACTGGTAGTAGGGTAGGTGTGGTTATAAACAGAGGGAAAACTAAAGTGATGAAAATTGGTCAGGCAGGCTGTGATTCAGTTAATCTGAATGGTTGCCGTCTTGAGCAGGTGTCACAGTTTAATTATCTTGGGAGCTATGTAACAGATAATGGTGATGTGCGGCATGAGATTAACAGACGAATAGGGATTGCTGCCGGGACTTTTAAGAACCTATGGATAGTGTGGAGAAATAGGCGTATACACCTAAAGACTAAAATTAGACTGTATAATAGTTTGGATCTTTCTAGGGTTAGTTATGGTAGTGAAACTTGGACACTTTGTAAATATGATTACGGGAAACTAGATGCTTTTGATTTTACATGTTTACGCAGTATCTTGGGTATTAAGTGGTTCAACTTTGTAACTAATGATGAGGTTAGGTAAAGGAGTTTGCAACCTCCTTTAAGCAGCATATTGTGCAGAGAGAGACTCCGTTGGTTTGGCCATGTTGCCCGTATGAATAATTATAGATTGGCGAATAGGATTATGAACAGTGTGCCTAAAGGCCTCAGAAAGAAGGGGAGACCTAGGATGCGGTGGGCAGACAATGTCAAACAAGACCTTGTTAGAATTGGTGTGCAGTGGCCAGATGCAGTAGATGTAGCTCAGCTTAGACTTGCTTGGAGAACTAAAATGCACTGTCTGGTTTGACCTCCGTAGCCCATGTCTGCTTGAGGATGATGATGATGATGATGACGACTTTGAACAAAATTTTGATTATGATTCATTTTTGTCTTTATGGCTGAAAATTATATAAAAATAGCAAAGGAATATGAGAAATTAAAAAAAAAATATTCATAAAATTATTAGTAAAAGAATTAAATTTCAAAATACCGAACTTATTTCATGAATCTTCGCTTTGTTTAATCAGAATTAATATCGTTTTTATCAGGCCTATTTAAACCAAAGAAGTTACTGAAGAGTCACTAGATAAAAATTATGTACCTAATGAACCACTAGAATGAGTAATGCAATGAACTAAAAAAAATATATATGTACTTATACATATATTTCTAATTAATGAAGAATATATCTTAATTTAGAAAACAAAATATACATTTTTAATGGATACTATGAATCGGGAAAAGTGTTTAGTTTTCGTCTGAAAATATTCGTCAGAAAATTTGAAAAAACGAGATGGATTCAGTTAATTGGTTATTTGTTTTTTGAATGAGGGTTTGCCTGAGACTGGTCTGTAAATGGTAGCTAGGTAGTCACTGGAAGGAGAGCTATGCACCAATCCCCTGTCATGATGCATAGAACCAGCGAGGCCTACTTTTAGGAATCTATGGAGAGTGTGGGACTAAAGTCCAAAATTACACTATATAATAGTTTGATTCTCTCTAGGGTAAGTTATGGCAATGAAACGTGGATGCTTTGTAAACATGATAACAGGAAACTAGATGCTTTTATTCTAAATATTTATGCAGTATCTTGGGCAATAGGTTGTTTAACTTTTTAACTAATGATGAGGTAAGGCAAAGGAGTCGGCAACCTCCTTTAAGCAGCATATTGTGCAGAAAGAGACACCGTTGGTTTGGCCATGTTGCCCGTATGAATAATTATAGATGGGCGAATATGGTTATGAACAGTGTGCCTAAAGGCCTCAGAAAGAGGGGGAGACCTAGGGTGCAGTGGGCAGACAATGTCAAACAGGACCTTGTTAGAATTGGTGTGCAGTGGCCAGATGCAGCAGATGTAGCTCAAGGACAGACTTGCTTGGAGAATTAAATTGCACGGTATGGCTGGACCTCCGTAAACCATGGCTGTTTGAGGATGATGATAAGAAAGTGTGTGCCGTCAATCATTTATTTCATTGTTATATTATTAACTCTAATCATGTTTATGAGAGCAATTAAAATAGTTAAAAGTAAATAGAATTTCTTCGGATCGAGGACGAGGATGGCTCACTCGGTAGCGCTCCACGCTCATAAACTGCAGTTCCCTTGTTAGAGTCCCACCTGGGCCAGCATTGAGATTTATCTGTAGAAAACTCCTAGACTTCTGTCAGTAGGATACACTGCTAAGCTTGGAAATGTAGACGTCCGTCGGTTGGACATTAAGGCATGTCGTGCACGTTAAAGAACACACTGGTTGGCCTTGACGGGAGGCTACCATCTGTCTCCAAACACCTGTACAAATGTACTATTTGTTGCCAGATGTTCGGCAACCACGGCAATCCCCGGTTCCGTCTTTACGACAATACCAAGTTAACGGAAAACCGTGACTATCTAGAGTCGAGGGCAAGAATGCGCTATATAGACACACCTCAACCCCGAATCTCACATGGCAGCAGTCCTGTAGATGGAAAGCTAACCACCGGTAGAAACCTGTAATTTAATCTGTTCCCCGGTTAACCATGAACAAGGATATGTAAATCCAAGTTCGCTCGGCACCCATGATGGAGACTCTTAAGTGAGGCCCAGACTCTGAAAGGGCTCGTGCCTACTAGTGGACCAAATCCGTTTTGCCATGCCCTTGAACTTGTTCCACGGAGCACCTGATGTTGAGGTCTCGACACCGTCCAACCAGCGCACTAAACTGGTCAGCGAAGTCTTCGACCTCGGTTGGTCTTGGCTTTGTCCAACCGCGGATCCAATCCGGTCAGCAAAGCCTTCAACCGGGTGCTGGACCCGAAGCCCCCCCCTCAAAACGTCAAGGTGGTCCCCTATCGGGGGGAGGGGGCAACAGCTGTACATTGAGTCCCCTCCCACAACCTTCTCTGAGCCTACGAGGTCCTTGTGACCAGGCCCTTTATCCCATGTGAGCAAAAAAGTGCCGTTCACAGATAACCCAACACATTAACAACCAATTAACTCTTGTGATCAACATATGGCCAGTGTTGCCAAATGAATTAAAAAAAATTTCCGAAAAAATCCACAAAAATTTCACGCGGTTATGACCTAGGAGTCTGGGGAAACTACAAGCCTATAGCAGTGGTTCAAAAAGGGTGTGCCCGATAATTATCGATGATATTTGCAGATAGCAAGAAGTCTATAAACCCTTTTGTTATTGTTTTCCGCTGGTGATTTTTTTTCACATTTTCCGTTTAATCAAAAATTTATCCATGCTGAGTGGTTAGCGAGCTTGATTACTGATCAAAGGGACCTGGGATCGAGCCCCGGGTAAGGCATGGATATTACTCTTGCTTTGCTGCTGAGGTCGTGCCATCCTCACAGACCTAGTTCTTTGGCGTGTAAAATGACAGTCTTCTGTCAGACCTCTGTGTCAAACAACTTGCTTGAGGAGGTGTTTATTTATTTCTTATTTTTAATTAAATTTATTGTCATTTTTACTAGCAATTCGAAATCATATGTTGGAAAACAGATCATACTTACTCGATTCAAATTTACTGCGTGGTATGGTTGTCAGTTTGTTTGCAAATTCTCCCTGCCTGATGCCCCAGACTTATTCCATTCGCTGGCTGTGGTGACGTGTTCGCCGCGACTGACGTCAAACTGTTCAAAGTTCCCCCTCCCAATTCGACCTTTCAGCAACCTTTGACCCCCGCTTAGCTTTCGCTCTCGCTTTGGATAATCCCTCACTTGACCGCATTTGGTAACCCAAAGGAAGAAAGCAGCAAGAATTGTTAATGGCTATTTTTTCAATCTAATGAAATCTTCGCTTCTATTGTAAATCGTCTGTTTTCGAGAGGTAAAAATTGTTTGATTTTTGTTTATAAATGACAGATATTTAAAAGAAAAATTAGATTTTTATTTCTTGTGGTAATCCGTAGTTCTTTCTCAAAGGATAGGATATCATGCATATTGCACGTGGGCAGTCAAATCAAACAAAGCAAGATTTCGAATATTTCTCGTGTAGTGAAAATAACAATATTTTTAATATCTGTTGGTAGTGCGAGTGAACAGTTTTTACAAAAACTGATAAAGTTAATTTGTAGCTCACTTAATTGAGGAAACAGGATTATTTTTTATTTTTTTTTCTTCAGACATCAAAGTTTTTGAATTTAGAGTTAAATGCTCTTCTTTTTAGAAGGGAGGGGGAGATATTGTTGGAGAAGTCTTGATGAAATATTTGACCTCGCATTGTGCAATTATTCCAAAAGTGTTAATTAAACTCTAGCGGTGGAGAAAATGGGAAACTGCCAGATATTTGAACGAATATTGCAAACAATCAATAGAGCGCAATTATTTCTAATCAACGCACACCTATGAATACGATACAATTGGTATATAATACAAAAGTATTTTTTAGTAATACAATGCCGGAAGTATAGGGGTGTTAGTAGGGCCCAGCAATGGGAGGACTGAAATGTTGTAGAAATTTCTTTCAAACTTAAAATTTACAGTTACCTTCTTTTTTGTTATAGTTTTTAAAATATATTGATTCGTTTTATTTTTACGCATAATGCACCATATGTCTAGGTCACAAGGACCCCGAGAGTTCAGAAAATTTGGGGACCCAAATGGAGAAATATTGCGAGACAGATGGTAGTCTCCGGTCAATGCCATCCAACGTGTTCTTTAATGTGCACATAGTATGGCTCTCTTAGTCACATAAGACCACGGCTTAACATCCCAACTGACGGATGGCAGCCTTTTCTAACCAATTGGTATCCCCTAATGACCGTGGGCAGGGTGGGAAGCTCGGTCAGTAGGGCTGGGACTCGAATCTGGGGAATGTATATTACGAGCCTGGCGTACTATCGACTGAGACCCCCCCCCCCCGATATTTTGCATAAAGATATTTAAAAAAAACACACACACACAAATTGATCCATTGATTATTTTTTAGCATTTCTTTTACAAATTAATATTTGTGGGTTTTTTTTCATTATGTAGGGAAATATTTTCCTTTCATAAAATAAATACCCCCCCCCCCCCCACCAACTCAAGCAGTCGCTTACCACAGAGGCCTAACAGTTTACATGCCATTGTTGTAAATCTGTGAGAATGGCAGGACCTCAGCAGAAAAACAGCACAAACGTCCATGCCTTATGCAGGGCTGGAACCCAGATCCCTTAGATCAGTAGCCAACGGGGCTCGAATCCAGATCTCTTAGATCAGTAACCAACGGGGCTCGAAACCAGATCCCTTAGTTCAGTAGCCAATGGGGCTCGAACCCAGTTCCCTTAGATCAGTAGCCAACGGGGCTCGAACCCAGATCCCTTAGATCAGTAGCCAACGGGGCTCAAACCTAAATCCCTTAGATCAGTAGCCAAGCGCGCTAACCACTCGGCCATACCTTATGCTTATTTCATTTTTGTTATAAATGTACTTACTACAAATATGTCTGGAAAAATTATTTGATCACAGTTTGACGAAAAAGTGTTTGTCTAGAAAGTATGTCGTCAATCATTTATTTTATTGATATATTATTAACTATAATCATGTTTATATAATAATTAAAATATTAATGCTGTTTGGAACGAGGACGGTGTGGCTCAGTCAGTAGCGCTTCAGGGTTGTAATCTGCCGTTATCTGGTTCCGGTCCCAGCTGGGCAAGCGTTGAAATTTGTCTCCCCCAAACTTCCTGCCAATGGTCAATAAGTGACCCTGATGGATTTGGAAAGGGCATTAAGCTGTGGCCCCGTGTGCGGGAGAGCCTTATATTGTGCTCGTTAAAGAACACGCTGGATGGTCTTGACCAGAGGCTACCATCTGTCTCCAAAGAGATGTTCCAGTGAATCCACTCTCCAAACCTGCTCTGAGCCTTCGGGGTCTTTGTGACTTGGCCATTTATCCCGTTGTATACAAAAAAAAGTGCCGCTCAGAGGTAAAACAACCCAACTGTTCGGAACAAAAAATATTGGAATTACTACTAGACCCTAAAATGTCGCTTTTGAGATCTTTCAAAGGGACATTCTTTTATTAATGGGGGCGGGGGTGGCTCAGTCGGTAGCGCGCCAGGCTCGTAATCTGTAGTTCCCAGGTTCGAGTCCCAGCTGGGTCAGCTTTGAGATTTATCTCCGCAAAATTCCCCGCCCTGCCCACGGTCAGTAGGGGACACCGATGGGCTTGGAAAGGCCGCCGTCCGTCGGATGGGACGTTAAGCCATGTCCCGCGTGCGGGAGACCATACCCTGTGCACGTTAAAGAACACGCTGGATGGCCTTGACGGGAGGCTACAATCTCTCTCCCAACAACTGTTCCAGTGGGTCCCCTCCCCCAACCTTCTCTGAGCCTTCGGGTTCCATGTGACCTGGCCATTTAGCCCATTGTGTGCAAAAAAGTGCCGCTCAGAGATAAAACAACCCAACCCAAATCTTTTATTAATGCAAGAGAATACCTAAAAGTAACGAAAATGTGTGTGTATCAATTAAAACATTGATATAATATAATCAAAACATATTTAACCTTATTAGTTAGTTTTCACATGTACAGGAAATATTTCAAATTCAATTTTTTCTGTGTCCGAGTCTGCATGAATCTCGAGTCATATGTGCTGTTTGGAGTTCGATATTTCTTGTTCCCTTGTTCTTGTTGGAGTGGGTTCGGGCACTGCCCGACAGAGCCCGAACTATCCTCTAATACTTGCTTGCCTTCGGATATTACGCTTATATCCTAAACGATTACTCTCTGTGGGTACAGTCGCTTCGTGTCACGTGACACGAAGGTTGCCAAATCATTAATTTTTAAAAAAATCTTTGCCAGATATTTTTTCTGAATTCTGTAATCAACCATAGTGTTCGGATACTTTTTAATATATATAATGCGTATGAATATATAATGCAATGAATATGGAGCGTGTGCAGTTACCGTTCACAGCAAACTGCAGCGGTTGCGCTTAATGTTCAAAGCACATTGGATCGTGTGCGCTCACAAAGACCTGGATCGTGTGGGCTCACTCACGGAAATATTGAGCGTGTGCAGTTACTGTTCACAGCAAACTGGAGCGGTTGCGGATAATATTCACAGCATATTGGATCGTGTGAGCTCACAAAGACCTGGATCGTGTCGGCTCACTCACGGAAATATTGAGCGTGTGCAGTTACCGTTCACAGCAAACTGGAGCGTGTGCAGTTGCTGTACACGCTCCAGATATTTTTCCTGAATTCTGTAATCACGTGACACGAAGGTTGCCTGATCACTAATTTGTAAAAAATCATTGCCAGATATTTTTTCTGAATTCTGTAATCAACCATAGTGTTCGGATACTTTTTTGAGCGACTGTACAATTAAGAATTATTGCTCTCAGAGAGAATGCTTAATTTTGACAGTACGCTTTCGAAAAGTTAATGTTTTGTGTGGTAGAAAACGAACAGGTATACAGGGATTGAAGGATAAACAAGGCAAGGTTATAGAAGGTGAGGATTCTGTCATGGCTAGGTGGGCTGAGCATTTCAGTGATGTTTTAAACAATGTGGTTAGTTCTACTCCCATTGTTTGCAATGATGATAGATGCATTGTTGGCTTTAATGTTGGCCCTATAACACAATCTGAAGTTAGTTTGGCTATTTCTAAACTTAAACTGCATAAATCCCCAGGGGTGGATGAAATTATTACGGAAATGCTTAGAGCTGGGAATGTTTCAGTTACCATTTGGATGACTGAAATTTTGAATAACTTTTATAATAAAGGCATGGTTCCTAAAGATTTTACCAGAGCTATTATTATCCCTATTTTCAAAAAAGGTGATCGCAGTTCTTGTGATAACTATAGGGGTATCAGCCTACTCTCTGTTCCAGGTAAAGTTCTTTCCATGATTGTGCTTAATAGAATTAAGAATCTGGTGACAGTCAATTGCGTGATGAGCAATGTGGATTCAGAAGTGGTAGGGGATGTGTAGATCAGATATTTTCACTTAGGCAGATTCTTGAGAAATGTTTAGAGTTTCAGAAACCTTTGGTTGCTAGCTTTGTTGATTTCAAAAAGGCTTTCGACACTGTTGATCGTCATAATTTGTGGTTGATTGTGAGATCATATGGCATACCAGACAAGTTAGTTAACATAATGAAAGCTCTCTATAATAACACTGAGTCATGTGTGAGGGTTGGTAAGTCTTGTAGCAATTGGTTTAGCATTACTTCTGGTGTTCAACAAGGGTGCATTTTGTCTCCTTTTCTCTTTAGTTTGGTTATTGATTATGTTATGCGAAATTCACTTCAAGGAAAAGCTTTTGGCCTTAAATGGGCTGGAGATACGAAAATTTCTGATTTAGATTATGCTGATGATTTAGCCCTTTTGGCAAATGATGTTGATGAGATGAACTCTTTCATTCGAACTGTTGATGAGACTGGTAGTACAGTAGGTTTGGTTATAAACAGAGAGAAAACTAAAGTGATGAAAATTGGTCAGGCAGGTTGTGATTCAGTTAATCTGAATGGTTGCAGTCTTGAGCAGGTGTCACAGTTTAATTACCTTGGGAGCTGTGTAACTGATACTGGTGATGTGCGGCATGAGATTAACAGACGAATAGGTATTGCTGCCGGGACTTTTAAGAATCTATGGAGATTGTGGAGAAATAGGCGTATACACCTAAAGACTAAAATTAGACTGTATAATAGTTTGGTTCTTTCTAGGGTTAGTTATGGTAGTGAAACTTGGACGCTGTGTAAGCAAGATAACAGGAAACTAGATGCTTTTGATTCTAGATGCTTACGCAGTATCTTGGTTATTACCTCCTTTAAGCAGCATATTGTGCAGAGAGAGACTCCGCTGGTTTGGCCATGTTGCCCGTATGGATAATTATAGATTGGCGAATAGGGTTATGAACAGTGTGTCTAGAGGCCTCAGAAAGAAGGGGAGACCTAGGATGCGGTGGGCAGACAATGTCAAACAGGACCTTGTTAGAATTGGTGTACAGTGGCCGGATGCAGCAGATGTAGCTCAGGACAGATATGCTTGGAGAATTAAACTGCGCAGTCTGGTTGGACCTCCGCAGCCCATGGCTGCTTGAGGATGATGATGATGATGATGATGACATATTTGCGAAATACTACAATACGCAGTTTCCGAATTCTCCCAAAAGCTTCCATTACGCCATCTAACGGTGGAAATTTTTGAAAAGTTCAAAATTTTAAAGTAATACCGTAAATAATGTTTTTATGGTAGAAATTCGAACTTTGGTTGTAGAATGTCAAAGTCATTAAGTTTTCATTGGCAACAATGAATTGACCTTAACTTTTAAAGAGTGAAAAAAAAATATAAATTTCATTCTCTTTGAAAACGAGATTTCCAGAGGCGATGTGCGTTCCTTCAGTTCTTGAAGTACCAATGAAACATTGCTGTTTGCATTATTCCCAATCATTTGATTTTGTTCGAATATCAATTCTTAAGAGGTGCAAAAGTCAGAAAATGAAAAACTTCATTCTATTTGAAAACTAAAAGCCATGATAATGCAATGGGCGTTTCGTGTTCTAAACATTTTTACCGATTGCTTAAAACCCGGGCCGATCTTGGGAGTTAGAATTATAGTAAGAGTAATAAAGGAAAGAGAAAACAAACTTGTTAACTTTTTTATATTTTATGCATTTTTAAAGAAATTTTTAAAGACTTGTAAAAAAGTTGGCTGTTCCGTGTTTTTAGCGCGCTTGTCTATTGATCACAGGGACCTAGATTCGAGGCCCGTTAAGGCATGGAGGTTCGTCTTGGTTTATTGTTGAGGTCCTGCCATTCTCACAGACCTTCTACTGTGGTGTATAAACCGAGAGTCTCCTCTCAGACCTGGGGCGGGGTGGTTCAATCGGTACCACGCCACGCTCGTTAACTGCAGGTTCGAGTCCCAGCTGCGTCAGCATTGGGATTTACAACCGCAAAATTCCTTGCCCACATCCAATAGGTACAACTATGGACTTGGAAATCCGCCCTCCATCCGATGAGATGTTAAGCCGTGGCCCTGTGTGCTGGAGACCCATGCTGTGTACACGTTTAAGAACACGCTGGATGGCCTTGACGGGAGGCTACAATCTGTCTCCCAACAGCTGTTCCAGTGGGTCTCCTCCCCCAACCTTCTGTGAGCATTCGGGGTCCTTGTAACCTGGCCATTTAGCCCATGATGTGCCAAAAAGTATCCCTCAGAGGTAAAACAACCCAAAGTTGAAGAACACGCTGGATGGCCTTGACGGGAAGCTACAATCTGTCTCCAAACAGCTGTTCCAGTGGGTCCCCTCCCCTAACCTTCTCTGAGCCTTAGGGGTCCATGTGACCTGGCCATTTAGCCCATGTGACCATCGTGTGCAAAAAAGTGACGCTCAGAAGTAAAACAACCTAACGTTAAAGAACACACTGGATGGCGTTGACGGGAGGCTACCATCTGTCTCACAACCGTTGTTCCCGTGGGTCTCTCCCCCAACATTCTCTGAGTCATTGCAATCCTTGTGACCTGGCCATTTAGCCCATTGTGTGCAAAAAAGTGCCGCTCAAAAGTAAAACACCCCAACTTTGAAGAACACGCTGGATGGCCTTCACAGGTGGCTACCATCTGTCTCTCAACAGTTGTCCAAGTGGGTCCCCTCCCCCAAACTTATCTGAGCCTCTCGTGTACAAGTGACCTGGGCATTTAGTCCATTATGTGCAAAACAGTGCCACTCAGATCTAAAATATTCCAATGTTAAAGAACACGCTGGATGGCCTTGATGGGAGGCTACCATCTGTCTCCCAACAGCTGTTCCAGTGGGTACCATCCCCAAACCTTCTCTGAGTCTCGGGTGTCCTAGTGATCTGGTCATTTAGTCAATTTTATTAAATTATTGTAAGCTTTGTTTAATTGTGTGCAAAACACGGCCATTCAGAACTAAAGAATCCAATTTTAAAGAACACGCTGGATGGCATTGACATCTACCTCCCAACAGCTGTTACAGTGGGTCTCCTTCCCCGACATTTTCTGAATTTTCCGGTCCTTGTGACCTGGACATTTAGTCCACTGTGTGCAAAAAAAGTGCCATACTCAATGCACGTTAAAGAACAAACTGTCTGACTTTGATGGGAGGCAACCATTTGTCTCCCAACAGCTTTCCAGTGGATCCTATCCCCCAACCTTATCTTAATCCTTGTTGTCCTTGTGACCTGGACATTTAATCCGCTGTGTGCAAAAAAGGGCGATACTCTGTGCATAATAAAGAACACGTTGGATGGCCTTGACGGAAGGTTACCATCTGTCTCTCAACAGCTGTTCCAGTGGGTCCCTTCTGCCAAACTTATCTGAGCCTCTGTGGTCCTTGAGACCTGGGCATTTAATCCACTGTGTGCAAAAAAGGGCGATACTCTGTGCATAAAAAAGAACACGTTGGATGGCCTTGACGGAAGGTTACCATCTGTCTCTCAACAGCTGTTCCCGTGGGTCCCTTCTCCCAATCTTATCTGAGCCTCTGTGGTCCTTGTGACCTAGACATTTAATCCACTGTGTGCAAAAAAGAGCGATACTCTGTGCATGTTAAAGAACACGTTGGATGGCCTTGACGGAAGGTTACCATCTGTCTCTCAACAGCTGTTCCCGTGGGTCCCTTCTCCCAATCTAATCTGAGCCTCTGTGGTCCTTGTGACCTGGACATTTAATCCACTGTGTGCAAAAAAGGGCGATACTCCGTGCATAATAAAGAACACGTTGGATGGCCTTGACGGAAGGTTACCATCTGTCTCTCAACAGCTGTTCCCGTGGGTCCCTTCTCCCAATCTTATCTGAGCCTCTGTGGTCCTTGAGAGCTGGGCATTTAATCCACTGTGTGCAAAAAATGGCGATACTCTGTGCATGTTAAAGAACACGTTGGATGGCCTTGACGGAAGGTTACTATCTGTCTCTCAACAGCTGTTCCCGTGGGTCCCTTCTCCCAATCTTATCTGAGCCTCTGTGGTCCTTGAGACCTGGACATTTAATCCACTGTGTGCAAAAAAGGGCGATACTCGTGCATGTTAAAGAACACGTTGGATGGCCATGACGGAAGGTTACCATCTGTCTCTCAACAGCTGTTCCCGTGGGTCCCTTCTCCCAATCTTATCTGAGACTCTGTGGTCCTTGAGAGCTGGGCATTTAGCCCATTGTGCGCAAAACAGTGCCACTCAGAACTGAAACAATCCAACATTAAAGAATACGACGTATGGCCTTGAAGGGATGCCACCATCTGTCTCCCAATAGCTGTTCCAGTAGGTTCCCTCCCCCAAACTTTCTCTGAGATTTCGGGGTCCTTGTGACGTGGCCGTTTAGCCCATTTTCTGCAAAATAAGTGCCGCTCAGAGGTAAAACACCCGATACGAGGGCACGGGACGGCTGTTAAGAGATTTACGCTGATTCATTCCCCCCCCCCCCTTAACTCCAGGGGATATAAAAGAAAATTTTTGAATTTAAGAGATAATCTATATGTTAATATTGTATTTAAATTTAATGAAATATATCTAGCTGCCAGTCATCCATTATTTCGAATTACTACTTGGCCGAGTGGTTAGCACGCTTGGCTACTAATTTAAAGGACCTGGGTTCAAGCCCCGGGTAAGGCATGGCAGTTTGTGTTGTTTTTCTGCAGAGGGCCTGCCATTCTCTCAGACCTTCTACTATGGCATATAAACTGACACCTCCTGTCAGACCTATGTGGCAAGCAGCTGCTTGACGGGGTATTTATTTATTTTATTTTACTTAAAAAAAAAAATTCTGGAAATTGAAAACTTCATTCTCTTTTAAAACGAATATCCCATAGTCGCCTGAGACAAAATGTTATCTTACTGATTTCACTGTTATTGAATCAGAGTTAATCAGCAAAATTCAATTACTTTATTTTTTTCAATCCCAACAAAAATTTCATTTCTAATTATTTTCCAGGAAAGAAAATAGAGAGCATTTTCCACAATTAATATTCTGATTGCTGCACGAGATTTCTCAGTTCGCTTTTTCCCTACAGTATTAATTGTGCATTGCTGAAATACCGTAGAAATGTACATTAAAATTCTAGAAATATTACTTATGGAGTCAGTTATCGATTCACGAGGGAAGATTTACGGACATATGTCAGGGTTAGCTGGTTTTTGGAATAACGCGGCCATTTTATTTACATCAATCATTTTTCAACGTGGATATTTTTTCTAATAACGCAGTTTGAAGTCAAAAATTTGCAAAGAACCTTACGGAAAAAGAAACCGCGAAACCTGAACCTCAACACCACCTCGGTCTAAGAGGTGGAAATAGATGAGGAAGCATCCATACTTTTCCAACTCAGTCACCTAACTGAAATGATCACCTAACCCTGATCTACACTTTCGTTTCGTCAGTCATATCATAACCTAATCCTGATTCACATTTTCGTTTGGTCAGTCATATGATCACTAAATCCTGATCCACACTTTCGTTTGGTCAGTCTTATGATCACCTAACCTTGATCCACACTTTCGTCTGGTCAGTCACATGATCACCTAACCCTGATTCACACTTTCGTTTGGTCAGTCATATTTTCACCTAACCGTGATCTACACTTTCGTTTGGTTAGTCATATGATAATCTAACCCTGATCCACACTTTCGTTTGGTCGGTCATATGATCACCTAACCCTGATCCACACTTTCGTTTGGTCAGTCATATGATCACCTAACCCTGATCCACACTTTCCTTTGGTCAGTCATATGATCACCTAATCCTGATCCACATGTTCCAACTTAATTAAATTTTGAGTGTATTTAGAACATTTTGAATCGCATTAGTGCTTTCAAACTAGCGCCTGTCAATCTGTTCTGGTGTTTGTTTTCAATGAAAATCATTTTAAAAAAAATTCATAGTGGAATGAACCAAAAAATAGCGAGTCATATTTTTGGGTTCTCAGAGCAGTCGATTCCGGGAGAACCCTTTGAAATACAAATCAAGTACATGCATGTGTTTACCTCCCAACACATGTTACCAATGTACTGCAGTCAACTCTTATTTACTCGAACCTGTATATCTCAAATTTGTCGTTAACTCGATTTTTTTATATATTGCAAATCGAATACTTATACGTTTATTGGAATTACTTCTTTTTTCAAGTGGAACTGTTTGTTTCATTTATCAACTCAACAGCTCGAAATTTTATGATGATGAACATTTGGAAGAAATTATCTTTTGGATAAGTTTTCTTTATTTAAATTATATTTTGTTACTGAGAATGGAAAGTTGTTGAAATTCTTTCCAGATGGATAAGGGTTTTTACACTTGCTACAAATGACCGTCATCACGGTCATTATCAATTTTTTTATCAACGGTTTTATCTGCTAACTGCGATAAGGTTTACCTTTTTTCCGCCGAGAGTTTTTAAAAGCTCCATCCGATCAGGGTTCTACTTATATGTTCATTATATATTTTTATTTATTTTTATGCATATTGTTATTGAAATTATTACTCGTTTTAAGAAAAGGCTTTAATTTATCCTTTCTACTATATTTTAGATACCTATCAATAATTAATTTTAGATACCTATTCAATCAGTTTAAACCGATATTTTCTCTTTCAGGCTAGTTTCTCACCGAAGAAAAATATTGAGAAACCATCAAACCAATCCGGAGTATTCCTAATGTCACCAAACAGGTTTTAATAACTTTCCATAGTAGTAACATGATATAATTGGAAAGAATTGCTTAGAATTTTAACAATATATTTTTATTCTACTGGTGCCAAGTATCTCTTTTGTAACTTCTAAAATATCCTTCGGAAAAATATCTTACCATGAAATCACTTCAAGATCGTTGTGCGATGCAGTTAGCAATACAGATATGTACTCTTCCTCATATTAAGAAGAAGATAATTATTGAATCTGGCTTATATATTGCACCATCATACGACGGCAGCTCCGCAATTCGCAGAAATTATAAAACCATTATATATGAAATATTGAGAACAAGAGCTGCAATTTTAATAGAAAAGTTAGATTTACCAGTCGTGTTAGAAGAAAAAATATTAAGTTTTGTGGTACCAGTTGGAGTTGGAATATTGAATTTTGTGGAATTCGATAAGATCAACTTTCATTTGCCCCAAAATTATATTTATAGCGTATTAAATAATTTGCATTTTCACTCAAACGGATTGATGGATGAACGGAAATTTTCAGAAGAAATATTAAAAGACAAGGAATTGGACACGAAGATGCGTTACAAAATTGCTTGCTTCTATTGTCATAAAGAAAATATTATTTCTTTACATGCACAAATGTCGAAAGAGGACTGGAAAGAGTTTTACGATCCTGTAAATCCACATAATATCTATGAGATGGAATTAGTAAAGTTTTGGTCATATTTTCTAGAGGGCGAAATAGATAAATTGAAAAAGAACCAAGATTTGAATGTCTGCGGATTGGAAAGAGCTATCAAGGCTGGAAGTAAAATAGCCGCGGAGTATTTCTGGAGGAATCTGAATGCAGAGAAAAAAAACGAAGTTTTAATTAATTCTCTAATAGACACTGCTTCTCTTCAAACTGAAGCGTGCATTCTCCGATTAAGCACTCCACCTGAATATTTCGAAAACATCTTCTTCTTTTTGTTTTCTGAAATGAAACAGGATCAACAAATCGAATTCTTCAGAAAATATTTTGCAATTGATAGATCTTCTACCATATTAGAATGTTTCCTGGAATGGCCATACCAAGATTGTTTTATGAATACGATTAGATCAATATGGGATATTCTACCAAAGGAGGATTATGCATATTTATTAGTACAAATTGGGAAAATTATCCAATTTCAAAAAGTTATTTCAAATTGTAGAAAGGGATTCGAAGACACTTATAATTATATAAGACTTTTACAAGAATTTTGGTCTGAAAGCCCAGAAGAATTTAAGAGGGGTGCCATTATGGGACAGAGAAATTTTTACCACCCATTCGTACACAATGATTTTATAGAAAACCTCAATATTAAGGAATTGCTTCTTAATTTATATTCATCGGAAAACTTTACTTCAGAACATAATGAAGTTATTGAAATAATTTTTTCTAGTTTTACTAATGAAGAAAGAGATGATATTATCTATTCTATTACAGGAAAATCGATTTGTTCACTTTTGGTACAAAGAGAGAAATGGAAAACTTTGGATGAGTTTTTAAAAATGTGTTTCTCATGTGAAGAGAAAATAATGAAATTCAAGAGAGATTTTAGCATTTCAGAAGGTGAATTAATCTGTGCCTATTTTGTAAGAAATGGGAAATATTACGCAATTGACTTCTTTATGAAATGGAGTATTTCTTCTGAAGAAGAAATAGTTGAATTTAAAGAAAAAATACTTTTTTCTCACTTTTTAAAAATTGCGTTTGCTGATTTAATTTTATTTAGAGGAAGACTGGAAACGGCCAACAAGTTTCTTAAGTGGTTTGTTTTTTCGGAGGAAAAAGTTGAGAGTTTCAAAAAGGAGCTCATATTTTATGATGATTTGGAGTATAAATTTTCCAGTTTAGTGAGGAGTGATAGATTAGAATGCATTCAAAACTTTATCGAATGGTGTTGCACGAAATCTGTAGAAGGGGTTGCAGAGTTAAAGATAACGTTTGCTTATAAGATGGGAAGCAAGATCTGCGAAATTTTGTTATATGTCCATTGGGAAATGCTGAAGAAATTTTTAACTTGGTGTTTTCCATCTTTAGAAGAGTTTAATGAATTTAAGAAGATTTTTCTTGCGGAATCAGGTTCAGCTATTTATCGTGCTTTTATTGAAAATAATAAAAGTAGGCAAGCTGAAATATTTTTCAAGTGGTTAAATCTGTCAGCTGAAAAAATTGCTCGATTAGAGGACTAAGCACTCTCTAATAATATTTTGTCCCTACCAATATTGGTATAACTAAAGAAATCAATGGATTTCTATGTTTCTCAAGGAAAAAGCATATTTGTTTACAGGAAATGAAGTTCCTTAAAACTGTTTGAAGACTTTGGGCAGAGAGAAACATTTGAAGATGAACTTACTTAAAAATTATTTTAAAAAAATTTAATTTGCTTAAGAAAGATGTAACACAATATTTTGTTCGATTCGATAATACAATTTATGAATCAGTTTCTTAAAACATGTATGTCATTTTAAATATAAGAACATTTTTATATAAACCTAATTCTGTCTCTAACAATATCAGAAAAACGAATTTTTCTTTTACAAATAAGACTTTTGTTTTACATTGTATGCATAGTTTGTATATAAAACGCATAAATTTATAAAAATGTATTTTACTTCGTATTAAAGAAAATAGAATCAACGGAAAGTTCCAACGATTACGATTGGTGACATTGAAAACTCATTTATTGTTATATTTTCCGGCATCTACCGTGAATCCAGGCACGGACTTTGACTATCTGAGGCCCTAAGATATGTCAAATTTAAAAGGCCCCAAAAATTCGAAATTCTAAATACTTAATATTCCGACTGAAGAGAATATTAAAATGAACAATATGAAAATGTGAGGTGAAAACATTATATCAGAACTGCTATATAATGATAAGTGATTATAGCTGAGATAATTGTTTGAACAATAGATTAATTTAATATTAAAACACTTATTTCTGTGACTTTCAATAACACGTCATTGATGATATCATGATATTTTAATCTGCCACGTTTCACTTTGGACAGACAGATAACTTTTTTTGCCTGATTGTTGTCCGCAGCTTATTCCTGATGTGCTTTAAATGGGATAGCGAGCCTTTGCATCATACCAACATACCACCAGGACAGCTACAAAATTTCATTATTGAGAAATTAAGGAAATATTTCTATTTGTTCATTTCAATAAGGCTAGAGGGTCATACAAATATTGCATATTAGTAGTTTAGTCCCATTATAGTGATCCCCCACGCACTGTGCTTTCCCCCTATGACGTCACCGCCCACTTCCGGCTAATTAATAATCAATTAATAACCAAAAAATAATTAATCTTCTTTATTAAAAAAAACTATTTATTAAAAAATTCCTCCCCCTTTATTAAAAAACCCTTTCCTTCCCCCCTTTTAAACCTGGCGCCATCTGGTGACTACTCATATTACCTCCAGTAGAGTATAAAATGTATAATAAAGAAATCGAAGTATAGAATAAAACTAAAGTTTTTCCCATACTTTGGTATTATTAAATTTGGGTGGTTTAATATCATCCGGATGAAAAACTGCTCTGGAATTTGCTCAGTGTGGAACCAAAAAATCTAGCCCTCCCCGTCAAGAAATGTTTCTGGATGGGGGTTGTGAGATCAGATATTTGCTTTTACTTTATTTAGTATGCACCATCATACACCTGAATTTTAACTTTTTGAAAATGCACAAAATAAATATCTGATATGTTTGTTTCGAATTTCATAATATAAAATTCGACGGTTTGAAATAAATTTTTCCTCCAACTACTCATCATTAAATATAGCTTCAATTTGTTTCCAGACGGTCATAAATAAAATTTGTATTATAGCACTTACGTACAGTCGCTCAAAAAATTATCCAGTTTATCAATAAATTTTGAAACTGTTACTATTCTCTTTTTGCCAAGAAAATATGTGATGCTTTCAAAATGTTTAATGGAAGGTAATGAAGGTTTGTAAATGGTAGATAGGTAGTCACTGGAAGGAGAGCTATGCACCAATCCCCTGTGATGATGCATAGAACCGGCCAGGCCTAGCACCTAATGTCCGACCCCGCCTTCTCGTGGTGCAGACCGTTAGTACCTTTCAAAAGAGATACTCTCTTGTGGAAGTGAACGGAAGGGGAGGGCTGCCAGATTAGTGTGGCCTACTGATCTGGACAAATATGCCTACTTTTATTTTTTTTCTACCCTGCTGAGGAGTGGTCAACCACACAGGGTCCTGGTGCTGACCATATAAACCTACTGGACTGGACAGATATATGGTTCTGAGCTTGATTATGGATCCTGATTTTGCTGCACTGGTGGGCTTCTGTGGAGGGAAAATCTTCCGCTGTGTTTTCTGTTTGTTTGTGGGTTGACAGCCCCAAGTGAATAGATTCACATGATATGTTTATCAGCTGGTGGATAATCCTGAGCAGAAGTCATCGCAGGCACCTGAACTCTTTGCTTCTATTGGCATCGTCAAATTCTAAATTGGAGGAAGTCTTCCAGTGTAGATGGCTTCAGCCTTTAGTATTGGGGGAACGGGTCTTTGCCCCATGTCTGCGATTAGGGGGCTGTTTGATATTGTCGGCATTCCCTCTCTCAATAAACATAGTTTCTTTAAACATCCCACTAACCATTTTCTCTCCATAGGTAGTTGGAATGTGAGGACTCTGCACAGAGCTCTTTCTCTTGATGTCCTCACACAAGAATTCCACCGTTATAATTCAGATATTCTTGGCTTGCAAGAGACCAGATGGACAGATAACGGTCAGATTCTTAAAAATAAACTTAAATTTCTCTTTTCAGGGAGGGACGACAATAAGCATCACCAAGGCGAGGGTCTGCTTCTCAGCAGACACGCTAGCGATGCTCTTCTAGGATATGAGTGCATTAATGAAAGGTTTATTACAGCAAAATTTCAGACAAGCGTTAAAGACTTGAATGTTATCTGCTGTTATGCCCCCACTGAGGATGCCGATGAGGATGAGAAGGATAGGTTTTATGAACAACTTCAGGATATTTTGAATTCTGTCAAGAAAGGAGATATTACCCTTGTTCTAAGTGACTTCAATGCCAAAGTTGGTATTTACTCTGCTCTTTGGGGAGGAGTAATAGGCCCTTTTGGTATTGGTAGCTGCAATGGCAATGGGCAACGTCTCCTACAGGTAAGTAAACTCAATGGATTCAGAATAACTAACACTTATTACAAACACCGCGACATACATAAGTACACATGGGTTTCACCTGATGGGCTGCATAAGAATATGATTGATTACATATTAATTAACAGCAAATGGGCTAGTTCTGTTAGGAATACCAGGGCATATAGGGGAGCTGAAATTGGATCTGACCATTACCTAGTTAAAAGTGTGTTGCAACTTAAACTTAAAAAGTGTTGTGCTAGAGTTAAAAAATTTACTTTTAATACCGAAGCTCTGAAAGATCCAGTTATAGCCAAAGCTTACCATGATAGGTTACTTAGTCATTATGACAGTCATGGTTTGCTTACTACTGAAGTTGAGGAAGAATGGGATCATTTTAAACAGGCTTTTTTGGACACTAACAGTACTCTTTTAGGAAAAAAGGAGCAGAAGAGACAGAATTATCTGAGTGATAAGGCACTTGAGCTTATTTCAGAAAGAAAGAACTGCAGGAATGCCCTTAATCAATACCCTACTAGTCCTAATAGAAAGCATTACAGAGACCTTAATAAACTTGTAAAGGATCAGTTAGCTGCTGATAAGAATCTTTGGCTTGATGGTTTGGCTGACAAAGCCGAGGAAGCAGTTAGACAGCACAACAGCAGAGAGCTGTACCAGATAGTTAATGTTTTGTGTGGTAGAAAACGGACAGGCATACAAGGATTGAAGGATAAACAAGGTAAGGTTATAGAAGGGGAGGATTCTGTCATAGCTAGGTGGGCTGAGCATTTCAGTGATGTTCTAAACAATGTAGTTAGTTCTACTCCCATTGTTTGCAATGATGATAGATGCATTGGTGGCTTTAATGTTGGACCTATAACACAATCTGAAGTTATTTTGGCTGTTTCTGAACTTAAACTTCATAATTCCACAGGGATAGATGAAATTACTGCGGAAATGCTTAGAGCTGGGAATGTTTCGGTTACCACTTGCATGACTAAAATTCTGAATATCTTTTATGATAAAGGCATGGTTCCTAAGGATTTTACCAGAGCTATTGTTATCCCTATTTTCAAAAAAGGTGATCGCAGTTCTTTTGATAACTATAGGGGTATCAGCATACTCTCTGTTCCAGGTAAAGTTCTTTCCATGATTGCGCTTAATAGAATTAAGAATCTGGTTGACAGTCAATTGCGGGATGAGCAATGTGGATTCAGAAGTGGTAGGGGATGTGTGGATCAGATATTTTCACTTAGGCAGATTCTTGAGAAATGTTTAGAGTTTCAGAAACCTTTGGTTGCTAGCTTTGTTGATTTCAAAAAGGCTTTCGACTCTGTTGATCGTCATAATTTGTGGTTGATTGTGAGATCATATGGTATACCAGACAAGTTAGTTAACATTATGATAGCTCTCTATAATAACACTGAGTCGTGTGTGAGAGTTGGTAAGGCTTGTAGCAATTGGTTTAGCATTACTTCTGGTGTTCGACAAGGGTGCATTTTGTCTCCTTTTCTCTTTAGCTTGGTTATTGATTATGTTATGCGAAATTCACTTCAAGGGAAAGATTTTGGCCTTAAATGGGCTGGAGATACGAAAATTTCAGATTTAGATTATGCTGATGATTTAGCCCTTTTGGCAAATGATGTTGATGAGATGAACTCTTTCATTCGAGCTGTTGATGAGACTGGTAGTAGGGTAGGTTTGGTTATAAACAGAGGGAAAACTAAAGTGATGAAAATTGGTCAGGCAGGCTGTGATTCAGTTAATCTGAATGGTTGCCGTCTTGAGCAGATGTCACAGTTTAATTATCTTGGGAGCTATGTAACAGATAATGGTGATGTGCGGCATGAGATTAACAGACGAATAGGGATTGCTGCCGGGACTTTTAAGAACCTATGGAGAGTGTGGAGAAATAGGCGTATACACCTAAAGACTAAAATTAGACTGTATAATAGTTTGGTTCTTTCTAGGGTTAGTTATGGTAGTGAAACTTGGACACTTTGTAAACAAGATAAGAGGAAACTAGATGCTTTTGATTCCAGATGCTTACGCAGTATCTTGGGCATTAGGTGGTTCAACTTTGTGACTAATGATGAGATTAGGCAAAGGAGTTTGCAACCTCCTTTAAGCAGCATATTGTGCAGAGAGAGACTCCGTTGGTTTGGCCATGTTGCCCGTATGAATAATTATAGATTGGCGAATAGGATTATGAACAGTGTGCCTAAAGGCCTCAGGAAGAAGGGGAGACCTAGGATGCGGTGGGCAGACAATGTCAAACAGGACCTTGTTAGAATTGGTGTGCAGTGGCCAGATGCAGTAGATGTAGCTCAGCTTAGACTTGCTTGGAGAACTAAAATGCACGGTCTGGTTTGACCTCCGTAGCCCATGGCTGCTTGAGGATGATGATGATGATGATGACTTTGAACAAAATTTTGATTATGATTCATTTTTGTTTTTATGGCTGAAAATTATATAAAAATAGCAAAGGAATATGAGAAATTAAAAAAAAAATATTCATAAAATTATTAGTAAAAGAATTAAATTTCAAAATACCGAACTTATTTCATGAATCTTCGCTTTGTTTAATCAGAATTAATATCGTTTTTATCAGGCCTATTTAAACCAAAGAAGTTACTGAAGAGTCACTAGATAAAAATTATGTTCGTAAAGAACCACTAGAATGAGTAATGCAATGAACTAAAAAAAATATATATGTACTTATACATATATTTCTAATTAATGAAGAATATATCTTAATTTAGAAAACAAAATATACATTTTTAATGGATACTATGAATCGGGAAAAGTGTTTAGTTTTCGTCTGAAAATATTCGTCAGAAATTTTGGAAAAACGAGATGGATTCAGTTAATTGGTTATTTGTTTTTTGAATGAGGGTTTGCCTGAGACTGGTCTGTAAATGGTAGCTAGGTAGTCACTGGAAGGAGAGCTATGCACCAATCCCCTGTGATGATGCATAGAACCAGCGAGGCCTACTTTTAGGAATCTATGGAGAGTGTGGGATTAAAGTCCAAAATTACACTATATAATAGTTTGATTCTCTCTAGGGTAAGTTATGGCAATGAAACGTGGATGCTTTGTAAACATGATAACAGGAAACTAGATGCTTTTGATTCTAAATGTTTACGCAGTATCTTTGGCAATAGGTTGTTTAACTTTTTAACTAATGATGAGGTAAGGCAAAGGAGTCGCAACCTCCTTTAAGCAGCATATTGTGCAAAGAGAGACTCCGTTGGTTTGTCCATTTACCCGTGTGGATATTTATAGATTGGTGAATAGGGTTATGAACAGTGTGCCTAAAGGCCTCAGAAAGAGGGGGAGACCTAGGGTGCAGTGGGCAGACAATGTCAAACAGGACCTTGTTAGAATTGGTGTGCAGTGGCCAGATGCAGCAGATGTAGCTCAAGGACAGACTTGCTTGGAGAATTAAATTGCACGGTATGGCTGGACCTCCGTAAACCATGGCTGCTTGAGGATGATGATAAGAAAGTGTGTGCCGTCAATCATTTATTTCATTGTTATATTATTAACTCTAATCATGTTTATGAGAGCAATTAAAATAGTTAAAATTAAATAGAATTTCTTCGGATCGAGGACGAGGATGGCTCACTCGGTAGCGCTCCACGCTCATAAACTGCAGTTCCCATGTTTGAGTCCCACCTGGGCCAGCATTGAGATTTATCTGTAGAAAACTCCTAGACTTCTGTCAGTAGGATACACTGCTAAGCTTGGAAATGTAGACGTCCGTCGGTTGGACATTAAGGCATGTCGTGCACGTTAAAGAACACACTGGTTGGCCTTGACGGGAGGCTACCATCTGTCTCCGAACACCTGTACAAATGTACTATTTGTTGCCAGATGTTCGGCAACCACGGCAATCCCCGGTTCCGTCTTTACGACAATACCAAGTTAACGGAAAACCGTGACTATCTAGAGTCGAGGGCAAGAATGCGCCATATAGACACACCTCAACCCCGAATCTCACATGGCAGCAGTCCTGTAGATGAAAAGCTAACCACCGGTAGAAACCTGTAATTTAATCTGTTCCCCGGTTAACCATGAACAAGGATATGTAAATCCAAGTTCGCTCGGCACCCATGATGGAGACTCTTAAGTGAGGCCCAGACTCTGAAAGGGCTCGTGCCTACTAGGGGACCAAATCCGTTTTGCCATGCCCTTGAACTTGTTCCACGGAGCACCTGATGTTGAGGTCTTGACACCGTCCAACCAGCGCACTAATCTGGTCAGCGAAGTCTTCGACCTCGGTTGGTCTTGGCTTTGTCCAACCGCGGATCCAATCCGGTCAGCAAAGCCTTCGATCGGGTGCTGGACCCGAAGCTCCCCCCTCAAAACATCAAGGTGGTCCCCTATCGGGGGGAGGGGGCAACAGCTGTACATTGAGTCCCCTCCCACAACCTTCTCTGAGCCTACGAGGTCCTTGTGACCAGGCCCTTTATCCCATGTGAGCAAAAAAGTGCCGTTCACAGATAACCCAACACATTAACAACCAATTAACTCTTGTGATCAACATATGGCCAGTGTTGCCAAATGAATTAAAAAAAATTTCCGAAAAAATCCACAAAAAATTCACGCGGTTATGACCTAGGAGTCTGGAGAAACTACAAGCCTATAGCAGTGGTTCAAAAAGGGTGTGCCCGATAATTATCGATGATATTTGCAGATACCAAGAAGTCTATAAACCCTTTTGTTATTGTTTTCCGCTGGTGATTTTTTTTCACATTTTCCGTTTAATCAAAAATTTATCCATGCTGAGTGGTTAGCGCGCTTGGTTACTGATCAAAGGGACCTGGGATCGAGCCCCGGGTAAGGCATGGATATTACTCTTGCTTTGCTGCTGAGGTCGTGCCATCCTCACAGACCTAGTTCTTTGGCGTGTAAAATGACAGTCTTCTGTCAGACCTCTGTGTCAAACAACTTGCTTGAGGAGGTGTCTATTTATTTCTTATTTTTAATTAAATTTATTGTCATTTTTACTAGCAATTCCAAATCATATGTTGGAAAACAGATCATACTTACTCGATTCAAATTTACTGCGTGGTATGGTCTTCCGTTTGTTTGCAAATTCTCCCTGCCTGATGCCCCAGACTTATTCCATTCGCTGGCTGTGGTGACGTGTTCGCCGCGACTGACGTCAAACTATTCAAAGTTCCCCCTCCCAATTCGACCTTTCAGCAACCTTTGACCCCCGCTTAGCTTTCGCTCTCGCTTTGGATAATCCCTCACTTGACCGCATTTCGTAACCCAAAGGAACAAAGCAGCAAGAATTGTTAATGGCTATTTTTTCAATCTAATGAAATCTTCGCTTCTATTGTAAATCGTCTGTTTTCGAGAGGTAAGAATTGTTTGATTTTTGTTTATAAATGACAGATATTTAAAAGAAAAATTAGATTTTTATTTCTTGTGGTAATCCGTAGTTCTTTCTCAGAGGATAGGATATCATGCATATTGCACGTGGGCAGTCAAATCAAACAAAGCAAGATTTCGAATATTTCTCGTGTAGTGAAAATATCAATATTTTTAATATCTGTTGGTAGTGCGAGTGAACAGTTTTTACAAAAACTGATAAAGTTAATTTGTAGCCCAGTTAATTGAAAAAAATGATTATTTTTTATTATTTTTTTCTTCAGACATCAAACTTTTTGATTTTAGAGTTAAATGCTATTTTTTTTAGAAGGGAGGGGGAGATATTGTTGGAGAAGTCTTCATGAAATATTTGACCTCGCATTGTGCAATTATTCCAAAACTGTTAATTAAACTCTAGCGGTGGAGAAAATGGGAAACTGCCAGATATTTGAACGAATATTGCAAACAATCAATAGAGCGCAATTATTTCTAATCAACGCACACCTATGAATACGATACAATTGGTATATAATACAAAAGTATTTTTTAGTAATACAATACCGAAAGTATAGGGGTGTTAGTACGGCCCAGCAATGGGAGGACTGAAATGTTGTAGAAATTTCTTTCAAACTTAAAAATTTACAGTTACTTTCTTATTTGTTACAGTTTTTAAAATATATTAATTTGTTTTATTTTTACGCATAATGCACCATATGGCTAGGTCACAAGGAACCCGAGATTTCAGAAAATTTGGGGGCCGAAATGCAGAAATATTGCGAGACAGATGGTGGTCTCCGGTCAATGCCATCGAACGTGTTCTTTAATGTGCACATAGTATGGCTCTCTTAGTCACATAAGACCACGGCTTAACATCCCATCTGACGGCTGGCAGCCTTTTCTAACCAATTGGTGTCCCCTAATGACCGTGGGCAAGGTGGGAAGCTCGGTCAGTAGGTCAGGGACTCGAACATGGGAACTGTATATTACGAGCCTGGCGCACTACCGACTGAGACACACCCGATCTTTTGCATAAAGATATTTAAAAAACACACACACACACAACTAGATCCATTCATTATTTTTTAGCATTTGTTATAGAAATAAATATTTGTGGGTTATTTTTTTCATTATGTAGGGAAATATTTTCCTTTCATAAAATAAATACCCCCCCTCCCCACTCAAGCAGTTGCTTACCACAGAGTCTTAACAGTTTATATGCCATTGTAGTAGGTCTGAGAGAATGGCAGGACCTCAGTAGAAAAACAGCACAAACGTCCATGTTTTATGCAGGGCTCGAACCCAGATCCCTTTGATCAGTAGCCAACGGGGCTCGAACCCAGATCCCTTAGATCAGTAGCCAAGGGCTTGAACCCAGATCCCTTAGATCAGTAGCCAACGGGGCTCGAACCCAGATCCCTTAGATCAGTAGCCAACGGGGCTCGAAACCAGATCCCTTAGATCAGTAGCCAACGGGCTCGAACCCAGATCCCTTAGATCAGTAGCCAACGGGGCTCGAACCCAGATCCCTTAGATCAGTAGCCAATGGGGCTCGAACCCAGAACCGTTAGATCAGTAGCCAACGGGGCTCGAACCCAGATCCCTTAGATCAGTAGCCAACGGGGCTCGAAACCAGATCCCATAGATCAGTAGCCAACGGGGCTCGAACCCAGATCCCTTAGATCAGTAGCCAACGGGGCTCGAACCCAGATCCCTTAGATCAGTAGCCAACGGGGCTCGAAACCAGATCCCTCAGATCAGTAGTCAACGGGGCTCGAACCCAGATTCCTTAGAACCGTAGCCAACGGGGCTCGAAACCAGACCCCTTAGATCAGTAGCCAACGGGGCTCGAAACCAGATCCCTTAGATCAGTAGCCAACGGGGCTTGAAACCAGATCCCTTAGATCAGTAGCCAACGGGGCTCGAAACCAGAATCTTTAGATCAGTAGCCAACGGGGCACGAACCAAGATCCCTCAGATCAGTAGCCAACGGTTCTGGAACCCAGATCCCTTAGATCAGTAGCCAACGGGGCTCGAACCCAGATCCCTCAGATCAGTAGCCAATGGGGCTCGAAACCAGATCCCTTAGATAAATAGCCAATGGGGCTCGAACCCAGATCCCTTAGATCAGTAGTCAACTGGGCTCGAACCCAGATCCCTTAGATCAGTAGCCAAAGGGGCTCGAAACCAGATCCATTAGATCAGTAGCCAATGGGGCTCGAAGCCAGATCCCTTAGATCAGTAGCCAACGGGGCTCGAAACCAGACTACTTAGATCAGTAGCCAACGGGGCTCGAAACCAGATCCCTTAGATCAGTAGACAACGGGGCTCGAAACCAGATCCCTTAGATCAGTAGCCAACTAGGCTCGAACCCAGATCCCTTAGATCAGTAGCCAAAGGGGCTCGAAACCAGATCCCTTAGATCAGTAGCCAATGGGGCTTGAAACCAGATCCATTAGATCAGTAGCCAATGGGGCTCGAAACCAGAACCCTTAGATCAGTAGCCAACGGGGCACGAACCAAGATCCCTCAGATCAGTAGCCAACGGGGCTCGAAACCAGATCCCTTAGATCAGTAGCCAATGGGGCTTGAAACCAGATCCATTAGATCAGTAGCCAATGGGGCTCGAAACCAGAACCCTTAGATCAGTAGCCAACGGGGCACGAACCAAGATCCCTCAGATCAGTAGCCAACGGGGCTCGAACCCAGATCCCTTAGCCTTTCCAAGCCCATCGGTGTCGCCTACTGACCGCGGGCAGGGCGGGGAGTAATGCGGAGATAAATCTGAACGCTGACCCAGCTGAGACTCGAACCTGGGAAGTAAAGATTACGAGCCTGCAGCGCTACCGACTGAGCCCCTTCAAGGAGTGAAAAAGTAGGCAAAGGAAGAAACTCATTCCCTTTGAAAACGAGATTCCCATATGTGCCAGAGTTGCTATATGTGTTCTAGTTACATTACACTTTCAGTACCCTCTTGCAAGTGAAAATTGGAACTACTGCATAATTGGGAAAAAGAAACTATTACTATTTTTTTAGCACCTGTAAAACACAAAAAAGGTTTTAAAAAAATCTTTAAGAAATATAAAATTATAAGGTGTAACGGGACAGAGCATTAATTTTAGTGTAAACCTCTTAACCATTACACTCTATTGCTAAAAATTTAAGTTTCTAGCATAAGATTATTTGGAATATTCGTTTAAAATTTCGCATTTTTCAGCTTTTTTCTGCCACAAGAGGCCGCATTTCGAGTTTTTGTTTACCGCCTTTAGCACTTTCTAAGTGGAAATTCCAGCTGATGGGGATTCGAAAAAGGAAATATTAATACTTTGTTTGTACAGCCGCTCAAAAAAGTATCCGTACACTATGATTGATTACAGAATTCAGAAAAAATATCTGGTAATGATTTTTTTAGAAATTAGTGACACGAAGGTTGCCAGATAACTAATTTCTAAAACAATCGTTGCCAGATATCTTTTCTGAATTCTGTAATCAACCATAGTCTTCGGATACTTTTTTGACCGACTGTACCTATGAAAAAAAAAAAAAAGAGATTTTTCCGTTTATGTCTTAAAATAAAAAAGTTTCATTTTCGCATCCACTTTTGGATAAGAGGATAAAGCATTGCTGCCATTGTAAACATTCTGACCATAACACTTTACTACCAAAATTTCGGATTTCTAGTGTAAATAGTTTGTTTACAATGTGTTTTTAAAATTTTAGTATTATACATTATTTTTCACAGCCAGAGGGCGCTACTAAAGCTATTGGAAGATTTCAAAATTGCGAATCACAATATTTCTTCGACACGTAGCCAACCCAAGAAGAATTTTTCATTTATCTCTAAAAGTAGAAAAAATTTGATTATCTATAGACGGACAGACAGGTGGAAAGATAGACGGACAGAAAGACGATCAAATATTGGCATAAGCAGAGGACAAAGTGGAAACATTAGTTCGCTTTTCAAACGAACTTTAAGCTCATTTCACTTGGCAGCAAATTTCAGTATTCTGACGGAATTGCAGAGTTCTGACGGAATTTCTTAAAAAAAAATATTCATTAATTTATTTCTATGAGTGGAATTTTTACACCAAAATGCAGCGCAGTGAGGCATTGATAAAATATAGAAATTTTTATAGGCAAAAAAAGCGATAGAAATGTATAAAATAATAACAATTGAGAAGTTTTGGCTATCTACACATACTAACACATAGGCTTTCGTCTCACGGTACAACAAAACAGTGCGCCCATAAACCACGTGACCCGTAACGGACCACGTGAGCCACGCACCCATAAACCACGTGACCCACACACCCATAAACCATGTGACCCATAACTGACCACGTGACCCACGCACCCATAAATCACGCGATCATAACTGACCACGTGACCCACGCACCCATATATATTCAATCGACGAGATGGCCAGCCTCTAACTAAACAGGACCCCTAATCAGCGAAAAATTTGCGGAATGATTATAATGTCATTTTGTTGAAGCGATTGTGTATTTCTGATGATCTAGAAATACACAACTAGCAGTCAGGACGCCCGCATAATTTTGTTAGCAGCGGGTTCGATTCCTACTCAGCAAAATTGCTTTCAACTAATTAGTTCATGTGTTTCTTCTCTGCATGAATTTTTCCTGTGACACTTTTTTACTCTAGTGAAAAAGCACTTTCGAACAAGGTATAGCTAAAAATTATTTTTCGAACAAGGTATAGCTAAAAATTGTTTACTTTCTTCCACTTAAAATGTGAAAATATTGTGCAAATCTATATGTGAATGACTACTGAAAGTAAACTTGCTTACAATATTTCCGGAATCGTTAACTATTTAGATATATGCTCATTAATTCCTAAAATTCAAATTTCTGAAATATTATTTATAATTCATTTTTAAGTGAATCTATAATATCTAAAACAATATTCTTTCATTTAGGCTGAAGGAATTTTCTAAAGTAAAGTATTGGGAAAATCAAAACACTTAACCTGGAGCACACTTATTCTCACGAATTAGATTTCAATAATTTTTGTCTAGAAGTAACAACACTTAATAAGTAAGACTGTGACCATATTCTTCATTTACAATTACTTCCGCGGTATCCTAAGGAAACAATGGCTACTATGAAATCACTTCAAGATATTGGTGCAGTGCAATTAGCAATTCAGATATGTAATCTTCCTGATGTTAAGAAAGAGATAGTTGCTGTTCCAGATTCAGATACTTATTCGTTAAACGAGAATAGTTTCCAAACACATAGAGAGTTCAGAACCCGTAAGTATGAAATATTCAAGAAGAAAGCAGCAATGTTAGCAGATGAGTTAGGTCTACCAGTACAGTTAAAAGAAAAAACGTTAACTTTTGTGTTGCCAATTGGAATTAGAATATCAAATTGGGTGAAATACCATGAAAAGTATTTTGATTTGCCCCAAAGTCATATTTTCACTCTTTTAAGAAATTCTCATTTTCATTGTAATGGATTGATTGATGAGAAGAAAATATCAGAAGAGATATTAAGAGACAAGAAACTGGACATGAAGATGCGTTACAAAATTGCCTGCTTTTATTGCCGAAAAGATGATATTATTTCTTTACACAGAGAAATGTCACAAGCAGATCGGAAGAATATTTATGATGCTGTATATCGAAATGAAACAAATCAGGTGGATTTTGTAAAGTTTTGGTCATATTATCTGGAGGGTGAAATTGATAAATTACGGAGGAATCAAGATATTAATATATATGGCTTGGAAATAGCTATTAAGGCTGGAAGTAAAATAGCAGTGGAGCATTTCTGGAAGAATCTAAGTGCAGAGAGAAGAAACGAAATTGTAATTGATACTACAATTGACACTGTTTATATTGAATTTGCATGTTTATCTGCTGAAGAAAGGTTCAAAGATATATTTCACTTTTTGTTTTCCGAGATGGAGCAGGAACAGCAAATAGAATTCTTTAGGGAATATTTCCCACTGGGTAGGTATTTGGGCCCATTACTATGGTTATTAGATTGGCCCTACCAAGATCATTTCATGAATACTATTAGATTAATAAGGGATATTATCCCGAAAGATGTTTATTCTATGATATTAGTAGAAATTAGCAATATCGTCAGACTTCAAAATAATACTCCTAACCTTAAAAGAGGAGATGAAGACACTTATGATTATGTGAAGGTCTTAAAGGAGTTTTGGTCTGAAAGCCTGGATTTCCTTAAAAAGTCCAATTTTGGTGGTGAAAATAATTTTTACCCTCCCATGATATGCGTTGAATTTCATCAAAAAAACAACGATATTGCAGAATTGTTGTTTAATCTATTTTCATCAAGAAACTTTCCTGAACGTAATGACATCATCGAAAATATTATTTCTAGTTCCACTAGTGAACAGAAAGAGGATCTTATCCTGTCGTTTCAGGGAAAAGGTATTTGTTCCCTTTTAGCACAAAGACAGCAATGGCAAACTTTGGACGAATTTCTTATAAAGTGTTTGTCATGTGAAGAGAAAGTAAAGGAATTCAAGAAGTATTTTAACTTCACAGAAGGTAATTTAATCTCTGCCCATTTTGTAGGAAATGAAAACTGATGCAGTTGTGTTCTTTATGAAATGGGCTGTTTCAACTGAAGAAGAGATGAATAAACTGAAAGAAAGAGTTTGTTCTTCACGTCATGTACAACATGCCTTTGTGAATTTAGTTTTATTCAAAGGAAGAGTTGAAATCGTCAACAGATTTCTTAATTGGTTTGTTCCTTCGGAGAAGATTACTAATTATAAGAGCGAGCTAATATTTAATAACGGTTTGGAATACGAATTTTCAAGTTTAGCAGAAAAGGACAAATTTGAATCTATTGAAATATTTCTCGAATGGGCTTGCGCCAATTATGCAGAAGAGGGTGTAGAGGTTAAGAAAACGATTGCCTTTACGATGGGAAGCAAAATCTGTGAATCTTTAATATTCGACTGCAAGTGGGAAATGCTAGAAAAATTTTTGACCTGGTGTTTTGAGTCTGAAGAAGAGATCAATAAATTTAAGAAAAATACTTTACTTCCAGAATCAGGTTCACATATTTATCAATATTTGACTGCAATAAATAAAAGAATAAAAGCTAAAATATTTTGCGAGTGGTTAGGTTTGTCAGCTGAAGAAATTACTCAATTAGGGAACAAAACACATTCTAATTATGTTCCTCTAAAATGCTAATGGAATAGGGAATCTAATGGTATTGTAAAAAACAAGGAAATGAGTCGATTATTAAATGTATGCCAACACGAAAAAGGATATTTGTTTTCAGGAGATTGTTTAGCAAATAAAATTGTGAAGTAACGTGATAAGGAGCTATTTTTAAAACAGTAGAAATGTTAATCAAATTCGAAAATTTTCTGTTACCTTTTCAAGCTAGGAACATTTTAATGTAATCTTAAGTCTGACTCTAAAATTATCAAAATAAGAATACTTTGTGTACAGATAGGACTTGTACTTTTCAGTTGTATAGAATAAAATATGATCTCCGAAAGTTCTAATGATGTTTGCTGCTTCGCCTGCTTGAATCTTAGGGATTATCTAACTTTTGGGTCTTAAATTTACACGATATATTTATTTAACCCTTTCAGGACCATAAGGTTTCTAAGAGTAAATATTAGTATGTAACTGTTTATTTTAGTTTGTTTAGACGTAAAATAAATAAAAATCATAAGAAAAATACATAACAATGTGTAGTTATTTTGGAATTTTTATGGGAAATATTTTTCTCAATGGACTATAAAGGTAACACAAATTATAGTTAGGCTTATTATGCAATGTCTTTTATTTATTGGTTTATTAGAACATAATGTTAATTAAAATAATACAAAATTATGAAATAAAATTACTATACACAATGATATGCTAATTATGATATTCTGAGAAGCAATTTCTTTTGGTAGTGAGGCAAAGATGAACATTGCACATAGTACATATATTTTGCGTCCTGACAATTCTGTTTTTGTTTTCTAAACGTTCCCGTTTACGTAATTGCGTTCGGCATACGTTCTATTTTGACATTCTGTATAAAAAATGCAGATAAGGTTATAATTAAATACGACAATCACCAATTTTAAAATGGGAAAAATGTTTCCCTTAGTCGTGAAAGGGTTAATACCTCAAGATGGAAATTGTATTCCACATTTCCACCTCGCATTTCGATATCCATTGGTGTACACAATAACAATGGATGGTGAAAATTGGAGAAAAATAACATACAGCAAATAGCTAACCACAATTGACTGTCAACTTCTCTTGGGCACTGCGAACATTTCAACTTATAACTTGAGACAAATCCAGAACTTTATTAAGAAGTAATATTGCAATACTTTGAAATAATTAAAATTATTGGTATTATCAGTTACAATAACAGAAGGAAATTTTAAAATTACTGTATTTTACTTACTGATATGAAAAATTCGAGAGACGTGAGACCAATCCAATTGATATAATAACCTCAACTGACCTCCTGGTCCTGACCATATATATATATATAAATATATGTACCAACCTGAACAGAATTATGGCTTTGAGCTTGATTTCAGTTTCTAATTTTGCTGCAAAGGTGATCTTCTGTGGAGGGAGAATCTTCCGCTGTGTTTTCTGTTTGTTTGGGGGTTGACAGCCCCAAGTGAATAGATTTACAGGATATGTTTTATCAGCTGGTGGATAATCGTCAGCAGAGGTCATTGCAGCTTTTAGTGGTAGGGGAACGAGTCTTTGCCCCATGTGTGCGATTAGGGGGGCCGTTTCATATTGTCGACATTCCTTGTCTCAATAAACAAAGTTTCGTTAAACATCCCACTAACCATTTTCTCTCCATAGGTAGTTGTAATGTGAGGACTCTGCACAGAGTTTATTCTTTTGATGTTCTCACACAAGAATTCCACCATTATAATATAGATATTCTGGGCTTGCAAGAGGCTAAATGGACAGATAAAAGCCATATTCTTAAAAATAATCTTAAATTTGTCGTTTCGGGGAGGGAAGACAATAAACATCACCAAGGTGTGGGTTTGCTTCTCAGCAGACACGCTAGTGATGCTCTTCTAGGATATAAGTGCATTAATGAAAGGTTTCTTACAGCAAATTTTCACACAAGCGTTAAAAACTTGAATGTTATCTGCTGTTATGCCCCCACTGAGGATGCCGTTGAGGATAAGAGGATAGGTTCTACGGACAACTTCAGGATATTTTGAATTCTCTCAAGAAAGGAGATATTACCGTTGTTCTAGATGAATTCAATGCCAAAGTTGGTACTGACTCTGACCTTTGGGAAGGAGTAATAGGCCCTTTTGGTATTGGTAGCTGCAATGGCAATGGGCAACGTCTCCTACAGCTAAGTAAACTCAATAGTTTCAAAATAACTAACACTTATTACAAACACCGCGACATACATAAGTACATATGGGTTTCAACTGATGGGCTGCATAAGAATATGATTGATTATATATTAATTAACAGCAAATGGACTAGTTCTGTTAGGAATACCAGGTCGTATAGGGGAGCAGAAATTGGATCTGACCATTTCCTTGTTAAAAGTGTCTTGCAAATTAAACTTAAAAAGTGTTGTGCTATGGTTAAAAAATTTACTTTTAATACTGAAGCTCTGAAAGACCCAGTTATAGCCAAAGCTTACCATGAGAGATTACTTGGTCATTATGACAGTCATGGTATGCTTACTACTAAAGTTGAGGAAGAATGGGATCATTTTAAACAGGCTTTTTTAGACACTAACAGTACTCTTTTAGGAAAAAAGGAGCAGAAGAGACAGAATTATGCGAGTGATAAGGCACTTGAGCTTATTTCGGAAAGAAAAAACTGCAGGAATGTCCTTAATCAATATCCTACTAGTCCTAATAGAAAGCATTACAGAGAACTTAAACGTGTAAAGGATCAGTTAGCTGCTGATAAGAATCTTTGGCTTGATGGCTTGGCTGACAAAGCCCAGAATGCAGTTTGTGTGGTAGAAAACGGACAGGTATACAGGGATTGAATGATAAACAAGGTAAGGTTATAGAAGGTGAGGATTCCGTCATGGCTAGGTGGGCTGAGCATTTCAGTGATGTTCTAAACAATGTGGTTAGTTCTACTCCCATAGTTTTTAATAATTATAGAGGTGTTACTGGCTTTAATGTTGGCCCTTATAACACAGTATGAAGTTAGTTAAGCTATTTCTCAACTTAAACTACAAAAATCCCCAGGGATAAATGAAATTACTACGGTAATGCTTAGAGCTGGGAATATTTCGGTTCCCAAATGGATGACTGAAATTTCGAATATCTTTTATGATAAAGGCATGGTTCCTTAGGATTTTACCAGAGCTACTATTATCCCTATTTTCAAAAAAGATGATAGCAGTTCTTGTGATAACTATAGGGGTATCAGCCTACTCTCTGTTCCAGGTAAAGTTCTTTCCATGATTGTGCTTAATAGAAATAAGAATCTGGTTGACAGGCAATTGTGTGATGTACAGTGTCGATTCAGAAGTGGAAGGGGGTGTGTAGATCAGATATTTTCACTCAGGCAGATTTTTGAAACCGTTTCAAAAACCTTTGGTTGCTAACTTTGTTGATTTCAAAACGGCATTGGACTCTGTTGATCGTCATAAATTGCGGTTGATTGTGAGATCGTATGGCATACCAGACAAGTTAGTTAACATAGTGAAATCTCTATAATAACACTGAGTCGTGTGTGAGAGCTGGAAAGGCATGTAGCAATTGGTTTAGCATTACTTCTGGTGTTCGACAAGGGTGCATTTTGTCTTCTTTTCCCTTTAGTTTGGTAATTATGTTATGCGAAATTCACTTCAAAGGAAAGATTTTGGCCTTAAATGGACTGGAGATACGAAAATTTCAGATTTAGATTATGCTGATGATTTAGCCCTTTTGGCAAATGATGTTGATGAGATGAACTCTTTCATTCGAGCTATTGATGAGACTGGTAGTAGCTAGGTTTGGTTATAAACAGAGAGTAAACTAAAGTGATGAAAATTGGTCAGACAGGCTGTGATTCGGTTAATCTGAATGGTTGCAGTATTGGGTTGGGTTGTTTTACCTCTGAGCGGCACTTTTTTGCATACCATGGGCTAAATGGCCAGGTCACATGGACCCCGAATGCTCAGAGAAGGTTGGGAGAGGGGACCCATTGGAACAGCTGTTGGGAGACAGATGGTAGCCTCCCGTCAAGGCCATCCAGCGTGTTCTTTAACGTGCACATAGTATGACTCTCCAGCACATGGCGCCACGGCTTAACGTCCCATCCGACGGACGGCGGCCTTTCCAATCCCATCGGTGTCCCCTACTGACTGTGTGCAAGGCGGGGAATTTTGCGGAGATTTGCGGAGATAAATCTCAACGCTGACCCAGCTGGGACTCGAACCTGGGAACTACAGATTACGAGCCTGGCGCGCTGCCGACTGAGCCACCCCGGTTGCAGTCTTGAGCAGGTGTCACAATTTAATAATCTTGGGAGCTGTGTAACAGATAATGGTGAAGTGCGGCATGAGATTAACAGACGAATAAGGATTGCTGCCGGGACTTTTAAGAATCTAGGGAGAGTGTGGAGAAATAGGCGTATACACCTAAAGACTAAAATTAGACTGTATAATAGTTTGGTTCTTTCTAGGGTTAGTTATGGTAGTGAAACTTGGACACTTTGTAAACATGATTACAGGAAACTAGATGCTTTTGATTTTACATGTTTACGCAGTATCTTGGGTATTAAGTGGTTCAGCTTTGTAACTAATGATGAGGTTAGGCAAAGGAGTTTGCAACCTCCTTTAAGCAGCATATTGTGCAGAGAGAGACTCCGTTGGTTTGGCCATGTTGCCCGTATGAATAATTATAGATTGGCGAATAAGGTTATGAACAGTGTGCCTAAAGGCCTCAGAAGGAGGGGGAGATCTAGGATGCGGTGGGCAGACAATGTCAAACAGGACCTTGTTAGAATTGGTGTGCAGTGGCTGGATGCAGCAGATGTAGCTCAGAACAGACATGCTTGGAGAACTAAATTGTACGATATGGTTTGACCTCCGTAGCCCATGGCTGCTTCAGGAGGAGGATGATGATGATATTTTGATATTAAGACCCGATTTTTCAATTAAGCACGAAATGGAAAATTTGCTAAAAAAATCAAAGATTAAAAGCAATAGTAGGCTCCTATTTCGAACCTTGTTCCAGACAACCCATTTGGAACATGATTCCAGGACTCCCAATTGCTTAATGTGCCCTGGTTCATGCATATATTTGTGCAGTTCAGAATGCTGACAAACTGTTATAGATTTCAACATTCCACTATTTATATACAAGACTTTTTGAAGAAAAGAATGGGGGTGGGGGGCGTCAAGATTGTCTGGGTTCGAAGAAAATGAACAAAATTTTTACAACTACACCTAGGACTATTTTTTTTAAGTAACACATTATTTGAATTAGTGAAAATTTTTAAATTCGTAATAACAATATTATGCTCAAAGAAAGCTATAGCATTATCTTTCCATGTTATTTCAATGGGAATCTAACTACGAAGCTCTATAACAGGGAGGGCAAAACTTCTAGACTCTGCAATCGACTTTTAAGAAGAAAATCTTTCATGATCGACCATAGTAAATAATAATATAAATAAATACCCCCTCAAGCAGCTGCTTGCCACAGAGGTGTGACAGGATCCTGTCAGTTTATATGCCATAGTAGAAGGTCTGTGAGGATGGCAGGACCTCAGTAGAATAACAACACAAACATCCATGGTACATACGTAATAATGATTTAACACTGCTTGACCAAGTAAGCATAAACTAAAAATTTAGCATCAAACATATTAACGTGACATTGTTACATTAATTAAAATATTTTCCACCAAAACCTGGCAGCTACGAGATCGACTGCTTGGCCATCTCTGCTCTAGAACATCTAAAATATGCATTTAATAGAGAAATGTGATGAAGATAAAGATTGTAGACTGGCAATTATAGGGCTAGGTTCTCTTCGAGTCGCTAGTGGGTGCAGAAGGGTTCTTGTCTCTACCATGACATTTGATGCATTTAATGAAAAACTGAAAAAAATACGAGATTTAAATAAATTTGATTATCGTCAATTTTCGTTCAGTATTTAAATAATTATGGAAATCGAAATATCTAATAATAAATTATTTTGTTTTATGAAAATCAATCATGAATATTTAACATCGAAATAAACATCATGCAACTTTAAAACTTTTTATTTTATTAAATGAATTCAAAAAAATGCTTAAATTTTAATTAATTGGCCATGTTGCCCGTATGAATAATTATAAATTGGCGAATAGGATTATGAACAGTGTGCCTAAAGGCCTCATAAAAGCCTCATAATAAATATATAATATATTTATAAAGGCCTAAAGGCCTCATAATATGAATAAACGAAGACCTAGGATGTGTTAGGCAAAGTTAAACAGGACCTTGGTAGAATTGGTGTGCAGTGTCCAGATGCAGCAGATTTAGCTAAGGACAGATATGCTTGGAGAACTAAATTGCACGGTATGGTTGGACCTCCGTAAACCACGGCTGCTTGAGGATGATGATAAGAAAGTGTGTGTTGTCAATCATTTGTTTTATTGTTATATTATTAACTCTAATCATGTTTATGAGAGCAATTAAAATAGTTAAAATTAAATAGAATTTCTTCGGACCGAGGACGAGGGTGGCTCATTCGGTAGCGCTCCACGCTCATAGACTGCAGTTCCCTTGTTAGAGTCCCACCTGGGCCAGCATTGAGATTTATCTCTAGAAAACACCTAGACCTCTGTCAGTAGGATACACTGCTAGGCTTGGAAATGTAGACGTCCGTCGGTTGGACATTAAGCCATGTCGTGCACGTTAAAGAACACACTGGATGGCCTTGACGGGAGGCTACCATATGTCTCCGAACAGCTGTACAAATGTACTATTTGTTGCCAGATGTTCGGCAACCACGGCAATCCCCGGTTCCGTCTTTACGACAACACCAAATTAACGGAAAGCCGTGACTCCCTAGAGTCGAGGGCAAGAATGCGCCATACAGACGCACCCCAACCCCGACCTCACACGGCAGCAGTCCTATAAGAGGAAAGCTAACCACCGGTAGAAACCTAAAATTTAATCTGTTCCACGGTTAGCCATCAACAAGGATATGTAAATCCAAGTTCGCTCGGCACCCGGGGTGGAGACTCTTAGTGAGGCCCAGACTTTGAAAGGACTCGTGTCTACTAGGGGACCAAATACGTTCGGCCATGCCCTTGAACTTGTTCCACGGAGCACCTGATGTTGAGGTCTTGACACCATCCAACCAGCCCACTAAACCGGTCAGCGATATCTTCGACCTCGGTTGGTCTTGGCTCTGTCCAACCGGGGATCCAATCCGTTCAGCAAAGCCTTCGACCAGGTGCTGGGCCCGGGCCCCCCCCCCCCCCCAAACACGTCAAGATGGTCCCCTCTCGGGGGGGGGGGCAACAGCTGTACATTGAGTCCCCTCCCACAACCTTCTCTGAGCCTACGGGGTCCTTGTGACCAGGCCATTTATCCCATGGTGAGCAAAAAAAGTGCCGTTCACAGATAACCCAACCCATTAAGAACTATTACCTCTTGTGATCAACATGATATAGCCAGTTTTGCCACATGAATTAAACAAAATTTCCGAAAACATCCACAGAAAATTCACCCGTGTATGGGTCGGGGAAACTGCAAGCCTATAGTAGTGGTTCAAAAAGGGTGTGCCCGATAATTATGGATGATATTGCAGATAGCAAGAGGTCTATAAACCGTATTGTTTTCCGCTGATGATTTTTATTTCACATTTTCCGTTTAATCAAAAATTTAACCATGCTGAGTGGTTAGCGCGATTGGCTACTGATCAAAAGGACCTGGGTTCGAACCCCGGGAATGGCATGGATATTTCTGTTGTTTTGCTGCTGAGGTCGTGCCATCTTCACAGACCTAGTACTTTGGCGTGTAAAATGACAGGCTTCTCTCAGACCTCTGTGTCAAACAACTGCTTGAGGAGGTGTTTATTTATTTCTTATTTTTAATTAAATTTATTGTCATTTTTACTAGCAATTGCAAATCATATGTTGGAAAACAGATCATACTTACTCGATTCAAATTTCCTGCTTGGTATGGTCGTCAGTTTGTTTGCAAATTCGCCGCCCTGCCTCCTTCTTCTTAAACATTCCATCTTCTGCTGGTCCTATTTGTAAAGTGGGCCTCGGCCCTCTTATCATCAGGACCACAGGCAAAATTCATCAGTGGAGGCAATAGTTGTAAGAGCAAAATTTCAAAATAGAGGTCGAGAGGTGGACGGAGGAAGGCAAGTCTAAAAGTGCTCCAAAGTTGGTATAAAATCGCCGTATTTGTGTTAAGAGAGAAATAAAAGAGCTAATGTAAAAATTAATTAATTTTGAGGTGGGGGAGTGTAATTTGTTGATATGTTTACATAGAATGTGTGTGAACAAGATATTGAAGCTGCCGAGCAGAGCTAAAGCGGGAGCGAGCTGCTGGATCCAGCCAGAATGGTCTCAGCCAATGAGAATGAAGGAATTTTGGTATTGGCTGAGCGCTGGATCCAAGATGGAGGAAATTTGGAAGCGAGCGAGTTCGAAAGAGAATTGTAAGTAGCGAAATTTGGAAAAAAAAGTGGGAGAAAATTTAAAAAATGGCCAAAGCAGAAGTTATTTAAAGAGAGTGTAATGATTAATAACAATTTGAAGGTAGTCCCACACTGAGAAACAGTCCAGTTGTGGGCATTTCTCCAAAGCTGTTAAATAGAGGTCTTGGTATTTTCTTAGAATAAGGCCAGTGCCCGATAGTGTTCGTTGGAGTCGGAATAGGTCGGGGGGAATGTCCCATACGTAGGTAGCAATTTTAGGATTAGCTAAGTATTTGAAAATATCTACGATGTCCTCGAAGTCCTTCTAAAAATTCGGGCCATCCTGTTTTTGTGTCGGTTCGGCTATTCTAATATGGTCAATGATATAATTTTGTATGTTGTCGATAAGTGTCGACGTGCCAGTGTTGTCTGATGATTTTTGATTTTTTTGTGGGTCATCTTTAGGGGGTGAATCGCGGGGGGGGGGGGGATTTTTCCTTTTTAGTTGCATTTTTTCATCGCTCTCAGTATTCTGGGGGTGCAGAGGGAGGCAAATTATCAAGAAAAGAAAGGGAGGTACTTACGTTTGATGTAATGTTTGAAGGTGATAGAGGGATAGAGTCAGTCGTGTCTGTTTCAGCTGAAAGCTCGATAGTTGGTGCAGGTGGGGAAGCGGAAATTTTGGAGCAATTCTGAAATGAAGTACAGTCCTTTATGAAGTGGCCGGAGGTCTTGCACCATTTGCAGAGTAAGGATATGCCAGGATAGTATACTGTGTCCGAGAAATTTTCTATGTGGAGGAAGTTGGGAATAGCTTTCTTCAGTTCCATGTGCACTAGCCTTGTGCCCGATTGGATGGATTCCAGTCCCGGGTATCCGAGGTATTCTTTTGTTACACTAGTTACAGTTCCAAAAGGTTCCAGGGCTGTGGCGATGGCTTTGTTGGTAACAAAGAAAGGAAATTTGGAGATCGAAATTTTTTTACTGGGTATCTCAGTCGAGTGCATTAAACTGGGTGCTCGTTGAAGAAGCCGGGAGGGATGGCAGCAAATGCATCAGCGGTTTTTTCAGTCGAAAAAGTGAAGATGGTAGTAGATTTGTTGATGCGCTGTGCAATGGCGATTTCAGAAGGAATAACAAAGTTCGCAATATGTTGCACAATAAACTCAAAGTTAAGTCCTGGGTGTTTCACTCTAAAAGAACATTTTAGTCGCACATCACTCTTGTAATCCAGGTTGAATCAATTAAATCCAGAGAGAGTGTTGCTTCGACGAAATCCGAGATTGGAATTCCGCCGCCCTGCCTGAGGCCCCAGACTTATTCCATTCGCTGGCTGTGGTGACGTGTTCGCCGCGACTGACGTCAAACTATTCAAAGTTCCCCTTCCTTATTCGACCTTTCAGCAAACTTTGACCCCCGCTTAGCTTTCGCCCTCGCTTTGGACAATCCCTCACTTGACCGCATTTCGTAACCCAAAGGAACAAAACAGCAAGAATTGTTAATGGCTATTTTTTCAATCTAATGAAATCTTCGCTTCTATTGTAAATCGTCTGTTTTCGAGAGGTAAGAATTGTTTGATTTTTGTTTATAAATGACAGATATTTAAAAGAAAAATTAGATTTTTATTTCTTGTGGTAATCCGTAGTTCTTTCTCAGAGGATAGGATATCATGCATATTGCACGTGGGCAGTCAAATCAAACAAAGCAAGATTTCGAATATTACTCGTGTAGTGAAAATATCAATATTTTTAATATCTGTTGGTAGTGCGAGTGAACAGTTTTTACAAAAACTGATAAAGTTAATTTGTAGTTCAGTTAATTGAAAAAACAGGATTATTTTTTATTTTTTTTTTCTTCAGATATCAAACTTTTTGAATTTAGAGTTAAATGCTCTTCTTTTTAGAAGGGGGGGGGGGGGAGATATTGTTGGAGAAGTCTTGATGAAATATTTGACCTCGCATTGTGCAATTATTCCAAAACTGTTAATTAAACTCTAGCGGTGGAGAAAATGGGAAACTGCCAGATATTTGAACGAATATTGCAAACAATCAATAGAGCGCAATTATTTCTAATCAACACACACTTATGAATACGATACAATTGGTATATAATACAAAAGTATTTTTTAGTAATACAATACCGAAAGTATAGGGATGTTAGTACGGCCCAGCAATGGGAGGACTGAAATGTTGTAGAAATTTCTTTCAAACTTTAAAATTTACAGTTACTTTCTTATTTGTTACAGTTTTTAAAATATATTAATTCGTTTTATTTTTACGCATAATGCACCATATGGCTAGGTCACAAGGACCCCGAGAGTTCAGAAAATTTGGGGGCCCAAATGGAGAAATATTGCGAGACAGATGGTGGTCTCCGGTCAATGCCATCGAACGTGTTCTTTAATGTGCACATAGTATGGCTCTCTTAGTCACATAAGACCACGGCTTAACATCCCATCTGACGGCTGGCAGCCTTTTCTAACCAATTGGTGTCCCCTAATGACCGTGGGCAAGGTGGGAAGCTCGGTCAGTAGGTCAGGGACTCGAACATGGGAACTGTATATTACGAGCCTGGCGCACTACCGACTGAGACACACCCGATCTTTTGCATAAAGATATTTAAAAAACACACACACACACAACTATATCCATTCATTATTTTTTAGCATTTGTTATAGAAATAAATATTTGTGGGTTTTTTTTTTTCATTATGTAGGGAAATATTTTCCTTTCATAAAATAAATACCCCCCCCCCACACTCAAGCACAGAGTTGCTTACCACAGAGGCTTAACAGTTTATATGCCATTGTAGTAGGTCTGAGAGAATGGCAGGACCTCAGCAGAAAAACAGCACAAACGTCCATGTTTTATGCAGGGCTCGAACCCAGATCCCTTAGATCAGTAGCCAACGGGGCTCGAAACCAGATCCCTTAGATCAGTAGCCAACGGGCTCGAACCCAGATCCCTTAGATCAGTAGCCAACGGGGCTCGAACCCAGATCCCTTAGATCAGTAGCCAATGGGGCTCGAACCCAGATCCCTTAGATCAGTAGCCAACGGGGCTCGAACCCAGATCCCTTAGATCAGTAGCCAACGGGGCTCGGACCCAGATCCCTTAGATCAGTAGCCAACGGGGCTCGAAACCAGATCCCTTAGATCAGTAGCCAACGGGGCTCGAAACAAGATCCCTTAGATCAGTAGCCAACGGGGCTCGAACCCAGATCCCTTAGATCAGTAGCCAATGGGGCTCGAACCCAGATACCTTAGATCAGTAGCCAACAAGGCTCGAAACCAGATCCCTTAGATTAGTTACCAACGGGGCTCGAAACCAGATACCTCAGATCAGTAGACAACGCGGCTCGAACCCAGATCCCTTAGATCAGTAGTCAATGGGGCTCGAACCCAGATCCCTTAGATCAGTAGCCAACGGGTCTCGAAACCAGATCCCTTAGATCAGTTGCCAACGGGGCTCGAACCCAGATCCCTTAGATCAGTAGCCAACGGGGCTCGAATCCAGATCCCTTAGATCAGTAGCCTACAGGGCTCGAACCCAGATCCCTTAGATCAGTAGCCAACTGGGCTCGAACCCAGATCCCTTAGATCAGAAGCCAACAGGGCTCGAACCCAGATCCCTTAGACCAGTAGCCAAAGGGGCTCGAAACCAGATCCCTTAGATCAGTAGCCAACGGGGCTCGAAACAAGATCCCTTAGACCAGTAGCCAACGGGGCTCAAACCCAGATCACTTAGACCAGTAGCCAACGGGACTCGAATCCCGATCCCTTACACCTCTAGCCAACGGGTTCGAACCCAGATCCCTTAGATCAGTAGATAACGGGGCTCGAAGTCAGATCCCTTAGATCAGAAGCCAATGGGGCTCAAAACCAGATCCCTTAGATCAGTAGCCAACAGGGGCTCGAAACCAGATCCCTCAGATCAGTAGCCAACGGGGCTCGAACCCAGATCCCTCAGATCAGTAGCCAACGGGGCTCAAAACCAGATCCCTTAGATCAGTAGCCAACGGGGGTCGAACCTAGATCCCTCAGATCAGTAGCCAACGGGGCTCGAAAAAAGATCCCTTAGATCAGTAGCCAACGGGGCTCGAAACAAGATCCTTTAGATCAGTAGCCAACAGGGCTGGAACCCAGATCCCTTAGATCAGTAGCCAAAGGGGCTCGAAACCAGATCCATTAGATCAGTAGCCAGCGGGGCTTGAAACCAGACCCCTTAGATCAGTAGCCAACGGTGCTCGAACCCAGATCCCTTAGATAAGTAGCGAACGGTGCTCGAACCCAGATTCCTTAGATCAGTAGCAAACGGGGCTCGAACCCAGATCCCTCAGATCAGTAGCCAACGGGGCTCGAACCCAGATCCCTCAGACCAGTAGCCAACGGGGCTTGAACCCAGATCCCTCAGACCACTAGCCAACGGTGCTCGAAACCGGATCCCTTAGACCAGTAGCCAACAGGGCTCGAACCCAGATCCCTTCGACAGGTAGCTAACGGGGCTCGACCCAGATCCCTTCGACTAGTAGCCAACGGGGCTCGAACCCAGATCCCTTAGACCAGTAGCCAAAGGGGCTGGAAACAAGATCCCTTAGAGCAGTAGCCAACTGGGCTCGAACCCAGATCCCTTACACCAGTAGCCAACGGGGCTCGAACCCAGATCCCTTAGAGCAGTAAGCAACGGGGCTCGAAACCAGATCCCTTAGACTAGTAGCCAATGGGGCTCGAACCCAGATCCTTTAGACCAGTAGCCAACGGGGCTGGAAACAAGATCCCTTAGAGCAGTAGCCAACGGGGTTCGAACCCAGATCCCTTACACCAGTAGCCAACGGGGCTCGAATCCAGATCCCTTAGAGCAGTAGCCAACGGGGCTCGAAACCAGATCCCTTAGACCAGTAGCTAACGGGGCTCGAAAACAGATCCCTTAGACCAGTAGCCAACGGTGCGCAAAACCAGATCCCTTAGACCAGTAGCCAACGGGGCTCGAACCCAGAACCCTTAGACCAGTAGCCAATGGGGCTCGACCAAGATCCCTTAGACTAGTAGCCAACGGGGCTCGAACCCAGATCCCTTAGACCAGTAGCCAATGGGGCTCGAACCCAGATCCCTTTGACAGGTAGCCAACGGGGCTCGAACCCAGATCCCTTAGACCAGTAGCCAACGGGGCTCGAACCCAGATCCCTTAGACCAGTAGCCAACAGGGCTCGAATCCAGATCCCTTAGACCAGTAGCCAACGTGGCTCGAACCCAGATCCCTTAGACCAGTAGCCAACGGGGCTCGACCAAGATCCCTTAGACTAGTAGCCAACGGGTTTCGAACCCAGATCCCTTAGACCAGTAGCCAATGGGGCTCGAACCCAGATCCCTTAGACAGGTAGCCAACGGGGCTCGAACCCAGATCCCTTAGACCAGTAGCCAACAGGGCTCGAATCCAGATCCTTTGGACCAGTAGACAACGGGGCTTGAACCAAGATCCCTTAGGCCAGTAGCCAACGTGGCTCGAACCCAGATCCCTTAGACCAGTAAACAACGGGCTCGAACCCAGATCCCTTAGAGCAGTAGCCAACGGGGCTGGAAACCAGATCCCTTAGATCAATAGCGAACGTGGCTCGAAACCAGATCCCTTAGATCAGTAGACAATAGGGCTCGAATCCAGATCCCTTAGATCAGTAGCCAACGGGGCTCGAACCCAGATCCCTTAGAACAGTAGCCAACGGGGCTCGAACACAGATCCCTTAGATCAGTAGCCAACGGGTCTCGAACCCAGATCACTTAGATCAGTAGCCAACAGATCTCGAAACAAGAACCCTTAGATCAGTAGCCAATGGGGCTCGAACCCAGATACCTTAGATCAGTAGCCAAAGGGGCTCGAAACCAGATCCCTTAGATCTGTAGCAAACGGGGCTCGAAACCAGACCCCTTAGAGCAGTAGCCAACGGGGCTCGAACCCAGATCCCTTAGATAAGTAGCGAACGGGGCTCGAACCCAGATCCCTTAGATCAGTAGCCAACGGGGCTCGAACCCAGATCCCTTAGATCAGTAGCCAACGGGGCTCCATCCAAGATCCCTTAGTTCAGTAGCCAACGGGGCTCGAAACCAGATCACTTAGATCAGTAGCCAATGGGGCTCGATAGCAGATCCCTTAGATCAGTAGCCAACGGGGCTCGAAACCAGATCCCTTAGATCAGTAGCCAATGGGGCTCGAAACCAGATCCCTTAAATCAGTTGACAATGGGGCACGAACCCAGATCCCTTCAGATCAGTAGCCAACGGGGCTCAAACCCAGATCCCTTAGATCAGTAGCCAACGGGGCTCGAACCCAGATCCCTCAGATCAGTAGCCAACGGGGCTCGAAACCAGATCCCTTAGATCAGTAGCCAACGGGGCTCGAAACCAGATCCCTTAGATCAGTAGAGAACGGGGCTCGAAACCAGATCCCTTAGATCAGTTGACAACGGGGCACGAACCCACATCCCCTCAGATCAGTAGCTAACGGGGCTCGAAGCCAGATCCCTTAGATCAGTAGCCAACGGGGCTCGAACCCAGATCCCTCAGATCAGTAGTCAACGGGGCTCGAACCCAGATCCCTTAGATCAGCAGCCAACGGGGCTCGAAACCAGATCCCTTAGATCAGTAGACAACGGGGCTCGAACCCAGATCCCTTAGATCAGTAGTCAATGGGGCTCGAACCCAGATCCCTTAGAACAGTAGCCAACGGGGCTCGAAACCAGACCCCTTAGATCAGTAGCCAACGGGGCTCGAAACCAGATCCCTTAGATCAGTAGCCAACGGGGCTCGAACCCAGATCCCTTAGATCAGTAGCCAAAGGGGCTTGAAACCAGATCCCTTAGATCAGTAGCCAACGGGGCTCGAACCCAGATCCCTTAGATCAGTAGCCAACGGGGCTCGAAACCAGAACCTTTAGATCAGTAGCCAACGGGGCACGAACCAAGATCCCTCAGATCAGTAGCCAACGGGGCTCGAACCCAGATCCCTTAGATCTGTAGCCAACGGGGCTCGAACCCAGATCCCTCAGATCAGTAGCCAATGGGGCTCGAAACCAGATCCCTTCGATCAGTAGCCAAAGGGGCTCGAAACCAGATCCCTTAGATCAGTAGCCAACGGGGCTCGAAACAAGATCCCTTAGATCAATAGCCAACGGGGCTCGAACCCAGATCCCTTAGATCAGTAATCAACTGGGCTCGAACCCAGATCCCTTAGATCAGTAGCCAAAGGGGCTCGAAACCAGATCCATTAGATCAGTAGCCAATGGGGCTCGAAACCAGATCCCTTAGATCAGTAGCCAACGGGGCTCGAACCCAGATCCCTTAGCCTTTCCAAGCCCATCGGTGTCGCCTACTGACCGCGGGCAGGGCGGGGAGTAATGCGGAGAAAAATCTCAACGCTGACCCAGCTGAGACTCGAACCTGGGAAGTACAGATTACGAGCCTGGAGCGCTACCGACTGAGCCCCTTCAAGGAGTGAAAAAGTAGGCAAAGGAAGAAACTCATTCCCTTTGAAAACGAGATTCCCATATGTGCCAGAGTTGCTATATGTGCTCTAGTTACATTACACTTTCAGTACCCTCTTGCAAGTGAAAATTGGAACTACTGCATAATTGGGAAAAATAAACTATTACTATTTTTAGTACCTGTAAAATACAAAAAAAGTTTAAAAAAACCTTTAAAAAATATAAAATTATAAGGTGTAACTGGACAGAGCATTAATTTTAGTGTAAACCACTTAACCATTACACTCTATTGCTAAAAATTTAAGTTTCCAGCATAAGATTATTTGGAATATTCGTTTAAAATTTCGCATTTTTCAGCTTTTTTCTGCCGCAAGAGGCCGCATTTCGAGTTTTTGTTTACCGCCTTTAGCACTTTCTAACAGTGGAAATTCCAGCTGATGGGGATTCGAAAAAGGAAATATTAATACTTTGTTTGTACAGCCGCTCAAAAAAGCATCCGTACACTATGGTTGATTACAGAATTCAGAAAAAATATCTGGTAATGTTTTTTTAGAAATTAGTGACACGAAGGTTGCCAGATAACTAATTTCTAAAACAATCGTTACCAGATATCTTTTCTGAATTCTGTAATCAACCATAGTGTTCGGATACTTTTTTGAGCGGCTGTACCTCTGAAAAAAAAAAAAAAGAGATTTTTCCGTTTATGTCTTAAAATAAAAAAGTTTCATTTTCGCATCCACTTTTGGATAAGAGGATAAAGCCTTGCTGCCATTGTAAACATTCTGACCATAACACTTTACTACCAAAATTTCGGATTTCTAGTGTAAATAGTTTGTTTACAATGTTTTTTTAAAATTTTAGTATTTTCCACTATTTTTCACAGCCAGAGGGCGCTATTAAAGCTATTGGAAGATTTCAAAATTGCGAATCACAATATTTCTTCGACACCTAGCCAACCCAAGAAGAATTTTTCATTTATCTCTAAAAGTAGAAAAAATTTGATTATCTATAGACGGACAGACAGGTGGAAAGATAGACGGACAGAAAGACGATCAAATATTGGCATAAGCAGAGGACAAAGTGGAAACATTAGTTCGCTTTTCAAACGAACTTTAAGCTCATTTCACTTGGCAGCCAATTGCAGTATTCTGACGGAATTGCAGAGTTCTGACGGAATTTCTTGGAAAAAATATTCATTAATTTATTTCTATGAGTGGAATTTTTACACCAAAATGTAGCGCAGTGAGGCATTGATAAAATATAGAAATTTTTATAGGCAAAAAAAGCGATAGAAATGTATAAAATAATAGCAATTGAGAAGTTTTGGCTATCTACACATACTAACACATAGGCTTTCGTCTCACGGTACGACAAAACAGTGCGCCCATAAACCACGTGACCCGTAACGGACCACGTGAGCCACGCACCCATAAACCACGTGACCCACACACCCATAAACCATGTGACCCATAACTGACCACGTGACCCACGCACCCATAAATCACGCGATCGTAACTTACCACGTTACCCACGCACCCATAAACTCAATCGACGAGATGGCCAGCCTCTAACTAAACAGGACCCCTAATCAGCGAAAAATTTGCGGAATGATTATAATGTCATTTTGTTGAAGCGATTGTGTATTTCTGATGATCTAGAAATACACATCTAGCAGTCAGGACGCCCGCATAATTTTGTTAGCAGCGGGTTCGATTCCTACTCAGCAAAATTGCTTTCAACTAATTAGTTCATGTGTTTCTTCTCTACATGAATTTTTCCTGTGACACTTTTTTACTCTAGTGAAAAAGCACTTTCGAACAAGGTATAGCTAAAAATTATTTTTCGAACAAGGTATAGCTAAAAATTGTTTACTTTCTTCCACTTAAAATGTGAAAATATTGTGCAAATCTATATGTGAATGACTACTGAAAGTAAACTTGCTTACAATATTTCCGGAATCGTTAACTATTTAGATATATGCTCATTAATTCCTAAAATTCAAATTTCTGAAATATTATTTATAATTCATTTTTAAGTGAATCTATAATATCTAAAACAATATTCTTTCTTTTAGGCTGAAGGAATTTTCTAAAGTAAAGTATTGGGAAAATCAAAACACTTAACCTGGAGCACACTTATTCTCACGAATTAGATTTCAATAATTTTTGTCTAGAAGTAACAACACTTAATAAGCAAGACTGTGACCATATTCTTCATTTACAATTACTTCCGCGGTATCCTAAGGAAACAATGGCTACTATGAAATCACTTCAAGATATTGGTGCAGTGCAATTAGCAATTCAGATATGTAATCTTCCTGATGTTAAGAAAGAGATAGTTGCTGTTCCAGATTCAGATACTTATTCGTTAAACGAGAATAGTTTCCAAACACATAGAGAGATCAGAACCCGTAAGTATGAAATATTCAAGAAGAAAGCAGCAATGTTAGCAGATGAGTTAGGTCTACCAGTACAGTTAAAAGAAAAAACGTTAACTTTTGTGGTGCCAATTGGAATTAGAATATCAAATTGGGTGAAATACCATGAAAAGTATTTTGATTTGCCCCAAAGTCATATTTTCACTCTTTTAAGAAATTCTCATTTTCATTGTAATGGATTGATTGATGAGAAGAAAATATCAGAAGAGATATTAAGAGACAAGACACTGGACATGAAGATGCGTTACAAAATTGCCTGCTTTTATTGCCGAAAAGATGATATTATTTCTTTACACAGAGAAATGTCACAAGCAGATCGGAAGAATATTTATGATGCTGTATATCGAAATGAAACAAATCAGGTGGATTTAGTAAAGTTTTGGTCATATTATCTGGAGGGTGAAATTGATAAATTACGGAGGAATCAAGATATTAATATATATGGCTTGGAAATAGCTATTAAGGCTGGAAGTAAAATAGCAGTGGAGCATTTCTGGAAGAATCTAAGTGCAGAGAGAAGAAACGAAATTGTAATTGATACTACAATTGACACTGTTTATATTGAATTTGCATGTTTATCTGCTGAAGAAAGGTTCAAAGATATATTTCACTTTTTGTTTTCCGAGATGGAGCAGGAACAGCAAATAGAATTCTTTAGGGAATATTTCCCACTGGGTAGGTATTTGGGCCCATTACTATGGTTATTAGATTGGCCCTACCAAGATCATTTCATGAATACTATTAGATTAATAAGGGATATTATCCCGAAAGATGTTTATTCTATGATATTAGTAGAAATTAGCAATATCGTCAGACTTCAAAATAATACTCCTAACCTTAAAAGAGGAGATGAAGACACTTATGATTATGTGAAGGTCTTAAAGGAGTTTTGGTCTGAAAGCCTGGATTTCCTTAAAAAGTCCAATTTTGGTGGTGAAAATAATTTTTACCCTCCCATGATGTGCGTTGAATTTCATCAAAAAAACAACGATATTGCAGAATTGTTGTTTAATCTATTTTCATCAAGAAACTTTCCTGAACGTAATGACATCATCGAAAATATTATTTCTAGTTCCACTAGTGAACAGAAAGAGGATCTTATCCTGTCGTTTCAGGGAAAAGGTATTTGTTCCCTTTTAGCACAAAGACAGCAATGGCAAACTTTGGACGAATTTCTTATAAAGTGTTTGTCATGTGAAGAGAAAGTAAAGGAATTCAAGAAGTATTTTAACTTCACAGAAGGTAATTTAATCTCTGCCCATTTTGTAGGAAATGAAAACTGATGCAGTTGTGTTCTTTATGAAATGGGCTGTTTCAACTGAAGAAGAGATGAATAAACTGAAAGAAAGAGTTTGTTCTTCACGTCATGTACAACATGCCTTTGTGAATTTAGTTTTATTCAAAGGAAGAGTTGAAATCGTCAACAGATTTCTTAATTGGTTTGTTCCTTCCGAGAAGATTACTAATTATAAGAGCGAGCTAATATTTAATAACGGTTTGGAATACGAATTTTCAAGTTTAGCAGAAAAGGACAAATTTGAATCTATTGAAATATTTCTCGAATGGGCTTGCGCCAATTATGCAGAAGAGGGTGTAGAGGTTAAGAAAACGATTGCCTTTACGATGGGAAGCAAAATCTGTGAATCTTTAATATTCGACTGCAAGTGGGAAATGCTAGAAAAATTTTTGACCTGGTGTTTTGAGTCTGAAGAAGAGATCAATAAATTTAAGAAAAATACTTTACTTCCAGAATCAGGTTCACATATTTATCAATATTTGACTGCAATAAATAAAAGAATAAAAGCTAAAATATTTTGCGAGTGGTTAGGTTTGTCAGCTGAAGAAATTACTCAATTAGGGAACAAAACACATTCTAATTATGTTCCTCTAAAATGCTAATGGAATAGGGAATCTAATGGTATTGTAAAAAACAAGGAAATGAGTCGATTATTAAATGTATGCCAACACGAAAAAGGATATTTGTTTTCAGGAGATTGTTTAGCAAATAAAATTGTGAAGTAACGTGATAAGGAGCTATTTTTAAAACAGTAGAAATGTTAATCAAATTCGAAAATTTTCTGTTACCTTTTCAAGCTAGGAACATTTTAATGTAATCTTAAGTCTGACTCTAAAATTATCAAAATAAGAATACTTTGTGTACAGATAGGACTTGTACTTTTCAGTTGTATAGAATAAAATATGATCTCCGAAAGTTCTAATGATGTTTGCTGCTTCGCCTGCTTGAATCTTAGGGATTATCTAACTTTTGGGTCTTAAATTTACACGATATATTTATTTAACCCTTTCAGGACCATAAGGTTTCTAAGAGTAAATATTAGTATGTAACTGTTTATTTTAGTTTGTTTAGACGTAAAATAAATAAAAATCATAAGAAAAATACATAACAATGTGTAGTTATTTTGGAATTTTTATGGGAAATATTTTTCTCAATGGACTATAAAGGTAACACAAATTATAGTTAGGCTTATTATGCAATGTCTTTTATTTATTGGTTTATTAGAACATAATGTTAATTAAAATAATACAAAATTATGAAATAAAATTACTATACACAATGATATGCTAATTATGATATTCTGAGAAGCAATTTCTTTTGGTAGTGAGGCAAAGATGAACATTGCACATAGTACATATATTTTGCGTCCTGACAATTCTGTTTTTGTTTTCTAAACGTTCCCGTTTACGTAATTGCGTTCGGCATACGTTCTATTTTGACATTCTGTATAAAAAATGCAGATAAGGTTATAATTAAATACGACAATCACCAATTTTAAAATGGGAAAAATGTTTCCCTTAGTCGTGAAAGGGTTAATACCTCAAGATGGAAATTGTATTCCACACTTCCACCTCGCATTTCGATATCCATTGGTGTACACAATAACAATGGATGGTGAAAATTGGAGAAAAATAACATACAGCAAATAGCTAACCACAATTGACTGTCAACTTCTCTTGGGCACTGCGAACATTTCAACTTATAACTTGAGACAAATCCAGAACTTTATTAAGAAGTAATATTGCAATACTTTGAAATAATTAAAATTATTGGTATTATCAGTTACAATAACAGAAGGAAATTTTAAAATTACTGTATTTTACTTACTGATATGAAAAATTCGAGAGACGTGAGACCATCACCTCCAATTGATATAATAACCTCAACTGACCTCCTGGTCGTGACCATATATATATATACATAAATATATGTACCAACCTGAACAGAATTATGGCTTTGAGCTTCATTAAAGTTTCTAATTTTGCTGCAAAGGTGATCTTCTGTGGAGGGAGAATCTTCCGCTGTGTTTTCTGTTTGTTTGGGGATTGACAGCCCCAAGTGAATAGATTTACAGGATATGTTTTATCAGCTGGTGGATAATCGTCAGCAGAGGTCATTGCAGCTTTTAGTGGTAGGGGAACGGGTCTTTGCCCCATGTGTGCGATTAGGGGGCCCGTTTCATATTGTCGGCATTCCTTCTCTCAATAAACAAAGTTTCGTTAAACATCCCACTAACCATTTTCTCTCCATAGGTAGTTGTAATGTGAGGACTCTGCACAGAGTTTATTCTTTTGATGTTCTCACACAAGAATTCCACCATTATAATATAGATATTCTGGGCTTGCAAGAGGCTAAATGGACAGATAAAAGCCATATTCTTAAAAATAATCTTAAATTTGTCGTTTCGGGGAGGGAAGACAATAAACATCACCAAGGTGTGGGTTTGCTTCTCAGCAGACACGCTAGTGATGCTCTTCTAGGATATAAGTGCATTAATGAAAGGTTTCTTACAGCAAATTTTCACACAAGCGTTAAAAACTTGAATGTTATCTGCTGTTATGCCCCCACTGAGGATGCCGTTGAGGATAAGAGGATAGGTTCTACGGACAACTTCAGGATATTTTGAATTCTCTCAAGAAAGGAGATATTACCGTTGTTCTAGATGACTTCAATGCCAAAGTTGGTACTGACTCTGACCTTTGGGAAGGAGTAATAGGCCCTTTTGGTATTGGTAGCTGCAATGGCAATGGGCAACGTCTCCTACAGGTAAGTAAACTCAATAGTTTCAAAATAACTAACACTTATTACAAACACCGCGACATACATAAGTACATATGGGTTTCAACTGATGGGCTGCATAAGAATATGATTGATTATATATTAATTAACAGCAAATGGACTAGTTCTGTTAGGAATACCAGGTCGTATAGGGGAGCTGAAATTAGATCTGACCATTTCCTTGTTAAAAGTGTCTTGCAAATTAAACTTAAAAAGTGTTGTGCTATGGTTAAAAAATTTACTTTTAATACTGAAGCTCTGAAAGACCCAGTTATAGCCAAAGCTTACCATGAGAGATTACTTGGTCATTATGACAGTCATGGTATGCTTACTACTAAAGTTGAGGAAGAATGGGATCATTTTAAACAGGCTTTTTTAGACACTAACAGTACTCTTTTAGGAAAAAAGGAGCAGAAGAGACAGAATTATGCGAGTGATAAGGCACTTGAGCTTATTTCGGAAAGAAAAAACTGCAGGAATGTCCTTAATCAATATCCTACTAGTCCTAATAGAAAGCATTACAGAGAACTTAAACGTGTAAAGGATCAGTTAGCTGCTGATAAGAATCTTTGGCTTGATGGCTTGGCTGACAAAGCCCAGAATGCAGTTTGTGTGGTAGAAAACGGACAGGTATACAGGGATTGAATGATAAACAAGGTAAGGTTATAGAAGGTGAGGATTCCGTCATGGCTAGGTGGGCTGAGCATTTCAGTGATGTTCTAAACAATGTGGTTAGTTCTACTCCCATAGTTTTTAATAATTATAGAGGTGTTACTGGCTTTAATGTTGGCCCTTATAACACAGTATGAAGTTAGTTAAGCTATTTCTCAACTTAAACTACAAAAATCCCCAGGGATAAATGAAATTACTACGGTAATGCTTAGAGCTGGGAATATTTCGGTTCCCAAATGGATGACTGAAATTTCGAATATCTTTTATGATAAAGGCATGGTTCCTTAGGATTTTACCAGAGCTACTATTATCCCTATTTTCAAAAAAGATGATAGCAGTTCTTGTGATAACTATAGGGGTATCAGCCTACTCTCTGTTCCAGGTAAAGTTCTTTCCATGATTGTGCTTAATAGAAATAAGAATCTGGTTGACAGGCAATTGTGTGATGTACAGTGTCGATTCAGAAGTGGTAGGGGGTGTGTAGATCAGATATTTTCACTCAGGCAGATTTTTGAAACCGTTTCAAAAACCTTTGGTTGCTAACTTTGTTGATTTCAAAACGGCATTGGACTCTGTTGATCGTCATAAATTGCGGTTGATTGTGAGATCGTATGGCATACCAGACAAGTTAGTTAACATAGTGAAATCTCTATAATAACACTGAGTCGTGTGTGAGAGCTGGAAAGGCATGTAGCAATTGGTTTAGCATTACTTCTGGTGTTCGACAAGGGTGCATTTTGTCTCCTTTTCTCTTTAGCTTGGTTATTGATTATGTTATGCGAAATTCACTTCAAGGGAAAGATTTTGACCTTAAATGGACTGGAGATACGAAAATTTTTGATTTAGATTATGCTGATGATTTAGCCCTTTTGGCAAATGATGTTGATGAGATGAACTCTTTCATTCGAGCTGTTGATGAGACTGGTAGTAGCTAGGTTTGGTTATAAACAGAGAGTAAACTAAAGTGATGAAAATTGGTCAGACAGGCTGTGATTCGGTTAATCTGAATGGTTGCAGTATTGGGTTGGGTTGTTTTACCTCTGAGCGGCACTTTTTTGCATACCATGGGCTAAATGGCCAGGTCACATGGACCCCGAATGCTCAGAGAAGGTTGGGGGAGGGGACCCATTGGAACAGCTGTTGGGAGACAGATGGTAGCCTCCCGTCAAGGCCATCCAGCGTGTTCTTTAACGTGCACATAGTATGACTCTCCAGCACATGGCGCCACGGCTTAACGTCCCATCCGACGGACGGCGGCCTTTCCAATCCCATCGGTGTCCCCTACTGACCGTGGGCAAGGCGGGGAATTTTGCGGAGATTTGCGGAGATAAATCTCAACGCTGACCCAGCTGGGACTCGAACCTGGGAACTACAGATTACGAGCCTGGCGCGCTGCCGACTGAGCCACCCCGGTTGCAGCCTTGAGCAGGTGTCACAATTTAATTATCTTGGGAGGTGTGTAACAGATAATGGTGAAGTGCGGCATGAGATTAACAGACGAATAAGGATTGTTGCCGGGACTTTTAAGAATCTATGGAGAGTGTGGAGAAATAGGCGTATACACCTAAAGACTAAAATTAGACTGTATAATAGTTTGGTTCTTTCTAGGGTTAGTTATGGTAGTGAAACTTGGACACTTTGTAAACATGATTACAGGAAACTAGATGCTTTTGATTTTACATGTTTACGCAGTATCTTGGGTATTAAGTGGTTCAACTTTGTAACTAATGATGAGGTTAGGCAAAGGAGTTTGCAACCTCCTTTAAGCAGCATATTGTGCAGAGAGAGACTCCGTTGGTTTGGCCATGTTGCCCGTATGAATAATTATAGATTGGCGAATAAGGTTATGAACAGTGTGCCTAAAGGCCTCAGAAGGAGGGGGAGACCTAGGATGCGGTGGGCAGACAATGTCAAACAGGACCTTGTTAGAATTGGTGTGCAGTGGCCGGATGCAGCAGATGTAGCTCAGAACAGACATGCTTGGAGAACTAAATTGTACGATATGGTTTGACCTCCGTAGCCCATGGCTGCTTCAGGAGGATGATGATGATGATATTTTGATATTAAGACCCGATTTTTCAATTAAGCACGAAATGGAAAATTTGCTAAAAAAATCAAAGATTAAAAGCAATAGTAGGCTCCTATTTCGAACCTTGTTCCAGACAACCCATTTGGAACATGATTCCAGGACTCCCAATTGCTTAATGTGCCCTGGTTCATGCATATATTTGTGCAGTTCAGAATGCTGACAAACTGTTATAGATTTCAACATTCCACTATTTATATACAAGACTTTTTGAAGAAAAGAATGGGGGTGGGGGGCTTCAAGATTGTCTGGGTTCGAAGAAAATGAACAAAATTTTTACTACTACACCTAGCACTATTTTTTTTTAAGTAACACATTATTTGAATTAGTGAAAATTTTTAAATTCGTAATAACAATATTGTGCTCAAAGAAAGCTATAGCATTATCTTTCCATGTTATTTCAATGGGAATCTAACTACGAAGCTCTATAACAGGGAGGGCCAAACTTCTAGACTCTGCGATCGACTTTTAAGAAGAAAATCTTTCTCGATCGACCATAGTAAATAATAATATAAATAAATACCCCCTCAAGCAGCTGCTTGCCACAGAGGTGTGACAGGATCCTGTCAGTTTATATGCCATAGTAGAAGGTCTGTGAGGATGGCAGGACCTCAGCAGAAAAACAACACAAACATCCATAATACATACGTAATAATGATTTAACACTGCTTGACCCAGTAAGCATAAACTAAAAATTTAGCATCAAACATATTAACGTGACATTGTTACATTAATTAAAATATTTTCCACCAAAACCTGGCAGCTACGAGATCGACTTCTTGGCCATCTCTGCTCTAGAACATCTAAAATATGCATTTAATAGAGAAATGTGGTGAAGATAAAGATTGTAGACTGGCAATTATAGGGCTAGATTCTTTTCGAGGGGCTCGTGTGTGCAGAAGGGTTCTGTCTCTACCATGACATTTGATGCATTTAATGAAAAACTGAAAACAATACGAGATTTAAATAAATTTGATTATCGTCAATTTTCGTTCAGTATTTAAATAATTATGGAAATCGAAATATCTAATAATAAATTATTTTGTTTTATGAAAATCAATCATAAATATTTAACATCGAAATAACCATCATGAAACTTTAAAACTTTTTATTTTATTAAATGAATTCAAAAAAATGCTTAAATTTTAATTAATTGGCCATGTTGCCCGTATGAATAATTATAAATTGGCGAATAGGATTATGAAGAGTGTGCCTAAAGGCCTCATAAAAGCCTCATAATAATTATATAATATATTTATAAAGGCCTAAAGGCCTCATAATATGAATAAACGAAGACCTAGGATGTGTTAGGCAAAGTTAAACAGGACCTTGGTAGAATTGGTGTGCAGTGTCCAGATGCAGCAGATTTAACTAAGGACAGATATGCTTGGAGAACTAAATTGCACGGTATGGTTGGACCTCCGTAAACCACGGCTGCTTGAGGATGATGATAAGAAAGTGTGTGTTGTCAATCATTTGTTTTATTGTTATATTATTAACTCTAATCATGTTTATGAGAGCAATTAAAATAGTTAAAATTAAATAGAATTTCTTCGGACCGAGGACGAGGGTGGCTCATTCGGTAGCGCTCCACGCTCATAGACTGCAGTTCCCTTGTTAGAGTCCCACCTGGGCCAGCATTGAGATTTATCTCTAGAAAACACCTAGACCTCTGTCAGTAGGATACACTGCTAGGCTTGGAAATGTAGACGTCCGTCGGTTGAACATTAAGCCATGTCGTGCACGTTAAAGAACACACTGGATGACCCCTGACGGGAGGCTACCATCTGTCTCCCAACAGCTGTATAAATGAACTATTTGTTGCCAGATGTTCGGCAACCACGGCAATCCCCGGTTCCGTCTTTACGACACTACCAAGTTAACGGAAAGCCGTGACTATCTAGAGTCGAGGGCAAGAATGCCCCATATAGACGCACCCCAACCCCGACCTCACATGGCAGCAATCCTATAAAAAGAAAGCTAACCACCGGTAGAAACCTAAAATTTAATCTGCTCCCCGGTTAGCCATCAACAAGGATATGTAAATCCAAGTTCGCTCGGCACCCGGGGTGGAGACTCTTAGTGAGGCCCAGACTTTGAAAGGACTCGTGTCTACTAGGGGACCAAATACGTTCGGCCATGCCCTTGAACTTGTTCCACGGAGCACCTGATGTTGAGGTCTTGACACCATCCAACCAGCCCACTAAACCGGTCAGCGATATCTTCGACCTCGGTTGGTCTTGGCTCTGTCCAACCGGGGATCCAATCCGTTCAGCAAAGCCTTCGACCAGGTGCTGGGCCCGGAGCCCCCCCCCCCCCCAACACGTCAAGATGGTCCCCTCTCGGGGGGGGGGGCAACAGCTGTACATTGAGTCCCCTCCCACAACCTTCTCTGAGCCTACGGGGTCCTTGTGACCAGGCCATTTATCCCATGGTGAGCAAAAAAAGTGCCGTTCACAGATAACCCAACCCATTAAGAACTATTACCTCTTGTGATCAACATGATATAGCCAGTTTTGCCACATGAATTAAACAAAATTTCCGAAAACATCCACAGAAAATTCACCCGTGTATGGGTCGGGGAAACTGCAAGCCTATAGTAGTGGTTCAAAAAGGGTGTGCCCGATAATTATGGATGATATTGCAGATAGCAAGAGGTCTATAAACCGTATTGTTTTCCGCTGATGATTTTTATTTCACATTTTCCGTTTAATCAAAAATTTAACCATGCTGAGTGGTTAGCGCGCTTGGCTACTGATCAAAGGGACCTGGGTTCGAACCCCGGGAAAGGCATGGATATTTCTGTTGTTTTGCTGCTGAGGTCGTGCCATCTTCACAGACCTAGTACTTTGGCGTGTAAAATGACAGGCTTCTCTCAGACCTCTGTGTCAAACAACTGCTTGAGGAGGTGTTTATTTATTTCTTATTTTTAATTAAATTTATTGTCATTTTTACTAGCAATTGCAAATCATATGTTGGAAAACAGATCATACTTACTCGAGTCAAATTTACTGCGTGGTATGGTCGTCAGTTTGTTTGCAAATTCGCCGCCCTGCCTCCTTCTTCTTAAACATTCCATCTTCTGCTGGTCCTATTTGTAAAGTGGGCCTCGGCCCTCTTATCATCAGGACCACAGGCAAAATTCATCAGTGGAGGCAATAGTTGTAAGAGCAAAATTTCAAAATAGAGGTCGAGAGGTGGACGGAGGAAGGCAAGTCTAAAATTGCTTCAAAGTTGGTATAAAATCGCCGTATTTGTGTTAAGAGAGAAATAAAAGAGCTAATGTAAAAATTAATTAATTTTGAGGTGGGGGAGTGTAATTTGTTGATATGTTTACATAGAATGTGTGTGAACAAGATATTGAAGCTGCCGAGCAGAGCTAAAGCGGGAGCGAGCTGCTGGATCCAGCCAGAATCGTCTCAGCCAATGAGAATGAAGGAATTTTGGTATTGGCTGAGCGCAGGATCCAAGATGGAGGAAATTTGGAAGCGAGCGAGTTCGAAAGAGAACGTGTTTTTGCGATCTCAGTTAGATATGGATATCAACATGGACACTCGATTAAACCGATGTTTCAAGTTCCTTCATCGCGAACTGAGTTACGAGTCTTTTGTGTCAACACTTGCCAACGAAATGGACCCAGTGAATATTGAAGTTGCTCAAAGCATTACCAAAGAACTCACCATTGTTACTTTCGTCTCAGAAGAAGCTGCGGACAAGTTTGCCGCAGATCCGAACCTGGACGTTCTCTCGGACCAGCCCATCGCATTCAAGCGACTTGGTTTCCCCCGCAAAAAGGTCACCATCACCAAACTTCCGTTTTTCGTCTCAAACAGCGAAATCGTGGACGCCCTCAAGCCATACGGCACTATTACAAGCATTGCAGACGAGTTCCTGAATCTCCCGGGATTGGAATCGATCCGGACGGGAACGAGGGTAGCCCACATGGAGATGAAGAAAATGGTACCTAACTTCCTCCACATTTCTACTTTTTCGGCCACAATTAACTACAACGGCATGACCAGACTTTGTAAGTGGTGCAGGCTTCCTGGTCATCTTATTAAAGACTGTGCTGCCTTCGCCAAAAAGAATCTCCCTCTTCGGACACCATCAGCTCCAAAATCGACCCCCATCCCAGACGCTACAACGACCATCGACTCTACGCAACAGCCGGCACCAACTTCCACCCATATTGCAGAACTACCGGACCAGACATCTGAAATTTCTGCTCCAGCAGAACCAGCACCTCCTACCCCGATTCAACAAAAAAGAAAGCACCTTTCCTCTCCATCGGACTCGCCTACTGCCTCTGAATCCACTGTTCCTGATCATCAGAAGAGGAAACAGCCAGCTACTGACTCGCATTCCTCATTAATTGGTAATATCCAAAATTTTATTATCGATAGCTCCACCTCCCCCTCCATTATTCTAAATTCTGACCCTCCTGATTTTTTAGAAACATTTGATGACCTCCTTGATTTCCTTAAATTCCTTTCCAACCCTAAAACAGCCTCCTCTGAATGGGAAATTCCCCCCCACCTTAAAGCACTTAAAAAAACGCTTTCCAAAGACGGTCTCATTTTGCCGAAGTTTCGCGACCTCTACCTCTCTGCTTTAAGCAAATGCCCGCAGAGAGACTGCTTTTCTATTTGGGACTTCCTTAAAATAGTTAAGAATCTCCTCCCTTTATTTAAATAATTCTATATTCTTCCGTTTTTAAATTATTCTCTTTTCAAAATTCGTCTTTCTTTCCCATTCCTCCTTTAGCGATCAAAATTTCAGCCACTTCTCCTTTCCTCTCTCTCAGCCAATCCCAAAATTCCTTTCCTCTCATTGGCTGAGTCCCCTCTTGCCCACTCGACTCCGTTAGCGTCATAACCGAACTAAATTCCAGCTCCCGCTATCAGCCAATGCCAAAATTCCTCCTTTCTCATTGGCTGAGGCCCTCAGCGATCGAATTCTACCGTCCCGCTGCTCTGACGCTAAATTTTTAGCTAAATTTCTCACCCCCCATCATTAATTTTGGCTTCTCTAAACAAAATTTTATGGTTTTATTCTCACATTCACTAATTTCACTCTAAATTGTTCCCCTCTCCCCCGTTTCTCGCTCTCTTTCCACGACACACACGACACTTACCATCTTTGGAGCACAATAAGATCTGCGCTAACTTTCGGCCTTTCCTTCCTCTTGCATCCAATAATTTAAATTTCCAATTTAAACACCTTCTTCCTCACCCTATCACCCACAGATGACATTGGCTTGTGGTCCTGATGATAAGCAGGCCGAGGTTTGCTTTACAAATAGGACCAGAAAGATGAGGGATGTGCAAGAAATTTGGAAGCGAGCGAGGTCGAAAGAGAATTGTAAGTAGCGAAATTTGGAAAAAAAAGTGGGAGAAAATTTAAAAAATGGCCAAAGCAGAAGTTATTTAAAGAGAGTGTAATGATTAATAACAATTTGAAGGTAGTCCCACACTGAGAAACAGTCCAGTTGTGGGCATTTCTCCAAAGCTGTTAAATAGAGGTCTTGGTATTTTCTTAGAATAAGGCCAGTGCCCGATAGTTTTCGTTGGAGTCGGAATAGGTCGGGGGGAATGTCCCATACGTAGGTGGCAATTTTAGGATTAGCTAAGTATTTGAAAATATCTACGATGTCCTCGAAGGCTTCTAAAAATTCGGGCCATCCTGTTTTTGTGTCGGTTCGGCTATTCTAATATGGTCAATGATATAATTTTGTATGTTGTCGATAAGTGTCGACGTGCCAGTGTTGTCTGATGATTTTTGATTTTTTTGTGGGTCATCTTTAGGGGGTGAATCGCGGGGGGGGGGGATTTTTCCTTTTTAGTTGCATTTTTTCATCGCTCTCAGTATTCTGGGGGTGCAGAGGGAGGCAAATTATCAAGAAAAGAAAGGGAGGTACTTACGTTTGATGTAATGTTTGAAGGTGATAGAGGGATAGAGTCAATCGTGTCTGTTTCAGCTGAAAGCTCGATAGTTGGTGCAGGTGGTGAAGCGGAAATTTTGGAGCGATTCTGAAATGAAGTACAGTCCTTTATGAAGTGACCGGAGGTCTTGCACCATTTGCAGAGTAAGGATATGCCAGGATAGTATACTGTGTCCGAGAAATTTTCTGTGGTGGAAGTTGGGAATAGCTTTCTTCAGTTCCATGTGCACTAGCCTTGTGGCCGATTGGATGGATTCCAGTCCCGGGTATCCGAGGTATTCTTCTGTTACACTAGTTACAGTTCCGAAAGGATCCAGGGCTGTGGCGATGGCTTTGTTGGTAACAAAGAAAGGAAATTTGGAGATCGAAATTTTCTTTACTGGGTATCCCAGTCGAGTGCATTCCACTGGGTGCTCGTTGAAGAAGCCGGGAGGGATGGCAGCAAATGCATCAGCGGTTTTTTCAGTCGAAAAAGTGAAGATGGTAGTAGATTTGTTGATGCGCTGTGCAATGGCGATTTCAGAAGCAGTCACAAAGTTCGCAATATGTTGCACAATAAACTCAAAGTTAAGTCCTGGGTATTTCACTCTAAAAGAACATTTTAGTCGCACATCACTCTTGTAATCCAGGTTGAATCAATTAAATCCAGAGAGAGTGTTGCTTCGACGAAATCCGAGATTGGAATTCCGCCGCCCTGCCTGAGGCCCCAGACTTATTCCATTCGCTGGCTGTGGTGACGTGTTCGCCGCGGTTCGCCGCGACTGACGTCAAACTATTCAAAGTTCCCCCTCCTTATTCGACCTTTCAGCAAACTTTGACCCCCGCTTAGCTTTCGCCCTCGCTTTGGACAATCCCTCACTTGACCGCATTTCGTAACCCAAAGGAACAAAGCAGCAAGAATTGTTAATGGCTATTTTTTCAATCTAACGAAATCTTCGCTTCTATTGTAAATCGTCTGTTTTCGAGAGGTAAGAATTGTTTGATTTTTATTTATAAATGACAGACATTTAAATGCAAAATGAGTTTTTTATTTCTTGTGGTAATCCGTAGTTCTTTCTCAGAGGATAGGATATCATGCATATTGCACCTGGGCAGTCAAATCAAACAAAGCAAGATTTCGAATATTTCTCGTGTAGTGAAAATATCAATATTTTTAATATCTGTTGGTAGTGCGAGTGAACAGTTTTTACAAAAACTAATAAAGTTAATTTGTAGCTCAGTTAATTGAAAAAACAGGATTATTCTTCAGATATCAAACTTTTTGAACTTAGAGTTAAATGATCTTTTTTTTAGAAGGGAGGGGGAGATATTGTTGGAGAAGTCTTGATGAAATATTTCACCTCGCATTGTGCAATCATTCCAAAAGTGTTAATTAAACTCTAGCGGTGGAGAAAATGGGAAACTGCCAGATATTTGAACGAATATTGCAAACAATCAATAGAGCGCAATTATTTCTAATCAACGCACACCTATGAATACGATACAATTGGTATATAATACAAAAGTATTTTTTAGTAATACAATCCCGGAAGTATAGGGGTGTTAGTAGGGCCCAGCAATGGGAGGACTGATATGTTGTAGAAATTTCTTTCAAACTTAAAAATTTACAGTTACTTTCTTATTTGTTACAGTTTTTAAAATATATTAATTCGTTTTATTTTTACGCATAATGCACCATATGGCTAAGTCACAAGGACCCCGAAAGTTCAGAATATTTGGGGGCCCAAATGGAGAAATATTGCGAGACCGATGGTAGTCTCCGGTCAATGCCATCCAACGTGTTCTTTAATGTGCACATAGTATGGCTCTCTTAGTCACATAAGACCACGGCTTAACATCCCAACTGACGGCTGGCAGCCTTTTCTAACCAATTGGTGTCCCCTAATGACAGTGGGCAGGGTGGGAAGCTCGGTCAGTAGGGCTGGGACTCGAACCCGGGGACTGTATATTACGAGCCTGGCGCACTACCGACTGAGCCACACCCGATCTTTTGCATAAAGATATTTAAAAAACACACACACAACTTGATCCATTCATTATTTTTTAGCATTTGTTTTAGAAATTAATATTTGTGGGATTTTTTTTTTTCATTATGTAGGGAAATATTTTCCCTTCATAAAATAAATACCCCCCCCCCCCCCACTCGAGCAGTTGCTTACCACAGAGGCTTAACAGTTTATATGCCATTGTAGTAGCTCTGTGAGAATGGCAGGACCTCAGCAGAAAAACAGCACAAACGTCCATGTTATGCAGGGCTCGAAACCAGATCCCTTAGATCAGTAGCCAACGGGGCTCGAAACCAGATCCCTTAGATCAGTAGCCAACGGAGTTCGAACCCAGATCCCTTAGATCAGTAGCCAACGGGGCTCGAACCCAGATCCCTTAGATCAGTAGCCAACGGGGCTCGAAACCAGATCCCTTAGATCAGTAGCCAACGGAGTTCGAACCCAGATCCCTTAGATCAGTAGCCAACGGGGCTCGAACCCAGATCCCTTAGATCAGTAGCCAACGGGGCTCGAACCCAGATCCCTTAAATCAGTAGCCAACGGGGCTCGAAACCAGATCCCTTAGATCAGTAGCCAACGGGGCTCGAACCCAGATCCCTTAGATCAGTAGCCAACGGGGCTCGAACCCAGATCCCTTAGATCAGTAGCCAACGGGGCTCGAACCCAGATCCCTTAGATCAGTAGCCAACGGGGCTCGAACCCAGATCCCTTAGATCAGTAGCCAACGGGGCTCGAACCCAGATCCCTTAGATCAGTAGCCAACGGGGCTCGAACCCAGATCCCTTAGATCAGTAGCCAACTGGGCTCGAAACCAGATCCCTTAGATCAGTAGCCAACGGGGCTCGAACCCAGATCCCTTAGATCAGTAGCCAACGGGGCTCGAACCCAGATCCCTTAGATCAGTAGCCAACGGGGCTCGAAACCAGATCCCTTAGATCAGTAGCCAACGGGGCTCGAACCCATATACCTTAGATCAGTAGCCAACGGGGCTCGAAACCAGATCTCTTAGATCAGTAGCCAAGCGCGCTAACCACTCAGCCATATCTTATGTTTATTTCGTTTTTGTTATAAATGTATTTACTACAAATACTTCTGGCAAAATAATTTGATCACAGTTTGACGAAAAAGTGTGTGTCTAGAAAGTATGTCGTCAATCATTTGTTTTATTGATATATTATTAACTATAATCATTGTTTATATAATAATTAAAATATTAATGCTGTTTGGAACGAGGACGATGTGGCTCAGTCAGTAGCGCTTCAGGGTTGTAATCTGCCGTTATCTGGTTCTGGTCCCAGCTGGGCAAGCGTTGAAATTTGTCTCCCCCAAACTTCCTGCCAATGGTCAATAGGTGACCCTGATGGATTTGGAAAGGGCATTAAGCTGTGGCCCCGTGTGCGGGAGAGCCTTATATTCTGCTCGCTAAAGAACACGCTGGATGGTCTTGACCAGAGGCTACCATCTGTCTCCGAAGAGATGTTCCAGTGAATCCACTCTCCAAACCTGCTCTGAGCCTTCGGGGTCCCTGTGACTTGGCCATTTATTCCGTTGTATACAAAAAAAAGTGCCGCTCAGAGGTAAAACAACCCAACTGTTCGGAACAAAAAATATTGGAATTACTACTAGACCCTAAAATTTCGCTTTTGAGAACTTTCAAAGGGACATTCTTTTATTAATGGGAGGGGGGCGCGGGGGGGGGGGGGGGGGGGGGGGGGGGGGTTGGGCTCAGTCGGTAGCGCGCCAGGCTCGTAATCTGTAGTTCCCAGGTTCGAGTCCCAGCTGGGTTAGCGTTGAGATTTATCTCCGCAAAATTCCCTGCCTTGCCCACGGTCAGTAGGGGACACCGATGGGCTTGGAAATGCCGCCGTCCGTCGGATGCGACTTTAAGCCATGGCCCCGCGTACGGGATAGCCATACCCTGTGCACGTTAAAGAACACGCTGGATGGCCTTGACGGGAGGCTACCATCTCTCTCCCAACAGCTGTTCCAGTGGGTCCCCTCCCCCAACTTTCTCTGAGCCTTCGGGTTCCATGTGACCCGGCCATTTAGCCCATTGTGTGCAAAAAAGTGCCGCTCAGAGATAAAACAACCCAACCCAAATCTTTTACTAATGCAAGAGAATACCTAAAAGTAACGAAAATGTGTGTGTATCAATTAAAACATTGATATAATATAATCAAAACATATTTAACCTTATTAGTTAGTTTTCACATGTACAGGAAATATTTCAAATTCAATTTTTTCTGTGTCCGAGTCTGCATGAATCTCGAGTCATATGTGCTGTTTGGAGTTCGATATTTCTTGTTCCCTTGTTCTTGTTGGAGTGGGTTCGGGCACTGCCCGACAGAGCCCGAACTATCCTCTAATACTTGCTTGCCTTCGGATATTACGCTTATATCCTAAGCGATTACTGTCTGTGGGTACAGTCGCTCAAAAAAGTATCCGAACATTATGGTTGATTAGAGAATTTAGAAAAAATATCTGGCAACGATTTTTTTAGAAATTAGTGATCTGGCAACCTTCGTGTCACGTGACACGAAGGTTGCCAAATCATTAATTTTTAAGAAAAAAATTTGCCAGATATTTTTTCTGAATTCTGTAATCAACCATAGTGTTCGGATACTTTTTAATATATATAATGCGTATGAATATATAATGCAGTTACCGTTCACAGCAAACTGGAGCGGTTGCGCTTAATGTTCAAAGCACATTGGATCGTGTGCGCTCACAAAGACCTGGATCGTGTGGGCTCACTCACGGAAATATTGAGCGTGTGCAGTTACCGTTCACAGCAAACTGGAGCGGTTGCGGATAATATTCACAGCATATTGGATCGTGTTTGCTCACAAAGACCTGGATCGTGTGGGCTCACTCACGGAAATATTGAGCGTGTGTAGTTACCGTTCACAGCAAACTGGAGCGGTTGCGGATAATATTCACAGCATATTGGATCGTGTGGGCTCACTCACGGAAATATTGAGCGTGTGCAGTTACCGTTCACAGCAAACTGGAACGTGTGCAGTGACTGCACACGCTCCAGTTTGCTGTGAACGGTAACTGGAGCGTGTACAGTTGCTGTACACGCTTCAGTTATTTTTCCTGAATTCTGTAATCACGTGACACGAAGGTTGCCAGATCACTAATTTCTAAAAAAATCGTTGCCAGATATTTTTCTGAATTCTGTAATCAACCATAGTGTTCGGATACTTTTTTGAGCGGCTGTAGGTGGTCATATTATTTTGATACTAGATCGTGTGGGCTCACTCACGGAAATATTGAGCGTGTGCAGTTACCGCTCACAGCAAACTGGAGCGTGTGCAGTTGCTGTACACGCTCCAGATATTTTTCCTGAATTCTGTAATCACGTGACACGAAGGTTGCCTGATCACTAATTTGTAAAAAATCATTGCCAGATATTTTTTCTGAATTCTGTAATCAACCATAGTGTTCGGATACTTTTTTGAGCGACTGTACAATTAAGAATTATTGCTCTCAGAGAGAATGCTTAATTTTGACAATACACTTTCGAAAAGTTAATGTTCTGTGTGGTAGAAAACGAACAGGTATACATAGATTGAAGGATAAACAAGGCAAGGTTATAGAAGGTGAGGATTCTGTCATGGCTAGGTGGGCTGAGCATTTCAGTGATGTTTTAAACAATGTGGTTAGTTCTGCTCCCATTGTTTGCAATGATGATAGATGCATTGTTGGCTTTAATGTTGGCCCTATAACACAATCTGAAGTTAGTTTGGCTATTTCTAAACTTAAACTGCATAAATCCCCAGGGGTGGATGAAATTACTACAGAAATGCTTAGAGCTGGGAATGTTTCAGTTACCATTTGGATGACTGAAATTTTGAATAACTTTTATGATAAAGGCATGGTTTCTAAAGATTTTACCAGAGCTATTATTATCCCTATTTTAAAAAAAGGTGATCGCAGTTCTTGTGATAACTATAGGGGTATCAGCCTACTCTCTGTTCCAGGTAAAGTTCTTTCCATGATTGTGCTTAATAGAATTAAGAATCTGGTTGACATGCAATTGCGTGATGAGCAGTGTGGATTCTGAAGTGGTAGGGGATGTGTAGATCAGATATTTTCACTTAGGCAGATTCTTGAGAAACGTTTAGAGTTTCAGAAACCTTTGGTTGCTAGCTTTTTTGATTTCAAAAAGGCTTTCGACTCTGTTGATCGTCATAATTTGTGGTGGATTGTGAGATCATATGGTATACCAGACAAGTTAGTTAACATAATGAAAGCTCTCTATAATAACACTGAGTCATGTGTGAGGGTTGGTAAGTCTTGTAGCAATTGGTTTAGCATTACTTCTGGTGTTCAACAAGGGTGCATCTTGGGAGCTGTGTAACAGATAATGGTGAAGTGCGGCATGAGATTAACAGACGAATAAGGATTGCTGGCGGGACTTTTAAGAATCTATGGAGAGTGTGGAGAAATAGGCGTATACACCTAAAGACTAAAATTAGACTGTATAATAGTTTGGTTCTTTCTAGGGTTAGTTATGGTAGTGAAACTTGGACGCTGTGTAAGCAAGATAACAGGAAACTAGATGCTTTTGATTCTAGATGCTTACGCAGTATGTTGGGTATTAGGTGGTTTAACTTTATAACTAATGATGAGATTAGGCAAAGGAGTTTGCAACCTCCTTTAAGCAGCATATTGTGCAGAGAGAGACTCTGTTGGTTTGGCCATGTTGCCCGTATGGATAATTATAGATTGGCGAATAGGGTTATGAACAGTGTGCCTAGAGGCCTCAGAAGGAGTGGGAGACCTAGGATGCGGTGGGCAGACAATATGAAACAGGACCTTGTTAGAATTGGTGTACACTGGCCGGATGCAGAAGATGTAGCTCAGGACAGGTATGCTTGGAGAATTAAACTGCGCAGTCTGGTTGGCCCTCCGTAGCCCATGGCTTCTTCAGGATGATGATGATGATGATGATAACATATTTGCGAAATACTACAATACGCAGTTTCCGAATACTCCCAAAAGCTTCCATTACGCCCTCTAACGGTGGAAATTTTTGAAAAGTTCAAAATTTTAAAGTAATACCGTAAACAATGTTTTTATGGTAGAAATTCGAACTTTGGTTGTAGAATGTCAAAGTCATTAAGTTTTCATTGGCAACAATGAATTGACCTTGACTTTTAAAGAGTGAAAAAAATATATAAATTTCATTCTCTTTGAAAACGAGATTTCCAGAGGCGATGTGCGTTCCTTCAGTTCTTGAAGTACCAATGAAACATTGCTGTTTGCATTATTCCCAATCATTTGATTTTGTTCGAATATCAATTCTTAAGAGGTGCAAAAGTCAGAAAATGAAATCTATTTGAAAACTAAAATCCATCATAATTCTATTTGAAATTCCATTTGAAAACTAAAATCCATCATAATGCTATGGGCGTTTCGTGTTCTAAACATTTTTACCGATTGCTTAAAACCAGGGCCGATCTTGGGAGTTCACAGGGACCTAGATTCGAGGCCCGTTAAGGCATGGAGGTTCGTCTTGGTTTCCTGTTCAGGTCCTGCCATTCTCACAGACCTTCTACTGTGGTGTATAAACCGAGAGTCTCCTCTCAGACCTGGGGCGGGGTGGTTCAATCGGTACCACGACACGCTCGTAAACTGCAGGTTCGAGTCCCAGCTGCGTCAGCATTGAGTTTTACAACCGCAAAATTCCTTGCCCACATCCAATAGGTACAACTATGGACTTGGAAATCCGCCCTCCATCCGATGAGATGTTAAGCCGTGGCCCTGTGTGCTGGAGACCCATGCTGTGTACACGTTTAAGAACACGCTGGATGGCCTTGACGGGAGGCTACCATCTGTCTCCCAACAGCTGTTCCAGTGGGTCTCCTCCCCCAACCTTCTGTGAGCATTCGGGGTCCTTCTAACCTGGACATTTAGCCCATGATGTGCCAAAAAGTATCCCTCAGAGCTAAAACAACCCAAAAGTTGAAGAACACGCTGGATGGCCTTGACGGTAAGTTACAATCTGTCTCCAAACAGCTGTTTCGGTGGGTCCCCTCCCCTAACCTTCTCTGAGCCTTAGGGGTCCATGTGACCTGGTCATTTAGCCCATGGTGTGCAAAAAAGTGACGCTTAGAAGTAAAACAACCCAACGTTAAAGAACACACTGGATGACCTTGACGGGAGGCTACCATCTGTCTCCCAACCGTTGTTCCTGTGGGTCTCTCCCCCAACATTCTCTGAGTCATTGCAATCCTTGTGATCTAGCCATTTAGCCCATTGTGTGCAAAAAAGTGCCGCTCAAAAGTAAAACTCCCCAACTTTGAAGAACACGCTGTATGGCCTTCACAGGTGGCTACCATCTGTCTCTCAACAGCTGTCCAAGTGGGTCCCCTCCCCCAAACTCATCTGAGCCTCTCGTGTACAAGTGACCTGGGCATTTAGCTAATTAAGTGCAAAACAGTGCCACTCAGATCTAAAATATTCCAATGTTAAAGAACACGCTGGATGACCTTGACGGGAGGCTACCATCTGTCTCCCAACAGATGTTCCAGTGGGTACTATCCCCCAACCTTCTCTGAGCCTCTGGTGTCCTAGTGATCTGGTCATTTAGTCAATTTTACTAAATTATTGTAAGCTTTGTTTAATTGTGTGCAAGACACAGCCACTCAGAACTAAAGAATCCAATTTTAAAGAACACGCTGGATGGCATTGACATCTACCTCCCCACAGCTGTTACAGTGGGTCCCCTTCCCCGACATTTTCTGAATTCTCGGGTCCTTGTGACCTGGACATTTAGTCCACTGTGTGCAAAAATGTGCCATACTCAATGCACGTTAAAGAACACACTGGGTAGCTTTGATGCGAGGCAACCATTTGTCTCCCAACAGCTTTCCAGTGGGTCCTATCCCCCAACCTTATCTTAATCCTTGTTGTCCTTGTGACCTGGACATTTAATCCACTGTGTGCAAAAAAGGGCGATACACTGTGCATGTTAAAGAACACGTTGGATGGCCTTGACGGAAGGTTACCATCTGTCTCTCAACAGCTGTTCCCGTGGGTCCCTTCTCCAAATCTTTTCTGAGCCTCTGTGGTCCTTGAGACCTGGGCATTTAGCCCATTGTGCGCAAAACAGTGCCACTCAGAACTGAAACAATCCAACATTAAAGAATACGACGTATGGCCTTCAAGGGATGCTACCATCTGTCTCCCAATAGCTGTTCCAGTAGGTTCCCTCCCTAAAACTTTCTCTGAGATTTCGGGGTCCTTGTGACGTGGCGATTTAGCCCATTTTTTGCAAAATAAGTGCCGCTCAGAGGTAAAACACCCGATACGAGGGCACGGGACGGCTGTTAAGAGATTTACGCTGATTCATTCCCCCCCCCCCCTTAACTCCAGGGGATATAAAAGTAAATTTTTGAATTTAAGAAATAATCTATATGTTAATATTGTATTTAAATTTAATGAAATATATCTAGCTGCCAGTCATCCATTATTTCGAATTACTACTTGGCCGAGTGGTTAGCACGCTTGGCTACTAATCTAAAAGACATGGTTTCGAGCCCTGGGTAAGGCATGGCAGTTTGTGTCGTTTTTCTGCTGAGGGCCTGCCATTCTCTCAGACCTTCTACTAAGGCATATAAACTGACAGCTCCTGTCAGACCTATGTGGCAAGCAGCTGCTTGAGTGGGTATTTATTTATTTTATTTTACTGTGAAAAAGAAGAAAATTCTGAAAATTGAAACCTTCATTCCCTTTTAAACGAACATCCCATAGTCGCCTGAGACAAAATGTTATCTTACTGATTTCACTGTTATTGAATCAGAGTTAATCCGCAAAATTCAATTACTTTATTTTTTTCAATCCCAAAAAAAATTTCATTTCTAATTATTTTTCAGCAAAGAAATTCGAGAGAATTTTCCACAATTAATATTCTGATTGCTGCACGAGATTTCTCAGTTCGCATTTTCCCTACAGTATTAATTGTGCATTGTTGAAATACCGTAGAAATGTACATTAAAATTCTAGAAATATTACTTATGGAGTCAGTTATCGATTCACGAGGGAAGATTTACGGATATATGTCAGGGTTAGCCGGGTTTTGGAATGACGCGGCCATTTTATTTACATCAATCTTTGTTCAACATGGATATTTTTTGTAATAACGCAGTTTCAAGTCAAATTTTCTGAAGAACCTTACGGAAAAAGAAACCGCGAAACATGAACCTCAACCCCACCTTGGTCTAAGAGGTGGAAATAGATGAGGAGGCATCCACACTTTTCCTACTCAGTCATCTAACTGAGATGATCACCTAACCCTAATCTACACTTTCGTTTGGTCAGTCATATGATCACCTAACCCTGATTCACACTTTCGTTTGGTCAGTCATATGATCACCTAATCCTGATCCACACTTTCGTTTGGTCAGTCATATGATCACCTAACCCTGATCCACACTTTCGTTTGGTCAGTCATATGATCACCTAATCCTGATCCACACTTTCGTTTGGTCAGTCATGTGATCACCTAATCCTGATCCACACTTTCGTTTGGTCAGTCATGTGATCACCTAACCTTGATCCACACTTTCGTCTGGTCAGTCATATGATCACCTAACCCTGAATCACACTTTCGTTCGGTCAGTCATATGATCACCTAATCCTAATCCATACTTTCGTTTGGTCAGTCATATGATCACCTAACCCTGATTCACACTTTCGTTTGGTCAGTCATATGATCACCTAATCCTGATCCACACTTTGGTTTGGTCAGTCATATGATCACCTAACCCTGATCCACACTTTCGTCTGCTCAGTCATATGATCACCTAACCCTGATTCACACTTTCGTTTGGTCAGTCATATGATCACCTAACCCTGATTCACGCTTTAGTTTGGTCAGTCATATGATCACCTAACCCTGATTCACACTTTCGTTTGATCAGTCATATGATCAACTAAACCTGATCCACACTTTCGTTTGGGCAGTCATATGATCACCTAATCCTGATCCACACTTTCGTTTGGTCAGTCATATGATCACCTAACCCTGATTCACACTTTCGTTTGGTCAGTCATATGATCACCTAATCCTGATCGACACTTTCGTTTGGTCAGTCATATGATCACCTAATCCTGATCCACACTTTCGTCTGGTCAGTCATATGATCACCTAACCCTGATTCACACTTTCGTTTGGTCAGTCATATGGTCACCTAATCCTGACCCACACTTTCATTTTGTCAGTCATATGATCACCTACCCGTGAAATACACTTTCGTTTGGTCAGTCATATGATCACCTAACCCTGATCCACACTTTCGTTTGGTCAGTCATATCCTCACCTAACCCTGATCCACACTTTCATTTGGTCAGTCATATGATCACCTAATCCTGATCCACACTTTCGTTTGGTCAGTCATATGATCACCTAACCCTGATCCACACTTTCGTTTGGTCAGTCATATGGTCACTTAATCCTGATCCACACTTTCGTTTGGTCAGTCATATGATCACCTAACCCTGATCCACACTTTCGTTCGGTCAGTCATATGATCACCTAACCCGGATTCACACTTTCGTTTGGTCAGTCATATGATCACCTAACCCTGATTCACACTTTCGTTTGGTCAGTCATATGATCACCTAATCCTGATCGACACTTTCGTTTGGTCAGTCATATGATCACCTAACCCTGATTCACACTTTCGTTTGGTCAGTCATATGATCACCTAATCCTGATCGACACTTTCGTTTGGTCAGTCATATGATCACCTAACCCTGATTCACACTTTCGTTTGGTCAGTCATATGATCACCTAATCCTGATCCACACTTTCGTTTGGTCAGTCATATGATCACCTAATCCTGATCCACACTTTCGTTTGGTCAGTCATATGATCACCTAACACTGATTCACACTTTCGTTTGGTCAGTCATATGATCATCTAATCCTGATCCACACTTTCGTTTGGTCAGTCATATGATCATCAAATCCTAATCCACACTTTCGTCTGGTCAGTCATATGATCACCTAACCCTGATTCACACTTTCGTTTGGTCAGTCATATGGTCACCTAATCCTAACCCACACTTTCGTTTTGTCAGTCATATGATCACCTACCCGTGACCTACACTTTCGTTTGGTCAGTCATATGATCACCTAACCCTGATCCACACTTTCGTTTGGTCAGTCATATGAACACCTAATCCTGATCCACACTTTCGTTTGGTCAGTCATATGATCACCTAACCCTGATCCACACTTTCGTTTGGTCAGTCATATGATCACCTAATCCTGATCCACACTTTCGTTTGGTTAGTCATATGATCACCTAACCCTGATCCACACTTTCGTCTGGTCAGTCATATGATCACCTAACCCGGATTCACACTTTCGTTTGGTCAGTCATATGATCACCTAGTCCTGATCCACACTTTGGTTTGGTCAGTCATATGATCACCTAACCCTGATCTACACTTTCGTTTGATCAGTCATATGATCACCTAATTCTGAACCACACTTTCGTTTGGTCAGTCATATCATCACCTAACCCTGATCCACACTTTCGTCTGGTCAGTCATATGATCACCTAACCCTGATCCACACTTTCGTTTGGTCAGTCATATGATCACATAATCCTGATCCACACTTTCGTTTGGTCAGTCATATGATCACCTAACCCTGATCCAAACTTTCGTCTGGTCAGTCATATGATCACCTAATCCTGATTCACACTTTCGTTTGGTCAGTCATATGATCACCTAACCCTGATTCATACTTTCGTTTGGTCAGTCATATGATCACCTAACCCTGATCTACACTTTCGTTTGGTCAGTCATATGATCACCTAACCCTGATCCACACTTTCGTTTGGTCAGTCATATGATCACCTTACCCTGATCGACACTTTCGTTTGATCTGTCATATGATTATCTAACCCTGATCCACACTTTCGTCTGGTCAGTCATATGATCACCTAATCCTGATCTACACTTTCGTTTGGTCAGTCATATGGTCACCTAATCCTGATCCACACTTTCGTTTGGTCAGTCATATGATCACCTAACCCTGATCCACACTTTCGTCTGGTCAGTCATATGATCACCTAACCCTGATCCCCACTTTCGTTTGGTCAGTCATATGATCACATCCTGATCCACACTTTCGTTTGGTCAGTCATATGATCACCTAACCCTGATCCAAACTTTCGTCTGGTCAGTCATATGATCACCTAATCCTGATTCACACTTTCGTTTGGTCAATCATATGATCACCTAACCCTGATTCATACTTTCCTTTGGTCAGTCATATGATCAGCTAATCCTGATCCAAACGTTCCAACTTAATCAAATTTTGAATGTATTTAGAAAAATTTGAATCGCATTAGTGCTTTCAAACTAACACCTGTCAACCTGTTCTAGTGTTTGTTTTCAATGAAAATCATTTTTAAAAAATTCATAGTGGAATGAACCAAAAAATAGCGAGAGTCATATTTTTGGGTTCTCAGAGTGTTTCCGGGAGAGCCCTTTGAAATACAAATCAAGTACATGCATGTGTTTACCTCCCAACACATGTTACCAATGTATTGCAGTCAACTCTCATTTACTCGAACCTGTATATCTCAAATTTGTCGTTAACTCGATTTTTTTATATATTGCAAATCGAATACTTATACGTTTATTGGAATTACTTCTTTTTTCAAGTGGAACTGTTTGTTTCATTTATCAACTCAATAGCTCGAAATTTTATGATGATGAACATTTGGAAGAAATTATCTTTTGGATAAGTTTTCTTTATTTAAATTATATTTTGTTACTGATGATGGAAAGTTGTTGAAATTCTTTACAGATGGATAAGGGTTTTTACACTTGCTACAAATGACCGTCATCACGGTCATTATCCATTTTTTTATCAACGGTTTTATCTGCTACCTACGATAATGTTTACCTTTTTTCCGCCGAGAGTTTTTAAAAGCTCCAACCGATCAGGGTTCCACTTATATGTTCATTATATTTTTTTATTTAATTTTGTGCATATTGTTATTGAAATTATTACTCGTTTTAAGAAAAGCCTTTTATTTATCCTTTCTACTGTATTTTAGTTACCTTTCCAAATCAATCAGTTTAAACCGATATTTTCTCTTTCAGGCTAGTTTTTCACCGAAGAAAAGTATTGAGAAACCATCAAACCAATCCGGAGTATTCCTAATGTCACCAAACAGGTTTTAATAACTTTCCATAGTAGTAACATGATATAATTGGAAAGAATTACTTAGAATTTTAACAATATATTTTTATTCTACTGGTGCCAAGTATCTCTTTTGTAACTTTTTCTAAAATATCCTTCGGAAAAATATCTTACCATGAAATCACTTCAAGATCGTTGTGCGATGCAGTTAGCAATACAGATATGTACTCTTCCTCATATTAAGAAGAAGATAATTATTGAATCTGGCTTATATATTGCACCATCATACGACGGCAGTCTCGCAATTCGCAGGAATTATAAAACCATTATATATGAATTATTGAGAACAAGAGCTGCAATTTTAATAGAAAAGTTAGATTTACCAGTCGTGTTAGAAGAAAAAATATTAAGTTTTGTGGTACCAGTTGGAGTTGGAATATTGAATTTTGTGGAATTCGATAAGATCAACTTTCATTTGCCCCAAAATTATATTTATAACGTTTTAAATAATTCGCATTTTCACTCAAACGGATTGATGGATGAACGGAAATTTTCAGAAGAAATATTAAAAGACAAGGAATTGGACACGAAGATGCGTTACAAAATTGCTTGCTTCTATTGTCATAAAGAAAATATTATTTCTTTACATGCACAAATGTCGAAAGAGGACTGGAAAGAGTTTTACGATCCTGTAAATCCACATAATATCTGTCAGATGGAATTAGTAAAGTTTTGGTCATATTTTCTAGAGGGCGAAATAGATAAATTGAAAAAGAACCAAGATTTGAATGTCTGCGGATTGGAAAGAGCTATCAAGGCTGGAAGTAAAATAGCCGTGGAGTATTTCTGGAGGAATCTGAATGCAGAGAAAAAAAATGAAGTTTTAATTAATTCTCTAATAGACACTGCTTCTCTTCAAACTGAAGCGTGCATTCTCCGATTAAACACTCCACCTGAATATTTCGAAAACATCTTCTTCTTTTTGTTTTCTGAAATGAAACAGGATCAACAAATCGAATTCTTCAGAAAATATTTTGCAATTGATAGATCTTCTAGCATATTAGAATGTTTCCTGGAATGGCCATACCAAGATTGTTTTATGAATACGATTAGATCAATATGGGTTATTCTACCAAAGGAGGATTATGCATATTTATTAGTACAAATTGGGAAAATTATCCAATTTCAAAAGTTATTTCAAATTGTAGAAAGGGATTCGAAGACACTTATAATTATATAAGACTTTTACAAGAATTTTGGTCTGAAAGCCCAGAAGAATTTAAGAGGGGTGCCATTATGGGACAGAGAAATTTTTACCACCCATTCGTACACATTGATTTTATAGAAAACCTCAATATTAAGGAATTGCTTCTTAATTTATATTCATCGGAAAACTTTACTTCAGAACATAATGAAGTTATTGAAATAATTTTTTCTAGTTTTACTAATGAAGAAAGAGATGATATTATCTATTCTATTACAGGAAAAACAATATGTTCACTTTTGGTACAAAGAGAGCAATGGAAAACTTTGGATGAGTTTTTAAAAATGTGTTTATCATGTGAAGAGAAAATAATGAAATTCAAGAGAGAATTTAGCATTTCAGAAGGTGAATTAATCTGTGCCTATTTTGTAAAAAATGAGAAATATTACGCAATTGATTTCTTTATGCAATGGAGTATTTCATCTGAAGAAGAAAGAATTGAATTTAAAGAAAAAATACTTTTTTCTCACTTTTTAAAAATTGCGTTTGCTGATTTAATTTTATTGAGAGGAAGAATGGAAACCGCCAACAAGTTTCTTAAGTGGTTTGTTTTTTTGGAGGAAAAAGTTCAGAGTTTCAAAAAGGAGCTCATATTTTATAATGATCTGGAGTATAGATTTTCCAGTTTAGTGAGGAGTGATAGATTAGAATGCATTCAAAACTTTATCGAATGGTGTTGCACGAAATCTGTAGAAGATGTTGTAGAGTTAAAGAAAATATTTGCTTATAAGATGGGAAGCAAGATCTGCGAAACTTTGTTATATGTCCATTGCGAAATGCTGAAGAAATTTTTAACTTGGTGTTTTCCATCTTTAGAAGAGGTTAATGAATTTAAGAAGATTTTTCTTGCGGAATCAGGTTCAGCTATTTATCGTGCTTTTATTGAAAATAATAAAAGTTTGCAAGCTGAAAGATTTTTCAAGTGGTTAAATCTGTCAGCTGAAGAAATTGCGCAAATAGAGGACTAAGCACTCTCTAATAATATTTTGTCCCTACCAATATTGGTATAACTAAAGAAATCAATGGATTTCTATGTTTCTCAAGGAAAAAGCAAATTTGTTTACAGGAAATGAAGTTCACGAAAACTGTTTGAAGACTTTGGGCAGAGAGAAACATTTGAAGATGAACTTACTTAAAAATTATTCAAAAAAAATTTAATTTACTGAAGAATGATGTAACACAATATTTTGTTCGATACGATAATACAATTTATGAATCAGTTTCTTAAAACATGTATGTCATTTTAATTATAAGAACATTTTTATATAAACCTAATTCTGTCTCTAACAATATCAGAAAACTGAATTTTTCCTTTATAAATAGGACTTTTGTTTTACATTGTATGCATAGTTTGTATATAAAACGCATAAATTTATAAAACTGTATTTTACTTCGTATTAAAGAAAATAGAATCAATGGAAAGTTCCAACGATTACGATTGGTGACATTGAAAACTGATTTATTGTTATATTTTCCGGCATCTACCGTGAATCCATGCACGGACTTTGACTATCTGAGGCCCTAAGATATGTCAAATTTAAAAGGCCCCAAAAATTCGAAAGTTTAAATACTTAATATTCCGACTGAAGAGAATATTAAAATGAACAATATGAAAATGTGAGGTGAAAACATTATATCAGAACTGCTATATAATGATAAGTGATTATAGCTGAGATAATTGTTTGAAAAAATAGATTAATTTTAATATTAAAACACTTATTTCTGTGACTTTCAATAACACGTCATTAATGATATCATGATATTTTAATCTGCCACATTTCACTTTGGACAGACAGATAACTTTTTTTGCCTGATTGTTGTCCGCAGCTTATTCCTGATGTGCTTTAAATGGGATAGCGAGCCTTTGCATCATACCAACATACCACCAGGACAGCTACAAAATTTCATTATTGAGAAATTAAGGAAATATTTCTATTTGTTCATTTCAATAAGGCTAGAGGGTCATACAAATATTGCATATTATCACGAGTAGAGTATAAAAAAGCTGTTGATGACACAATGCACGAGTAGAGTATAGAATAAAACTAAAGTTTTTCCCTTAATTTGGTATTATTAAATTTGGGTGGTTTAATATCATCCGGATGAAAAACTGCTCTGGAATTTGGAAAAATATGTAAAGACTAAAGAAATTATATTTCAGCTTATTATTAGTAAAAGAATTAAATTTCAAAATACCGAACTTATTTCATGAATCTTCGCTTTGTTTAATCAGAATTAATATCGTTTTTATCAGGCCTATTTAAACCAAAGAAGTTAGTGAAAAGTCACTAGATAAAACTATGTTCGTAAAGAGCCACTAGAATGAGTAATGCAATGAACTAAATATATATATATATGTATACATATATTTCTAAGTAATGAACAAAATATCTTAATTTAGAAAACAAAATATACATTTTTAATGGATACTGTGAATCGGGAAAAGTGTTTAGTTTTCGTCTGAAAATATTCGTCAGAAAATTTGAAAATAAGAGATGGATTCAGTTAATTAATTATTTGTTTTTTGAATGAAGGTTTGCCTGGGACTGGTTTGTAAATGGTAGCTAGATAGTCACTGGAAGGTGAGCTATGCACCAATCTCCTGTGATGATGCATAGAACCAGCCAGGCCTACTTTTAGGAATCTATGGAGAGTGTGGGACTAAAGTCCAAAATTACACTATATAATAGTTTGATTCTCTCTAGGGTAAGTTATGGCAATGAAACGCGGATGCTTTGTAAACATGATAACAGGAAACTAGATGCTTTTGATTCTAAATGTTTACGCAGTATCTTGGGCAATAGGTTGTTTAACTTTTTAACTAATGATGAGGTAAGGCAAAGGAGTCGGCAAGCTCCTTTAAGCAACGTATTGTGCAGAGAGGGACTCCCTTCGTTTGGCCATGTTGCCCGTATGGATAATTATAATTGGCGAATAGGGTTATGAACAGTGTGCGTAAAGGCCTCAGAAAGAAACAAAGACCTAGGATGCGGTGGGCAGACAAAGTCAAACAGGACCTTGTTAGAATTGATGTGCAGTGTCCAGATGAAGCAGATGTAGCTCAAGACAGATATGCTTCGAGAATTAAATTGCACGGTATGGTTGGACCTCCGTAAACCATGGCTGCTTGAGGATGATGATAAGAAAGTGTGTGCCGTCAATCATTTATTTCATTGTTATATTATTAACTCTAATCATGTTTATGAGAGCAATTAAAATAGTTAAAATTAAATAGAATTTCTTCGGACCGAGGACGAGGGTGGCTCATTCGGTAGCGCTCCACGCTCATAAACTGCAGTTCCCTTGTTAGAGTCCCACCTGGGCCAGCATTGAGATTTATCTCTAGAAAACTCCTAGACCTCTGTCAATAGGATACACTGCTAAGCTTGGAAATGTAGATGTCCGTCGGTTGGACATTAAGCCATGTCGTGCACGTTAAAGAACACACTGGTTGGCCTTGACGGGAGGCTACCATCTGTTTCCGAACAGCTGTACAAATGTACTATTTGTTGCCAGATGTTCGGCAACCACGGCAATCTCCGGTTCCGTCTTTACAATACCAAGTTAACGGAAAACCGTGACTATCTAGAGTCGAAGGCAAGAATGCGCCATATAGACGCACCTCAACCCCGACCTCACATGGCAGCAGTCCTGTAGATGGAAAGCTAACCACCGGTAGAAACCTGTAATTTAATCTGTTCCCCGGTTAACCATGAACAAGGATATGTAAATCCAAGTTCGCTCGGCACCCATGATGAAGACTCTTATTGAGCCCCAGACTCTGAAAGGGCTCGTGCCTACTAGGGGACCAAATCCGTTTGGCCATGCCCTTGAACTTGTTCCACGGAGCACCTGATGTTGAGGTCTTGACACCATCCAATCAGCCCACTATACCAGTCAGCGATTTCTTCGACCTCGGTTGGTCTTGGCTTTGTACATCCGGGGATCCAATCCGGTCAGCAAAGCCTTCGACCAGGTGCTGGACCCGAAACCCCCCCCCCCACAACACGTCAAGGTGGTCCCCTATCGGGGGGGGGGGGCAACAGCTGTACATTGAGTCCCCTCCCACAACCTTCTCTGAGCCTACGGGGGTCCTTGTGACCTGGCCCTTTATCCCATGGTGAGCAAAAAAGTGCCGTTCACAGATAACCCAACACATTAACAACCAATTAACCCTTGTGATCAACATATGGCCAGTGTTGCCAAATGAATTAAACAAAATTTCCGAAAAAATCCACAAAAAATTCACGCGGTTATGACCTAGAAGTCTGGGGAAACTACAAGCCTATAGTAGTGGTTCAAAAAGGGTGTGCCCGATAATTATCGATGATATTTGCAGATAGCAAGAAGTCTATAAACACTTTTGTTATTGTTTTCCGCTGGTGATTTTTTTTCACATTTTCCGTTTAATCAAAAATTTATCCATGCTGAGTGGTTAGTGTGCTTGGCTATTGATCTAAGGGACCTGGGTCCGAGCCCCGGGTAAGGCATGGATGTTTCTGTTGTTTTGCTGCTGCGGTCATGCCATTCTCACAGACCTAGTTCTTTGGCGTGTAAAATGACAGGCTTCTGTCAGACCTCTGTGTCAAACAACTGCTTGAGGAGGTGTTTATTTATTTCTTATTTTTAATTAAATTTTTGTCATTTTTACTAGCAGTTGGAAAATCATATGTTGGAAAACAAATCATACTTACTCGATTCAAATTTACTGCGTGGTATGGTCGTCAGTTTGTTTGCAAATTCGCCGCCCTGCCTGATGCCCCAGACTTATTCGATTCGCTGGCTGTGGTGACGTGTTCGCCGCGACTGACGTCAAACTATTCAAAGTTCCCCCTCCCAATTCGACCTTTCAGCAACCTTTGACCCCCGCTTAGCTTTCGCTCTCGCTTTGGACAATCCCTCACTTGACCGCATTTCGTAACCCAAAGGAACAAAGCAGCAAGAATTGTTAATGGCTATTTTTTCAATCTAATGAAATCTTCGCTTCTATTGTAAATCGTCTGTTTTCGAGAGGTAAGAATTGTTTGATTTTTATTTATAAATGACAGACATTTAAATGCAAAATCAGTTTTTTATTTCTTGTGGTAAACCGTAGTTCTTTCTCAGAGGATAGGATATCATGCGTATATTGCACGTGGGCAGTCAAATCAAACAAAGCAAGATTTCGAATATTTCTCGTGTAGTGAAAATATCAATATTTTTAATATCTGTTGGTAGTGCGAGTGAACAGTTTTTACAAAAACTGATAAAGTTAATTCGTAGCTCAGTTAATGGAAAAAACAGGATTATTTTTTATTTTTTTTCTTCAGACATCAAACTTTTTGAATTTAGAGTTAAATGCTCTTCTTTTTAGAAGGGAGGGGGAGATATTGTTGGAGAAGTCTTGATGAAATATTTGACCTCGCATTGTGCAATTATTCCAAAAGTGTTAATTAAACTCTAGCGGTGGAGAAAATGGGAAACTGCCAGATATTTGAACGAATATTGCAAACAATCAATAGAGCGCAATTATTTCTAATCAACGCACACCTATGAATACGATACAATTGGTATATAATACAAAAGTATTTTTTAGTAATACAATACCGAAAGTATGAGGGTGTTAGTAGGCAATGGGAGGACTGAAATGTTGTAGAAATTTCTTTCAAACTTAAAAATTTACAGTTACTTTCTTATTTGTTACAGTTTTTAAAATATATTAATTCGTTTTATTTTTGCGCATAATGCACCATATGGCTAAGTCACAAGGACCCCGAGTGTTCAGAAAATTTGGGGGCCCAAATGAAGAAATATTGCGAGACAGATGGTAGTCTCCGGTCAATGCCATCCAACGTGTTCTTTAATGTCCACATAGTATGTGGCTCTCTTAGTCACATAAGACCACGGCTTAACATCCCAACTGACGGATGGCAGCCTTTTCTAACCAATTGACGTCCCCTAATGACCTTGGGCAGGGTGGGAAGCTCGGTCAGTAGGGATGGGACTCGAATCTGGGGACTGTATATTACGAGCCTGGCGTACTATCGACTGAGACTCCCCGATATTTTGCATAAATATATTTAAAAAAAAAACACACACACAACTTGATCCACTGGTTATTTTTTAGCATTTCTTTTACAAATTAATATTTGTGGGTTTTTTTCATTATGTAGGGAAATATTTTCCTTTCATAAAATAAACCCCCCCCCCCCACTCAAGCAGCTGTTTACCACAGAGGCCTAACAGTTTATATGCCACTGTTGTTGGATGTTGGATGGCAGGACCTCAGCAGAAAAACAACACAAACGTCCATGCCTTATGCAGCGCTCGAACCCCGATCCCTTAGATCAGTAGCCAACGGGGCTCGAACCCAGATCCCTTAGATCAGTAGCCAACGGGGCTCGAACCCAGATCCCTTAGATCAGTAGCCAACGGGGCTCGAACCGAGATCCCTAAGATCAGTAGCTAACGGAGCTCGAACCTGATCCCTTAGATCAGTAGCCAAGCGCGCTAACCACTCGGCCATACCTTATGTTTATTTCATTTTTGTTATAAATGTACTTACTACAAACATGTCTGGCAAAATAATTTGATCACAGTTTGATGAAAACGTGTTTGTCTAGAAAGTATGTCGTCAATCATTTATTTTATTGATATATTATTAACTATAATCATGTTTATATAATAATTAAAATATTAATGCTGTTTGGAACGAGGACGGTGTGGCTCAGTCAGTAGCGCTTCAGGGTTGTAATCTGCCGTTATCTGGTTCTCGTCCCAGAGTGGCAAGCATTGAAATTTGTCTTCCCCATACTTCCTGCCAATGGTCAATAGGTGACCCTGATGGATTTGGAAAGGGTATTAAGCTGTGGCCCCGTGTGCGGGAGAGCCTTATATTGTGCTATTAAAGAACACGCTGGATGGTCTTGACCAGAGGCTACCATCTGTCTCCAAAGAGATGTTCCAGTGAATCCAGTCTCCAAACCTGCTCTGAGCCTTCGGGGTCCTTGTGACTTGGCCATTTATCCCGTTGTATACAAAAAAAAGTGCCGCTCAGAGGTAAAACAACCCAATTGTTCGGAACAAAAAATATTGGAATTACTACTAGACCCTAAAATTTCGCTTTTGAGATCTTTCAAAGCGACATTCTTTTATTAATGGGGGCGGGAGTGGCTCAGTCGGTAGCGCGCCAGGCTCGTAATCTGTAGTTCCCAGGTTCGAGTCCCAGCTGGGTCAGCTTTGAGATTTATCTCCGCAAAATTCCCCGCCCTGCCCACGGTCAGTAGGGGACACCGATGGGCTTGGAAAGGCCGCCGTCCGTCGGATGGGACGTTAAGCCGTGGCCCCGTGTGCGGGAGACCATACCCTGTGCACGTTAAAGAACGCGCTGGATGGCCTTGACGGGAGGCTACCATCTGTCTCCCAACAGCTGTTCCAGTGGGTCCCCTCCCCCAACCTTCTCTGAGCCTTCGGGGTCCATGTGACCTGGCCATTTAGCCCATGGTGTGCAAAAAAGTGCCGCTCAGAGGTAAAACAACCCAACCCAACCTTTAGATGAGGGGAGGGAATAAATTTTTTTTGTTTTTGTTTTAACAGAAAATTGTATATTTTTAGAGAGAAATTGAAAATTCTTTTTGGGTGGACAGGTATTGATGAAATATTACAATTTTCATCTCCCGAATCTCCCAAAAGCTGTAATTGCGCCCTCTTATGGCGGGAAAAAAATCGAAAAATTCCAAAATTTATAACTAATATTGCAAATGATATACTTATGCTAGAAATTTGAATTTTTTTTGCGTGAAATGTAACACTTTTGAAGATGAAACTGATAACAATGAGTTGACCCCTACGCTCAAGGTATAAAGGAAGCAGAATATTTTTTGGTTTGAGAGATATTTGGAAATCTCTTTTTTAGGTAGTACTAATCAAATATAACTCGCAGTTTCAAGGTAGTATTAATTAATTTATATCATTAAATTAAAAAATCCCCTCAAGCAGCTGCTTGCCATAGAGGTCTGACAGGAGCCTGCCAGTCTATACGCCATAGTAGAAGGTCTGTGAGGATGGCGGGACCTTAGGAGAAAAACGACACAAAGGGACCCGGGTCTAACTAGGGTGACGTCATCATTATTCTGTGACGTAGTTGTTTGGCTTTGTCTTCTAGGAGGTGTTGACCCGGGTCTCGAACCCAGATCCCTTAGATTAGTAGCTTAGATTTGCACTTGGTCGGATCACTATATATACAAATGGCAAAACTTTTAACGAATATTTCAAGTGATCTATTTTTGGTAGAAATTTCGACAGCAACGTTATGTTATGGTAGAAATTCCATTGAGAGCAATGATCTGCACATTATTTTCAGAGCGGTGGGAGAAAAGCAACTCTTTAAATTTAAGATCTAAAAGACAAATACTTTTTATGTTTTATAATTAGTAAGAATATAACACTATGAGCATTTTCTCCCGTTATACATTACAAAAATAAAAATAAATAATCCCTCAAGCAGCTGCTTGCCACAGAGGTCTGAAAGCAAACTGTCAGTTTATATGTCAGAGTAGAAAAGAAAAACCCATGAGGATCGCAGAACCTCAGCAGAAAAACAAATCGAACATCCATAATTAAAACTTTTAAGGAGTGAGTTGGGTTGTTTTACCTCTGAGCTGCACTTTTTTGCACACCATGGGCTTAGGTCACATGGAATCCGAAGGCTCAGAGAAGGTTGGTGGAGGGGACCCACTGGAACAGCTGTTGGGAGACAGATGCTAACTTCCCGTCACGGCCATCCAGCGTGTTCTTTAACGTGCACAGGGTATGGCTCTCCCGCACACGGGGCCACGGCTTAACGTCCCATCCGACGGACGGCGGCCTTTCCAAGCCCATCGGTGTCCCCTACTGACCGCGGGCAGGGCGGGGAGTAATGCGGAGATAAATCTCAACGCTGACCCAGCTGAGACTCGAACCTGGGAAGTAGAGATTACGAGCCTGGAGCGCTACGGACTGAGCCCCTTCAAGGAGTGAAAAAGTAGGCAAAGGAAGAAACTCATTCCCTTTGAAAACGAGATTCCCATATGTGCCATAGTTGCTATATGTGTTCTAGTTACATTACACTTTTAGTACCCTCTTGCAAGTGAAAATTGGAACTACTGCATAATTGGGAAAAAGAAACTATTACTATTTTTTAGTACCTGTAAAATACAAAAAAAGTTTTAAAAAAACCTTTAAAAAATATAAAATTATAAGGTGTAACGGGACAGAGCATTAATTTTAGTGTAAACCACTTAACCATTACACTCTATTGCTAAAAATTTAAGTTTCTAGCGTAAGATTATTTGGAATATTCGTTTAAAATTTGGCATTTTTCAGCTTTTTTCTGCCACAAGAGGCCGCATTTCGAGTTTTTGTTTACCGCCTTTAGCACTTTCTAACAGTGGAAATTCCAGCTGATGGGTTTTCGAAAAAGGAAATATTAATATTTTTTTTGTACAGCCGCTCAAAAAAGTATCCGTACACTATGGTTGATTACAGAATTCAGAAAAAATATCTGGTAATGATTTTTTTAGAAATAAATGACACGAAGGTTGCCAGATAATTAATTTCTAAAACAATCGTTGCCAGATATCTTTTCTGAATTCTGTAATCAACCATAGTGTTCGGATACTTTTTTGAGCGGCTGTACCTATGAAAAAAAAATAAGAGATTTTTCCGTTTATGTCTTAAAATAAAAATGTTTCATTTTCGCATCCACTTTTGGATAAGAGGATAAAGCATTGCTGCCATTGTAAACCTTCTAACCCTAACACTTTACTACCAAAATTTCGGATTTCTACAGTAAATAGTGTGTTTACAATGTTTTTTTAAAATTTTAGTATTTTCTATTATTTTTCACAGCCAGAGGGCGCTATTAAAGCTATTGGAAGATTTCAAAATTGCGAATCACAATATTTCTTCGACACCTAGCCAACCCAAGAAGAATTTTTCATTTATCTCTAAAAGTAGAGAAAATTTGATTATCTATAGACGGACAGACAAATGGAAAGATAGACAGACAGACAGACGAACAAATATTGGCATAAGCAGAGGACAAAGTGGAAACATTAGTTCGCTTTTCAAACGAACTTTAAGCTCATTTCACTTGGCAGCCAATTCCGTCAGTATTCTGACGGAATTGCGGAGTTCTGACGGAATTTCTTGGAAAAAATATTCATTAATTTATTTCTATGAGTGGAATTTTTACACCAAAATGCAGCGCAGTGAGGCATTGATAAAATATAGAAATTTTTATAGGCAAAAAAAGCGATAGGAATGTATAAAATAATAACAATTGAGAAGTTTTGGCTATCTACACATACTAACACATAGGCTTTCGCCTCACGGTACGACAAAACAGGGAGCCCATAAACCACGTGACCCGTAACGGACCACGTGAGCCACGCACCCATAAACCACGTGACCCACGCACCCATAAACCACGTGACCCACACACCCATAAACCATGTGACCCATAACTGACCACGTGACCCACGCACCCATAAATCACGCGATCATAACTTACCACGTTACCCACGCACCCATAAACTCAATCGACGAGATGGCCAGCCTCTAACTAAACAGGACCCCTAATCAGCGAAAAATTTGCGGAATGATTATAATGTCATTTTGTTGAAGCGATTGTGTATTTCTGATGATCTAGAAATACACATCTAGCAGTCAGGACGCCCGCATAATTTTGGTAGCAGCGGGTTCGATTCCTACTCAGCAAAATTGCTTTCGACTAATTAGTTCATGTGTTTCTTCTCTACATGAATTTTTCCTGTGACACTTTTTTACTCTAGTGAAAAAGCACTTTCGAACAAGGTATAGCTAAAAATTATTTTTCGAACAAGGTATAGCTAAAAATTGTTTACTTTCTTCCACTTAAAATGTGAAAATATTGTGCAAATCTATATGTGAATGACTACTGAAAGTAAACTTGCTTACAATATTTCCGGAATCGTTAACTATTTAGATATATGCTCATTAATTCCTAAAATTCAAATTTCTGAAATATTATTTATAATTCATTTTTTAGTGAATCTATAATATCTAAAACAATATTCTTTCTTTTAGGCTGAAGGAATTTTCTAAAGTAAAGTATTGGGAAAATCAAAACACTTAACCTGGAGCACACTTATTCTCACGAATTAGATTTCAATAATTTTTGTCTAGAAGTAACAACACTTAATAACCAAGACTGTGACCATATTCTTCATTTACAGAATTACTTCCGCGGTATCCTAAGGAAACAATGGCTACTATGAAATCACTTCAAGATATTGGTGCAGTGCAATTAGCAATTCAGATATGCAATCTTCCTGATGTTAAGAAAGAGATAGTTGCTGTTCGAGATTCAGATACTTATTCGTTAAACGAGAATAGTTTCCAAACACATAGAGAGTTCAGAACCCGTAAGTATGAAATATTCAAGAAGAAAGCAGCAATGTTAGCAGATGAGTTAGGTCTACCAGTACAGTTAAAAGAAAAAACGTTAACTTTTGTGGTGCCAATTGGAATTAGAATATCAAATTGGGTGAAATACCATGAAAAGTATTTTGATTTGCCCCAAAGTCATATTTTCACTCTTTTAAGAGATTCTCATTTCCATTGTAATGGATTGATTGATGAGAAGAAAATATCAGAAGAGATATTAAGAGACAAGAAACTGGACATGAAGATGCGTTACAAAATTGCCTGCTTTTATTGCCGAAAAGATGATATTATTTCTTTACACAGAGAAATGTCACAAGCAGATCGGAAGAATATTTATGATGCTGAAAATCGAAAAGAAACAAATCAGGTGGATTTAGTAAAGTTTTGGTCATATTATCTGGAGGGTGAAATTGATAAATTACGGAGGAATCAAGATATTAATATATATGGCTTGGAAATAGCTATTAAGGCTGGAAGTAAAATAGCAGTGGAGCATTTCTGGAAGAATCTAAGTGCAGAGAGAAGAAACGAAATTGTAATTGATACTACAATTGACACTGTTTATATTGAATTTGCATGTTTATCTGCTGAAGAAAGGTTCAAAGATATATTTCACTTTTTGTTTTCCGAGATGGAGCAGGAACAGCAAATAGAATTCTTTAGGGAATATTTCCCACTGGGTAGGTATTTGGGCCCATTACTATGGTTATTAGATTGGCCCTACCAAGATCATTTCATGAATACTATTAGATTAATAAGGGATATTATCCCGAAAGATGTTTATTCTATGATATTAGTAGAAATTAGCAATATCGTCAGACTTCAAAATAATACTCCTAACCTTAAAAGAGGAGATGAAGACACTTATGATTATGTGAAGGTCTTAAAGGAGTTTTGGTCTGAAAGCCTGGATTTCCTTAAAAAGTCCAATTTTGGTGGTGAAAATAATTTTTACCCTCCCATGATATGCGTTGAATTTCATCAAAAAAAACAACGATATTGCAGAATTGTTGTTTAATCTATTTTCATCAAGAAACTTTCCTGAACGTAATGACATCATCGAAAATATTATTTCTAGTTCCACTAGTGAACAGAGAGAGGATCTTATCCTGTCGTTTCAGGGAAAAGGTATTTGTTCCCTTTTAGCACAAAGACAGCAATGGCAAACTTTGGACGAATTTCTTATAATGTGTTTGTCATGTGAAGAGAAAGTAAAGGAATTCAAGAAGGATTTTAACTTCACAGAAGGTAATTTAATCTCTGCCCATTTTGTAGGAAATGAAAACTGATGCAGTTGTGTTCTTTATGAAATGGGCTGTTTCAACTGAAGAAGAGATGAATAAACTGAAAGAAAGAGTTTGTTCTTCACGTCATGTACAACGTGCCTTTGTGAATTTAGTTTTATTCAAAGGAAGAGTTGAAATCGTCAACAGATTTCTTAATTGGTTTGTTCCTTCCGAGAAGATTACTAATTATAAGACGGAGCTAATATTTAATAACGGTTTGGAATACGAATTTTCAAGTTTAGCAGAAAAGGACAAACTTGAATGTATTGAAATATTTCTCGAATGGGCTTGCGCCAATTATGCAGAAGAGGGTGTAGAGGTTAAGAAAACGATTACCTTTACGATGGGAAGCAAAATCTGTGAATCTTTAATATTCGACTGCAAGTGGGAAATGCTAGAAAAATTTTTGACCTGGTGTTTTGAGTCTGAAGAAGAGATCAACAAATTTAAGAAAAATACTTTACTTCCCGAATCAGGTTCACATATTTATCAATATTTGATTGCAATAAATAAAAGAATAGAAGCTAAAATATTTTGCGAGTGGTTAGGTTTGTCAGCTGAAGAAATTACTCAATTAGGGAACAAAACACATTCTAATTATGTTCCTCTAAAATGCTAATGGAATAGGGAATCTAATAGTATTGTAAAAAACAAGGAAATGAGTCGATTATTAAATGTATGCCAACACGAAAAAGGATATTTGTTTTCAGAAGATTGTTTAGCAAATAAAATTGTGAAGTAACGTGATAAGGAGCTATTTTTAAAACAGTAGAAATGTTAATCAAATTCGAAAATTTTCTGTTACCTTTTCAAGCTAGGAACATTTTAATGTAATCTTAAGTCTGACTCTAAAAGTATCAAAATAAGAATACTTTGTTTACAGATAGGACTTGTACTTTGCAGTTGTATAGAATAAAATGTGATCTCCGAAAGTTCTAATGATGTTTGCTGCTTCGCCTGCTTGAATCTTAGGGATTATCTAACTTTTGGGTCTTAAATTTACACGATATATTTACTTAACCCTTTCAGGACCATAAGGTTTCTAAGAGTAAATATTAGTATGTAACTGTTTATTTTAGTTTGTTTAGACGTAAAATAAATAAAAATCATAAGAAAAATACAAAACAATGTGTAGTTTTTTGGAATTTTTATGGGAAATATTTTTCCCAGTGGACTATAAAGGTAACACAAATTATAGTTAGGCTTATTATGCAATGTCTTTTATTTATTGGTTTATTAGAACATAATGTTAATTAAAATAATACAAAATTATGAAATAAAATTACTATACACAATGATATGCTAATTATGATATTCTGGGAAGCAATTTCTTTTGGTAGTGAGGCAAAGATGGACATTGCACATAGTACATATATTATGCGTCCTGACAGTTCTGTTTTTGTTTTCTACACGTTCCCGTTTACGTAATTGCGTTCGGCATACGTTCTATTTTGACATTCTGTATAAAAAATGCAGATAAGGTTATAATTAAATACGACAATCACCAATTTTCAAATGGGAAAAATGTTTCCCTTAGTCGTGAAAGGGTTAATACCTCAAGATGGAAATTGTATTCCACACTTTCACCTCGCATTTCGATATCAATTGGTGTACACAATAACAATGGATGGTGAAAATTGGAGAAAAATAACATACAGCAAATAGCTAACCACAATTGACTGTCAACTTCTCTTGGGCACTGCGAACATTTCAACTTATAACTTGAGACAAATCCAGAACTTTATTAAGAAGTAATATTGCAATACTTTGAAATAATTAAAATTATTGGTATTATCAGTTACAATAACAGAAGGAAATTTTAAAATTACTGTATTTTACTTACTGATATGAAAAATTCGAGAGACGTGAGACCATCACCTCCAATTGATATAATAACCTCAACTGACCTCCTGGTCGTGACCATATATATATATATATAAATATATGTACCAACCTGAACAGAATTATGGCTTTGAGCTTCATTAAAGTTTCTAATTTTGCTGCAAAGGTGATCTTCTGTGGAGGGAGAATCTTCCGCTGTGTTTTCTGTTTGTTTGGGGATTGACAGCCCCAAGTGAATAGATTTACAGGATATGTTTTATCAGCTGGTGGATAATCGTTAGCAGAGGTCATTGCAGCTTTTAGTGGTAGGGGAACGGGTCTTTGCCCCATGTGTGCGATTAGGGGGGCCGTTTCATATTGTCGACATTCCTTGTCTCAATAAACAAAGTTTCGTTAAACATCCCACTAACCATTTTCTCTCCATAGGTAGTTGTAATGTGAGGACTCTGCACAGAGTTTATTCTTTTGATGTTCTCACACAAGAATTCCACCATTATAAAATAGATATTCTGGGCTTGCAAGAGGCTAAATGGACAGATAAAAGTCATATTCTTTAAAATAATCTTAAATTTGTCGTTTCGGGGAGGGAAGACAATAAACATCACCAAGGTGTGGGTTTGCTTCTCAGCAGACACGCTAGTGATGCTCTTCTAGGATATGAGTTCATTAATGAAAGGTTTCTTACAGCAAATTTTCACACAAGCGTTAAAAACTTGAATGTTATCTGCTGTTATGCCCCCACTGAGGATGCCGTTGAGGATAAGAGGATAGGTTCTACGGACAACTTCAGGATATTTTGAATTCTGTCAAGAAAGGAGATATTACCGTTGTTCTAGATGACTTCAATGCCAAAGTTGGTACTGACTCTGACCTTTGGGAAGGAGTAATAGGCCCTTTTGGTATTGGTAGCTGCAATGGCAATGGGCAACGTCTCCTACAGTAAAGTAAACTCAATAGTTTCAAAATAACTAACACTTATTACAAACACCGCGACATACATAAGTACATATGGGTTTCAACTGATGGGCTGCATAAGAATATGATTGATTATATATTAATTAACAGCAAATGGGCTAGTTCTGTTAGGAATACCAGGTCGTATAGGGGAGCTGAAATTGGATCTGACCATTTCCTTGTTAAAAGTGTCTTGCAAATTAAACTTAAAAAGTGTTGTGCTATGGTTAAAAAATTTACTTTTAATACTGAAGCTCTGAAAGACCCAGTTATAGCCAAAGCTTACCATGAGTGATTACTTGGTCATTATGACAGTCATGGTATGCTTACTACTGAAGTTGAGGAAGAATGGGATCATTTTAAACAGGCTTTTTTAGACACTAACAGTACTCTTTTAGGAAAAAAGGAGCAGAAGAGACAGAATTATGCGAGTGATAAGGCACTTGAGCTTATTTCGGAAAGAAAGAACTGCAGGAATGTCCTTAATCAATACCCTACTAGTCCTAATAGAAAGCATTACAGAGAACTTAAACGTGTAAAGGATCAGTTAGCTGATGATAAGAATCTTTGGCTTGATGGCTTGGCTGACAAAGCCGAGAATGCAGTTTGTGTGGTAGAAAACGGACAGGTATACAGGGATTGAATGATAAACAAGGTAAGGTTATAGAAGGTGAGGATTCCGTCATGGATAGGTGGGCTGAGCATTTCAGTGATGTTCTAAACAATGTGGTTAGTTCTACTCCCATAGTTTTTAATAATTATAGAGGTGTTACTGGCTTTAATGTTGGCCCTTATAACACAGTATGAAGTTAGTTAAGCTATTTCTAAACTTAAACTACAAAAATCCCCAGGGATAAATGAAATTACTACGGGAATGCTTAGAGCTGGGAATATTTCGGTTCCCAAATGGATGACTGAAATTTTGAATATCTTTTATGATAAAGGCATGGTTCCTTAGGATTTTACCAGAGCTACTATTATTCCTATTTTCAAAAAAGATGATAGCAGTTCTTGTGATAACTATAGGGGTATCAGCCTACTCTCTGTTCCAGGTAAAGTTCTTTCCATGATTGTGCTTAATAGAAATAAAAATCTGGTTGACAGGCAATTGTGTGATGAACAGTGTCGATTCAGAAGTGGTAGGGGATGTGTAGATCAGATATTTTCACTCAGGCAGATTTTTGAAACCGTTTCAAAAATCTTTGGTTGCTAACTTTGTTGATTTCAAAACGGCATTGGACTCTGTTGATCGTCATAAATTGCGGTTGATTGTGAGATCGTATGGCATACCAGACAAGTTAGTTAACATAGTGAAATCTCTATAATAACACTGAGTCGTGTGTGAGAGCTGGTAAGGCATGTAGCAATTGGTTTAGCATTACTTCTGCTGTTCGACAAGGGTGCATTTTGTCTCCTTTTCCCTTTAGTTTGGTAATTATGTTATGTGAAATTCACTTCAAAGGAAAGATTTTGGCCTTAAATGGACTGGAGATACGAAAATTTTTGATTTAGATTATGCTGATGATTTAGCCCTTTTGGCAAATGATGTTGATGAGATGAACTCTTTCATTCGAGCTGTTGATGAGACTGGTAGTAGCTAGGTTTGGTTATAAACAGAGAGTAAACTAAAGTGATGAAAATTGGTCAGACAGGCTGTGATTCGGTTAATCTGAATGGTTGCAGTATTGGGTTGGGTTGTTTTACCTCTGAGCGGCACTTTTTTGCATACCATGGGCTAAATGGATAGGTCACATGGAACCCGAATGCTCAGAGAAGGTTGGGGGAGGGGACCCATTGGAACAGCTGTTGGGAGACAGATGGTAGCCTCCCGTCAAGGCCATCCAGCGTGTTCTTTAACGTGCACATAGTATGACTCTCCAGCACATGGCGCCACGGCTTAACGTCCCATCCGATGGACGGCGGCCTTTCCAATCCCATCGGTGTCCCCTACTGACCGTGGGCAAGGCGGGGATTTTTGCGGAGATTTGCGGAGATAAATCTGAACGCTGACCCAGCTGGGACTCGAACCTGGGAACTACAGATTACGAGCCTGGCGCGCTGCCGACTGAGCCACCCCGGTTGCAGTCTTGAGCAGGTGTCACAATTTAATTATCTTGGGAGCTGTGTAACAGATAATGGTGAAGTGCGGCATGAGATTAACAGACGAATAAGGATTGCTGCCGGGACTTTTAAGAATCTAGGGAGAGTGTGGAGAAATAGGCGTATACACCTAAAGACTAAAATTAGACTGTATAATAGTTTGGTTCTTTCTAGGGTTAGTTATGGTAGTGAAACTTGGACACTTTGTAAACATGATTACAGGAAACTAGATGCTTTTGATTTTACATGTTTACGCAGTATCTTGGGTATTAAGTGGTTCAACTTTGTAACTAATGATGAGGTTAGGCAAAGGAGTTTGCAACCTCCTTTAAGCAGCATATTGTGCAGAGAGAGACTCCGTTGGTTTGGCCATGTTGCCCGTATGAATAATTATAGATTGGCGAATAAGGTTATGAACAGTGTGCCTAAAGGCCTCAGAAGGAGGGGGAGACCTAGGATGCGGTGGGCAGACAATGTCAAACAAGACCTTGTTAGAATTGGTGTGCAGTGGCCGGATGCAGCAGATGTAGCTCAGAACAGACATGCTTGGAGAACTAAATTGTACGATATGGTTTGACCTCCGTAGCCCATGGCTGCTTCAGGAGGATGATGATGATGATATTTTGATATTAAGACCCGATTTTTCAATTAAGCACAAAATGGAAAATTTGCTAAAAAAATCAAAGATTAAAAGCAATAGTAGGCTCCTATTTCGAACCTTGTTCCAGACAACCCATTTGGAACATGATTCCAGGACTCCCAATTGCTTAATGTGCCCTGGTTCATGCATATATTTGTGCAGTTCAGAATGCTGACAAACTGTTATAGATTTCAACATTCCACTATTTATATACAAGACTTTTTGAAGAAAAGAATGGGGGTGGGGTGCGTCAAGATTGTCTGTGTTCGAAGAAAATGAACAAAATTTTTACTACTACACCTAGCACTATTTTTTTTAAGTAACACATTATTTGAATTAGTGAAAATTTTTAAATTCGTAATAACAATATTATGCTCAAAGAAAGCTATAGCATTATCTTTCCATGTTATTTCAATGGGAATCTATCTACGAAGCTCTATAACAGGGAGGGTCAAACTTTTAGACTCTGCGATCGACTTTTAAGATAGAAAATCTTTCTCGATCGACCATAGTAAATAATAATATAAATAAATACCCCCTCAAGCAGCTGCTTGCCACAGAGGTGTGACAGGATCCTGTCAGTTTATATGCCATAGTAGAAGGTCTGTGAGGATGGCAGGACCTCAGCAGAAAAACAACACAAACATCCATAATACATACGTAATAATGATTTAACACTGCTTGACCAAGTAAGCATAAACTAAAAATTTAGCATCAAACATATTAACGTGACATTGTTACATTAATTAAAATATTTTCCACCTAAAACTGACAGCTACGAGATCGACTGCTTGGCCATCTCTGCTCTAGAACATCTAAAATATGCATTTAATAGAGAAATGTGATGAAGATAAAGATTGTAGACTGGCAATTATAGGGCTACATTCTTTTAGAGGGGTTCGTGTGTGCAGAAGGGTACCTGTCTCTACCATGACATTTGATGCATTTAATGAAAAACTGAAAAGAATACGAGATTTAAATAAATTTGATTATCGTCAACTTTCGTTCAGTATTTAAATAATTATGGAAATCGAAATATTTAATAATAAATTATTTTGTTTTATGAAAATCAATCATAAATATTTAACATCGAAATAAACATCATGCAACTTTAAAACTTTTTATTTTATTAAATGAATTCAAAAAAATGCTTAAATTTTAATTAATTGGCCATGTTGCCCGTATGAATAATTATAAATTGGCGAATAGGATTATGAACAGTGTGCCTAAAGGCCTCATAAAAGCCTCATAATAATTATATAATATATTTATAAAGGCCTAAAGGCCTCATAATATAAATAAACGAAGACCTAGGATGTGTTAGGCAAAGTTAAACAGGACCTTGGTAGAATTGGTGTGCAGTGTTCAGATGCAGCAGATTTAGCTAAAGACAGATATGCTTGGAGAACTAAATTGCACGGTATGGTTGGACATCCGTAAACCACGGCTGCTTGAGGATGATGATAAGAAAGTGTGTGTTGTCAATCATTTGTTTTATTGTTATATTATTAACACTAATCATGTTTATGAGAGCAATTAAAATAGTTAAAATTAAATAGAAGTTCTTCGGACCGAGGACGAGGGTGGCTCATTCGGTAGCGCTCCACGCTCATAGACTGCAGTTCCCTTGTTAGAGTCCCACCTGGGCCAGCATTGAGATTTATCTCTAGAAAACTCCTAGACCTCTGTCAGTAGGATACACTGCTAGGCTTGGAAATGTAGACGTCCGTCGGTTGAACATTAAGCCATGTCGTGCACGTTAAAGAACACACTGGATGACCTTGACGGGAGGCTACCTCTGTCTCCCAACAGCTGTATAAATGTACTATTTGTTGCCAGATGTTCGGCAACCACGGCAATCTCCGGTTCCGTCTTTACGACACTACCAAGTTAACGGAAAGCCGTGACTATCTAGAGTCGAGGGCAAGAATGCCCCATATAGACGCACCCCAACCCCGACCTCACATGGCAGCAATCCTATAAAAAGAAAGCTAACCACCGGTAGAAACCTAAAATTTAATCTGCTCCCCGGTTAGCCATCAACAAGGATATGTAAATCCAAGTTCGCTCGGCACCCGGGGTGGAGACTCTTAGTGAGGCCCAGACTTTGAAAGGACTCGTGTCTACTAGTGGACCAAATACGTTCGGCCATGCCCTTGAACTTGTTCCACGGAGCACCTGATGTTGAGGTCTTGACACCATCCAACCAGCCCACTAAACCGGTCAGCGATATCTTCGACCTCGGTTGGTCTTGGCTCTGTCCAACCGGGGATCCAATCCGTTCAGCAAAGCCTTCGACCAGGTGCTGGGCCCGGAGCCCCCTCCCCCCCCAACACGTCAAGATGGTCCCCTCTCGGGGGGGGGGCAACAGCTGTACATTGAGTCCCCTCCCACAACCTTCTCTGAGCCTACGGGGTCCTTGTGACCAGGCCATTTATCCCATGGTGAGCAGAAAAAGTGCCGTTCACAGATAACCCAACACATTAACAACCAATTACCTCTTGTGATCAACATGATATAGCCAGTTTTGCCACATGAATTAAACAAAATTTCCGAAAACATCCACAGAAAATTCACCCGTGTATGGGTCGGGGAAACTGCAAGCCTATAGTAGTGGTTCAAAAAGGGTGTGCCCGATAATTATGGATGATATTGCAGATAGCAAGAGGTCTATAAACCGTTTCATTATTGTTTTCCGCTGATGATTTTTATTTCACATTTTCCGTTTAATCAAAAATTTATCCGTGCTGAGTGGTTAGCGCGCTTGGCTACTGATCAAAGGGACCTGGGTTTGAGCCCCGGGTAAGGCATGGATATTTCTGTTGTTTTGCTGCTGAGGTCGTGCCATCTTCACAGACCTAGTACTTTGGCGTGTAAAATGACAGGCTTCTCTCAGACCTCTGTGTCAAACAACTGCTTGAGGAGGTGTTTATTTATTTCTTATTTTTAATTAAATTTATTGTCATTTTTACTAGCAATTGCAAATCATATGTTGGAAAACAGATCATACTTACTCGATTCAAATTTACTGCGTGGTATGGTCGTCAGTTTGTTTGCAAATTCGCCGCCCTGCCTCCTTCTTCTTAAACATTCCATCTTCTGCTGGTCCTATTTGTAAAGTGGGCCTCGGCCCTCTTATCATCAGGACCACAGGCAAAATTCATCAGTGGAGGCAATAGTTGTAAGAGCAAAATTTCAAAATAGAGGTCGAGAGGTGGACGGAGGAAGGCAAGTCTAAAAGTGCTCCAAAGTTGGTATAAAATCGCCGTATTTGTGTTAAGAGAGAAATAAAAGAGCTAATGTAAAAATTAATTAATTTTGAGGTGGGGGAGTGTAATTTGTTGATATGTTTACATAGAATATGTGTGAACAAGATATTGAAGCTGCCGAGCAGAGCTAAAGCGGGAGCGAGCTGCTTAAACATAAACCTATACCATCATATCTGGACCACTTTGTACCACATTCCAGTGGAATTACGATCATCTGGTCCATATGCTAGGGTCGTCAGAGTAGGCTAAATGGAATGCAAGACAAATCTAGCATAGCGTAGCACAGTGTACTTACATTTTGGCGAAGGCGTTTGGCCACAGGCCGCCTTTTGATGAGAGAGGGAAAGGCAACAATGATGGGCTGTAGTGACTCAGGTCCAATGAAAGGAGGTGGAGAGGAAAGAGTGTTCACAATCTCCCAGAAACAGGTCAAAAGAGCGTGTGTTCAGTGTGGGCTTTCAGGGGAGGGAGAAAGAAAAAAACAAAAAAAAATTAAAAAATTAGCAACAACAAAAAAAATTTCCATCTCATAGGAGAGAAATAATTTGGGGTTGCAAAAGGGAGGGGGGAGGAGGGGACAGGTGGAGTAAGGAGAGGGCAACAAGGAGAGAACCAAAAGGTTCAGCAATGGGGGACAAAGTAAATAAAAAAAAATATATTTTTTTTAATTGTAAAAAAAATTTTTTTTTCCATGAAAATAATAAAAATCAAAATAAACCAAGTTTCAACCTCCTCAGGCAGGGCTTGCCCAAGGGGTGAATCTTGGAAAAATAGGAGGAGAAGGGGAAATTAACATTTGGGAACAAAGCAAAACCACGTGCACCGTAGTGCAGAGAAAACTAAGCATAGGGGTAGGGTGAAGAAAGGCCAGACCAAGGACCTTACTAAAATCATTAGGAAAAGTAGCAAAATGAATAAGAAAGTGAGGAAATGGGGTAAAGGTGGGTATTGTGTCAGTAAAATGGAGGTGAGTGGGAGATGGGTGTTCAGCAAAATGGGAAATAAAAAGAAAGTGGGGTGGAAAGGCAAAGGGGCAGTGAGGTGTGTGAGAGGTGGAGTATGAAAAATAAGTAGTATGAATAAAAAACAGGTGTAATATGTGGGTTTACTGTGGAAGGAATTAGATAGCAGACAAAGGGTAACTCAGAAAGAAAAATAATATAATATCAGCAGTAAGTATAATAATTTTTTTTTTTTTTGAATATATATAATTATGAACATATATTTTTTTTATGAACATGTGTATATATTTTTTTGAAGAGGTGAGAATAAGATCAGCAAGTCAGGTGTCCAAAGAGCATCTTTTTTGTCCTTAGATGGATCTTTTTTGTCCAAAGGATCTTTTTGGCTCCTGGATCTTGATGTTTGTCCAAATGGATCTTAAAAAAAAACAAAGTACAACAAAGCAGATGGCCAGGAGGGGGAAGGGCTAAATGGATTTGCCGGAAAGGTGAATGTAGGAAGCAAGGGCAGAAAAATGGGCCTGTTTGTGTTTGTGGGAGGGATTGAGCATAGTTTGGATGTTGTATGTGTGGACTCCAAGTTTTGCAAGTTGGTGATAGAAGTTATTTCTTTGTGTAGTGAAGAGTGAACAGTGTAGAAGAAAGTGAGGGATGTCTTCAATCACCTGGCAGTTGGGGCAGAGTGCTGAGGGGGCCTTGTTGATGAGGAAAAGATCTCTATTAAGGTTAGTTCTGCCCGTACGGAGTCTGTGTATGGAGGTTTGTGAGTGTCTGGGTAAGTAGTGAAAAAAAATTTCATTGGGAGTGTTTGTTACTGTAGCTCTGAAAGTGTTTTTGATGCTGGTGTGTTGGGCCCATGATTCTGCCCATGTGTTGTGAAAGTTGTTTTTATGGGATTTAATATGTTGGGTACAAGGTGTGAAAGTGTGGTAATTAGGTGTGGGAAGTGTAAGGGCTTGTTTGGCAAGTTGGTCAGCAGTGTCATTATGGGGAATGTTGCAGTGGGAGGGAATCCAATGGAAAGTGAGGGTATGACCAGTCATAATTAAGTTGTGAGCAAGTTTATGAATGTGGTAAAGGGAGAAGTTCTGTGTGTTATCAATGTTGTTTTGTTTGATGCTTTGTAGGGCAGGCTTTGAGTCAGTGAAGATGTGTATGTGTTGTTTGTTGAGGGGGGTAGCCCATTCAAGTACCCTGTGTATTGCTGCAAGTTCTGTGTTGGTGCTATTGAAGGCAAGGTTAAGTTTAATTTTGTGTGAGAAGTGCAGGTTAGGACAATGAAATGCAGCAGATCCATTTGTGGTGTTGGGGATGTAGGAACCATCAGTAAAAATGGTGATATCAGTTGGGGGGATGGAAGAAATGATGAGTTCAGCAGCAGTTTGTAGTTCAAGGGGGTGGTGGTGTTTTTTCTGAGTGATGTTGGGGAGGTTTAGTTCAATGTGGGGGGTCTTAATTTGCCAGAAGGGAAGTGTGTGTTTAGGAGAGAAAATTTTAATATGTTTCCAGGTGAGATAAGCAGGGTGTTGTTTAATAATGTATGCAGTGGGAGAAGTGTTGGAGCGAGCTGCTGGATCCAGCCAGAATCGTCTCAGCCAATGAGAATGAAGGAATTTTGGTATTGGCTGAGCGCTGGATCCAAGATGGAGGAAATTTGGAAGCGAGCGAGTTCGAAAGAGAATTGTAAGTAGCGAAATTTGGAAAAAAAAGTGGGAGAAAATTTAAAAAATGGCCAAAGCAGAAGTTATTTAAAGAGAGTGTAATGATTAATAACAATTTGAAGGTAGTCCCACACTGAGAAACAGTCCAGTTGTGGGCATTTCTCCAAAGCTGTTAAATAGAGGTCTGTTATATAGTCTGTTATATATCAGTATATTGTTACCTGAGAGCCGTCCCCTGGCCGAGTGGTTAGCGCGTTTGTCTACTGATCAAAGGGACCAGGGTTCGAGCCCCTGGTAAAGCATGGACGTTTGTGTTGTTTTTCTGCTGAGGTCCTGCCATCCTCTCAGACCTTATACTATGGCATATAAACTGACAGGCTCCTGTCAGATCTCTGTGGCAGGCAGCTGCTTGAGGGGGTAATTTTTTTAGAGATAAACCAGCAATAATGAAACCGTGATGTGATGTGTCGTCTTAATGCTCACGTGAACTAAAGCTTGAGAATTACGTCACTAACCACTTCAAACGAAATAAAAAAAAATATATATATGCAAACAAATACCCCCTCAAGCAGCTGCTTGCCACAGAGGTCTGACAGGAGCCTGTCAGTTTATATACCATAGTAGGTCTATAAGGATGGCAGGACCTCAGCAGAAAAACAACCCAAACGTCCATGCCTTACCCGGGGCTCGAACCCAGGTCCCTTACCTTTTTCGTGGTAGCAAAGCGTGCTAACCACGAAATTAACCTGAAAAAAAAAAGAATAATTTGTTGTAATTAAGAGGAATTAGAACGTGAAGGAAAACATAGTTTGTCTTAATCTGTGAACTATATTATAAAGGAGAAATGTTTTTATTTGGTGGTACATGGGAAGTAAATAAGTTTATTGGTGTGAATTTTGTTAGGTTGGGTTGTTTTACCTCTGAGCGGCACTTTTTTGCACACCATGGGCTAAATGGCCAGGTCACATAGACCCCGAAGGCTCAGAGAAGTTTGGGGGAGGGGACCCACTGGAACAGCTGTTGGGAGACAGATGGTAACCTCCCGTCAAGGCCATCCAGAGTGTTCTTTAACGTGCACAGGGTATGGCTCTCCCACACACGGCCTTTCCAAGCCCATCGGTGTCCCCTACTGACCGTGGGCAGGGCGGGGAATTTTGCGGAGATAAATCTCAACGCTGACCCAGTTGGGACTCGAACCTGGGAACTACAGATTACGAGCCTGGCGCGCTACCGACTGAGCCACCCCCGCCCCAATTTTGTTAGTGAACGAGTAAGAAAATGAAATCATGTTGTGCGTGTTGATCAACGACTGCAAAGAATTGGTTATGAGAACCCGGTATACTTAGCAGCAGTTTTGGAGTGTCTGATGAGCAAAACCATAGAAGGAAGTCATTTGGTGTACAGTTAGTTAGTTTGTTTAGGAATTGCTAAGGTTACTTTTTAATAGATTGCAGGTTTGATCACAAATATGATTGTGTCACTAATCGAGTGTTGTAAAAAGCCTTATGTTATGTTTTGAGTGCAGATAGCAAGAAAATTATAGACGAAAATAACTTTTTGTAGGAAGAGTGACAAAGTACTATGATCTTCTGAAGGTTTATTTTTCTACTGCTGAAGATTTGTGTTCATTCACACTTTTGTAATAAATTATATTACTCTAGAATTATAATTGTTAAGTACTATTTTTGAAGTCACGCTCATTTTCCATTCGTTTAATTCATAACAATATATTTCAATATCAGAAACAATGAAAAATGATTTGGTAAAGTTTTCTATCTAAACATTGAATTTATGCGAACTTACGTGTCTGGTGGGAGCGGGGGTGGCTCAGTCGGTAGCGCGCCAGGCTCGTAATCTGTAGTTCCCAGGTTCGAGTCCCAGCTGGGTCAGCGTTGAGATTTATCTCTTCGAAATTCCCCGCCCTGCCCGCGGTCAGTAGGGGACACCGATGGGCTTGTAAAGGCCGCTGTCCGTCGGATGGGACGTTAAGCCGTGGCCCCGTGTGCAGGAGAGCCATACCCTGTGCACGTTAAAGAACACGCTGGATGGCCTTGACGGGAGGCTACCATCTGTCTCCCAACAGCTATTCCAGTGGGTCCCCTCTCCCAATCTTCTCTGAGCCTTCGGGGTCCATGTGACCTGGCCATTTAGCCCATGGTGTGCAAAAAAGTGCCGCTCAGAGGTAAAACAACCCAACCCAACCCGTGTCTGTTCTCGAAACACTTAGTGAATTTAAAAGAAGCGAACTCGTTGATATTGAAGATTAAGAAAATCTAGGAATATTATGGCCATTTGTTAAGGGGTTATAAACCTGCACTTGAATATCAGCGATCGCGGAAGTGAAACTGTGGAGAGAAAAATGGGTTAGATGGTCAGAATCTGCAGAAATTCCGCCATCCGTTGAAGAGACTCTTATAAACTGATCAGCACATGTTGTTGGGTTGGGTTGTTTTACCTCTGAGCTGCACTTTTTCGCACACCATGTGCTAAATGGCCAGGTCACATGGACCCCGAAGGCTCAGAGAAGGTTGAGGGAGGGGACCCACTGGAACAGCTGTTGGGAGACAGATGGTAGCCTCCCGTCAAGGCCATCCAACGTGTTCTTTAACGTTGGATTGTTTTACCTCTGAGCGGCACTTTTTTGAACACCATTGGCTAAATTGCCAGGTCACAAGGACCCCGAAGGCTCAGAGAAGGTTGAGGGAGGGGACCCACTGGAACAGCTGTTGGGAGACAGATGGTAGCCTCCGCCAAGGCCATCCAGTGTGTTCCTTAACGTGAACAGGGTATGACTCTCCGACATACGGGGCCGTGGCTTAACGTCCCATCCGACGGACGGCGGCCTTCCCAAGCACATCGGTGTCCCAATTTTGAAATTCCTCAATCCGTTGAAGAGGCTCTTCTAAACTGTTATCAGCACATGTATACCAAAGAGTCAAAACATTATGACCACCTGCCCAATATGATGTTGGTCCTCCACGTGCCGCCAAAATATCTCTTATTCGGCGAGGCGTGGACGCTAAAACATTTTTAAAGGTGTCTTGTAGTATCTGGTACCAACACGTGACCAGCAGATCCTTTAACTCTTGTAAGTTACGTGGTTCAGCCGCCAAGGATCGGATATCCTGTTCCAACACAAACCACAGATGCTCTTTTGGATTGATGTCTGGGGAATTTGGAGACCAGGGCAATACCTGGAAGTCTTCCTCATGTTCCACGAACCATTCTTGAACATTCCGGGCAGTGTGTTCAGTTCATTCATATCTGGAATATTGGATCTTTCGAATTTTAAACCTGCCAAGGATTTTTTGCCAATATGGTCGGGTAGCATTATGGTCTAAATTTATTATTTTCATAATTTGTATTAAAAGTCTTCTGTTTTTTTAAGAGGTAAATTCGAGATTTTTTTTTTAAGAAAAACGAGATATTCACTACTTTAATATTAAATATTTGGGACAAATGTCCAAGTTTGAAGCTCTCGTGATTTCATGGATGGTTGAGGGGAGCCATTGGACAGCTGTTGGGAAAAGGATGTCGGCCTCCTGTCAAGGCATTCCAGCATGTTGTTCAACGTGTGTGCGGGGGTTGCTCTCCCACACACGGGACCACAGCTTAATGTTCCATCCGATGGATGGACACAGGTGTGGAGCAGTCAAACACAGATAAAGGCAACTAACACTCCCTGGTTGACAAAATGTAGAAATTGTTCTAAACTGCTAAAGATGCCCTTACGCATATGATGACAGACGTTCCAACTGTTAACAGACTTTAAGCAAGGAAGAATCATCGGGCTTAGAAAAGCTGGTTTGTCATACAGAAATGTGGCCAACAAGGTTGGCCACAATCCAAGCACCATTGTACACATATGGTGCCAGTGGATTCAAGGATCCGGCACACGCTGACGATCAGGAAGACGACATATGACCACAGAGTGACAGGACCACCATTTGCAACGCATAGCATTGTGTGACAGATTCAAGGCTACAATGCAACTGCAAAGGGACTGACAACAGGCAACATATCAAATATCTACCAAGAAGATGCTAAACAACAGGCTTTTACAGTTTTCATTTTGAGCCTATTGTCTGGCACTGCATTTGCTCCTAACATCTGCCCACATGCAAACATATGTTAAGTGGTGTCGCCTCAGACAGAACTGGAATGATCAAGAGATACTACTAGACTGGACTTGTTTATGGATCCTGGACTTGCTGCACTGGTGGACCTCTGTTGAGGGAGAGTCTCTCGCTGTTTTCTGTTTGTTTCTGGGTTGCCAGCCCTAAGTGAACAGAGGCATGGGAACCTTATATCAGTTGGTGGATAATCCTAATCAGAGGCCATCGCAGGTACCTGAACCTTACTTAGCTAGTTGGGCATCGTCAAGCCTAAACTGGAGTAATGTGTCTCAGGCAGGCCATATGGCTCTTGAAAAAGTCCACTTGAAAAGGTGGTGCCTGAAGTTCCTTCCAGCATCGGTGACTTCAGCCTTTGCCTCTAGGAACCATGCCTTTACCATAAAAGATATTCAGAATTTCAGTCATCCAAGTGGTAAACGAAACATTCCCAGCTCTAAGCATTTCTGTAGTAATTTCATCAACCCCTGGGGATGTATGAAGTTTAAGTTTAGAAACAGCAAAATAACTTCAGATTGTGTTATAGGGCCAACATTAAAGCCATCAATGCATCTATAATCATTGCAAACAATGGGAATAGAACTAAATACATTGTTTAGAACATCACTGAAATGCTCAGCCCACCTAGCCATGACAGAATCCTCCCCTTCTATAACCTTACCTTGTTTATCCTTCAATCCATGTATAGCTGTCCGTTTTCTACCACATAAAACATTAACTATCTGGTACAGCTCTCTGCTGTTGTGCTCTCTAACTGCTTCCTCAGCCAAGCCATCAAACCAAAGATTCTTATCAGCAGCTAACTGAACTTTTACACGTTTATTAAGTTCTGTGTAATGCTTTCTATTAGGACTAGTAGGGTATTGATTAAGGACATTCCTGCAGTTCTTTCTTTCCGAAATAAGCTCAAGTGCCTTATCACTCAGATAATTCTGGCTCTTCTGCTCCTTTTTCCTAAAAGAGTACTGTTAGTGTCCAAAAAAGCCTGTTTAAAACGATCCCATTCTTCCTCTACTTCAGTAATAAGCAAACCATGATTGTCACAATGACTGAGTAACCTAACATGGTAAGCTTTAGCTATAACTGGGTCTTTTAGAGCTTCAGAATTAAAGGTAAAATTATTAACCCTAGCACAACACTTTTTAAGTTTAAGTTGCAAGACACTTTTAACAAGGCAATGGTCAGATCCAATTTCAGCTCCCCTATATGCCCTGGTATTCCTAACAGAACTAGCCCATTTGCTGTTAATTAATATGTAATCAATCATATTCTTATGCAGTCCATCAGGTGAAACCCATGTGTACTTATGTATGTCGCGGTGTTTGTAATAAGTGTTAGTTTACTCAAACATTAAGTTCACTTATTTGTAGGTGACGTTGCCCATTGCCATTGCAGCTACCAATACCAAAAGGGCCTATCAACCCTCCCCAAAGGTCAGAGTCAGTACCAATTTTCGCATTGAAGTCACCTAGAACAAGGGTAATATCTCCTTTCTTGACAGAATTCAAAATATCCTGAAGTTGTTCATAAAACCTATCCTTCTCATCCTCAACGGCATCCTCAGTGGGGGCATAACAGCAGATAACATTCAAGTCTTTAACGCTTGTCTAAAATTTTGCTGTAAGAAACCTTTCATTAATGCACTCATATCCTAGAAGAGCATCACTAGCGTGTCTGCTGAGAAGCAGACCCACGCCTTGGTGATGCTTATTGTCATCCCTCCCTGAAAAGAGAAATTTAAGATTATTTTAAAGAATATAGGATTTTACCAGAGCTATTGTTATCCATATTTTCAAAAAAGGTGATTGCAGTTCTTGTGATAACTATAGGGGTATCAGCCTGCTCTCTGTTCCAGGTAAAATTCTTTCCATGATTGTGCTTAATAGAATTAAGAATCTGGTTGACAGTCAATTGCGTGATGAGCAATGTGGATTCAGAAGTGGTAGGGAACGTGTGGATCAGATATTTTCGCTTAGGCAGATTCTTGAGAAATGTTTAGAGTTTCAGAAACCTTTGGTTGCTAGCTTTGTTGATTTCAAAAAGGCTTTCGACTCTGTTGATCGTCATAATTTGTGTTTGATTGTGAGATCATATGGTATACCTGATAAGTTAGTTAACATAATAAAAGCTCTCCATAATAATACTGAGTCGAGTGTGAGAGTTGGTAAGGCTTGTAGCAATTGGTTTAGCATTACTTCTGGTGTTCGACAAGGGTGCATTTTGTCTCCTTTTCTCTTTAGTTTGGTTATTGATTATGTTATGCGAAATTCACTTCAAGGGAAAGATTTTGGCCGTAAATGGGCTGGAGATACGAAAATTTCTGATTTAGATTATGCTGATGGTTTAGCCCTTTTGGCAAATGATGTTGATGAGATGAACTCTTTCATTCGAGCTGTTGATGAGACTGGTAGTAGAGTAGGTTTGGTTATAAACAGAGGGAAAACTAAAGTGATGAAAATTGGTCAGGCAGGCTGCGATTCAGTTAATCCGAATGGTTGCAGTCTTGAGCAGGTGTCACAGTTTAATTATCTTGGGAGCTATGTAACAGATAATGGTGATGTGCGGCATGAGATTAACAGACGAATAGGGACTGCTGCCAGGACTTTTAAGAATCTATGGAGAGTGTGGAGAAATAGGCGTATACACCTAAAGACTAAAATTAGACTGTATAACAGTTTGGTTCTTTCTAGGGTTAGTTATGGTAGTGAAACTTGGACACTTTGTAAACAAGATAACAGGAAACTAGATGCTTTTGATTCCAGATGCTTACGCAATATATTGGGCATCAGGTGGTTCAACTTTGTAACTAATGATGAGGTTAGGCAAAGGTGTTTGCAACCTCCTTTAAGCAGCATATTGTGCAGAGAGAGACTCCGTTGGTTTGGCCATGTTGCCCGTATGAATAATTATAGATTGGCGAATAGGTTTATGAACAGTGTGCCTAAAGGCCTCAGAAGGAGGGGGAGACCTAGGATGCGGTGGGCAGACAATGTCAAAACAGGACCTTGTTAGAATTGGTGTGCAGTGGCCAGATGCAGTAGATGTAGTTCAGGATAGACTTGCTTGGAGAACTAAATTGCACGGTCTGGTTGGACCTCCGTAGCCCATGGCTACTTGATGATGATGAATTGGGTTATGTATAGTGTGCCTAAAGGCCACAGAAAGAAGGGGAGACCTAGGATGCGGTGTGCAGACAATGTCAAACAGGACCTTGTTAGAATTAGTACGCAGTGGCCGGTTACAGCAGATGTAGCTCAGGACAGATATGCTTGGAGATTTAAACTGCACGGTCTGGTGGGACCTCCGTAGCCCATGGCTACTTGAGGATGATGATGATGAATGTGAGAAAGCATTTTTTTAGCTTTAACCAATGCAAACCGTTAATCATTAAGACACTAAATATTACTATTATTAAGTTAAAACTGAGAGCGCATGGGCAAAGGATACCCTCTATCTGTGCCAAATGCTGATGACACTGAAAATGCCAAATGCCAGATGAACTCTGAACTTTCGGGAACATGAATCCTGAAGGTTCAGAGAATGTTGGGAAAAGGAATTTTTGTTTATACGAGATACACAAACGAACATCTGTGTTTCGATTTACGAGCAATTTTCAATTATACGAAATGCGCAAATGAATACCTGTGTTTGGATTCGAAATTGAAATTTAATATACATATTTCATTTTTTACATACACGAAAGAACCAAAACATTATGAACACCTGCCTAATATGATGTTCATCCTCACATTTCGCCAAAATACCTACCCCGTGAGGCATGAAGGCTACAAGATTTCTAAAGGTGTTTTGTGGTATCTGGTACAGTCGCTCAAAAAAGTATCCGAACACTATGGTAGATTACAGAATTCAGAAAAAATATCTGGCAACGATTTTTTTGGAAATTAGTGATCTGGCTACCTTCGTGTCACGCTATCCACCAGCTGAAAAACATATCCTGTGAATCTATTCACTTGGGGTTGTCAACCCACAAACAAACAGAAAACACAGCGGAAGATTTTCCCTCCACAGAAGCCCACCAGTGCAGCAAAATCAGGATCCATATATCTGTCCAGTCCAGTGGGTTTATATGGTCAACACCCGGACCCTGTGTGGTTGACCACTCCTCAGCAGGGTAGGAAAAAAAATGAAAAGTAGCCATAGTTGTCCAGTTCAGTAGGCCACACTAATCTGGCAGCCCTCCCCTTCCGTTCACTTCCACAAGAGAGTATCTCTTTTTAAAGGTACTAACGGTCTGCACCACGAGAAGGCGGGGTCGGACATTAGGTACTAGTCCTGGCTGGTTCTATGCATCATCACAGGAGATTGGTGGATAGCTAACCTTCCAGTGACTATCTAGCTACCATTTACAGACCAGTCCCAGGCAAACCCTCATTCAAAAAACAAATAATCAAATAACTGAATACATCTCGTATTTTCAAATATTCTGACGAATATTTTCAGACGAAAACTAAACACTTGTCCCGATTCATAGTATCCATTAAAAATGTATATTTTGTTTTCTAAATTAAGATATTTTCTTCATTACTTAGAAATATATGTATACATATATATATATTTTAGTTCATTGCATTACTCATTCTAGTGGTTCTTTAAGAACATAGTTTTTACCTAGTGACTCCTGTTTGACTTTGCCCACCGCATCCTAGGTCTCCTCTTCTTTCTGAGGCCTTTAGGCACACTGTTCGTAACCCTATTCGCCAATCTATAATTATTCATACGGGCAACATGTCCAAACCAACGGAGTCTCTCACTGCACAATATGCTGCTTAAAGGATGTTGCAGACTCCTTTGCCAAACCTGATCATCAGTTACAAAGTTAAACAACCTATTTCCCAAGATACTGCGTAAACATTTAGAATCAAAAGCATCTAGTTTCCTGTTATCATGTTTACAAAGCATCCACGTTTCATTGCCATAACTTACCCTAGAGAGAATCAAACTATTATATAGTGTAATTTTGGACTTTAGTCCCACACTCTCCATAGATTCCTAAAAGTAGGCCTGGCTGGTTCTATGCATCATCACAGGAGATTGGTGCATAGCTCACCTTCCAGTGACTATCTAGCTACCATTTACAAACCAGTCCCAGGCAAACCCTCATTCAAAAAACAAATAATCAAATAACTGAATCCATCTCGTATTTTCAAATTTTCTGACGAATATTTTCAGATGAAAACTAAACACTTGCCCCGATTCATAGTATCCATTAAAAATGTATATTTTGTTTTCTAAATTAAGATATTTTCTTCATTACTTAGAAATATATGTATACATATATATAAATATAGTTTTAGTTCATTGCATTACTCATTCTAGTGGTTCTTTACGAACATAGTTTGATCTAGTGACTCTTCACTAACTTCTTTGCTTTAAATAGGCCTGATAAAAACGATATTAATTCTGATTAAACAAAGCGAAGATTCATGAAATAAGTTCGGTATTTTGAAATTTGATTCTTTTACTAATAATAAGCTGTAAATATAACTTCTTTAGTCTTTACATATTTTTCCAAATTCCACAGAAGTTTTTCATTAGGATGATATTAAACCACCCAAATTTAATAATATAAAAGGATGGGAAAAACTTTAGTTTTATTCTATACTCTACTCGTGCATTGTGTCATCAACAGCTTTTTTATACTCTACTCGTGGTAATATGCAATATTTGTATGACCCTCTAGCCTTATTGAAATGAACAAATAGAAATATTTCCTTAATTTCTCAATAAGGAAATTTTGTAGCTGTCCTGGTGGTATGTTGGTATGATGCAAAGGCTCGCTATCACATTTAAAGCACATCAGGAATAAGCTGCGGACAACAATCAGGCAAAAAAAGTTATCTGTCTGTCCAAAGTGAAATGTGGCAGATTAAAATATCATGATATCATTAATGACGTGTTATTGAAAGTCACAGAAATAAGTGTTTTAATATTAAAATTAATCTATTTTTTCAAACAATTATCTCAGCTATAATCACTTATCATTATATAGCAGTTCTGATATAATGTTTTCACCTCACATTTTCATATTGTTCATTTTAATATTCTCTTCAGTCGAAATATTAAGTATTTAGAATTTCGAATTTTTGGGGCCTTTTAAATTTGACATATCTTAGGGCCTCAGATAGTCAAAGTCCGTGCCTGGATTCACGGTAGATGCCGGAAAATATAACAATAAATGAGTTTTCAATGTCACCAATCGTAATCTTTGGAACTTTCCGTTGATTCTATTTTCTTTAATACGAAGTAAAATACAGTTTTATAAATTTATGGGTTTTATATACAAACTATGCATACAATGTAAAACAAAAGTCCTATTTATAAAGGAAAAATTCAGTTTTCTGATATTGTTAGAGACAGAATTAGGTTTATATAAAAATGTTCTTATAATTAAAATGACATACATGTTTTAAGAAACTGATTCAAAAATTGTATTATCGTATCGAACAAAATATTGTGTTACATCATTCTTCAGTAAATTAAATTTTTTTTGAATAATTTTTAAGTAAGTTCATCTTCAAATGTTTCTCTCTGCCCAAAGTCTTCAAACAGTTTTCGTGAACTTCATTTCCTGTAAACAAATTTGCTTTTTCCTTGAGAAACATAGAAATCCATTGATTTCTTTAGTTATACCAATATTGGTAGGGACAAAATATTATTAGAGAGTGCTTAGTCCTCTATTTGCGCAATTTCTTCAGCTGACAGATTTAACCACTTGAAAAATCTTTCAGCTTGCAAACTTTTATTATTTTCAATAAAAGCACGATAAATAGCTGAACCTGATTCCGCAAGAAAAATCTTCTTAAATTCATTAACCTCTTCTAAAGATGGAAAACACCAAGTTAAAAATTTCTTCAGCATTTCGCAATGTACATATAACAAAGTTTCGCAGATCTTGCTTCCCATCTTATAAGCAAATATTTTCTTTAACTCTACAACATCTTCTACAGATTTCGTGCAACACCATTCGATAAAGTTTTGAATGCATTCTAATCTATCACTCCTCACTAAACTGGAAAATTCATACTCCAGATCATTATAAAATATGAGCTCCTTTTTGAAACTCTGAACTTTTTCCTCCGAAAAAACAAACCACTTAAGAAACTTGTTGGCGGTTTCCATTCTTCCTCTCAATAAAATTAAATCAGCAAACGCAATTTTTAAAAAGTGAGAAAAAAGTATTTTTTCTTTAAATTCAATTCTTTCTTCTTCAGATGAAATACTCCATTGCATAAAGAAATCAATTGCGTAATATTTCTCATTTTTTACAAAATAGGCACAGATTAATTCACCTTCTGAAATGCTAAATTCTCTCTTGAATTTCATTATTTTCTCTTCACATGAGAAACACATTTTTAAAAACTCATCCAAAGTTTTCCATTGCTCTCTTTGTCCTAAAAGTGAACAAATTGTTTTTCCTGTAATAGAATAGATAATATCATCTCTTTCTTCATTAGTAAAACTAGAAAAAATTATTTCAATAACTTCATTATGTTCTGAAGTAAAGTTTTCCGATGAATATAAATTAAGAAGCAATTCCTTAATATTGAGGTTTTCTATAAAATCAATGTGTACGAATGGGTGGTAAAAATTTCTCTGTCCCATAATGGCACCCCTCTTAAATTCTTCTGGGCTTTCAGACCAAAATTCTTGTAAAAGTCTTATATAATTATAAGTGTCTTCGAATCCCTTTCTACAATTTGAAATAACTTTTTGAAATTGGATAATTTTCCCAATTTGTACTAATAAATATGCATAATCCTCCTTTGGTAGAATATCCCATATTGATCTAATCGTATTCATAAAACAATCTTGGTATGGCCATTCCAGGAAACATTCTAATATGCTAGAAGATCTATCAATTGCAAAATATTTTCTGAAGAATTCGATTTGTTGATCCTGTTTCATTTCAGAAAACAAAAAGAAGAAGATGTTTTCGAAATATTCAGGTGGAGTGTTTAATCGGAGAATGCACGCTTCAGTTTGAAGAGAAGCAGTGTCTATTAGAGAATTAATTAAAACTTCATTTTTTTTCTCTGCATTCAGATTCCTCCAGAAATACTCCACGGCTATTTTACTTCCAGCCTTGATACCTCTTTCCAATCCGCAGACATTCAAATCTTGGTTCTTTTTCAATTTATCTATTTCGCCCTCTAGAAAATATGACCAAAACTTTACTAATTCCATCTGACAGATATTATGTGGATTTACAGGATCGTAAAACTCTTTCCAGTCCTCTTTCGACATTTGTGCATGTAAAGAAATAATATTTTCTTTATGACAATAGAAGCAAGCAATTTTGTAACGCATCTTCGTGTCCAATTCCTTGTCTTTTAATATTTCTTCTGAAAATTTCCGTTCATCCATCAATCCGTTTGAGTGAAAATGCGAATTATTTAAAACGTTATAAATATAATTTTGGGGCAAATGAAAGTTGATCTTATCGAATTCCACAAAATTCAATATTCCAACTCCAACTGGTACCACAAAACTTAATATTTTTTCTTCTAACACGACTGGCAAATCTAACTTTTCTATTAAAATTGCAGCTCTTGTTCTCAATAATTCATATATAATGGTTTTATAATTCCTGCGAATTGCGAGACTGCCGTCGTATGATGGTGCAATATATAAGCCAGATTCAATAATTATCTTCTTCTTAATATGAGGAAGAGTACATATCTGTATTGCTAACTGCATCGCACAACGATCTTGAAGTGATTTCATGGTAAGATATTTTTCCGAAGGATATTTTAGAAAAAGTTACAAAAGAGATACTTGGCACCAGTAGAATAAAAATATATTGTTAAAATTCTAAGTAATTCTTTCCAATTATATCATGTTACTACTATGGAAAGTTATTGAAACCTGTTTGGTGACATTAGGAATACTCCGGATTGGTTTGATGGTTTCTCAATACTTTTCTTCGGTGAGAAACTAGCCTGAAAGAGAAAATATCGGTTTAAATTAATTGATTTGGAAAGGTATCTAAAATACAGTAGAAAGGATAAATAAAAGTCTTTTCTTAAAACGAGTAATAATTTCAATAACAATATGCACAAAATTAAATAAAAAAATATAATGAACATATAAGTAGAACCTTGATCGGATGGAGCTTTTAAAAACCCTCGGCGGAAAAAAGGTAAACCTTATCGCAGTTAGCAGATAAAACCGTTGATAAAAAAATTGATAATGGCCGTGATGACGGTCATTTGTAGCAAGTGTAAAAACCCTTATCCATCTGGAAAGAATTTCAACAACTTTCCGTCATCAGTAACAAAATATAATTCAAATAAAGAAATCTTATCCAAAAGATACTTTCTTCCAAATGTTCATCATCATAAAATTTCGAGCTATTGAGTTGATAAATGAAACAAAGAGTTCCACTTGAAAAAAGAAGTAATTCCAATAAACGTATAAGTATTCGATTTGCAATATATAAAAAAATCGAGTTAACGACAAATTTGAGATATACAGGTTCGAGTAAATAAGAGTTGACTGCAATATATTGGTAACATGTGTTGGGAGGTAAACACATGCATGTACTTGATTTGTATTTCAAAGGGTTCTCCCGGAATCGACTGCTCTGAGAACCCAAAAATATGACTCTCGCTATTTTTTGGTTCATTCCACTATGAATTTTTTTTAAAATGATTTTCATTGAAAACAAACACCAGAACAGATTGACAGGCGCTAGTTTGAAAGCACTAATGCGATTCAAAATGTTCTAAATACACTCAAAATTTAATTAAGTTGGAACGTGTGGATCAGGATTAGGTGATCATATGACTGACCAAACGAAAGTGTGGATCAGGGTTAAGTGATCATATGACTGACCAAACGAAAGTGTGGATCAGGGTTAGGTGATCATATGACCGACCAAACGAAAGTGTGGATCAGGGTTAGATTATCATATGACTAACCAAACGAAAGTGTAGATCACGGTTAGGTGAACATATGACTGACCAAACGAAAGTGTGAATCAGGGTTAGGTGATCATGTGACTGACCAGACGAAAGTGTGGATCAAGGTTAGGTGATCATATGACTGACCAAACGAAAGTGTGGATCAGGGTTAGGTGATCATAAGACTGACCAAACGAAAGTGTGGATCAGGATTTAGTGATCATATGACTGACCAAACGAAAATGTGATTCAGGATTAGGTTATGATATGACTGACCAAACGAAAGTGTAGATCAGGGTTAGGTGATCATTTCAGTTAGGTAACTGAGTTGGAAAAGTATGGATGCTTCCTCATCTATTTCCACCTCTTAGACCGAGGTGGTGTTGAGGTTCAGGTTTCGCGGTTTCTTTTTCCGTAAGGTTCTTTGCAAATTTTTGACTTTAAACTGCGTTATTAGAAAAAATATCCACGTTGAAAAATGATTGATGTAAATAAAATGGCCGCGTTATTCCAAAAACCGGCTAACCCTGACATATTTCTGTAAATCTTCCCTCGTGAATCGATAACTGACTCCATAAGTAATATTTCTAGAATTTTAATGTACATTTCTACGGTATTTCAACAATGCAGAATTAATACTGTAGGGAAAAAGCGAACTGAGAAATCTCGTGCAGCAATCAGAATATTAATTGTGGAAAATGCTCTCTAATTTCTTTCCTGGAAAATAATTAGAAATGAAATTTTTGTTGGAATTGAAAAAAATAAACTAATTGAATTTTGCGGATTAACTCTCATTGAATAACTGTGAAATCAGTAAGATAATATTTTGTCTTAGGCGACTATGGGATGTTCGTTTTAAAAGGGAATGAAGGTTTGAATTTTCAGAATTTTGTTCTTTTTCACAGTAAAATAAATAAATACCCCCTGAAGCAGCTGTTTGCCACATAGGTCTGACAGGAGCTGTCAGTTTATATGACATAGTAGAAGGTCTGAGAGAATGGCAGGCCCTCAGCAGAAAAACGAAACAAACTGCCATGCCTTACCCGGGGCTCGAACCCAGGTCCCTTAGATTAGTAGCCAAGCTTGCTAAAAACTCGGCCAAGTAGTAATTCGAAATAATGGATGACTGGCAGCTAGATATATTTCATTAAATTTAAATAAAATATTAACATATGGATTATCTCTTAAATTCAAAAATTTTCTTTTATATCCCCTGGAGTTAAGGGGGGGGGGGGAATGAATCAGCGTAAATCTCTTAACAGCCGTCCCGTGCCCTCGTATCGGGTGTTTTACCTCTGAGCGGCACTTATTTTGCAGAAAATGGGCTAAACGGCCACGTCACAAGGACCCCGAAATCTCAGAGAAAGTTTGGGGGAGGGAACCTACTGGAACAGCTATTGGGAGACAGATGGTAGCCTCCTGTCAAGGCCACCCGGCATGTTCTTTAACATTGGGTTGCTTTACTTCTGAGCGTCACATTTTTGCACACCATGGGCTAAATGGCCAGGTTACAAGGACCCCGAAGACTCAGAGAAGTTTGGGGGAGGGGACCCACTGGAACAGCTGTTGGGAGACAGATGGTAGCCTCCATTCAAGGCCACCCAGCATGTTCTTTAACATTGGGTTGTTTTACTTCTGAGCGTCACATTTTTGCACACCATGGGCTAAATGGCCAGGTTACAAGGACCCCGAAGACTCAGAGAAGTTTGGGGGAAGGAACCTACTGGAACAGCTATTGGGAGACAGATGGTAGCATCCCTTCAAGGCCATACGTCTTATTATTTAATGTTGGATTGTTTCAGTTCTGAGTGGCACTGTTTTGCGCACAATGGGCTAAATGCCCAGGTCTCAAGGACCACAGAGGCTCAGATAAGATTGGGAGAAGGGACCCACGGGAACAGCTGTTGAGAGACAGATGGTAACCTTCCGTCAAGGCCGTCCAACGTGTTCTTTTTTATGCACAGAGTATCGCCCTTTTTTGCACACAGTTGATTAATTGCCCAGGTCTCAAGGACCACTGAGGCTCAGATAAGTTTGGGAGAAGGGATCCACGGGAACAGCTGTTGAGAGACAGATGATAACCTTCCGTCAAGGCCATCCAACGTGTTTTTTATTATGCACAGAGTATCGCCCTTTTTTACACACAGTGGATTAAGTGTCCAGGTCACAAGGACAACAAGGATTAAGATAAGGTTGGGGTTATAGGATCCACTGGAAAGCTGTTGGGAGACAAATGGTTGCCTCCCATCAAAGCTACCCAGTTTGTTCTTTAACGTGCATTGAGTATGGCACATTTTTGCACACAGTGGACTAAATGTCCAGGTCACAAGGACCCGAGAATTCTAAAAATGTCGGGGAAGGGGACCCACTGGAACAGCTCTTGAGAGACAGATGGTAGCCTCCCTTCAAGGCCATCAATCGTGTTCTTTAACATTGGAATATTTTAGATCTGGTTGGCACTATTTTGCACGAAATGGACTAAATGCACAGGTCAATTGTACACGAGAGGCTCAGATAAGTTTGGAGGAAGGGACCCACTTGGACAGCTGTTGGGAGACAGATGGTAGCCACCTGTTAAGGCCATCCAGCGTGTTCTTCAAAGTTGGGGTGTTTTACTTTTGAGCGACACTTTTTTGCACACAATGGGCTAAATGGCCAGGTCACAAGGATTGCAATGACTCAGAGAATGTTGGGGGAGAGACCCACAGGAACAACGGTTGGGAGACAGATGGTAGCCTCCCGTCAACGCCATCCAGTGTGTTCTTTAACGTTAGGATGTTTTACTTCTGAGGGATACTTTTTGGCACATCTTGGGCTAAATGGCCAGGTTACAAGGACCCCGAATGCTCACAGAAGTTTGGGGGAGGAGACCCCCTGGAACAGCTGTTGGGAGACAGATGGTAGCCTCCCGTCAAGGCCATCCAACGTGTACACAGCATGGGTCTCCAGCACACAGGGCCACGGCTTAACATCTCATCGGATGGAGGGCGGATTTCCAAGTCCGTAGTTGTACCCTATTGGATGTGGGCAAGGAATTTTGCGGTTGTAAATCTCAATGCTGACGCAGCTGGGACTCGAACCTGCAGTTTACGAGCGTGGCGTGGTACCGATTGAACCACCCCGCCCCAGGTCTGAGAGGAGACTCTCGGTTTATACACCACAGTAGAAGGTCTGTGAGAATGGCAGGACCTCAACAATAAACCAAGACGAACCTCCATGCCTTAACGGGCCTCGAATCTAGGTCCCTGTGATCAATAGCCAAGCGCGCTAACCACACGGAACAGCCAACTTTTTTACAAGTCTTTAAAAATTTCTTTAAAAATGCATAAAATGTAAAAAAGTTAACAAGTTTGTTTTTCTCTTTCCTTTATTACTCTTACTATAATTCTAACTCCCAAGATCGGCCCTGGTTTTAAGCAATCGGTAAAAATGTTTAGAACACGAAATGCCCATAACATTATGATGGATTTTAGTTTTCAAATAGAATGAAGTTTTTGATTTTCTGACTTTTGCACTCTTAAGAATTGATACTCGAACAAAATCAAATGATTGGGAATAATGCAAACAGCAATGTTTCATTGGTACTTCAAGAACTGAAGGAACGCACATCGCCTCTGGAAATCTCGTTTTCAAAGAGAATGAAATTTATATATTTTTTTCACTCTTTAAAAGTCAAGGTCAATTCATTGTTGCCAATGAAAACTTAATGACTTTGACATTCTACAACCAAAGTTCGAATTTCTACCATAAAAACATTGTTTACGGTATTACTTTAAAATTTTGAACTTTTCAAAAATTTCCACCGTTAGAGGGCGTAATGGAAGCTTTTGGGAGTATTCGGAAACTGCGTATTGTAGTATTTCGCAAATATGTATCCAATACGAAAATAATTTTAAGACTTCTCTGTAAACAAAATAGTTCCATGTCTCACATGGACATTAACTATTTTTTTTTCGAAAACTAGAAAATGATTTTATTTACCTCTTTTAAAAAAGTATTTCCGTTTGGAAAGTGTACTGTCAAAATTAGACATTCTCTCTGAGAGCAATAATTCTTAATTGTACAGTCGCTCAAAAAAGTATCCGAACACTATGGTTGATTACAGAATTTAGAAAAATTATCTGGCAACGATTTTTAACAAATTAGTGATCAGGCAATCTTCGTGTCACGTGATTACAGAATTCAGGAAAAATATTTGGAGCGTGCACAGCAACTGCACACGCTCCAGTTTGATGTGAACGGTAACTGCACAAGCTCAATATTTCCGTGAGTGAGCATACACGATACAGGTCTTTGTGAGCGCACACGATCCAATGTGCTTTGAACATTAACCGCAACCGCTCCAGTTTGCTGTGAACGGTAACTGCACACGCTCCATATTCATTGCATTATATATTCATACGCATTATATATATTAAAAAGTATACGAACACTATGGTTGATTACAGAATCGAGGATAGTTCGGGCTTTGTCGGGCAGTGCCCGAACCCACTACAACAAGAACAAGGGAACAAGAAATATCGAACTCCAAACAGCACATATGACTCGAGATTCATGCAGACTCGGACACAGAAAAAATTATATTTGAAATATTTCCTGTATATATGAAAACGAACTAATAAGTTTAAATATGTTTTGATTATATTATATCAATGTTTTAATCAGACTTCAGAAATTAAAAATAATCCCCCCCCCCCACACACACACACATTTTCATTACTTCTAGGTATTCTCTTGCATTAATAAAAGATTTGGGTTGGGTTGTTTTACCTCTATGCGGCACTTTTTTGCACACAATTGGCTAAATGTCCAGGTCACATGGAACCCGAAGGCTCAGAGAAGGTTGGGGGAGGGGACCCACTGGAACAGCTGTTGGGAGACAGATGGTAGCCTCCCGTCAAGGCTATCCAGCGTGTTCTTTAACGTGCACAGAGTATGGCTCTCCCGCACGCGGGGCCGCGGCTTAACGTCCCATCCGACGGACGGCGGCATTTCCAAGCCCATCGGTGTCCCTTACTGACCGTGGGCAAGGCGGGGAATTTTGCGGAGATAAATCTCAACGCTAACCCAGCTGGGACTCGAACCTGGGAACTACAGATTACGAGCCTGGCGCGCTACCGACTGAGCTCCCCCCCCCCCCCCCCCCCCGCGCCCCCTTCCATTAATAAAAGAATGTCCCTTTGAAAGATCTCAAAAGCGAAATTTTAGGGTCTAGTAGTAATTCCAATATTTTTTGTTCCGAAAAGTTGGGTTGTTTTACCTCTGAGCGGCACTTTTTTTTGTATACAACGGAATAAATGGCCAAGTCACAGGGACCCCGAAGGCTCAGAGCAGGTTTGGAGAGTGGATTCACTGGAACATCTCTTTGGAGACAGATGGTAGCCTCTGGTGAAGACCATCCAGCTTGTTCTTTAAAGAGTACAATATAAGGCTCTCCCGCACACGGGGCCACAGCTTAATGCCCTTTCCAAATCCATCAGGGTCACTTATTGACCATTGGCAGGAAGTTTGGGGGAGACAAATTTCAACGCTTGCCCAGCTGGGACCGGAACCAGATAACGGCAGATTACAACAACCCTGAAGCGCTACTGACTGAGCCACACCGTCCTCGTTCCAAACAGCATTAATATTTTAATTATTATATAAACATGATTATAGTTAATAATATATCAATAAAATAAATGATTGACGACATACTTTCTAGACAAACACTTTTTCGTCAAACTGTGATCAAATAATTTTTCCAGACATAATTGTAGTAAGTACATTTATAACAAAAATGAAATAAGCATAAGGTATGGCCGAGTGGTTAGCGCGCTTGGCTACTGATCTAAGGGATCTGGGTACGAGCCCCGTTGGCTACTGACCTAAGTGATCTGGGTTCGAGCCCCTCATAAGGCATGGACGTTTGTGCGGTTTTTCTGCTGAAGTCCTGCCATTCTCACAGACCTACTACAGTGGCATATAAACTGTTAGGCCTCTGTGGTAAGCAGCAGCTTGAGTGGGGGGGGGGGAGGTTATTTATTTTATGAAAGAAAAATATTTCCCTACATAATGAAAAAAACCCACAAATATTAATTTCTATAACAAATGCTAAAAAATAATGAATGGATTAAGTTGCGTGTGTTTTTTTTTTTAAATATCTCTATGCAAAAGATCGGGTGAGTCTCAGTCGATAGTACGCCAGGTTCGTATTATACAGTCCCCAGGTTCGAGTCCCAGCCCTACTGACCGAGCGTCCCACCCTGCCCACGGTCATTAGGGGACACCAATTGGTTAGAAAAGGCTGCCATCCGTCAGTTAGGATGTTAAGCTGTGGTCTTATGTGACTAAGACAGCCATACTATGTGCACATTAAAGAACACGTTGGATGGCATTGACCGGAGACTACCATCTGTCTCGCAATATTTCTCCATGTGGGCACCCAAATTTTCTGAACTCTCGGGGTCCTTGTGACCTAGCCATATGGTGCATTATGCGTAAAAATAAAACGAATTAATATATTTTAAAAACTGTAACAAATAAGAAAGTAACTGTAAATTTTTAAGTTTGAAAGAAATTTCTACAACATTTCAGTCCTCCCATTGCCTACTAACACCCTCATAATTTCGGTATTGTATTACTAAAAAATACTTTTGTATTATATACCAATTGTATCGTATTCATAGGTGTGCGTTGATTAGAAATAATTGCGCTCTATTGATTGTTTGCAATATTCGTTCAAATATCTGGCAGTTTCCCATTTTCTCCACCGCTAGAGTTTAATTAACACTTTTGGAATGATTGCACAATGCGAGGTCAAATATTTCATCAAGACTTCTCCAACAATATCTCCCCCTCCCTTCTAAAAAAAATAGCATTTAACTCTAAATTCAAAAAGTTTGATGTCTGAAGAAAAAAAAATAAAAAATAATCCTTTTTCCTCAATTAAGTGAGCTACAAATTAACTTTATCAGTTTTTGTAAAAACTGTTCACTCGCACTACCAACAGATATTAAAAATATTGATATTTTCACTACACGAGAAATATTCGAAATCTTGCTTTGTTTGATTTGACTGCCCACGTGCAATATGCATGATATCCTATCCTTTGAGAAAGAACTACGGATTACCACAAGAAATGAAAATCTAATTTTTCTTTTAAATATCTGTCATTTTTAAACAAAAATCAAACAATTCTTACCTCTCGAAAACAGACGATTTACAATAGAAGCGAAGATTTCATTAGATTGAAAAAATAGCCATTAACAATTCTTTCTGCTTTCTTCCTTTGGGTTACCAAATGCGGTCAAGTGAGGGATTATCCAAAGCGAGAGCAAAAGCTAAGCGGGGGTCAAAGGTTGCTGAAAGGTCGAATTGGGAGGGGGAACTTTGAATAGTTTGACGTCAGTCGCGGCGAACACGTCACCACAGCCAGCGAATGGAATAAGTCTGGGGCATCAGGCAGGGAGAATTTGCAAACAAACTGACAACCATACCACGCAGTAAATTTGAATCGAGTAAGTATGATCTGTTTTCCAACATATGATTTTCCAATTGCTAGTAAAAATGACAATAAATTTAATTAAAAATAAGAAATAAATAAACACCTCCTCAAGCAAGTTGTTTGACACAGAGGTCTGACAGAAGCCAGTCATTTTACACGCCAAAGAACTAGGTCTGTGAGAATGGCATGACCGCAGTAGCAAAACAACAGAAACATCCATGCCTTACCCGGGGCTCGAACCCAGGTACCTTTGATCAGTAGCCAAGCGCGCTAACCGCTCAGCATGGATAAATTTTTGATTAAACGGAAAATGTGAAATAAAAATATTTAGCGGAAAATGGGCTTCGGGCCCAGCACCGGTCGAAGGCTTTGCTGACCGGATTGGTTCCCCGGTTGGACAAAGCCAAGACCAACCTAGGTCGAAGACATCGCTGACCGGTTTAGTGGGCTGGTTGGACGGTGTCAAGACCTCAACATCAGGTGTTCCATGGAACAAGTTCAAGGGCAATGCCGAACGGATTTGGTCCCCTAGTAGATACGAGTCCTTTCAAAGTCAGTATTCCCCCCCCCCCTTCTAAAGAAAAGAACATTTAACTCTAAAATCAAAAAGTTTGATGTCTGAAGAAAAAAAATTAAAAAATAATCCTTTTTTTCAATTAACTGAGCTAGAAATTAAATTATCAGTTTTTGTAAAAACTGTTCGCTCGCACTACCAACAGATAATAAAAATACTGATATTTTCACTACACGAGAAATATTCGAAATCTTGCTTTGTTTGATTTGACTGCCCACGTGCAATATGCATGATATCCTATCCTTTGAGAAAGAACTACGGATTACCACAAGAAATAAAAATCTAATTTTTCTTTTAAATATCTGTCATTTATAAACTAAAATCAAACAATTCTTACCTCTCGAAAACAGACGATTTACAATAGAAGCGAAGATTTCATTAGATTGAAAAAATAGCCATTAACAATTCTTGCTGCTTTGTTCCTTTGGGTTACGTAATGCGGTCAAGTGAGGGATTGTCCAAAGCGAGAGCGAAAGCTAAGCGGGGGTCAAAGGTTGCTGAAAGGTCGAATTGGGAGGGGGAACTTTGAATAGTTTGACGTCAGTCGCGGCGAAGACGTCACCACAGCCAGCGAATGGAATAAGTCTGGGGCATCAGGCAGGGCAGCGAATTTGCAAACAAACTGACGACCATACCACGCAGTAAATTTGAATCGAATAAGTATGATCTGTTTTCCAACATATGATTTTCCAATTGCTAGTAAAAATGACAATAAATTTAATTAAAAATAAGAAATAAATAAACACCTCCTCAAGCAGTTGTTTGACACAGAGGTCTGACAGAAGCCTGTCATTTTACACGCCAAAGAACTAGGTCTGTGAGAATGGCATGACCGCAGCAGCAAAACAACAGAAACATCCATGCCTTACCCGGGGCTCGAACCCAGGTCCCTTTGATCAGTAACCATGCGCGCTAAGCACTCAGCATGGATAAATTTTTGATTAAACGGAAAATGTGAAAAAAAATCACCAGCGGAAAACAATAACAAAAGTGTATAGACTTCTTGCTATCTGCAAATATCATCGATAATTATCGGGCACACCCTTTTTGAACCACTACTATAGGCTTGTAGTTTCCCCAGACTTCTAGGTCATAACCGCGTGAATTTTTTGTGGATTTTTTCGGAAATTTTGTTTAATTCATTTGGCAACACTGGCCATATGTTGATCACAAGGGTTAATTGGTTGTTAATGTGTTGGGTTATCTGTGAACGGCACTTTTTTGCTCACCATGGGATAAAGGGCCAGGTCACAAGGACCCCGTAGGCTCAGAGAAGGTTGTGGGAGGGGACTCAATGTACAGCTGTTGCCCCCCCCCCCCGATAAGGGACCACCTTGACGTGTTGGGGGGGGGGGGTTTCGGGTCCAGCACCTGGTCGAAGGCTTTGCTGACCGGATTGGATCCCCGGTTGTACAAAGCCAAGACCAACCGAGGTCGAAGAAATCGCTGACTGGTTTAGTGGGCTGATTGGATGGTGTCAAGACCTCAACATCAGGTGCTCCGTGGAACAAGTTCAAGGGCATGGCCAAACGGATTTGGTCCCCTAGTAGGCACGAGCCCTTTCAGAGTCTGGGCCTCACTAAGAGTCTCCAACATGGGTGCCGAGCGAACTTGGATTTACATATCCTTGTTCATGGTTAACCGGGGAACAGATTAAATTCCAGGTTTCTATCGGTGGTTACCTTTCCTTTTACAGGACTGCTGCCATGTGAGATTCGGGGTTGAGGTGCGTCTATATGGCGCATTCTTGCCCTCGACTCTAGATAGTCACGGTTTTCCGTTAACTTGGTATTGTCGTAAAAACGGTACCGGGGATTGCCGTGGTTGCCGAACATCTGGCAACAAACAGTACGTTTGTACAGCTGTTCTGAGACAGATTGTAGCCTCCCGTCAAGGCCATCAAGTGTGTTCTTTAACGTGCACGACATGCCTTAATGTCCAACCGACGGATGTCTACATTCCCAAGCTTAGCATTGTATCCTACTGACAGAGGTCTAGGAGTTTTCTACAGATAAATCTCAATGCTGGCCCAGGTGGGACTCTAACAAGGGAACTGCAGTTTATGAGCGTGGAGCGCTACCGAATGAGCCATCTCGTCCTCGTTCCGAAGAAATTCTATTTAATTTTAACTATTTTAATTGCTCTCATAAACATGATTAGAGTTAATAATATAACAATAAAACAAATGATTGACAACACACACTTTCTTATCATCATCCTCAAGCAGCCATGGTTTACAGAGGTCCAACCATACCGTGCAATTTAGTTCTCCAAGCATATCTGTCTTGAGCTACATCTGCTGCATCTGGCCACTACACAACAATTCTAAGTTTGCAAATTCTTTTGCTTATTTTAACAATTGATTTTGCCCACCGCATCCTAGATTTCCCCTTCTTTCTGAGGCCTTTAGGCACACTGTTCGTAACACTATTCGCCAATTTATAATTGTTCATACGGGCAATATCGCCAAACCAACGGAGTCTCTCTCTGCACAATATGCTGCTTAAAGGAGGTTGCAGACTCCTTTACCAAACCTCATCATTAGTTACAAAGTTACACAACCTATTTCCCAAGATACTGCGTAAACATTTGGAATCAAAAGCATCTAGTTTCCTGTTATTTTGTTTACACAGCATCCAAGTTTCACTACCATAACTAACCCTAGAAAGAACCAAACTATTATACAGTTTAATTTTAGTCTTTAGGTGTATACGCCTATTTCTCCACACTCTCCATAGATTCTTAAAAGTCCCGGCAGCAATCCCTATCCGTCTCTTAATCTCTTGCCGAACATCAGCAGTATCAGTTATATAGCTCCCAAGGTAATTAAACTGTGACACCTGCTCAAGACTGCAACCATTTAGATTAACTGAACCAGAGCCTGCCTGACCAATTTTCATCACTTTAGTTTTCTCTCTGTTTATAACCAAACCTACTCTACTACCAGACTTATCAGCAGGTCGAATGAAAAAGTTCATCTCATAAACATCATTTGCCAAAAGGGCTAAATCATCAGCATAATCTAAATCAGAAATTTTCGTATCTCCAGTCCATTTAAGGCCAAAATCTTTCCCTGGAAGTGAATTTCGCATAACATAATCAATAACCAAGCTAAAGAGAATAGGAGACAAAATGCACCCTTGTCGAACATCAGAAGTAATGCTAAACCAATTGCTACAAGCCTTGCCAACTCTGACACATGACTCAGTGTTATTATAAAGAGCTTTCATTAAGTTAACTAACTTGTCTGGTATACCATATGATCTCACAATCAACCACAAATTATGACGATCAACAGAGTCGAAAGGCTTTTTGAAATCAACAAAGCTAGCAACCAAAGGTTTTTGAAACACTTTCAACAATCTGCCTGAGTGAAAATATCTGATCCAGACATCCCCTACCACTTCTGAATCCACACTGTTCATCACACAATTGCCTGTCAACCAGATTCTTAGTTCTATTACGCACAATCATGCAGAGAGTTCGTCCTGGAACAGAGAGTAGGCTAACATCCCCTATAGTTATCACAAGAACTGCAATTACCTTTTGTGAATATAAGGATAATAATAGCTCTGATAAAATCCTTAGGAACCATGCTTTGATCATAAAAGATATTCAAAATTTCAGTCATCCATTTGGGAACTGAAACATTCCCAGCTCTAAGCATTCCCGTAGTAATTTCATTTATCCCTGGGGAATTTTGTAGTTTAAGTTTAGAAATAGCCTAACTAACTTCATATTGTGTTATACTGTGTATATATCTAGCCACGACGGAATCCTCGCCTTCTATAACCTTCTATAACCTTCTATAAGACTCTGACCTTTATCTGTCCATTTAGCCTCTTGCAAGCCCAGAATATCAAAATTATAATATTGGAATTCTTGTGTGAGAACTTCAAAAGAATAAACTCTGTGCAGAGTCCTCACATTACAACTACCTATGGAGAGAAAATGGTTAGTGGGATGTTTAAAGAAACTTTGTTTATTGAGAGAAGGAATGCCGACAATATGAAACGGCCCCCCTAATCGCACACATGGGGCAAAGACCCGTTCCCCTACCACTAAAAGCTGCAATGACCTCTGCTGACGATTATCCACCAGCTGATAAAACATATCCTGTAAATCTATTCACTTGGGGCTGTCAACCCCCAAACAAACAGAAAACACAGCGGAAGATTCTCCCTCCACAGAAGTCCACTATTGCAGCAAAATTAGAAACTAAAATCAAGCTCAAAGCCATAATTCTGTTCAGGTTGGTATATATTTATATATATGGTCAGGACGAGGAGGTCCGTTGATGTTATTATATCAATTGGAGGTGATGGTCTCACGTCTCTCGAATTTTTCATATCAGTAAGTAAAATACACTAATTTTAAAATTTCCTTCTGTTATTGTAACTGATAATACCAATAATTTCAATTATTTCAAAGTATTGCAATATTACTTCTTAATAAAGTTCTGGATTTGTCTCAAGTTATAAGTTTAAATGTTCGCAGTGCCCAAGAGAAGTTGACAGTCAATTGTGGTTAACTCTTTGCTGTATGTTATTTTTCTCCAATTTTCACCATCCATTGTTATTGTGTACACCAATTGATATCGAAATGCGAGGTGGAAGTGTGGAATACAATTTCCATCTTGAGGTATTAACCCTTTCACGACTAAGGGAAACATTTTTCCCATTTTAAAATTGGTGATTGTCGTATTTAATTATAACCTTATCTGCATTTTTTATACAGAATGTCAAAATAGAACGTATGCCGAACGCAATTACGTAAACGGGAACGTGTAGAAAAAAAAAACAGAAATTGCTTCGCAGAATATCATAATTAGCATATCATTTTGTATAGTAATTTTATTTCATAATTTTGCATTATTTTAATTAACATTTTGTTGTAATAAACCAATAAATAAAAGACATGCATAATAAGCCTAACTGTAATTTGTGTTACCTTTATACTCCATTGGGAAAAATATTTCCCATAAAAATTCCAAAAAAACTACACATTGTTATGTATTTTCCTTATGATTTTTATTTATTTTTACGTCTAAACAAACTAAAATAAACAGTTACATACTAATATTTGCTCTTAGAAACCTTATGGTCCTGAAAGGGTTAAATAAATATATCGTGTAAATTTAACACCCAAAAGTTAGATAATCCCTAAGATTCAAGCAGGCGAAGCAGCAAACATCATTAGAACTTTCGGAGATCATATTTTATTGTATACAACTGAAAAGTACAAGTCCTATCTGTAAACAAAGTATTCATTATTTTGATACTTTTAGAGTCAGACTGAAGATTACATTAAAATGTTCCTAGCTTGAAAAGATAACAGAAAATTTTCGAATTTGATTAACATTTCTACTGTTTTAAAAATAGCTCCTTATCACGTAACTTCACAATTTTATTTGCTAAACAATCTCCTGAAAACAAATATCCTTTTTCTTGTTGGCATACATTTAATAATCGACTCATTTCCTTGTTTTTTACAATACCATTAGATTCCCTATTCCATTAGCATTTTAGAGGAACATAATTAGAATGTGTTTTGTTCCCTAATTGAGTAATTTCTTCAGCTGACAAACCTAACCACTCGCAAAATATTTTACCTTTTATTCTTTTATTTACTGCAATCAAATATTGATAAATATGTGAACCTGATTCTGGAAGTAAAGTATTTTTCTTAAATTTGTTGATCTCTTCTTCAGACTCAAAACACCAGGTCAAAAATTTTTCTAGTATTTCCCACTTGCAGTCGAATATTAAAGATTCACAGATTTTGCTTCCCATCGTAAAGGCAATCGTTTTCTTAACCTCTACACCCTCTTCTGCTTAATTGGCGCAAGCCCATTCGAGAAATATTTCAATACATTCAAATTTGTCCTTTTCTGCTAAACTTGAAAATTCGTATTCCAAACCGTTATTAAATATTAGCTCGCTCTTATAATTAGTAATCTTCTCGGATGGAAAAAACCAATTAAGAAATCTGTTGACGATTTCAACTCTTCCTTTGAATAAAACTAAATTCACAAAGGCACGTTGTACATGACGTGAAGAACAAACTCTTTCTTTCAGTTTATTCATCTCTTCTTCAGTTGAAACAGCCCATTTCATAAAGAACACAACTGCATCAGTTTTCATTTCCTACAAAATGGGCAGAGATTAAATTACCTTCTCTGAAGTTAAAATACTTCTTGAATTCCTTTACTTTCTCTTCACATGACAAACACTTTGTAAGAAATTCGTCCAAAATTTGCCATTGCTGTCTTTGTGCTAAAAGGGAACAAATACCTTTTCCCTGAAACGACAGGATAAGATCCTCTTTCTGTTCACTAGTGGAACTAGAAATAATATTTTCGATGATGTCATTACGTTCAGGAAAGTTTCTTGATGAAAATAGATTAAACAACAAATCTGCAATATCGTTGCTTTTTGGATGAAATTCAACGCATATCATGGGAGGGTAAAAATTATTTTCACCACCAAAATTGAACTTTTTAAAGAAATCCAGGCTTTCAGACCAAAACTCCTTTAAAACCTTCACGTAATCATAAGTGTCTTCATCTCCTCTTTTAAGGTTAGGAGTATTATTTTGAAGTCTGACGATATTGCTAATTTCTACTAATATCATAGAATAAACATCTTTCGGGATAATATCTTTTATTAATCTAATAGTATTCATGAAATGATCTTGGTAGGGCCAATCTAATAACCATAGTAATGGGCCCAAGTACCTACCCAGTGGGAAATATTCCCTAAAGAATTCTATTTGCTGTTCCTGCGCCATCTCGGAAAACAAAAATTGAAATATATCTTTGAACCTTTCTTTAGCAGATAAACATGCAGTTTCAATATAAACAGTGTCAATTGTAGTATCAATTACAATTTCGTTTCTTCTCTCTGCACTTAGATTCTTCCAGAAATGCTCCACTGCTATTTTACTTCCAGCCTTAATAGCTATTTCCAAGCCATATATATTAATATCTTGATTCCTCCGTAATTTATCAATTTCACCCTCGAGATAATATGACCAAAACTTTACTAAATCCACCTGATTTGTTTCATTTCGATATACAGCATCATAAATATTCTTCCGATCTGCTTGTGACATTTCTCTGTGTAAAGAAATAATATCATCTTTTCGGCAATAAAAGCAGGCAATTTTGTAACGCATCTTCATGTCCAGTTTCTTGTCTCTTAATATCTCTTCTGATATTTTCTTCTCATCAATCAATCCACTACAATGAAAATGAGAATTTCTTAAAAGAGTGAAAATATGACTTTGGGGCAAATCAAAATACTTTTCATGGTATTTCACCCAATTTGATATTCTAATTCCAATTGGCACCACAAAAGTTAACGTTTTTTCTTTTAACTGTACTGGTAGACCTAACTCATCTGCTAACATTGCTGCTTTCTTCTTGAATATTTCATACTTACGGGTTCTGAACTCTCTATGTGTTTGGAAACTATTCTCGTTTAACGAATAAGTATCTGAATCTGGAACAGCAACTATCTCTTTCTTAACATCAGGAAGATTGCATATCTGAATTGCTAATTGCACTGCACCAATATCTTGAAGTGATTTCATAGTAGCCATTGTTTCCTTAGGATACCGCGGAAGTAATCTGTAAATGAAGAATATGGTCACAGTCTTGCTTATTAAGTGTTGTTACTTCTAGACAAAAATTATTGAAATCTAATTCTTGAGAATAAGTATGCTCCAGGTTAAGTGTTTTGATTTTCACAATACTTTACTTTAGAAAATTTCTTCAGCCTAAAAGAAAGAATATTGTTTTAGATATTACAGATTCACTTAAAAATGAATTATAAATAATATTTCAGAAATTTGAATTTTAGGAATTAATGAGCATATATCGAAATAGTTAACGATTCCGGAAATATTGTAAGCAAGTTTACTTTCAGTAGTCATTCACATATAGATTTGCACAATATTTTCACAATTTAAGTGGAAGAAAGTAAACAATTTTTAGCTATACCTTGTTCGAAAAATAATTTTTAGCTATACCTTGTTCGAAAGTGCTTTTTCACTAGAGTAAAAAAGTGTCACAGGAAAAATTCATGTAGAGAAGAAACACATGAACTAATTAGTTGAAAGCAATTTTGCTGAGTAGGAATCGAACCCGCTGCTACCAAAATTATGCGGGCGTCCTGACTGCTAGATGTGTATTTCTAGATCATCAGAAATACACAATCGCTTCAACAAAATGACATTATAATCATTCCGCAAATTTTTCGCTGATTAGGGGTCCTGTTTAGTTAGAGGCTGGCCATCTCGTCGATTGAATATATATGGGTGCGTGGGTCACGTGGTCAGTTATGGGTCGCGTGGTTTATGGGTGCGTGGGTACGTGGTAAGTTATGGTCGCGTGATTTATGGGTGCGTGGGTCTCGTGGTCAGTTATGGGTCATATGGTTTATGGATGTGTGGGTCACGTGGTTTATGGGTGCGTTGCTCACGTGGTCAGTTATGGGTCACGTGATTTATGGGCGCCCTGTTTTGTCGTACCATGAGGCGAAAGCCTATGTGTTAGTATGTGTAGATAGCCAAAACTTCTCAATTGTTATTATTTAATACATTTCTATCGCTTTTTTTGCCTATAAAAATTTCTATATTTTATCAATGCCTCACTGCGCTGCATTTTGGTGTAAAAATTCCACTCATAGAAATAAATTAATGAATATTTTTTCCAAGAAATTCTGTCAGAACTCCGCAATTCCGTCAGAGTACTGAAATTGGCTACCAAGTGAAATGAGCTTAAAGTTCGTTTGAAAAGCGAACTAATGTTTCCACTTTGTCCTCTGCTTATGCCAATATTTGTTCGTCTGTCTGTCTGTCTAACTTTCCACTTCTCTGTCTGTCTATCTTTCCACTTGTCTGTCCGTCTATAGAAAATCAAATTTTTTCTACTTTTAGAGATAAATGAAAAATTCTTCTTGGGTTGGCTAGGTGTCGAAGAAATATTGTGATTCGCAATTTTGAAATCTTCCAATAGCTTTAATAGCGCCCTCTGGCTGTGAAAAATAATGGAAAATACTAAAATTTTAAAAACACATTGTAAACAAACTATTTACACTACAAATCCGAAATTTTGGTAGTAAAGTGTTATGGTCAGAATGTTTACAATGGCAGCAATGCTTTATCCTCTTATCCAAAAGTGGATGCGAAAATGAAACTTTTTTATTTTAAGACATAAACGGAAAAATCTTTTTTTTTTTTTTTTCAGAGGTACAGCCGCTCAAAAAAGTATCCGAACACTATGGTTGATTACAGAATTCAGAAAATATATCTGGCAACGACTGTTTCAGAAATTAGTTATCTGGCAACCTTCGTGTCACTAATTTCTAAAAAAATCATTACCAGATATTTTTTCTGAATTCTGTAATCAACCATAGTGTACGGATACTTTTTTGAGCGGCTGTACAAACAAAATATTAATATTTCCTTTTTCGAATCCCCATCAGCTGGAATTTCCACTGTTAGAAAGTGCTAAAGGCGGTAAACAAAAACTCGAAATGCGGCCTCTTGCGGCAGAAAAAAGCTGAAAAATGCGAAATTTTAAACGAATATTCCAAATAATCTTATGCTAGAAACTTAAATTTTTAGCAATAGAGTGTAATGGTTAAGTGGTTTACACTAAAATTAATGCTCTGTCCAGTTACACCTTATAATTTTATATTTTTTAAAGGTTTTTTTAAACTTTTTTTGTATTTTACAGGTACTAAAAATAGTAATAGTTTATTTTTCCCAATTATGCAGTAGTTCCAATTTTCACTTGGAAGAGGGTACTGAAAGTGTAATGTAACTAGAACACATATAGCAACTCTGGCACATATGGGAATCTCTTTTTCAAAGGGAATGAGTTTCTTCCTTTGCCTACTTTTTCATTCCTTGAAGGGGCTCAGTCGGTAGCGCTCCAGGCTCCTAATCTGTACTTCCCAGGTTCGAGTCTCAGCTGGGTCCGCGTTGAGATTTATCTCCGAATTACTCCCCGCCCTGCCCGCGGTCAGTAGGGGACACCGATGGGCTTGGAAAGGCCGCCGTTCGTCGGATGGGACGTTAAGCCGTGGCCCCGTGTGCGGGAGAGCCATACCCTGTGCACGTTAAAGAACACGGTGGATGGCCTTGACGGGAGGCTACCATCTGTCTCCCAACAGCTGTTCCGGTGGGTCCCCTCCCCCAACCTTCTCTGAGCCTTCGGGTTCCATGTGACCTAAGCCCATGGTGTGCAAAAAAGTGCAGCTCAGAGGTAGAACAACCCAACTCACTTCTTAAAAGTTTTAATTATGGATGTTCGATTTGTTTTTCTGCTGAGGTTCTGCCATCCTCATGGGTTTTTCTTTTCTACTCTGACATATAAACTGACAGTTTGCTTTCAGACCTCTGTGGCAAGCAGCTGCTTGAAGGATTATTTACTTTTATTTTTTAATATATAACGGGAGAAAATGCTCATAGTGTTATATTCTTACTAATTATAAAACATAAAAAGTATTTGTCTTTTAGATCTTAAATTTAAAAAGTTGCTTTTCTCCCACCGCTCTGAAAATAATGTGCAGATCATTGCTCTCAATGGAATTTCTACCATAACATAACGTTGCTGCCGAAATTTCTACCAAAAATAGATCACTTGAAACATTCGTTAAAAGTTTTGCCATTTGTAAATTTAGTGATCCGACCAAGTGCTAATCTAAGCTACTAATCTAAGGGACCTGGGTTCGAGACCCGGGTCAACACTTCCTAGAAGACAAGGCCAAACAACTACGTCACAGTATAATGATGACGTCACCCTAGTTAGACCCGGGTCCCTTTGTGTTGTTTTTTTCCTGAGGTCCCGTCATCCTCACAGACCTTCTACTATGGCGTATAGACTGGCAGGCTCCTGTCAGACCTCTGTGGCAAGCAGCTGCTTGAGGGGATTTTTTAATTTAATGATATAAATTAATTAATACTACCTTGAAACTGCGAGTTATATTTGATTAGTACCACCTAAAAAAGAGATTTCCAAATGTCTCTGAAAGCAAAAACTATTCTGCTTCCTTTATACCTTGAGCGTAGGGGTCAACTCATTGTTATCAGTTTCATCTTCAAAAGTGTTACATTTCACGCAAAAAAATTCAAATTTCTAGCATAAGTATATCATTTGCAATATTAGTTATAAATTTTGGAAATTTTCGATTTTTTTCCCGCCATAAGAGGGCGCAATTATAGCTTTTGGGAGATTCGGTAGATGCAAATTGTAATATTTCATCAATACCTGTCCACCCAAAGAGAATTTTCAATTTCTCTCTAAAAATATACAATTTTCTGTTAAAACAAAAACAAAAAAATTTATTCCCTCACCTCATCTAAAGGTTGGATTGGGTTGTTTTACTTCTGAGCGGCAATTTTTTGCACACCATGGGCTAAATGGCCAGGTCACATGGACCCCGAAGGCTCAGAGAAGGTTGGGGAGGAGACCCACTGGAACAGCTGTTGAGAGACAGATGGTAGCCTCCCGTCAAGACCATTCAGCGTGTTCTTTAACGTGCACAGGGTATGGTCTCCCGCACACGGGGCCACGGCTTAACGTCCCATCTGACGGACGGCGGCCTTTCCAAGCCCATCGGTGTCCCCTACTGACCGTGGGCAGGGCGGGGAATTTTACGGAGATAAATCTCAAATCTGACCCAGCTGGGACTCGAACCTGTGAACTACAGATTACAAGCCTGGCGCGCTAACGACTGAGCCACTCCCGCCCCCCTCATCTAAAGGGTCCAGTAATTGTTGCCAATAGTAACTTTGTAACCTTCACCTTTCAACCCCAAAATTTCAAATTTGTAACATAACTACATCGTTTGGAATATTCCTTTGATATTTTGGAATTTTGTATTTTTCCTACCGTTAGAGGGCGCAGTTATAATTTTTGGGAGATTCCAAAAATGCAAATCGTAATGTATAATTAATACCTATCCAACACAAAAAAATTTTTTATTTATCTGCATAAACAAAAAACTTCGATGTCTACAGAAGGAACAGACTACAAAGCGAAATAACATCTTTAAAAAAAAGCCCCAAGATTGACTTTTTTGTTTTAGCCGTTTTCTAAAATTCTTCCAATCGTGGACCCTGAAATCTGTATGAAATATTACTCTACTCTTACCGGAATCCACAAGTATCCGTGCAATAACATTAGCCTTGCACGCCAAACAATCCGAGCGACGACAAAACATGGCGTCCAATTTTGAGATGGCCAACCTCTACCTATGTAGGGCCTCATTCGCTGATTCGCCATTGGTGCCATCTATTGGCAGGGAATAAATTGCCGGTGGTAATATCTGGTTAGCAAAGCTATGATTTGTAAAGTCATATTTTCTTCTTACTGGTATTGTAAAAAAAAGCTACCATTAAGCTTGGTAAAGTGATAAGTGATCCTGTGGTCGACAAATGAAAGGGACCGGGTTCGAGCCCTAGGTAAGGCATGGATGTTTCTATTGTCTTCCTGCTGAGGTCTCGTCTTCCTCATACATCTTTCAATTAAGGAGTATAAACATATAAGCTCTTTTGAGATCTCTATGGCAACAGCGGTTCCAGGACAGAATGCAGAATGCCAAAACGCAAAATCTAAAAACGCCGTCAACAGAATATCGATTCTACGTAACACTGTTAATAGAATGCCACAAACTAAAACACCACCTATACAAAACGCCAAGAACCAAAACACTGGCTGTACAAAACGCCGTTAACAAAAACACCACCTATGCGAAATGCTCTGAACAAAAACACTGACTGTACAAAATGCCATGAACCAAGACACCGGCTGTACAAAACGCTGTGAACCAAAACACCGGCTGTACAAAACGCCGTGAACAAAAACACCGCCTATACAATATGCTGTGAACAAAAACACCGGCTGTACAAAATACCGTGAACCAAAACGCAGCCAATACAAAAGGCTGTGAACAAAAACACCATCTCTACAAAATTCCGTAAACCAAACACCGGCTGTACAAAACGCCATGAACAAAAACACAGTCTATACAAAATGCTCTGAACAAAAACATAGCCTATGAAATATGCCATGAACCAAAACACTACTAACACAAAAAGCTGTGAACGAAAATACCATCTGTACAAAATGGCATGAACCAAAACACCGGCTGTACAAAACGCTGTGAACAAAAACACAGGGTATACAGAATTCTGTGAACAAAAACACCGCCTATACAAAATGCCGTGAACCAAAACACTGGCTGTACAAAACGCCTTAAAAAAATCACAGTCAACACAAAATGCTGAGAACAAAAACACCACTTATACAAAATGCTGTAAACAAAAACACCGCTTATACAAAATGCTGTGAACAAAAACACCACTTATACAAAATGCTGTGAACAAAATCACTGTCTGTACAAAATGCTGTGAACAAAAATACCGTCTGTACAAAATGCCGTGAACCAAAACACTGGCTGTACAAAACACCATGAACAAAAACACAGCCTGTACAAATTGCTATGAACAAAAACAGTCTACACAAAATGCTGTGAACAAAAACACAGTCTACACAAAATGCTGTGAACAAAAACACCCCCTATTCAAAATGCTGTGAAAAAAACACCATTCTGTACAAAATGCCATAAACCAAAACACCGGCTGTACAAAACGCCGTGAACAAAATCATAGTCTACACAAAATGCTGTGAACATAAACACTGGCTGTACAAAATGCTGTGAACAAAACACAGACTATAAAAATGATGTGAACAAAAACACCGGCTGTACAAATCGCCGTGAACAAAAACACAGCCTATACAAAATGCAGTGAACAAAAACACCGCCTATACAAATACTCTGAACAAAAACACCGGCTGTACAAAATGCTCTGAACCAAAACACTTGCTGTACAAAATGCTGTGAACAAAAACACAGCCTATACAAAATTCTGTGAACAAAAACACCCCCTATACAAAATGCTGTGAACGAAAACACCATCTGTACAAAATGCCACAAACCAAAACACCGCCTGTACAAAACACCGTGAACCAAAACACAGTCTACACAAAATGCTGTGAACAAAAACACCACCTATACAAAATGCTGTGAACAAAAACACTGGCTCTACAAAATGCCATGAACAAAAACACAGCCTATACAAAATGTTGTGAACAAAAACACCACCTGTACAAAATGCAGTGAACCAAAACACCTGCTGTATAAAACGCCGTGAACAAAAACACAGTCTATACAAAATGTTATGAACAAAAACATCGTCTGGGATTGTGTCTCACAATTTGTATAGGCGATGTTTTTGTTCACAGAATTTTGTACAGGCTGTGTTTTGTTCACAGCATTTTGCACAGCCAGTGTTTTGGTTCACGGCATTTTGTACAGCCGGTGTTTTGGTTCACGGCATTTTGTACAGCCGGTGTTTTGGTTCACAGCATTTTGTACAGCAGGTGTTGTATTCACTGCATTTGGTATAGGCAGTGTTTTCATTCACAGCATTTTGTACAGCCGGTGTTTTGGTTCACTGCATTTTGTGCACAGTCTATACAAAACGCCATGAACAAAAACACAGCCTATACAAAATGCTGTGGACAAAAACACAGCCTATACAAAAATGCTGTGGACAAAAACACAGCCTATACAAAAATGCTGTGAACAAAAACACCGTCTGTACAAAATGCCGTGAACCAAAAGCGATGGATTTACAAAATTCCGTGAACCAAAACACTGGCTGTACAAAACGTGGTGAACAAAAAAAACAAAAAAAAAAAAAAAACGTCTGTACAAAGTGCCGTGAACCAAAACACAGTCTACACAAAATGCTGTGAACAAAAACACCACCTATACAAAATGCTGTGAAAAAACACCTTCTTTACAAAATTTGTATAGGTGGTGTTTTTTGTTCACAGAATTTTGTATAGGCTGTGTTTTTGTTCACAGCGTTTTGTACCGCCGGTGTTTTGGTTCACTGCATTTTGTACACAGCCTATACAAAACGCCGTGAACAAAAACACAGCCTATACAAAATGCTGTGAACAAAATCACCATCTGTACAAAATGCCGTGAACCAAAACAATGGCTTTACAAAATGCCGTGAACCAAAACACTGGCTGTACAAAACGTGGTGAACAAAAACACAACCTATACAAAATGCCGTGAACGAAAACCCTGGCTGTACAAAATGCCATAAACCAAAACACCGGCTGAACCAAACGCCGTGAACAAAAAAACATTCTACACAAAATGCTGTGAACAAAAAAAAAAAAAAAAAACATCTGTACAAAATGCCGTGAACCAAAACACTGGCTTTACAAAATGCCATGAACCAAAACAATTGCTGTACAAAACACCGTGAACAAAAACACAGCCTATATAAAATGCTGTGAACAAAAACACCTGATGTACAAAATGCCATAAACCAAAACACTGGCTATACAAAACGCCGTGAACAAAAACACAGTCTACACAAAATGCTGTGAACAAAAACGCCACCTATACAAAATGCTGTGAAAAAACACCGTCTTTACAAAATTTGTATAGGCGGTGTTTTTTGTTCAGAGAATTTTTTATAGGCTGTGTTTTTGTTCACAGCGTTTTGTACAGCCGGTGTTTTGGTTCACTGCACTTTGTACACAGCCTATACAAAACGCCGTGAACAAAAACACAGCCTATACAAAATGCTGTGAACAAAAACACCGCCTATACAAAATGCTGTGAACAAAAACACCCGCTGTACAAAATGCTGTGAACAAAAACACCCGCTGTACAAAATGCTGTGAACAAAAACACCACCTATACAAAATGCTATGAACAAAAACACCACCTATACAAAATGCTGCGAAAAAAAACTCCGACGGCACAAAATGCCATAAGCCAAAATGCCGTGAACACAAGTATATATAGTAGAACACAGTATACACAAAATGCTGTGAACAAAAACACCGCCTATACAAAATGCTGTGAACAAAATCACTGGCTATACAAAATGCCGTGACCCAAAACACAGCCTGTACAAAACACCCTGAACAAAAACACACCCTACACAAAATGGTGTGAACAAAAACACCGGCAGTACAAAATGCCGTGAACCAAAATACTGGCTGAAGAAAATCATACAATACTACCATTCATTTCAATAGTTTAAGAACAGTAATTTTTGGCGTAATGCAAAATGAACTCTTTATGTTTCGGTCTTCAACAAATAGTTTCACGACGAAACCTAAGAGCGTTGTCTTGCACACCTGATTGGTTTATTAAAAATTTTCAGAGTAAATCGCGTAAATCAGAATAAGTCGGATATACCTGGATTTAACTTTTTCTCTCTAATATTTTCCAAGGGAGATGGGAGAGGGGTAAGACTAAGTCGGTGTGGCGCAAGGCTCGTATAACCTCGGTTCTCAGGTTCGAATCCCAGTTGTGTCATCTTTGAGGTATCTCCGATGACCCTTAACCCTGCTCTAAATAAGGAAAGAAACACCGATAAATGCAAGGGAGGGGGGTGTAGAGGGGGGAAGCTGGCCGTCTATCGGATGGGACTTTTAGCTGTAGCCCCTTATGAGTGTTATATTCTTTCCATTAGAGCTATACTCTGAATCATTTACAGGTGGAGTGGCTGAATCGGTAGCGCCCCAGACTCCTAATGTGCAGTTTCTTGGTTCGAGTGGCAGCTGGATCAGCGTGAAGATTTATCTCCGCAAAACTCCCTCCCACTGTGAGTAGGGGACACCTATGGGCTTGAAAAGGCCACCGCCAGTTGGAGGGGACACTAAGCCATGTCACCGTGTGCTGCAGAACAAGACCCTGTGAACGTTAAGGAACACGTTGGATGGCCTTGACGGGAGCCTACCATCTGTCTCCCAACATGTCTCCCAGTGGGTCTGCTCCCCCCAACCATTTCTGGGCCTTAGGGTCCATGTGACCTGGCCATTTAGCATACTGTGTGGAAAAAAGTTTCGCTAAGAGTCAAAACAACACACTTGGCGGGAGGCTACCATATCTCTTCCAACAGCTATTCCAAGAAGTCCCCTCTCCCAACCTTCTCTGAGCCCTCGGGTTCCTTGTGACCTTGCCATTTAGCCCGTTGGTAAAAAAAAGTGCCATAATACTGTGCACGTTAAAGAACACGCTTGATGCTCTTCACGGGAGGCTACCATGTTTTTCCAACCGCTGTTCCAATGCGTCCCATCCCCTAAACATTCTCTGAGCCCCCAGGGTTTTTGTGACCTGGTATTTTAGCCCATTGGTACATAATATTGCAGCTCAGCAGAGTTGAAACAACCTACTGGACTGGAGGTTACTATCTGTCTCCCAACAGCTGTTCCAATGGGTCCCCTAACCTAAACTTTCTCTGAGGAGCCAGAGTTTGTGTCAAGTGGCCTTTTAGCCCATTGGGTACAAAAAGTGCAGCTCGACCGAACTAAAACAACCCAACAACAACCCTGAGAATTTTAAACAACAGACAGTAATGTTCTGGACTAGAATCAATCTCCTAATAGCTTTTCAGTGTATTCTCTTCTTCAAACATTTGATATTTCGGGGTCTTTGTGATATGGCCATTTAATCCATTGTGACCAAGAAAGACCCCGGACTGGAAAGTTGGGATATGTAGTAGCCATCCCAAGTGCTACTCCACATATTGTTTTCAGTGGCATATTATTTTGAAAAGTCAGGTATACTTTCGTTTCCTTTTTTTGATTTGTATCCCGATGTATGAATATATTGTTGCGGTCAGACACGGAACTAGAAAAAAATCGAGGCTGGATGGTGGAAGAAAGATACACATTCGAAAGACAAAAATTGAACGGGGGAGGGGGGTAGAAACTGGATTCTACAGCTATTGACGGAGAGTCATGTTCCCCACCAATAACTGTGGAAGAAAAGTAAAATTACAATATATATTAGAGTTTAAACTATAAAAAATCAATAAATAATACAATAGCTGTGGAAATATAGTTAATCTAGATACACACTATATTTCCACACCTATTTGATTTCCCCCTTTATTTCAAATATGAAAATCAAATGAAATAAAAATCCCCTTAAGCAGCCGCTTGCTTCAGGGGTCTGACAGGGTTCAGTTACCTCTGAGCGGCACTTCTTTCCACAAGGGGCTAAATGGCCAGGTCACAAGGATTCCAAATTCTCAGAGAAAGGGGCCCACTGGGACAAAAGTTGAGAGACAGTTGTAGTCACCCGTGATAACCATCCAGCGTGTTCTTAAACGTGCACAGAGCATGGCTCTCCCGCATAGGGGGCTACGGCTTAACATCCATCAGACGGACGGCGGCCTTTCCAAACTCACAGGTTTTTTTCCCCCTACTGACCATGGGCAAGAAGTTTGGCGGAGAGAAATTTCAACGCTTGCCAACTCTGGATTGTTACCGACTGAGTCACCCCGTTTTCGTTCCAAACAGCATTAATATTTTAATTACTTATATAAACATCATTACAGTTAATAATATAGCAATAAAATAAATGATTGACGACACACTTTCTAGACACACACATTTCCTCAAATTGTGATCAAATTATTTTGCACGGACATATTTCTAGTAAGTACATTCAACACAATAATAAAATAACCATATGATACATAATGTACTAAAGGAAAATTTCTCCCTACATAATAAAAAAAAAATCACCAATATTAAATTCTAAAATAAATTCATAAACAAAAATCAATGTATCAAGTTGTGCATTTTTTTTTAATTTCTGTGGAAAAGATCGGAAGTGGCTCAGTCGGTAACGTGCCAGGCTCGTAATATACAGTTCCCAGTTTCGATTCCAAGCCCTACTGACCGATCTGCCCGCCATGCCATCGGCCAATAGGAGACACCAATTGATTAGAGAAGGCTGCCGTCTGTCGGTTGGGATCTTAAGCCATGGCCTCGTGTGCCTTTGGAAACACAACTTCTGTGAAAATTTCTCCCTACATAATGAAAAAAATCACAAATATTAAATTCTAAAATAAATGCATAATTAAAAATCAATGGATCAAGTTGTGTATTGTTTTTATTTCTGTGTAAAGGATCGGGAGTGACTCAGTCGGTAACGTGCCAGGCTCGTAATATACAGTTCCCAGTTTCGATTCCAAGCCCTACTGACAGAACTGCCCGCCATGCCCTCGGCCAATAGGAGACACCAATAGATTAGAGAAGGCTGCTGTCCGTCGGTTGGGATTTTAAGCCATGGCCTTGTGTGCCTGGGGATGCCATACCAGGTGCACATTAAAGAACACGCTGGATAGCCTTGACGGGAGCTACCACCTGTCTCGCAAGAGCTGTGCAGTGGGCCCCCAAATTATCTGAACCCTCGGGGTATCTGAGCCTGTGTGCTAAAATAAAAGTGCCCCATTGGTCAAACAAGCCAACCTGTGTGAAAGTTTTATTTTCAGTAATCAAACGTAGAATTAAAGTAATATATCCTGTAAATTGAAACAAATAACAAATTAAGAGTAACTATTTAAGTTTCAAAGAAAATTCTTGAACACTCCACTGTTCCCATAGCTGGGCCCTACTAACACCCCTCTACTTCCGGTACTGTATTACCATAATATACTTTAGTAATATATATAGAAATTGTATCGTATTAATATTTGTGCGTTGATTAGAAATAATTATGCTAAATTGATTGTTTGCAATATTCATTCAAATATTTGATGGTTTTCCATTTTCTACACCGCTACAGAGATTGATTAGGTCTTTCGTAATAATTGTAAAATGTGAGCCAAATATTTCATCAAGCCTTCTCCGACAATATCTCACCTTCCCTCCCTAAAAAAAAAAAAGCATTTAACTCTAAAACCAAAAAGTTTGATGTCTGAAGAACAAAATATGAAAAATTAAATCTTTTTTTTTAATTAAATGAGCTACAAATAAACTTTATTAGTTTTTGTAAATAATGGTAACTCTGCACTACGAACTGGTATTAAAAATATTGATTTTTTCACTACACAAGAAATTAGATATCTTGCTTTGTTTGATTTGACTGCCCACGTGCAATATAGTGATTTCCAATCCTTTGAGGAAGAACTACGGATTACTACAAGAAATAAAAAGATCATTTTGCTTTTAAATATCTGTCATTTATAAATAAAAATCAAACAATTCTTACCTCTCGAAAACAGTCGGTTTATAATAGAAGCGAAGTTTCATTAGATTGAAATAATAGCCATTAACAATTCTTGCTGCTGTGTTCCTTTGGGTTACAATATGCGGTCAAGTGAGGGATTGTCCAAAGCGAGAGCAAAAGCTAAGGTTGCCTTCAAAGGTTGCTGAAAGATCGAATAGGGAGGGGGAACAAGAGAGATGAAGTCGTCAGTCGCGCCGACCTCGACGCCACAGACAGCGAATGGAAAAATTCTGGCGCATCAGGCAGGGCGGCAAATTTGGAAAGAAACTGACTACCATACCATGTGGTAAAGTTGAATCGAATAAGTATTATCTGTTTTCCAACATATGATTTTCAATTGCTGGTAAAACTGACATTATATTTAGTTAACCCTTTCAGGACCATAAGGTTTCTAATAGTAAATATTAGTATGTAACTGTTTATTTTAGTTGTCTAGACGTAATTTAGGTAGTTTTTTTGGAATTTTATGGGAAATATTTTTCCCAATGGACTATGAAGGTAACACAAATTTTAGTAGGCTTATTATGCAATGTCTTTTATTTATTGGTTTATTAGAACAAAATGTTAACTAAAATAATGCAAAATTATGAAATAAAATTACTATACAAAATGATGTGCTGCGAAGCAATTTCTTTTGGTTGTGAAGCAACGATGGACATTGCACAGATGCAACATTATTACAAAGATGGACATGGACTAAACGTTCCCGTTTACGTAATTGCGTTCGGCATACGTTCTATTTTGACATTCTGTATAAAAATGCAGATAAGGTTATAATTAAATACGACAATCACCAATTTTAAAATGGGAAAAATGTTTCCCTTAGTCGTGAAAGGGTTAAAAACAATAAATTAAAAACAATAAATTTATAAACTTACCACAGAGGTCTGACAGAAGCCAGTCATTTTATACGCGAAAGTAGAAGGTCTGTGAGGATGATGGAACCTCAGGAGAAAGACAATGCGAATATCCATGCCTTACCCGGGGCTCGAACCCAGGTCCCTTTGATCAGTAGCAAAGCGCGCTAACCACTGAGCAGGGAGAAATTTTTCATTAAACGGAAAATGTAATTAAAATCTTTAGCAGAAAATAATAACAAAATGGTTTATAGATTTCCTGTTATCTGCAATCTCATCCGTAACTTTCGGGCACACCCCTTTTTGAACCACTGGTCTAGGCCAGTAGTTTCCCCTAACTCTTAGGTCATAACCGCGTTAATTTTTGTTTATATTATCTGAAATTTTGCTTAATTCATGTGGCAACACTGGCCATGTCATGTTGATCGGAAGATGTAATTGGTTGATAATGGGTTGGGCAGTAATTTTTTATACGCATGGCCTAAATGGCCAGGTCACAAGGACCCCATAGATTCAGATAAAGTTAGGGTTAGGTGACCCACTGTACGGCTTTGGGAGACAGGTGGTAGCCTCCCGTCAAGGCTATCTAGTGTGTTCTTTATGGTGCACAGGGTATGGCTATCCCGCACACAGCCACGAGCCACTGCCTGACGTCCCATACGACGGACGGCGGCTTTTCCAAGCCCATCGGTGTCCCTACTTTCCGTGGGCATCGCGGTGAGTTTTGCGGAGACAAATCTCAATGCTGACCCAGCTGGGATTCGAACTGGAAACTGCAAATTTCGAGCCTGGCGCGCTATCGACTGAGCCATTCTAACCTCTGGTTGTTAATTACATAAGATTTTTTGTAACATCTAATTTCTCCAATCAAATGTTTAGATTCAAATTACAAAACAGCCAATAAATGAAGAGCAGATAAAAAACTGGAGATATAACCCATTATTACTAATTTCAGAGGTTGATCTGTATTTTAGATCTGAATTTATGTATCAGATAATGATGGAAAAAAGTAGTCTGCAGAAAAAATTGAACTCTATGTGGAGTCCCGAGAAACCACGAAAATTTACAGGAATTCGTGGTGCCGAAAATTTACGAACCGTAGTCTCGTCTATTATAAGCTATTGAATGCTTACCTTTTTAAAAAGAGTAAAATACTCCTCAAGCAGCTGTTTTGCACAGAAGTCTGACAGGAACCTGTCAGTTTAACCTTACAGCCGTAAAGTCTATGTCGGATGCGAGACATCAGCAGACACAAACAACCAGGCCTTATCTGGGGCTCGAACCCAGGTCCCTTTGATCAGTAGCCTGTGTTTCGTGCCTGGTTAACAGCTGGGACACTTTTGGTGCCGCCCCTGAGGGGGGAGAGGACGGAAATTAGGGCGTGTTAACTAGCGCTGCTGAAGGAATGCAGGAAATGGATTAATGCTTACCACCTACAGTGCATTGAACGACTGATACAATGGGTACAACTCAACTGCTTTAGATGTATTTCCAGCTGTAATCCGGACCGTGGGTGTGGAGTGAAAAGGACTCATCGGTACGCGCGAGGCTCATAATTTCCGGTTCCCACTTTCGAGTCCCAGCTGGGTAAGCATTGAGATTTATCTCCGCAAAATTTTCCCGCACTGCCCACGGGGCAGTGCGGGAAAATTTTGCGGAGATAAATCTCAATGCTTACCCAGCTGGGACTCGAAAGCTGGGACCCGGAATTCTGAGCCATACCCTGTGCATATTAAAGAACCCAGTGGATGGCGTTGACAGGAGGCTACCGTCTGTCTACCGAAAGCTGTAGCAATGGGTTCTCTCCTTCAACCTTCTCTGATCCCTCGGGGTCCTTGCGACCTGACGGTTTAGTCCATTGTTTGCTGCTCAGTGGTAAAACAACCCAACCAACCCGAAATACAGCCAAGCGCATTAATCGCTAGAACATGAACTGTCGAAAAATACAAAATTTCAGTTGAGCAGTTTTACTTGTGAGCGGCACTTTTTTTGCACACAGTGATCTAAATGGCCATGTCACAAGGACCCCAAATGCTGAGAGAAGGTTGGGGGAGGAGACACACTGGATACTTTGGGATTTGCTGTTACTTCGTGATTGCTGCTGGGAAGGCTGTTGGAAAATGGCTTAGCATTTCTGTAATCACCGAAAAAATAAAAATTCATTTGTAGGCTGATGGAGAAAATTTTAATTTAAAATTCTTTATTTTAATCTCCAGAAAAAAAATTGGACTTTATATGGGGTCCGCAGAAACCATGAAAATTTGTACGAATTCGTGGTGCCAAAAATATATTATAACCAATTACATTTGCTTTCATGAAAATTTGTACGAATTCGTGGTGCCAAAAATATATTATAACCAATTACATTTGCTTTCATGAAAATGATTTTAGATATCTTAGTTGTTTTCTGATATTAGTCGTACCGTGGTCGAGTGTTTGGTGCACTTGGCTACTGATCTAAGGGACCTAGGTTCCAAACCCGGGTTGGGTTGTTTTACCTCTGAGCGGCACTTTTTTGCACACCATGGGCTAAATGGCCAGGTCACATGGACCCCGAAGGCTCAGAGAAGGTTGGGGAAGGGGACCCACTGGAACAGCTGTTGGGAGACAGATGGTAGCCCCCCGTCAAGGCCATCAAGCGTGTTCTTTAACGTGCACAGGGTATGTCTCCCCCGTACACGGAGCCACGACTTGACGTCCCATCCGACGGACGGCGGCCTTTCCAAGCCCATCGGTGTCCCCTACTGACCGTGGGCAGGGCGGGGAATTTTGCGGAGATAAATCTCAACGCTGACACAGCTGGGACTCGAACCTGGGAACTACAGATTACGAGCCTGGCGCGCTACCGACTGAGCCACCCCCGCCCCTCGAGACCCGGGACAACAGCCCCTAGAAGACAAGGTTAAACAACTACGTTTACAGAATAATGATGACGTCACCCTAGTTAGACAAGGGACTCTTTGCGTTGTTTTTCTCCTGAGGTCCCGCCATCCTGTGTAGTGTCGTGAGACGGAGCACGTGCTTTCCCCATGGGGAGTGAGTCCTTCGGGACCCACTCCCCACCCCGTATTAACCATCCTCACAGACCTTCTACTATGGCGTATAAACTGGCAGGCTCCTGACAGTCCTCTGTGGCAAGCAGCTGCTTGAGAGAGTATTTATTTGATTTATTTATACTTGTGTTATTAATTATATATTTCTTAAGGCCTCATCATTTATTTGTTTTCTTTCCTAAAGTGTAACTGTAATACTTCGTGGTGCTAATGCAAAGTTGCAGGCTGAAAGTATGCTGAGTTAAACATACAGTTGCATTTCACTTTCCTAGGCAGCGGGGTGGCTCAGTCGGCAGCGCGCAGGCTCGTAATATGCAGTTCCCAGGTTCGAGTCCCAAATGGGTCAGCGTTGACCCATTTGGGGGACACCGATGGGCTTCGAAAAGTCGTCGTCCGTCAGATGGGACGTAAAGCCGTTGTCCCTTGTGTGGCAGAGCCATACCCTGTGCACATTAAAGAACATGCTGGATGGCTTTGACAGCAGGCTACCATCTGTCTCCCAACCTTCTCTGAGTCTCCGGGGTTCATGTGACGTGGCCATTTAGCCCATGGTGTGCAAAAAAAGTGCCGCTCAGAGGTAAAACAACGCAACCCAAATCCTATGCGGCCTTTCAGTTAAAATGTTTGTTCAATCCTGGTGTGTCCCAAGTGAAATCTTGTAATTTCACATGAAAACTCTTGTGTAAAGTGGCCAGCAGCTACATGAGAAGGTATTTATTATTATTTTTTATCAGGTTTGATCTGAAACTAGAATCTCTGCTTTTCAGTGTGATGTAATTTTTCACCCTCCTGCTTAATCAAGAAAAAAGTAATAAAGAAATGACATCCCCTCAAGCAGCTGCTTGCCACAGAGGTCTGACAGGAGCCTGTCAGTTTTATATGCCATTCTTGAAGGTCTGAGAGGATGGCAGGTCCTCAGCAGAAAAACAACACAAACGTCCATGCCTTGTCTGGGGCTCGAACCCAGGTCTCTTAGATCAAGAGCCAAGCGTGCTAACCACTCGGCCATGGGATGGAATGGCTTGGCGCGCTACCGATGAGTCCTTCTCACTCCACACCACGGGCCGAATTACAGCTGGAAATACATCTCCCACTGCTACAGCTGTTGGTAGACAAACGGTAACCTCCATCAACGCCATCCACTGGGTTCTTTAACATGCACAGGGTATGGCTCTCCTGCACACGGGGACACAGCTTAACGTCACGTCCGACGGACGGCAGTCTTTCCAAGCCCATCGGTGTCCCCTACTGACCGTGGGCAGGGCGGGGAAATTTTGCGGAGATAAATCTCAACGCTGACCCAGCTGGGACTCGAAAGTGGGAATCGGAAATTATGAGCCTCGCGCGTACCGATGAGTCCTTTTCACTTCATACCCACGGTCCGGATTACAGCTGAAAACATATCTCAAGCAGTTGAGTTGAACCTATTGTATCAGTCGTTCAATGCACTGTAGGTGGTAAGTATTAACCCATTTCCTGCATTCCTTCAGCAGCGCTAGTTAACACGCCCTAATTTCCGTCCTCTCCCCCCTGAGGGGCGGCACCAAAAGTGGCCTAACTGTGGACCAGACACGAAACACAGGCTACTGATCAAAGGGACCTGGGTTCGAGCCCCATAAAAGGCCTGGTTGTTTGTGTCTGCTGATGTCTCGCATCCGATATAGATTTTACGACTGTAAGGTTAAACTGACAGGTTCGTGTCAGACTTCTGTGCAAAACAGCTGCTTGAGGAGTATTTTACTCTTTTTAAAAATTTAAGCATTCAATAGCTTATAATAGACGAGACTACGGTTCGTAAATTTTCGGCACCACGAATTCCTATAAATTTTCGTGGTTTCTGGAGACCCCACATGGAGTCCAATTTTTTCTGCAGACTACTTTTTTCCATCATTATCTGATATATAAATACAGATCTAAAATACAGATCAATCTCTGAAATTAATAATAATGGGTTATATCTCCAGTTTTTATCTGCTCTTCATTTATTGGCTGTTTTGTAATTTGAATCTAAACCTTTGATTGGAGAAATTAGATGTTACTATAAATCGTATGTAATTAACAACCAGGGGTTAGAATGGCTCAGTCGGTAGCGCGCCAGGATCGAAATTTGCAGTTCCCAGTTCGATTCCCAGCTGGGTCAGCATTGAGATTTATCTCCGCAAAACTCACCGCCATGCCCACGGAAAGTAGGGACACCGATGGGCTTGGAAAATCCGCCGTCCTTCGTATGGGATGTCAGGCAGTGGCTCGTGGCTGCGTGCGGGATAGCCATACCCTTTGCACCATAAAGAACACATTAGATAGCCTTGACGGGAGGCTACCACTTGTCTCCCAAAGCCGTACAGTGGGTCACCTAACCTTAACTTTATCGGAATCTATGGGGTCCTTGTGACCTGGCCATTTAGCCCATGCGTATAAAAAATTACTGCCCAATCCATTATCAACCAATTACATCTTCCGATCAACATGACCAGTGTTGCCACATGAATTAAGCAAAATTTCAGATAATATCAACAAAAATTAACGCGGTTATGACCTAAGAGTTAGGGGAAACTACTGGCCTAGACCAGAGGTTCAAATAGGGGTGTGCCCGAAAATTACGGATGAGATTGCAGATAATAGGAAATCTATAAACCCTTTTGTTTTTATTTTATGCTAATGATTTTTATTACATTTTCCGTTTAATGAAAAATTTCTCCGTGTCCAGTGGTTAGCGCGCTTTGCTACTGATCAAAGGGACCTGGGTTCGAGCCCCGGGTAAGGCATGGATATTTGCTTTGTCTTTCTCCTGAGGTTCCATCACAGACCTCTACTTTCGCGTATAAAATGACTGGATTCTGTCAGACCTCTGTGGTAAGCAACGGCTTGAGGGTATATTTATTAATCTATTGTGTTAAACTAAATATAATGTCAGTTTTACCAGCAATTGAAAATCATATGTTGGAAAACAGATAATACTTATTCGATTCAACTTTACCACATGGTATGGTCGTCAGTTTGTTTCCAAATTTGCCGCCCTGCCTGAAGCGCCAGACTTTTTCCATTCGCTGTCTGTGACGACGTGATCGGCGCGACTGACGACTTTTCTCTTGTTCCCCCTCCCTATTCGATCTTTCAGCAACCTTTGACCCCCGCTTAGCTTTTGCTCTCGCTTTGGACAATCCCTCACTTGACCGCATTTTGTAACCTAAAGGAACACAGCAGCAAGAATTGTTAATGGCTATTATTTCGATCTAATGAAATCTTCGCTTCTATTATAAACCGACTGTTTTCGAGAGGTAAGAATAGTTTGATTTTTATTGATAAATGACAGATATTTAAATGCAAAATGAGCTTTTTATTTCTTATGGTAATCTGTAGTTCTTCCTCAAAGGATTGAAAATCATGTATATTGCACGTGGGCAGTCAAATCAAACAAAGCAAGAGATCGAATATTTCTTGTGTAGTGAAATTATCAAAATTTTTAATACCAGTTCGTAGTGCAGAGTTACCATTATTTACAAAAACTAATAAAGTTTAGTTGTAGCTCATTTATTTAAAAAAAGGGATTAATTTTTCTTATTTTGTTTTCAGATTTCTTTTTGGTTTTAGAGTTAAATGCTTTTGTTTTTTTAGGGGGGGATGGTGAGATATTGTCGGAGAAGTCTTGATGAAATATTTGGCTCACATTTTGCAATTATTAGAAAAGACCTAATTAATCGGTGTAGCGGTGTAGAAAATGGAAAACCATCAAATATTTGAATGAATATTGCAAACAATCAATTTAGGATAATTATTTCTAATCAACCCACAAATATGACTACGATACAATTTCTTTATATAATGCAAAAGTATATTTTGGTAATACAGTACCGGAAGTAGAGGGGTGTTAGTAGGGCCCAGCTATGGGAACAGTGGAGTATTCTAGAATTTTCTTTGAAACTTAAAATGTTACTCTTAGTTTGTTATTTGTTTCAGTTTACAGAATATATTACTTTAATTCTACGTTTGGTTACTAAAAATCGGATGATCATCATCATCATCAATACACATCAAACTTTGAATATTCCTGCAAAGAGATAAAACAATGCAGACTCATTTAAGCATAATTTTTGTGGATAATTACGTATATATATATGTTTTTTTAATTATTATTCATTTTATATTCGTTCATTTTTTTAAATTCTTTTTTATAATTATTATTCATTTATCTTTTTTTATAGTTTATCTAAGAGATTGATGTTTTTGAGATAATTAATTAATAATTTATAAAAAGTTAATTTTAATTTGTTTGATGTTGGTTCTAATATGTTTTTAAAATTAAATGTGTTTACATTATATTTTTGCAACTTATTAAAATATACTTTTCTCTCCTCTTCATAGTTGTTACAACTGAATATTATATGCTCTAGTGTTTGTATGTTATTGCAGAAAAAACAATTTGGTGAGTTTATTTTTCTAAATTTAAATAGTGTGGAATTTGTAAGAGCTAGATTAGACTTTATTCTTAAAATCATAGAGATTTCTTTTTTCTTTATTCCAAAATTATTAAAATTTACCATTGTTATTAGAGATTTGAAATCTATGTGTGTTCCTATCTTCTGTCATGTAGCAATTCTGTAATTCTGCCAATAATTTTATAAAATCGGATGAACTTTCGCACAGACTGGCTTGTTTGACCAATATGGCACTTTTATTTTAGCACACAATGGACTCTGTGGCCAGGTGACAAGGACCCCGAGGGCTCAGATAATTTGGGGGGCCACTGCCCAGCTCTTGCGAGACAGGTGCTATCAAGGCTATCCAGCGTGTTCTTTAATGTGCACATGGTGTGGCATTCCCAGGCACACGAGGCCATGGCTTAAAATCCCAACAGACGGACGGCAGCCTTTTCTAATCCATTGGTGTCTCCTATTGGCCGAGGGCAATGCGGGCAGCTCGGTCAGTAGGGCTTGGAACTGAACCTGGGAAATGTATATTACGAGCCTGGCACGTTACCGACTGAGCCACTCGCGATCTTTTACACAGAAATAAAAAAAAAATTACACAACTTGATCCATTGATTTTTGTTTATGCATTTATTTTAGAATTTAATATTTGTGATTTTAATTTTTTCATTATGTAGGGAAATATTTTGCTTTAGTACATTATGTATCATATGGTTATTTTATTTTTGTGTTGAATGTACTTACTAGAAATATGTCCGTGCAAAATAATTTGATCACAATTTCAGGAAATGTGTGTGTCTAGAAAGTGTGTCGTCAATCATTTATTTTATTGCTATATTATTAACTGTAATGATGTTTATATAAGTAATTAAAATATTAATGCTGTTTGGAACGAGGACGGGGTGACTCAGTCGGTAACAATCCAGGGTTGGCAAGCGTTGAAAATTTCTCTCCGCCAAACTCCCTGCCCATAAATAGTAGAGGAAAAAAACTGTGGGTTTGGAAAGGCCGCCGTCCGTCTGATGGGATGTTAAGCCGTTGCCCCGTATGCGGGTGAGCCATGCTCTGTGCACGTTTAAGAACACGCTGGATGGTCATCACGGGTGACTACATCTGTCTCCCAACTGTTATCCCAGTGGGTCCCTTTCTCTGAGACTTTGGAGTCATTGTGACCTGGCCATTTAGCCCCTTGTGGGGAAAGAAGTGCCGCTCAGAGGTAACTCAACCCTGTCAGACCCCTGAAGCAAGCGGCTGCTTAAGTGGATTTTTATTTCATTTCATTTTCATATTTGAAATAGAGCGGGAAATCAAATAGGTGTGGAAATATAGTGTGTATCTAGATCAACTATATTTCCACAGTTATTGTATTATTTATTGATTATTTCACAGTTTATACTATAATATATATTGGAATTTTACTTTACTTCCACAGCTCTTGGCGGAGAGCATGGCTCTCCGCCAAGAGCTGTGGAATCCAGTTTCTGCCCCCCCCCCTTCAATTTTTGCCTTTCGAATGTGTTCCTTTCTTCCACCATCCAGCCTCGATCTTTTTCTAGTTCCGTGTCTGACCGCAACAATATATTCATACATCGGGATACAAATCAAAGAATGGAAACGAAAGTTTACCTGACTTTTCAAAATAACATACCACTGAAAACAAAATGTAGAGTAGTACTTGGGATGGCTACTACATATCCCAACTTTCCAGTCCGGGGTCTTTCTTGGTCACAATGGATTAAATGGCCATATCACAAAGACCCCGAAATATCAAATATTTGAAGAAGAGAATCCACTGAAAAGCTATTAGGAGATTGATTCTAGTTCAGAACATTATTGTTTGTTGTTTAAAATTCTCAGGGTTGTTGTTGGGTTGTTTTAGTTCGGTCGATCTGCACTTTTTGCACTCAATGGGCTAAAAGACCAGATCACAAAAACCCTGGCTGCTGAGAGAAAGTTTATGCCAGGGGACCCATTGGAAGAGCTGTTGGGAGACAGATGGTAGCCTCCAGTCCAGTAGGTTGTTTTAACTGTGCTGAGCTGCAATATTATGCACACAATGGGCTAAAAGCCCAGGTCACACAAACCCTGGGGACTCAGAGAACGTCTAGGGGAGGGGACCCATTGGAACAGCGGTTGGAAAAACATGGTAGCCTCCCGTCAAAACCATCAAGCGTGTTCCTTAACGTGCACAGGATTATGGCACTTTTTTTTACCAATGGGCTAAATGGCCAGGTCAGAAGGAACCCTAGGGCTCAGAGAACGTTGGGAGAGGGGACCTCTTGGAATAGCTGTTGGAAGAGACATGGTAGCCTCCCGTCAAGTGTGTTGTTTTGACTCTTAGCGAAACTTTTTTCCACACAGTATGCTAAATGTCCAGGTCACATGGATCCCGAAGGCCCAGAAAAGGTTGGGGGAGCAGACCCACTGGAAGACCTGTTGGGAGACAGATGGTAGGCTCCCGTCAAGGCCATCCAGCGTGTTCCTTAACGTTCACAGGGTGTAGCTCTCCAGCACAGGGTGACATGGATTAATGTCCCATCCGACGGGCGGTGGCCTTTTCAAGCCCATCGGTGTCCCCTATTCATAGTGGGAGGGAGTTTTGCGGAGATGAATCTTCACGCCTATCCAGCTGCGACTCGAACCTAGGAACTGCACATTACGAGTCTGGGGCGGTACCGATTCAGCCACTCCACCTCTAAAAGACTCAGAGTATAGCTCTAATGGAAAGAATATAATATATAATAATCATAAGGGGCTACGGCTAAAAGTCCCATCCGAAAGACGACGAGCTTCCCCCCTCTACACCCCCCCTCCCTCCCTTGCATTTATCGGTGTTTCTTTCCTTATGTTTGATACCTCAAAGCTGACAGAACTGGAACTCGAACCTGAGAACCGAGTTTATACGAGCTTTGCGCAACACCGACTTAGCCTAACCCCTCTCCCACCTCCCTTGGAAAATAATATTAGAGAGAAAAAGTTAAATCCAGGTATATCCGACTTATTTTGATTTACGCGATTCACTCTGAAAGTTTTTAATAAACCAAACAGGTGTGCAAGACAACGCTCTTATGTTTCGTCGTGAAACTTTTTGGTGAAGGTCGAAATATAAAGAGTTCATTTTGCATAACGCCAAAAATTACTAGTCGTAAACTATTTAAATGAATGGTAGTATTGTACGATTTTGTTCAGCCAGTGTTTTGGTTCACGGCATTTTGTACAGCCGGTGATTTTGTTCACTGCATTTGGTATAGGCGGTGTTTTTGTTCAAGGCGTTTTGTACAGTCAGTGTTTTGATTCATGGCATTTTTTACAGCCAGTGTTTTTGTTCAGAGCATTTTGTATAGGCGCTGTTTTTGTTCACATCATTTAGTGTAGACTGTGTTTTTGTTCACGGTGTTTTGTATAGCCGGTGTTTTGGTTTACGGCATTTTGTAAAGACAGTCTTTTTGTTCACAGCATTTTGTATAGGCTGTGTTTTTCTTTAGGGTGTTTTGTATAGGCTGTGTTTTGGTTCACGGCATTTTATTCAGTCAGTGTTTTGGTTCACGGAATTTTGTACAGCCAGTGTTTTTCTTCATAGCATTTTGTATAGGCGGTGTTTTTGTTCACGGCGTTTTGGTTTATGGCATTTTGTACAGCCGGAGGTTTTGTTCACAGCATTTTGTATAGGCTGTGTTTTTGTGCACGGCGTTTTGTATAGGCTGTGTTTTTGTTCACGGCGTTTTGTATAGGCTGTGTACAAAACGCTCTGAACGAAAACACCGCCTATACAAAATTCTGTGAACAAAAACACCGGCTGTACAAAATGCCGTGAACCAAAACACCGGCTGTACAAAGTGCCGTGAACAAAAACACAGCCTATACAAAATTCTGTTTGCAAAAACACGGCCTATACAAATTTTTGTAAAGACGGTGTTTTCGTTCACAGCATTTTGTATAGTCTGTGTTTCTGTTCACGGCGTTTTGGTTCACGGCATTTCGTACAGACGGTGTTTTTGTTCACAGCATTTTTTATAGGCTGTGTTTTTGTTCATGGCATTTTATGCAGCCAGTGTTTTGGTTCACGGCATTTTGTACAGCCAGTGTTTTTGTTCAAAGCATTTTGTATAGGCGGTGTTTTTGTTCACAGCATTTTGTGTAGACTGTGTTTTTGTTCACGGCGTTTTGGTTTATGGCATTTTGAACAGCCGGTGTTTTTTTTCACTGCATTTTGTATAGGCTGTGTTTCTGTTCACGGCGTTTTGTACAGCAATGTTTTGGTTCATGGCATTTTGTAAATCCGGTGTTTTGGTTCAAGGTATTTTGTATAGGTGGTGTTTTTGTTCACAGTATTTTGTATAGGCTGTGTTTTGGTTCACGGCATTTTGTACAGATGTTGGTTTCGTTCAGAGCATTTTGTGTAGACTGTGTTTTTGTTCACGGTGTTTTGTACAGCCGGTGTTTTGGTTTACGACATTTTGTAAAGACAGTCTTTTTGTTCACAGCATTTTGTATAGGCTGTGTTTTTGTTCACGGCGTTTTGTACAGCCAGTGTTTTGGTTCACGTCATTTTGTAAAGCCGGTGTTTTGGTTCACGACATTTTGTACAGACGGTGTTTTTGTTAACAGCATTTTGTATAGGCGGTATTTTGGTTCACGGCATTTTGAACAACCGGTGTTTTTGTTTACAGCATTTTGTGCAGACGCTGTTTTTGTTCACAGCATTTTGTATATGTGGTGTTTTTGTTCACGGCGTTTTATACAGACAGTGTTTTGGTTCACGGCGTTTTGTACAGCCGGTGTTTTGGTTTATGGCATTTTGTACAGCCGGTGTTTTTGTTCACAGCATTTTGTATAAGCTGCGTTTTTGTTCACTGCATTTTGTACAGCCAGTGTATTGGTTCACGACATTTTGTACAGCCGGTGTTTTGGTTTATGGCATTTTGTACAGCTAGTGTTTTTGTTCACAGCATTTTGTATATGCTGTGTTTTTAATCATGGCATTTTGTACAGCCAGTGTTTTGGTTTATATCATTTTGTACAGCCGGTGTTTTGGTTCAGAGCATTTTGCATAGGCTGTGTTTTTGTTCACAGCATTTTGTGTAGACCATGTTTCTCTTCACAGCGTTTTGTACAGCCGGTGTTTTGGTTACGGCATTTTGTACAGATGGCGTTTTTGTTCACAGCATTTTGTATAGGCGGTATTTCGGTTCACGGCATATTGTGTGGGCTATATTTTTGTTCACAGCATTTTGAGTAGACCGTGTTTCTCTTCACAGCGTTTTGTACAGCCGGTGTTTAGGTTTACGGCATTTTGTACAGATGGTGTTTTTGATCACAACATTTTGTATACTCTGTGTTTTAGTTCACGGCATTTTGTGCAGCCAGTGTTTGGGTTCACAGCATTTTGTACAGACGGTGTTTTTGTTCACGGCATTTTGTATAGGTGGTGTTTTGGTTCATGGCATTTTGTATAGGCGGTGTTTTTGTTCACTGCCTTTTGTATAGGTGGTGTTCTTGTTCACGGCGTTTTGTACAACCGGTGTTTTGGTTCACGGCATTTTGTACAACCAGTGTTTTTGTTCAGAGCATTTTGTATAGGCGGTGTTTTTATCAAAGCGTTTTGCATTGGCAGTGTTTTAGTTTGTGGCATTCTATTGAGAGTGTTATGTAGAATCGATGTTCTGTTGACGGCGTTTTTAGATTTTGCCTTTTGGCATTCTGCATTCTGTCCTGGAACCGCTGGCTGTTGCCATAGAGGTCTGACAAGAGCTTGTCCGTTTATACTCCTTAATAGAAGGATCTATGAGGAAGACGAGACCTCAGTAGGAAGACAATAGAAACATCCATGCCTTACCCAGGACTCGAACTCGGTCCCTTTCATCTGTCGACCACAGGATCACTTATCATTTTACCAAGCTTAATGGTAGCTTTTTTTTACAATACCAGTAAGAAAAAAATATGACTTTACAAATCATACCTTTGCTAACCAGATATTAAATAAAAAAATTAATAGATACCCCCTTATCTGGGGGTCGAACCTGGGTCCCTTAGATCAGTAGCCAAGCACGCTAACACTTGGTGGGATCACTAAATATACAAATGGCAAAACTTTTAACGAATGTTTCAAGTGTTCTATTTTTGGTAGAAATTTCGGCAGCAGCGTTATGTTATGGTAGAAATTCCACTGACAGCAATGATCTGCACATTATTTTCAGAGCGGTGGGAGAAATGCAACTTTTTAAATTTAAGATCTAAAAGACAAATACTTTTTATGTTGTATAATTAGTAGGAATACAACACTATGTGCATTTTCTCCCATTATACATTAAAACAATAAAAATAAATAATCCCTCAAGCAGCTGCTTGCCACAGAGGTCTGACAAGAAACTGTCAGTTTATATGTCACAGTAGAAAACCCATGAGGATGGTAGAAACTCAGCAGAAAAACAAATGGAACATACATAATTAAAAATTTAAGGAGTGAAAAAGTAGGCAAAGGAAGAAACACATTCCCTTTGAAAACGAGATTCTCATATGTGCCAGAGGTGATATGTGTTCTTCTAGTTACTTTACACTTTCAGTACACTCTTGCAAGTGGAAATTCGAACTACTGCAAAATTGGGAAAAATAAATTATTACTATTTTATTAGTACCTGTAAAACACAAAAAAGTTTTAAAAAAATCTTTAAGAAATATAAAATTATAAGGTGTAACAGGACAGAGCATTAATTTTAGTGTAAACCACTTAACCATTACACTCTATTGCTAAAAATTTAAGTTTCTAGCATAAGATTATTTGGAATATTCCTTTAAAATTTCGCATTTTTCAGCTTTTTTCTGCCGCTAGAGGCCGCATTTTGAGTTTTTGTTTACCGCCTTTAGCACTTTTTAACAGTGGAAATTCCAGCTGATGGGGATTCGAAAAAGGAAATATTAATATTTTGTTTGTACCTATGAAACAAAAAATAAAGAAATATTTCCGTTTATGTCTTAAAATAAAAAAATTTCATTTTCGCATCCACTTTTGGATAAGAGGTTGCCATTGTAAACCTTCTGACCATAACACTTTACTACCAAAATTTCGGATTTCTAGTGTAAATAGTTTCTTTACAATGTGTTTTTAAAATTTTAGTATTTTCCATTATTTTTCACAGCCAGAGAGCGCTATTAAAGCTATTGGAAGATTTCAAAATTGCGAATCACAATATTTCTTCGACACCTAGCCAACACAAGAAGAATTTTTCATTTATCTCTAAAAGTAGAAAAAATTTGATTATCTATAGACGGACAGACAGGTGGAAAGGTAGACGGACAGAAAGACGATCAAATATTGGCATAAGCAGAGGACAAAGTGGAAACATTAGTTCGCTTTTCAAACGAACTTTAAGCTCATTTCACTTGGCAGCCAATTGCAGTATTCTGACGGAATTGCAGAGTTCTGACGGAATTTCTTGGAAAAAATATTCACTAATTTATTTCTATGAGTGGAATTTTTACACCAAAATGCAGCGCAGTGAGGCATTGATAAAATATAGAAATTTTTATAGGCAAAAAAAGCGATAGAAATGTATAAAATAATAACAATTGAGAAGTTTTAGCTACCTACACATACTAACACATAGGCTTTCTTCTCACGGTGCGACAAAACAGGGTACCCATAAACCACGTGACCCACGCACCCATAAACTCAATCAACGAGATGGCCAGCCTCTAACTAATCAGGACCTCTAATCAGCGAAAAATTGCGGGAATGATTATAATGTCATTTTGTTGAAGCGAATGTGTTTTCCTGATGATCTAGCAATCAGGACGCCCGCATGATTTTGGTAGCAGCGGGTTCGATTCCCACTCAGCAAAATTGCTTTCGACTAATTATTTCATGTGTTTCTTCTCTACATGAATTTTTCCTGTGATACTTTTTTACTCTAGTAAAAAAGCACTTTCGAACAAGGTATAGGAAAAAGAAAAAGTACTAAAAATTATTCACTTTCTTCCACTTGAAATGTGAAAATATTGTGCAAATCTATATGTGAATGAGTACTGAAAATAAATTTGCTTACAATATTTCCGGAATCGTTAACTATTTAGATATATGCTCCTTAATTCCTAAAATTCAAATTTCTGAAATATTATTTATAATTGATTTTTAAGTGAATCTATGATATCTAAAACAATATTCTTTCTTTTAGGCTGAAGAAATTTTCTAAAGAAAAGTATTGGGAAAATCAAAACACTTACCAGGAGCATAGTTATTCTTACGAAATAGATTTCGATAATATTCTCTAGAAGTAATAACACTTAATAAGCAAGACTGTGACCATATTCTTCATTTGCAGAATTTCTTCCAAAATATTCTAAGCAAACAATGGCTACTATAAAATCACTTCAAGATATTGGTGCAGTGCAATTGGCAATTCAGATATGCAGTCTTCCTGATATTAAGAAAGAGCTAGTTGCTGTTCCAGATTCAGATACTTATTTGTTAAACGAGAATAGTTTCCAAACTGACATAGCGTTCAAAACCTGTAAGTATGAAATATTGAAGAAGAAAGCAGCAATGTTAACAAAAGAGTTAGGTCTACCAGTACAGTTAAAAGAAAAAACGTTAACTTTTGTGGTGGCAATCGGAATTAGAATATTAAATTGGGTGAAATACCATGAAATGAAGTTTGATTTACCAAAAAGTTATATTTTCTCTTTTTTAAATAGTTCTCATTTTCATTCTTATGGATTGATTGATGAGAAGAATATATCAGAAGAGATATTAAAAGACAAGAAATTGGACATGAAGATGCGTTACAAAATTGCCTGCTTTTATTGCAAAATAGATGATATTATTTCTTTACACAGAGAAATGTCACAAGCAGATCGGAAGAATATTTATGATGTTGATAATCGAAATGTAACAAATCAGGTGGATTTAGTAAAGTTTTGGTCATATTATGTAGAGGGTGAAATTGACAAATTACGGAGGAATGAAGATATTAATATATATGGCTTGGAAATAGCTATTAAGGCTGGAAGTAAAATAGCAGTGGAGCATTTCTGGAAGAATCTAAGTGCAGAGAGAAGAAACGAAATTGTAATTGATACTACAATTGACACTGTTTATATTGAATTTGCATGTTTATCTGCTGAAGAAAGGTTCAAAGATATATTTCACTTTTTGTTTTCCGAGATGGAGCAGGAACAGCAAATAGAATTCTTTAGGGAATATTTCCCACTGGGTAGGTATTTGGGCCCATTACTATGGTTATTAGATTGGCCCTACCAAGATTATTTCATGAATACTATTAGATTAATAAGGGATATTATCCCGAAACAAGTTTATTCTTATATATTAGTAGAAATTAGCTATATCGTCAGACTTCAAAATAATACGCCTAACCTTAAAAGAGGAGATGAAGATACTTATAATTATGGGAAGGTTTTAAAGGAGTTTTGGTCGGAAAGCCCGGATATCCTTAAAAAGTTCAATTATGGTGGTGAAAATAATTTTTACCCCCCCATGATGTACGTTGAATTTCATCAAAAAAATAACGACATTGCAGAATTGTTGTTTAATCTATTTTCTTCAAGGAACTTTCCTGAACGTAATGACATCATCGAAAATATTATTTCTAGTGCCACTAGTGAACAGAAAGAGGACCTTATCCTGTCGTTTCGGGGAAAAGGTATTTGTTCCCTTTTAGCACAAAGACAGCAATGGCAAACTTTGGACGAGTTTCTTATAAAGTGTTTGTCAGGTGAAGAGAAAGTAAGGGAATTCAAGAAATATTTTTACTCCACAGAAGGTAATTTCATCTGTGCCCATTTTGTAGGAAATGAAAACTATGATGCAGTTGTGTTCTTTATGAAATGGGCTGTTTCAACTAAAGAAGAGATGAATAAACTGAAAGAAAGAATTTGTTCTTCACGTTATGTACAACGTGCCTTTGTCAATTTAGTTTTATTCAAAGGAAGAGTTGAAATCGTCAACAGATTTCTTAAATGGTTTGTTCCTTCCGAGATTACTAATTATAAGACGGAGCTAATATTTAATAACGGTTTGGAACATGAATTTTCAAGTTTAGCAGAAAAGGACAAATTTGAATGTATTGAAATATTTCTGGAATGGGCTTGCGATAATTATGCAGAAGAGGGTGTAGAAGTTAAGAAAGCGATTGCCTTTACGATGGGAAGCAAAATCTGTGAATCTTTAATATTCGACTGCAAGTGGGAAACGCTAGAAAAATTTTTGACCTGGTGTTTTCAGTCTGAAGAAGATGTTAACAAATTTAAGAAAAATACTTTACTTTCAGAATCAGGTTCAGATATTTATCAATATTTGATTAGAATAAATAAAAGGATAGAAGCCAAAATATTTTGCGAGTGGTTAGGTTTGTCAGCTGAAGAAATTACTCAATTGGGGAACGAAACAGATTCTAATTATGTTCCTCTACAATGGTAATGGAATAGGGAATCTAATGTTATTTTGCAAACAAAGAAATGAGTCGATTATTAAATATACAGTCGTATCAGAATAATATGACCACCTACCGTATATGTACTATGGTAGGTGATCACATTATTCTGATACAACCGTGTATATGCCAACATGAAAAAAGGATATTTTTTGCACGGAATTTTTTAGCAAACAAAAGTGTGAATATTTTACCTTGGAAGACACATTTCAGAGATCAAGCTGTATTTTACTCGTTGTATTGATACACAAAATGCTAATCAAATTCCAAAATAGTCTGTCATCATTTCAAGCTAAGAATATTTTATGTAAACATAAGTCAGTCTCTGAAAGTATCAAAATAATGAATATTCTTTTTACAGATATGACTTGTACTTTGTAGCTATATAGAATAAAGTGTAATTCCCGAAAGTTCCAATGATGATTTTTTCGCATGCTTGAATCTTATGGATCAACTGATTTTTGGGTCTTAATTTACATGATATATTATTGAAACACTCAAGATGGGAATTGTATTCCACACTTGCACCTCCCATTTCGATGTCCATTGGTGTGCACAATAACAATGGTTGGTGAAAAATGCAGAAAAATAACATTCAGCCAAGAAAGAGCCACAATTGACTGTCAACTTTTCTTGGGCACTACAAACATTTCAACTTATAACTATTTATATATATAGGCAAATCCAGAGCTTTATTAAGAAGTAATATTGGAATACTTTGGAATAATTAAAATTATTGGTGTTATCAGTTAAAACAGTAGAAGGAAATTTTAAAATTACTCTTATTATATTCACTGATACGAAAAATTCGAGAGACGTGAGACCATCACCTCCAATTGATATAGTTACCTCACCTGACTTGGAAAATATATTTGATTTAGCATGTATTACAAGTATAAAAAGATTCATAATTGAAAAAGTTTAGGATCTTATGATTTGGAATGGAGTCCTTGCGCTTTGTAGGTTGACAACCCCAAGTGGATAGATTCACAGGATATGTTTTATCAGCTGGTGGATAATCCTGAGCAGAGGTTATTGCAGGCAACTGAACCGTTGCTTCTACTGGCATCGTCAAATTCTACATTGGAGGAAGTCTTCCAGTGTAGATCGCTTCAGCTTTTAGAGGTGAGGGAACGGTCTTTGCGATTATGGGGCTATTTGATATTGTCGGCATTCCCTCTCTCAATAAACATAGTTTCTTTCAACATTCCACTAAACGTTTTCTCTTGATAGGTAAGTAGTGTAGTCCCATTATACCGTTCCCCCTTTGCACAGTGCTTTCCCCCCTACGACGTCACAAGCCACGCCCACTTCCGGCCACGTCCTGTGACGTCACAAGCCACGCCCACTTCCGGCCACGTCCTGTGATGTCACACGCCACACCCACTTCCGGTCATGCCCATATGACGTCACCGGCCACACCCCTATGATGTAACATGGCGTAATCATGACTTAACATGTCACGCCCCTTTATTAATAATTAATAATTCCTACCCCCTGATTAAACACCCCCTTTCACCCCTTCCCCCCTCAGTGGCGCCATCTGGTGCCTATGAAGTGTACTAATTCCCAAAAAACCTTATTTTAATTCTAATTCTTCGATTTTTGATTCCCCCTTTATAAAAAAAATTCCTCCCCCCCCTTATGAAAAAACCCCTGGTGCCATCTGTTGACAGTGAGAAGTACAATTTTTGGAAAAACCCCTTATTTTTACTCTAATTCCCCGATTTCTCTTTATTTCCCCAATGGTTGACCTATATTTTAAGCCCTCCCTCCTCTTACAGACCCCCTGGTTGACCTATATTTTAAACCCTACCTATATTTTAATTCCCCTTCTCGAATTTTCTTGTTTTTCCCCTGTTTAACCCATATTTTAAGCCCTCCCCCCTCTTCATAGACCCCCCCTGTTGATTCACCTATATTTTAAGCCCTCCCCTCTTTAAACCATATCAGTTTTTGCGCATTTAATCGGTGTCATCCAACGTCCATACTATTTTTAGTACGTCTCCTGTATTTGAAAAAAAACTTTCGTTCCTCGCCGTATTTGAACTCGATACTTCAGTGCCGATAGCTGAAGCGTCATTGCACTCGACTATGCCTTGCACTTGATGATGCGGCTTAGATGTGTCTCAAACGGGGTATAGCCACATAAATTACGTATCTCTTTATTACAGTTTAAAGATTTATTTCAGATATTACACTAGGTTTTTTATTACCCTACCTTTTTTCACAACCTTCGTATTCTTTAAAACTAACATTTTTCAGCGTATTTCTTTTAACTCCATTACTGTTGGTTATCACATTTTTACTAGAAGTACTATTCTACAGTTTTAAAAGACTGTCCCACAGAAAATACCAATGGGTAAAAAATTAATAAAAGGAAAAATAAATCTTAAAAACTTATTCGTCATTATGTATAAAGGGCCTATAACTATAGTACGTCTCCTGTATTTAAAAAAAAATTGCTTCCTACGCCGTATTTGAAATCACTACCTCTGTGCCGATAAGCGGGAGCGTAATTGCGTTCAGCTATGCCTTGTACCTGATGATGTGGCTTAGATGTGTCTCAAACGGGGTATAACCGTATAAATTACGTATCTCTTTATTACAGCTTGAGTTTTATATTTCAGATATTAAACTAGGTTTTTTTATTTTCCTACGTTTTTTTTTTCGCAACCTTCGTATTCTTTATAATTAGCTTTTCCTACGTATTTCTTATAATGAACCCCGATAGTCCTTTTATATTAATATACGTATTTTTTTAACCGTCGTATTTTAAGTCCGTTTCAGTAACACTTATTTCTTTTAACTCCGTTACTGTGGGTTGTCCAATTTTTACTAGAAGGACTATTCTACAGTAAGACTGTACCTCAGAAAATGTCATTGGGTAAAAAAATTTAATAAAAAGGAAAAACTTATTCCTCATTATGTGTGATATGGTGACCTTTTGGGTGTCATAAAAGTTCCGCTTTAGAACAAGCGTTTGGTACCGGACAACGTCATTGGGCGTTTGGTACCGGTCCACTCAGAAAATGTCATTGGGTAAAAAAATTTAATAAAAAGGAAAAACTTATTCCTCATTATGCGTGATATGGTGACCTGTTTGGGTATCATAAAAGTTCCGCTTTAGAACAAGCGTTTGGTACCGGACCACGTTTTAATGGCAACGAGGGTGTTGCAATTCTTTTACCCGTATTTTGCGAGTTCGACCTTTCATCGTACATTTCGCAACAAGCAGGATGTGACAAGGTCACTTTCTTAAGGGGTGATTGCAGACAGATCTGTTGCTATCAGCTCGACAATATTTGCTACTGATAAAACGATTTCCTTCATTAAAAATAGAAACTAATTAAATAATGGGGTATCACTGGGAAAACACTGGGAAGAACACAAACTGATTTCGTGCTAAAACATCTCCAGATTTCAGCTTACTTGAAAAACTATTGTTAGAAATGAACCAGTGACTTGAATCACTCAACTTCCATAAGAATACACAATTATGGTACAGTGTCGGGAAGAAATATGTTTCAACGAAATTCAATTGCATGTATTACGATCAGAAAAATAATTTAGTGGACAAAGTTTAAAATAGTTATTAAATGGTACCTTACAGTGCAAGAGTGCTTCAGGCGAAAAGCCTCCCCTTCGAACACTGCACCCCGTTTTTCCGAAGTAACTGTGTCACAAGTCTTCCTACATCATCCCTAAAGAGAGAATCAGATTCAATGTGCAAGAAGATCAAGACCTCATTTGAAGGAGCACATAGTGAATACTGTACTCCATAGTGAAATGAACATTGGAAAATATATCCCTCTTGCGGGACCTAGTTTATATCCCTACTCCAAGAGAATTACTATTAAAAACGTGCTATTGTTAATGTATGTAATTCCGACAAAAAATGTTTTGTCTGTTTTAGCCACTCTGTATCCTGCAATAGGAAACACTGAACACCTTAACAACTATATACATTTAGAAGAAAACACATCAGGCCTAATTTTCCCTTTAACAATAAATCAAATATCTAAATTCGAAAAAATTAACATTTCTGTCTGGATATGAGAAAGAGATGTTCCCACTCTACATCACACCATTCAGATTTAAAGCGCACGTAAATCTCCTACTGTTATCAGACGATGAAAAGCAGCATTATTGTTCCATTAAGAATTTGTTTCTATGAAATTCAAAGGGAGAATGCTGTTTTCCATATTATAGGGAATGCAATTAATCCCGATTCCTTGCAGATGGCTGTCCTTTAGGTTATGAAATAATCTTATTAGAACGCTTAAAATTGAGATGACACACATTAGCTCCTCTGAGAAGCGCTAGGGGGGGTAGAAGACTATACCCGTGTAATGAAAATATTCATTCGACATAAAAAACCTACACCAATATAACGTACACTGACGTGCTCCTCTTAGCTGATGTGTTTGGTGGCAGATACTGACCCTGTTATATTTACATAGCTCCTGCCTTCATACCTGAAGATGACAAATACTAGAGTTGATAACCTACAATGTACCTTTTTGGAAGGCATACGAGGAGGAATTTCGGTGATATGCAGACAACAAGCATTTAGAATGAAACACTGATTGCAAGTTTGCTTGACCGTCATACAAACCTGAAAAGAGATGAAATGGGTAGTACTTTACCCATGATACACCATGTGACTAGGTCGTGAAATCAAATTACATGCATAAACGAAAATTAGAAAAACAAATGGATGGTAAATTCAATAAAAATCACTAAAATGTAAAGAGTGTTGGAATATCTGTAAATGCACACACATTTCAGTGGATAGGGGAATATTTTCACAATTCTTTGGAAGTGGAAGACGCAATAACTGTAAAACATACTGTGACGAGAGAGAAAGTATAAAAATGTAGTGGGATGGTTGCAAAAAATCGCTTCAAAACAGAAAATTACAACGCAAATACTGTAAGATAGAAAAAAACGACTATTCGACGGTTATTCCAAGACGCTATCTCACGCTCTTTTCAGACTTCCTATTTCTATAGTTCCCTGGTACGTAGCGCATAAGTGTGGGTGTAGTTGGCTATTTTTCGTTGCAAACACAAGTTGTTTTCACTATTAGTTATTTTTCCTGCATGAGAATACACATTTCTATACTACATTGCGTACACACGGATGGACAAATATTCAAAATACTTTGCATATAGAAAACATCAGCAAAGAACCACAGAAGTTTGGAAATTTAAAATCTGAAAACTCAGTGTTTATAAGAAAACAACAATATTTTCAGTATTTCCATGAAAAGTTGGGTCCCAGAATCGATTCGCTACACCTAACTTTGCATTCTCTGACTTCAACCACCGATAAAACGTAATGTAAGCTCTCTCGTCGGTTATCCCAAGCCGCTTTCTCTTTTCAGAGTTTCTGGTCCCCTCGGTACGTTTGAATAAGCGCATAAGTGTGGGTGAAGATGGCTATTTTTCGCTGCAAACACAAGTTTTTCGACAAAGATAGGGCGTTTCATTACAAACTAACACGGGATTTCATGTTTGTTTAGTTATTTTTCCTGCATTAGAATATTTCTAATCTATCTCATAGACAGCAGGTTAGTTACTTCTGATCTAACAAAGCCAAGGTATGAGATCCATAGTAAGACATGAACGTTTGTGTTGTTTTCCTACCATGATCCCGACATCCTCTCACCCCCTTCTACGGGATCGTATGAAAAAATCCTGTAACTGTTACGACAATTAGCTGCGTGAAGACGTATTTATTTTTAAAGCAAAGACACACTAATTTCGGACTCGCTAGCTAGAGAACGATATATTAACTTGCTAAAGTTTGATTTTAACGATCAGATAGTGTATACATCACCACTTTTTTAGTTCATACTAATAACTTCTAACTTTTAAAGCAAATATTGTCTCATTATAAGCGATTTCATACAAAGAGATACGCACTCTATGCTTCACATTTAAATCTATAGAGATAACGATCACTACCCATGGAACACATCTGTGAAACGGTAAAATTATTTGATGAATGAACGACAAAATATCTTCAAATGCAGTGAACGCATGACAGAATAACTTCAAAATAAGTTCCAATAGCTGAAAAAACAACTGTAAAAAATTAGATAAATACACACCGGGAAAGACAGAATTGCTTTCAAAATATTAAAATAGCCTAAATGTGTGGCTGAATCACCTCCAAATATCTCCAGCACACTTTTAAAGGAAATATTGTCTCATTATAAGCGATTTCATACAAAGAGATACGCACTCTATGCTTCACATTTAAATCTATAGAGATAACGATCACTACCCATGGAACACATCTGTGAAAAAATACGCTACGATTGGTTTGAGAAATATTTTTAGCCCATGGGGGTGCTGCACTGCAGGAAAACACATTATCTTTGATATCAGAACCAACATGAAAGTTATACTGTTTGGGTTTGAGAAAGATTCTTTAGTTCACAGGGCACCGCATTACACTAAAGCACACTGTCTTGTACGTATGTCTATCTGTATGTTTGTTTCTCTCTCTCTCTGTGTGTGTTTGTGTCTATGTGTAAATATGTATGTTACTACGAAATGTGTGTACGGGTAGATGTGTGCATATATGTCAAGATGTAACTGTGTCTGCATGTTTGTTTCTCTCTAGGTGTGTGTGTGTGTTTCAGTGAATCGTGTATGTGTGCGTATGTGAGTGTGTGTATGTTCATGTATGTTAATATGTTTCTTTATAAGTATATGTTTTTGTGCGTATGTGTTAAGATGTCTGTGTGCACATAGTCGTTTCTCTGTATGTGTATACGTCTTCATGTTTCTCTCTCTGTGTGTGTGTGTTAAAATGTCTGTATGTGTTTCATCTTTATGTGTATACGTTATCGTATGTGTGTGTGTGTGTGTTTGTTCACATGCAAGACTAAACATATTGTCTTACGGACACTTGCTTGCTACAGAAGAAGCTAACAATTTAAAACGAGACTAGTGGTTATGCAAAACTAAAGGATTTTTCAGTAGTATTACTTTAGTTTTGCATAACCACTAGTCTCGTTTTAAATTGTTAGCTTCTTCTGTAGCAAGCAAGTGTCCGTAAGACAATATGTTTAGTCTTGCATGTGAACAAACACACACACACATACGATAACGTATACACATAAAGATGAAACACATACAGACATTTTAACACACACACACAGAGAGAGAAACATGAAGACGTATACACATACAGAGAAACGACTATGTGCACACAGACATCTTAACACATACGCACAAAAACATATACTTATAAAGAAACATATTAACATACATGAACATACACACACTCACATACGCACACATACACGATTCACTGAAACACACACACACACCTAGAGAGAAACAAACATGCAGACACAGTTACATCTTGACATATATGCACACATCTACCCGTACACACATTTCGTAGTAACATACATATTTACACATAGACACAAACACACACAGAGAGAGAGAGAAACAAACATACAGATAGACATACGTACAAGACAGTGTGCTTTAGTGTAATGCGGTGCCCTGTGAACTAAAGAATCTTTCTCAAACCCAAACAGTATAACTTTCATGTTGGTTCTGATATCAAAGATAATGTGTTTTCCTGCAGTGCAGCACCCCCATGGGCTAAAAATATTTCTCAAACCAATCGTAGCGTATTTTTTCACAGATGTGTTCCATGGGTAGTGATCGTTATCTCTATAGATTTAAATGTGAAGCATAGAGTGCGTATCTCTTTGTATGAAATCGCTTATAATGAGACAATATTTCCTTTAAAAGTGTGCTGGAGATATTTGGAGGTGATTCAGCCACACATTTAGGCTATTTTAATATTTTGAAAGCAATTCTGTCTTTCCCGGTGTGTATTTATCTAATTTTTTACAGTTGTTTTTTCAGCTATTGGAACTTATTTTGAAGTTATTCTGTCATGCGTTCACTGCATTTGAAGATATTTTGTCGTTCATTCATCAAATAATTTTACCTCTTGACAAGAAAATGGGGTGAAATACATGAATATAATAAAAAAAATAATGTAATGGATGGTGATTTTTCTAGATCCTAGTACAGTAATATTTCATGTGAGAGGTTGTCAGAATCTTGGAAGGAAAACAACACAAACCTTCATGTCTTACTATGGATCTCAGAACTTGGCTTTGTTCGATCAGAAGTAACTAACCTGCTGTCTATGAGATAGATTAGAAATGTTCTCATGCAGGAAAAGTAACTAAACACACATGAAATCCCGTGTTAGATTGTAGTGAAACACCCTATCTTTGTCGAAAAACTTGTGTTTACAGCGGAAAATAGCCATATTCACCCATACTTATACACTTATTCATGCGGTGCCCCGTGAACTAAAGACTCTTTCTCAAACCCAAACAGTATAACTTTCATGTTGGTTCTGATATCAAAGATAATGTGCTTTCCTGCAGTGCAGCACCCCTATGGGCTAAAAATCTTTCTCAAACCCTATCATAGCGTGTTTTTTCACAGATGTGTTCCATGGGTAGTGATCGTTATCTCTATAGATTTAAATGTGAAGCATAGAGTGCGTATCTCTTTGTATGAAATCGCTTATAATGAGACAATATTTGCTTTAAAAGTTAGAAGTTATTAGTATGAACTAAAAAAGTGGTGATGTATACACTATCTGATCGTTAAAATCAAACTTTAGCAAGTTAATATATCGTTCTCTAGCTAGCGAGTCCGAAATTAGTGTGTCTTTGCTTTAAAAATAAATACGTCTTCACGCAGCTAATTGTCGTAACAGTTACAGGATTTTTTCATACGATCCCGTAGAAGGGGGTGAGAGGATGTCGGGATCATGGTAGGAAAACAACACAAACGTTCATGTCTTACTATGGATCTCATACCTTGGCTTTGTTAGATCAGAAGTAACTAACCTGCTGTCTATGAGATAGATTAGAAATATTCTAATGCAGGAAAAATAACTAAACAAACATGAAATCCCGTGTTAGTTTGTAGTGAAACGCCCTATCTTTGTCGAAAAACTTGTGTTTGCAGCGAAAAATAGCCACCTTCACCCACACTTATGCGCTTATTCAAACGTACCGAGGGGACCAGAAACTCTGAAAAGAGAAAGCGGCTTGGGATAACCGACGAGAGAGCTTACATTACGTTTTATCGGTGGTTGAAGTCAGAGAATGCAAAGTTAGGTGTAGCGAAACGATTCTGGGACCCAACTTTTCATGGAAATACTGAAAATATTGTTGTTTTCTTATAAACACTGAGTTTTCAGATTTTAAATTTCCAAACTTCTGTGGTTCTTTGCTGATGTTTTCTATATGCAAAGTATTTTGAATATTTGTCCATCCGTGTGTACGCAATGTAGTATAGAAATGTGTATTCTCATGCAGGAAAAATAACTAATAGTGAAAACAACTTGTGTTTGCAACGAAAAATAGCCAACTACACCCACACTTATGCGCTACGTACCAGGGAACTATAGAAATAGGAAGTCTGAAAAGAGCGTGAGATAGCGTCTTGGAATAACCGTCGAATAGTCGTTTTTTTCTATCTTACAGTATTTGCGTTGTAATTTTCTGTTTTGAAGCGATTTTTTGCAACCATCCCACTACATTTTTATACTTTCTCTCTCGTCACAGTATGTTTTACAGTTATTGCGTCTTCCACTTCCAAAGAATTGTGAAAATATTCCCCTATCCACTGAAATGTGTGTGCATTTACAGATATTCCAACACTCTTTACATTTTAGTGATTTTTATTGAATTTACCATCCATTTGTTTTTCTAATTTTCGTTTATGCATGTAATTTGATTTCACGACCTAGTCACATGGTGTATCATGGGTAAAGTACTACCCATTTCATCTCTTTTCAGGTTTGTATGACGGTCAAGCAAACTTGCAATCAGTGTTTCATTCTAAATGCTTGTTGTCTGCATATCACCGAAATTCCTCCTCGTATGCCTTCCAAAAAGGTACATTGTAGGTTATCAACTCTAGTATTTGTCATCTTCAGGTATGAAGGCAGGAGCTATGTAAATATAACAGGGTCAGTATCTGCCACCAAACACATCAGCTAAGAGGAGCACGTCAGTGTACGTTATATTGGTGTAGGTTTTTTATGTCGAATGAATATTTTCATTACACGGGTATAGTCTTCTACCCCCCCTAGCGCTTCTCAGAGGAGCTAATGTGTGTCATCTCAATTTTAAGCGTTCTAATAAGATTATTTCATAACCTAAAGGACATCCATCTGCAAGGAATGTATTAATTGCATTCCCTATAATATGGAAAACAGCATTCTCCCTTTGAATTTCATAGAAACAAATTCTTAATGGAACAATAATGCTGCTTTTCATCGTCTGATAACAGTAGGAGATTTACGTGCGCTTTAAATCTGAATGGTGTGATGTAGAGTGGGAACATCTCTTTCTCATATCCAGACAGAAATGTTAATTTTTTCGAATTTAGATATTTGATTTATTGTTAAAGGGAAAATTAGGCCTGATGTGTTTTCTTCTAAATGTATATAGTTGTTAAGGTGTTCAGTGTTTCCTATTGCAGGATACAGAGTGGCTAAAACAGACAAAACATTTTTTGTCGGAATTACATACATTAACAATAGCACGTTTTTAATAGTAATTCTCTTGGAGTAGGGATATAAACTAGGTCCCGCAAGAGGGATATATTTTCCAATGTTCATTTCACTATGGAGTACAGTATTCACTATGTGCTCCTTCAAATGAGGTCTTGATCTTCTTGCACATTGAATCTGATTCTCTCTTTAGGGATGATGTAGGAAGACTTGTGACACAGTTACTTCGGAAAAACGGGGTGCAGTGTTCGAAGGGGAGGCTTTTCGCCTGAAGCACTCTTGCACTGTAAGGTACCATTTAATAACTATTTTAAACTTTGTCCACTAAATTATTTTTCTGATCGTAATACATGCAATTGAATTTCGTTGAAACATATTTCTTCCCGACACTGGTACCATAATTGTGTATTCTTATGGAAGTTGAGTGATTCAAGTCACTGGTTCATTTCTAACAATAGTTTTTCAAGTAAGCTGAAATCTGGAGATGTTTTAGCACGAAATCAGTTTGTGTTCTTCCCAGTGTTTTCCCAGTGATACCCCATTATTTAATTAGTTTCTATTTTTAATGAAGGAAATCGTTTTATCAGTAGCAAATATTGTCGAGCTGATAGCAACAGATCTGTCTGCAATCACCCCTTAAGAAAGTGACCTTGTCACATCCTGCTTGTTGCGAAATGTACGATGAAAGGTCGAACTCGCAAAATACGGGTAAAAGAATTGCAACACCCTCGTTGCCATTAAAACGTGGTCCGGTACCAAACGCTTGTTCTAAAGCGGAACTTTTATGATACCCAAACAGGTCACCATATCACGCATAATGAGGAATAAGTTTTTCCTTTTTATTAAATTTTTTTACCCAATGACATTTTCTGAGTGGACCGGTACCAAACGCCCAATGACGTTGTCCGGTACCAAACGCTTGTTCTAAAGCGGAACTTTTATGACACCCAAAAGGTCACCATATCACACATAATGAGGAATAAGTTTTTCCTTTTTATTAAATTTTTTTACCCAATGACATTTTCTGAGGTACAGTCTTACTGTAGAATAGTCCTTCTAGTAAAAATTGGACAACCCACAGTAACGGAGTTAAAAGAAATAAGTGTTACTGAAACGGACTTAAAATACGACGGTTAAAAAAATACGTATATTAATATAAAAGGACTATCGGGGTTCATTATAAGAAATACGTAGGAAAAGCTAATTATAAAGAATACGAAGGTTGCGAAAAAAAAAACGTAGGAAAATAAAAAAACCTAGTTTAATATCTGAAATATAAAACTCAAGCTGTAATAAAGAGATACGTAATTTATACGGTTATACCCCGTTTGAGACACATCTAAGCCACATCATCAGGTACAAGGCATAGCTGAACGCAATTACGCTCCCGCTTATCGGCACAGAGGTAGTGATTTCAAATACGGCGTAGGAAGCAATTTTTTTTTAAATACAGGAGACGTACTATAGTTATAGGCCCTTTATACATAATGACGAATAAGTTTTTAAGATTTATTTTTCCTTTTATTAATTTTTTACCCATTGGTATTTTCTGTGGGACAGTCTTTTAAAACTGTAGAATAGTACTTCTAGTAAAAATGTGATAACCAACAGTAATGGAGTTAAAAGAAATACGCTGAAAAATGTTAGTTTTAAAGAATACGAAGGTTGTGAAAAAAGGTAGGGTAATAAAAAACCTAGTGTAATATCTGAAATAAATCTTTAAACTGTAATAAAGAGATACGTAATTTATGTGGCTATACCCCGTTTGAGACACATCTAAGCCGCATCATCAAGTGCAAGGCATAGTCGAGTGCAATGACGCTTCAGCTATCGGCACTGAAGTATCGAGTTCAAATACGGCGAGGAACGAAAGTTTTTTTTCAAATACAGGAGACGTACTAAAAATAGTATGGACGTTGGATGACACCGATTAAATGCGCAAAAACTGATATGGTTTAAAGAGGGGAGGGCTTAAAATATAGGTGAATCAACAGGGGGGGTCTATGAAGAGGGGGGAGGGCTTAAAATATGGGTTAAACAGGGGAAAAACAAGAAAATTCGAGAAGGGGAATTAAAATATAGGTAGGGTTTAAAATATAGGTCAACCAGGGGGTCTGTAAGAGGAGGGAGGGCTTAAAATATAGGTCAACCATTGGGGAAATAAAGAGAAATCGGGGAATTAGAGTAAAAATAAGGGGTTTTTCCAAAAATTGTACTTCTCACTGTCAACAGATGGCACCAGGGGTTTTTTCATAAGGGGGGTAGGAATTTTTTTTATAAAGGGGGAATCAAAAATCGAAGAATTAGAATTAAAATAAGGTTTTTTGGGAATTAGTACACTTCATAGGCACCAGATGGCGCCACTGAGGGGGGAAGGGGTGAAAGGGGGTGTTTAATCAGGGGGTAGGAATTATTAATTATTAATAAAGGGGCGTGACATGTTAAGTCATGATTACGCCATGTTACATCATAGGGGTGTGGCCGGTGACATCATATGGGCATGACCGGAAGTGGGTGTGGCGTGTGACATCACAGGACGTGGCCGGAAGTGGGCGTGGCTTGTGACGTCACAGGACGTGGCCGGAAGTGGGCGTGGCTTGTGACGTCGTAGGGGGAAAGCACTGTGCAAAGGGGGAACGGTATAATGGGACTACACTACTTAGGTAGTTGGAATGTGAGGACTCTGCACAGAGCTTTTTCTCTTGATGTCCTCACACAAGAATTCCACCATTATAATTTAGATATTATCGGCTTGCAAGAGACCAGACGGACAGATAAAGGTCAGATTCTTAAAAATAATCTTAAACTTCTCCTTTCACGAGGGGGGGGGGGGGGCGATAATAAGCATCACCAAGGCGTAGGTCTGCTCAGCTGACACGCCAGTGATACTCTTCTAGTATATGAATGCATTAATGAAAGGTTTCTTTGACAAAATTTCAGACAAGCGTTAAAGAATTGAATGTTTTCTGATGTTATGCCCCCACTGAGGATGAGAAGGATGGTTTTACGGACAACTATATGATATTTTGAATTCTGTCAACAAAAGAGATATTACCGTTCTAAGTGACTTAAATGCCAAAGTTGGTACTGCTACTGACCTTTGGGGAGGAGTGATAGACACTTTTGGTGTTGGTAGCTGCAATGGGCAAACGCCTCCTACAGATAAGTAAACTTAATGGTTTGAGAATAACTAACACTTATTAGAAACACCTCGACATACGTAAGTCACATGGGTTTCACCAGATGGGCTGCATAAGAATATGATAGATTATATATTAACAGAAAATTGGCTAGTTGTGTTAAGAATACCAGGGCACATAGGGGAACTGAAATTGGATCTAATCAATACCTTATTAAAAGTGTCTTGCAACTTAAACTAAAGAAGTGTGGTGTTAAGCATAAAAATTTTGCCTTTAATTCTGAAGTTCTGAAAGAACCAGGTATGGCTAAAGCTAATCATGATAGGTTATTTAGTCATTATGACAGTCATGGTTTCCTTCCACTGAAGTTGAGGAAGAATGGGACTATTTTAAACAGGCTTTTTTCGGAAACTAACAATACACTTTAGGAAAAAAGGAGCATAGGAGACAGAATTATTTGAGTAATAAGGCACTTGCGCTTGTTTCAGAAAGAAAGAAAACTGCAGGAATGTCCTTAATCAATACCCTACTAGTTCTAATAGGAAGCATTACAGAGAGCTTAATAAACACGTAAAAGATCAGTTAGTTGCTGAGAAGAATCTTTGGCTTGATTGACAAAGCCGAGGTAGCAGTTAGACAGCACAACAGCAGAGAGCTGTACCAGATAGTTAATGTTTTGTGTGGTAGAAAACGGACAGGTATACAGGGATTGAAGGATAAACTTGGTAAGGTTATAGAAGGTGAGGATTCTGTCTTGGCTAGGTGGGCTGAGCATTTCAGTGATGTTCTAAACAATGTGATTAGTTCTACTCCCTTTGTTTGCAATGATGATAGATGCATTGGTGGCTTTAATGTTGGCCTTATAACACAATCTGAAGTTATTTTGGCTATTTCGAAACTTCATAAATCCAGAGGGATCGATAAAATTACTACAGAAATGCTTAGACTTGGAAATGTTTTGGTTACCATTTAGATGACTGAAATTCTGAATATCTTTTATGATAAAGGTATGGTTCCTAAGGATTTTACCAGAACTATTATTATCCCTATTTTCAAAAAAGGTGATCGCAGTTCCTGTGATAACTATAGGGGTATCAGCCTACTCTCTGTTCCAGGTAAAGTTCTTTGCATGATTGTGCTTAATAGAATTAAGAATCTGGTTGACAGGCAATTGTGTGATGAGCAATGTGGATTCAGAAGTGATAGGGGTTGTGTGGATCAGGTATTTTCACTTAGGCAGATTCTTGAGAAATGTTCATATTTTCAGAAACCTTTGGTTGCTTGCTTTGTTAATTTCAAAAAGGTTTTCGACTCTGTTGATCGTCATAATTTGTGGTTGATTGTGAGATCATATGGTATACCAGACAAGTTAGTTAACATGATGAAAGCTCTCTATAATAACACTGAGTCGTGTGTGAGAGTTGGTAAATGCTTGTAGCAATTGGTTTAGCATTACTTCTGGTGTTCAACAAGAATGCATTTTGTCTCCTTTTCAGATATTGATTACGTTATGCGAAATTCACTTCAAGGGAAAGATTTTGGCGATACGATAATTTCTGATTTAGATTATGTTGATGATTTAGCCCTTTTGGCAAATGATGTTGATGAAACTGATAGTAGAGTAGGTTTGGTTATAAACAGAGAGAAAACTAAAGTGATGAAAATTGGTCAGGCAGGCTCTGATTCAGTTAATCTGAATGGATGCAGTCTTGAACAAGTGTCACAGTATAATTTATCTTGGAAGCTGTGTAACAGATACTGGTGAGGTGCGGCATGAGATTAACAGACGAATAGGGATTGATGCCGGGACTTTTAAGAATCTATGGAGAGTGTGGAGAAATAGGCGTATACACCTAAAGACTAAAATTAGACTGTATAATAGTTTGGTTCTTTCTAGGTTTAGTTATGGTAGTGAAACTTGGACACTTTGTAAACATGATTACAGGAAACTAGATGCTTTTGATTATACATGCTTACGCAGTATCTTGAGCATTAGGTGGTTCAACTTTGTAACTAATGATGATGTTAGGCAAAGGAGTTTGCAACCTCCTTTAAGCAGCATATTGTGCAGAGAGAGACTCCGTTGGTTTGGCCATTTATCCTTGTGGATATATCTATAGATTGGCGAATAGATTTATGAACAGTGTGCCTAAAGGCTCCAGAAAGAGGGGGAGACCTAGGATGCGGTGAGCTGACAATGTCAAACTGGACCTTGTTAGAATTGGTTTGCAGTGGCCGGATGCAGCAGATGTAGCTCAGAACAGACATGCTTGGAGAACTAAATTGTACGATATGGTTGGACCTCCGTAGCCCATGGCTGCTTGAGGAGGATGATGATATTTTGATATTAAAACCCGATTTTTCAATTAAGCATGGAATGGAAAATTTGCTAAAAAAATTAAAGATTAAAAGTAATAGTAGGCTCCTATTTCGAACCTTATTCCAGACAATCCATTTAGAACATGGCTCCAGGTCTCCCAATTGCTTAATGTGCCCTGGTTCATGCATATATCTGTGCAGTTCAGAACTCTGACAAACTGTTATAGATTTCAACATTCCACTATTTATATACAAGACTTCTTGAAGAAAAGAATGGGAAGTGTCTGGGTTCGAGGAAAATGAACGAAATTTTTATTACTACACCTAGCACTAAATTTTTTTAAGTAACGTGGCCGAGTGGTTAGCGCGCTTGGCTACTGACCTACGGGACCTGGGTTCGAGCCCCGGATAAGGCATGGATGTATGTGTCGTTTTTCTGCTGAGGTCCTGCCATCCTCTCAGACTTTCTACTATGGCATATATAAACTGACAGGCTCCTGTCAGACCTCTGTGGCAAGCAGCTACTTGAGGGGATATTTATTTTTTTTAACACATTACTTGAATTAGTGAAAATTTTTAAATTCGTAATAACAATATTATGCTCAAAGAAAGCTATAGCATTATCTTTCCATGTTATTTCAATGGGAATCTAACTAAAAAGCTCTATAACAGGGAGGGCGAAACTTTCAGACTCTGCGATCGACTTTTAAGACAGAAAATCTTTCGCGATGGACCATAGTACATACGTAATAATGATTTAACACTGCTTGACCAAGTAAGCATAAACAAAAAATTTAGCATCAAACATATTAACGTGACATTGTTACATTAATTAAAATAATTTTCACCTAAAACTGACAGCTACGCGATCGATTGTTTGGTAATCTCTGCTCCAGAACATCTAAATTATGCATTTAATAGAGAAATGTGATGAAGATAAAGATTGTAGACTGGTAATTGTAGACTCACCATTGCTAGATTCTTTTCGAAGTGCTCGTGTGTGCAGAAGGGTTCTTGTCTCTACCATGTCATTTGATGCATTTAATGAAAAACTGAAGATTTGGGTTGGGTTGTTTTACCTCTGAGCGGCACTTTTTTGCACACCATGGGCTAAATGGCCAGGTCACATGGACCCCGAAGGCTCAGAGAAGGTTGGGGGAGGGGACCCTCTGGAACAGCTGTTTGGAGACAGATGGTAGTCTCCCGTCAAGGCCATCCAGCATGTTCTTTAACGTGCACCGGGTATGGCTCTCTCGCACACGGGGCTACGGCTTAACTTCCCATCCGACGGACGGTGGTCTTTCCAAGCCCATCGGTGTCCCCTACTGACCGTGGGCAGGGCGGGGAATTTTCAGGAGATAAATATCAACGCTGACCCAGCTGGGACTCGAACCTGGGAACTACAGATTAGGAGCCTGGCGCGCTACCGTCTGAGCCACCCCCGCCTTAAAAAAAAAAAAAACTGAAGATCAAACGAGAATTAAATAAATTTGATTATTATCAATTTTCGTTCAGTATTTAAACAATTATGGAAATCGAAAAATATCTAATAATAAATTATCTTATTTTATAAAAATAACTCATAATTATCTAACATCGAAATAACCATCATGCAACTTTTGAAATTTTTATTTTATTAAATGAATTAAAAAAATGCTTAAGTTTTAATTAATAGCTGAAATAATAACTTATGACACATTACTGTTGTCAAGTATTACAGCTTCCATAATTCCTTAAATACTAGACGAATGCTGTTTAAAATCGAGATTTAAATAGATAAGATTATGAACTTTATTTTATTTTCAGTAATATTTTTTCATTAAATAAATATATTAGAAATTACAGAACTTCGAAATTAGATTCTCTTCACATAACACGGAAATTCCAATGTAACTAAGTTCCGTCAAGATTCAGTATAGTGTCAAGATTTCTGAGATCCCAAAAAATTATTTATTCAAAAGTGAGCACAGAAATTTTTTTCTACTTTCTCATGTCAAGGTTACGTTGCCGACATATATTACTGCAGCCACCTGTCTTGCAGATCTAGTTTGGATGAGATTTGATAGAAACTGAGTTTCGCTTCTGCAAAACATCACACAATACTGCATCATCGTTCAGATTTCTAGTTCAAGGCAACAGAAAGTAGACAGAACAGTAAAAAAAATTACATGAACAAATCCGTATCAGAATTCAATTTTAAAGCAAGCGGTAAATAGCATAATAACCTGTACTGCAACGAAGCAAGTGGCAGAATAATGAAATATTTGACTCGCATTTTGCAATTATTCCAAAAGTGTTAATTAAACCCTCAGCTGTGGGGAAAATGGAAAACTGCCAAATATTAGAAACGAAAATTGCAAACAATCAATTTAGCCGAATTATTTCTAATCAACGCGCACCTATGATTATGATACAATTTGTATACGGTAAAAAAACTATTTTTTGATAATACAGTACCTGAAGTAGAGGGGTGTTAGTAGGGCCCACTATGGACTAAATGGCTGGGTCGCAAGGACCCCGAGGTTTCAGATAATTTGGAGGCCCAATGGGCAGCTAATGTGAGACAGATGGTAGCTTCCCGTCAAGGCCATCTAGGGCATTGATCGTCCTTGACGGGCCTTGATCTTTAATGTGCACATGGTATAGTTCTCCCATACACATAAAGTCACGTCTTAACATCCCAGCCGATGGATGGCAGCCTTTCATAGCCCATCTTTTCCATACGGAAATTAAAAAAAAACTAACAACTTCATTCATTGATTTTAGTTTACGTATTTCTTTTAGAAATCAATATTAGGGATTTTTTTTTTTTTTTCATTATATAGGAATTATTTTTCTTTTGTGTATTATTTAGTCTATGTTTATTTTATTTTTGTTGTAGATGTACTTACTAAAAATGTGTCGGGGAAAAATAATTTGATCCCAATTTGAGGAAAAACGTTTTCTGACACATCATAAGACATCTCTAGAAAGTGTGTGTCGTCAATCATTTGTTTTGTTGTTATATTATTTACTGTAATCATGTTTATGGAAGTAATTGAAATATTTAAATTATATAAATTCTGTTTGGCATGAGGACAGGGGTGTTTCAGTTGGTAGCGCTCCAGGCTTGTAATCTGCACTTCCCTGGTTCGAGTCCCACCTAGGTCAGCATTGAGATTTATATCCGCAAGACTTCCAGCCCTCTGTCAGTAGGATACACTCCTGGGTTTGGAAATGCCGACGTTCGTCGGTGGACGTTAAACCTTCTGCTGGGCACGTTAAACAACACACTGGATGGCCTTGACGGGAGACTTCCATCTGTCTCCCGACAGCTGTTCCAGTGAGTCCCCTCCCCCAACTTTGTCTGAACCTTCGGGGTCCTTGTGACATGTTCATGATCCATGTGACCTAGCCATTTAGCCCATAGTGTGCCAAAAATAGTGCCGCTCAGAGGTAAAACAATCCAACGTTAAAGAACACGCTGGATGGCCTTGACAGGAGGCTACCATCTGTTTCCCGACAGCTGTTCCAGTGAGTCCCCTCGCCCAACCTTCTCTGAGCCTTTGGGGTCCATGTGACCAGGCCATTTAGCCCATGGTGTGCCAAAAAAGTGCCGCTCAGAGGTAAAACAATCCAACGTTAAAGAACACATTGGATGGCCTTGACGGGAGGCTACCATCTGTCTCCCAACAGTTGTTCCAGTGAGTCCCTTCCCCAACCTTCTCTGCGCCATCGGGGTCCATGTGACCTGGCCATTTAGCCCATGGTGTGCCGAAAAAAGTGCCGCTCAGAGGTAAAACAATCCGACATTAAAGAACACACTGGATGGCCTTGACGGGAGGCTACATATCATTATTTGACGGGAGGCTACCATCTGTCTCCCAACAGCTGTTCCAGTGAGTCCCCTCCCCCAACCTTCTGTGAGCCATCGGGGTCCATGTGACCTGGCCATTTAGCCCATGGTGTGCCAAAAATAGTGCCGCTCAGAGGTAAAACAATCCAACGTTAAAGAACACCCTTGATGGCCTTGACGGGAGACTACTATCTGTCTCCCGACAGCTGTTCCAGTGAGTCCCCCTCCCTCAACTTTCTTTGAGCCTACTGAGTCCTTGTGACCTGGATATTTAGCCCATGGTGTGAAAAAAATATAAGTATCACTAGGATGTAACCCAACTCATGAACAACAAATTGCCTCTTGTGACCAACATGATATGCCTAGTGTTGCCACATGAATTTAACAAAATTTCATATAAAAGCAACAAAAATTAACTGGGTTATGACCTAAGTTTGGTTGTTTTACCTCTGAGCGGCACTTTTTTGCACACCATGGGCTAAATGGCCAGGTCACATGGACCCCGAAGGCTCAGAGAAAGTTAGGGGAGGGGACCCACTGGAACAGCTGTTGGGAGACAGATGGTAGCCTCCCGTCAAGGCCATCCAGCGTGTTCTTTAACGTTGGATTATTTTTCCTCTGAGCGGCACTCTTTTGCACACCATGGGCTAAATGGCCAGGTCACATGGACCACGAAGGCTCAGAGAATGCTGTTGGAGGGGACCCACTGGAACAGATGTTGGGAGACAGATGGTAGCCTTCCGTCAAGGCCATGCAGCGTGTTCTTTAACGTGCACAGTATATGTTTCTCCCGCACACGGGGACAAGACTTAAAGTTCCATACGACGGACGGCGGCCTTTCCAAGCCCATCGGTGTCCCCTACTGACCGTGGGCAGGGCGGGGAATTTTGCGGAGATAAATCTCAAAGCTGACCCAGCTGGGACTCAAACCTGGGAATTACTGATTACGAGCCTGGCGCGCTACCAACTGAGACACCCCCGCCCCATTTAGACCTAAGAATCTGGAAAAACTAATGGCCTCGAACAGTGGTTCAAAAATGTGTGCCTGAAAATTATGGATGATATTGCAGATATCAGGAAATTTACAAATCCTTTCGTTACTATTTTCTGCTAATGAATTTTATTTGACATTTTACGTTTAACAAAAATTTATCCATGCCGAGTGATTAGCGCCCTTGGCTTTTGATCAAAGGGACCTGGGTTCGAGACCCGGTTAAGGCATGGATATTTGCGTTTCTTTCTCCTGAGGGTCTATCATCCTCACAGACTTATTTTCGCGTATAAAATGACAGGCTTCTGTCAGACCTCTGTGGGAAGCAACAGCTTGAGAGGGTATTTATTTATTTATTTTTTATTTGTAACTGAATTTAATCTCATTTTTACTAGCAATTGAAAATCATATGTTGGAAAACCGGTCATACTTTCTCGATTCAACTTCACTACATGTCGTCAGTTTTTTTGCAAATTCGCAACCCTGCCTGATGCGCCAGATTTATTACATTCGCTTGTTGGAGCGACCACGTCGCCACAATCAGCGAATGTAACGACGCGATTGACGTCAAAGTGCTCACAACGAGGCCAACAGCTTCATCAACTCTCGTTCCCCCTCCATATTCGACCTTTCAGCAGTCTTTGACCCCCGCTTAGCGTTGGACAATCCCTCATTTGACCGCATTTTGTAACCCAAAGGAACAAAGCGGCAAGAATTCCAATTATTTCAATCAAATGAAATCTTCGCTTCTATTATAAACCGACTGTTTTCGAGAGGTAAGAATTGTTTGATTTTCATTTATAAATGACAAATATTTAAAAGAAAAATGACTGGTTTTTTTCCTTGTGGTAATCCGTAGTTCTTTCTCAAAGTATTGGTTATCATGTATATTGCACGTGGGCAGTCAAATCAAACAAAGCAAGATTTCGAATATTTCTTGTGTATTGAAAATATCAATATTTTTAATACCAGTTCGTAGTGCAGAGTTACCATTATTTACAAAAACTAATAAAGTTTAGTTGTAGCTCATTTAATTAAAAAAAAGGATTAATTTTTCGTATTTTCTTTTCAGACATCACAGTTTTTGGTTTTAGAGTTAAATATTTTTTGTTTTAGAGTTAAATGTTTTTTGTCTTTTTAGGGAGGGTGGGTGAGGTATTGTAGGAGAACTCTTGATGAAATATTTGGCTCACATTTTGCAATTATTACAAAAGACCTAATTAATCGCTGTAGTGGTGTAGAAAATGGAAAACCATTAAATATTTGAATGAATATTGCAAACAATCAATTTAGCAGAATTATTTCTAATCAACGCACAAACATGAATACGATACGATTTCTATATATAATACAAAAGTATATTTTGGTAATACAGTACCTGAAGTAGAGGGGTGTTAGGAGAGCCCAGCTATGGGAACAGTGGAGTGTTCAAGAATTTCCTTTGAAACTTAAATAGTTACTCTTAATTTGTTATTATTTTCAGTTTATAGAATATATTACTTTAATTCAACGTTTGATTACTAAAAATAAAACTTGCGCCCAGATTGGCTTGTTTGACTAATGGGGCACTTTTATTTTAGCACACAATGGACTATGTGGCCAAGTCACAAGGACACCGAGGGCTCAGATAATTTGGGGGCCCACCTGCACAGTTCTTGCCAGACAGATGGTAGCCTCCCGTCAAGGTTATCCAGCGTGTTCTTTAATGTGCACATGGTATGGCATCCCCAGGCACACAAGGCCATTGCTTAAAATCCCAACCGACGGACGGCAGCCTTCTCTAATCAATTGGTGTCTCCTATTGGCCGAGGGCATGGCGGGCAGATCGGTCAGTATGGCTTGGAATCGAAACTGGGAACTGTATATTACGAGCCTGGCACGTTACCGACTGAGCTACTCCCGATCATTTACACAGAAATAAAAAAAAAATACACAACTTGATCCATTGTTTTTTGTTTATGCATTTATTTTAGAATTTTTTATTATTTTATTCATTTTTTTTAATTTAATATTTGTGATTTTTTTTTTCGTTATGTAGGGAGAAATTTTCCTTTAGTACATTTTGTACCACATGGTTATTTTATTTTTGTTGCGAACGTACTTACTAGAAATATGTCCGTGCAAAATAATTTGATCACAATTTGAGAAAATATGTATGTCTAGAAAGTTTGTCGTCAATGATTTATTTTATTGCTATATTATTAACTGTAATGATGTTTATATAAGTAATTAAAATATTAATGCATTTTGAAACGAGGACGGAGTGACTCAGTCGTTAACAATCCAGGGTTGGCAAGCGTTGAAATTTCTCTCCGTCAAACTCCCTACCCATGGTCAGTAGAGGAAAAAAACTGTGGGATTGTAAAGGCCGCCGTCCTTCTGATGGGATGTTAAGCCGTTTCCCCATATGCGGGAGAGCCATGCTCTGTTCACGTTTAGGAACACGCTGGATGGTCATCACGGGTGACTAAATCTGTCTCCCAACTGTTGTCCAAGTGGGTCCCTTTGTCTGAGACTTTGGAGTCCTTGTGACCTGGCCATTTAGCCCCTTGTGGGGAAGAAGTGCCGCTCAGAGGTAACTGAACCCTGTCAGACCCCTGAAGCAAGCGGCTGCTTAAGTGGATTTTTATTTCATTTGATTTTCATATTTGAAATATAGGGGGAAATCAAATAAGTGTGGAAATATAGTGTGTATCTACATCAACTATATTTCAACAGCTATTGTATTATTTATTGATTATTTTACAATTTATACTATAATATATATTGGAATGTTACTTTACTTCCACAGCTATTACCGGAGAGCATTGCTCTCCGCCTGTATATAATAGCTGTGGAATTCAGTTTCCACCCCCCCCCCCCTTCAATTTTTGTCGTTCGAATGTGTTCCTTTCTTCCAACATCCAGCCTCGATCTTTTTCTAGTTCCGTGTCTGACTGCAACAATATAAATATCCGAACTTTCCATCCGGGGTCTTTCTTGGTCACAATGGATTAAATGGCCATATTGCAAAGACCCCGAAATATCAAATGTTTCAAGAAGAGAATCCACTGAAAAGCTATTAGGAGATTGATTCTAGTACAGAACATTATTGTTTGTTCTTTAAAATTCTCAGGATTGTTGTTGGGTTGTTTTAGTTCGGTCGAGCTGCACTTTTTGCACCCAATGGGATAAAAGGCCAGGTCACAGAAACCCTCTCTGCTCAGAGAAAGTTTAGGCTAGGGGACCCATTGGAACAGCTGTTGGGAGACAGATGGTAGCCTCCAGTCCAGTAGGTTGTTTTAACTCTGCTGAGCTGCAATATTATGCAAACAATGGGCTAAGAGAGCAGGTCACAAAATCCCTGTGGGCTCAATGAATGTTTAGGGGAGGGGACCCTTTGGAACAGCGGTTGGAAAAACATGGTAGCCTCCCGTCAAGTGTGTTGTTTTGACTCTGAGCAAAACTTTTTTTGCACACAGTATGCTAAATGGCCAGGTCACAGGAACCCCGAAGGCACAGAAAAGGTTGGGGGAAGCAGACCCACTGTAAGACCTGTTGGGAGACAGATAGTAGGCTCCCGTCAAGGCCATCCAGCATGTTCCTTAACGTTCACATAGTCTAGCTCTCCAGCACACGGTGGCATGGCTTAATGTCCCATCCGACGGGCGGTGACCTTTTCAAGCCCATCGGTGTCCCCTACTCACAGTGGGAGGGATTTTTGCGGAGATAAATCTTCACGCTGATTCAGCTGCGACTCGAACCTAGGAACTGCATATTACGAGTCTGGGGGCACTACCGATTCAGCCACTCCACCTGTAAAAGACTCAGAGTATAGCTCTAATGGAAAGAATATAATACTCATAAGGGACTACGGATAAATGTTTCCATCCGAAAGACGGCGATCTTCCCCCCTGTACACCACCCCCTCCCTTGCATTTATCGGTGTTTCTTTCCTTATGTAGGGCAGGGTTAAGGGTCATCGGAGATATCTCAAAGATGACACAACTGGAACTCGAACCTGAGAACCGAGGTTATACGAGCCTTGCGCAACACCGACTTAGACTTACCCGTCTCCCACCGCCCTTGGAAAATATTAGAGAGAAAAAGTTTAATCCAGGTATATCCGACTTAATCTGATTTACGCGATTTACTGTGAAAGTTTTTGAATAAACCAAACAGGTGTGCAAGACAACGCTCTTAGGTTTCGTCGTGAAACATTTTGGTGAAGATCGAAACATAAAGAATTCATTTTGCATAACGCCAAAAATTACTAGTCGTAAACTATTAAAATGAATGGTACTATTGTATGATTTTGTACTGCCAGTGTTTTGGTTCACGGCATTTTGTACAGCCGGTGATTTTGTTCACTGCATTTTGTATAGGCGGTGTTTTTGTTAACAGCATTTTGTGCAGACTGTGTTTTTGTTCACGGCATTTTGTATAGACTGTGTTTTTGTTCACAGCATTTTATTCAGCCAGTGTTTTGGTTCACGGCATTTTGTACAGCCGGTGTTTTGATTCACGGCATTTTGTACAGCCAGTGTTTTTGTTCACAGCATTTTGTATAGGCGGTATTTTTATTCACAGCATTTTGTGTAGATTGTGTTTTTGTTCACAGCATTTTGTGTAGATTGTGTTTTGGTTCGCGGCATTTTATTCCGCCAGTGTTTTCGTTCACGGCATTTTTTACAGCCAGTGTTTTTGTTCACAGCATTTTGTGTATAATGTGTTTTTGTTCACGGCGTTTTGGTTTATGGCATTTTGTACAGCCGGTGTTTTTGTTCACAGCATTTTGTATAGGCTGTGTTTTTGTTCCGGCGTTTTGTATAGGCTGTGTACAAAATGCAGTGACCCAAAACACCGTGTGTACAAAACGATGTGAACGAAAACACCGCCTATACAAAATGCATTGAAAAAAACACTGTCTGTACAAAATGCCGTGAACCAAAACACCAGCTGTACAAAACGCCGTGAACAAAAACACAGCGTATACGAAATTCTGTGAACAAAAACACCGCTTATAGAAATTTTAAAGACGGTGTTTTTGTTCACAACATTTTGTATAGTCGGTGTTTTTCTTCATGGCGTTTTGTACAGTCGTTGTTCTGGTTCACGGCATTTTGTACAGACGGTTATTTTGTTCACAGCATTTTGTGTAGACTGTGTTTTTGTTAACGGCATTTTATGCAGCCAGTGTTTTGGTTCAAGGCACTTTGTACAGCTAGTGTTTTGGTTCACAGCATTTTGTATAGACCGTGTTTTTGTTCACAGCATTTTGTATAGGCGGTGTTTTGGTTCACTGCATTTTGTACAGACCGTGTTTTTGTTCACAGCATTTTGTATAGGCGGTGTTTTGGTTCACGGCATTTTGTACAGATGGTGTTTTGGTTCACGGCATTTTGTACAGATGGTGTTTTGGTTCACGGCATTTTGTACAGATGGTGTTTTGTTCACAGCATTTTGTGTAGACTGTGTTTTTGTTTACGCCGTTTTGTACAACCGGTGTTTTGATTCACGCCATTTTGTATAGATAGTGTTTTTGTTCACAGCATTTTGTGTAGACTGTGTTTTTTGTTAACGGTGTTTTGTATATGCTGTGTTTTGGTTCACGGCATTTTATTCAGCCAAAAATTATCTGGCAATGATTTTTTTAGAAATTAGTGACACGAAGGTTGCCAGATCACTAATTTCTAAAACAATCGTTGCCAGATATTTTTTTCTGAATTCTGTAATCAACCATAGGGTTTGGATACTTTTTTGAGCGACTGTAGGTAGTCATATTATTTTGATACCAGATGGTGTGGGCTCACTCACGGAAATATTGAGCGTGTGCAGTTACCGTTCAGAGCAAACTAGATAGTGTGCAATAACTGCACACGCTCCAGTTTGCTGTGAACCGTAACTGGAGCGTGTACAGTTGCTGTACACGCTCCAGATATTTTTTCTGAATTCTGTAATCACGTGAGACGAAGGTTGCCAGATCACTAATTTCTAAAACAATCATTGCCAGATATTTTTTCTGAATTCTGTAATCAATTTGAGATTGAGCGTTGAGATTTATCTCCGCTAAATTCCCCGCACTGCCCACGGTCAGTAGGGGACACTGATGGGCTTGGTAAAGGCCGCCATTCCGTCGGATGGGACGTTAAGCCGTGGCCCCCTGTGCGGGAGAGACATACCCTGTGCACGTTAAAGAATACGCTGGATGACTTTGACGGGAGGCTACCATCTGTCTCCCAACAGCTGTGCCAGTGGGTCCCCTCTCCCAACCGTCTCTGAGCCTTCGGGGTCCACGTGACCTGGCCATTTAGCCCATGGTGTGTAAAAATAGTGTCGCTCAGAGGTAAAACAATCCAACCCAAATCGTTTCATTTGGCAGCCAATTGCAGTGTTCTGACGGAATTTCTTGGTAAAAATATTGATTAATTTATTTCTATGAGTGGAATTTTTACACCCAAATGCAACGCAGTGAGGCATTGATAAAATATGGAAATCTTTATAGGCAAGAAAAACGCGATAGAAATATATAAAATAATAACAATTGGAAAGTTTTAGCTATCTACACATACTAACACATAGGCTTTCGACTCACGGTACGACAAAACATGGCGCCCATCAACTACGTGACCCATAGCTGACCACGTGACCCACGCGCCCATAAACTCAATCAGCGAGATGGCCAGCCTCTAACTAAACAGGACTTCTAATCAGCAAAAAATTGCGTGAATGATTACAATGTCATTTTGTTGAAGCGAATGTGTATTTCTGATGATCTAGCAGTCAGAACGCCCGCATGATTTTGGTAGCAGCGGGTTCGATTCCCACTCAGCATAATTGCTTTCAACTAATTTTTTCATGTGTTTCTTCTCTACATGCATTTTTCCTTTGATACTTTTTTACTCTAGTGAAAAAGCACTTTCGAACAAGGTATAGGAAAAAAAAAGTACTGAAAATTATTTACTTTCTTCCACTTCAAATGTGAAAATATTGTACAAAACTATATGTGAATGACTACTGAAAGTAAACTTGCTTATAATATTTCGTGAATCGTTAACTATATAGATTTATGCTCATTAATTCGTAAAATTCAAATTTCTGAAATATTATTATATATAATTCAGTTCTAAATGAATCTATAATATCTAAAACTATATTCTCCCTTTCAGGCTGAAGAAATTTTCCAAAGAGGAGTATTGGCAAAATCAGCACACTTAACGTGGAGCAAAATTATTCTCACGAATTTGATTTCAATAATTTTCTCTAGAATTAATAAGCAAGACTGTGACCATATTCTACGTGTGCAGAATTTCTTCCGCGGTATCCTAAGGAAACAATGGCTACTATGAAATCACTTCAAGATATTGGTGCAGTGCAATTAGCAATTCAGATATGCAATCTCCCTGATATTAAGAAAGAAATAGTTGCTGTTCGAGATTCAGATACTTATTCGTTAAACGACAATAGTTACCAAACACACATAGAGTTCAAAACCCCTATATATGAAATACTGAAGAAAAAAGCAGCAATGTTAGCAGATGAGTTAGGGCTACCAGTACAGTTAAAAGAAAAAACGTTAACTTTTGTGGTGCCAATCGGAATTAGAATATTAAATTGGGTGAAATACCATGAAATTAAGTTTGATTTACCAAAAAGTTATATTTTCTCTTTTTTAAATAGTTCTCATTTTCATTCTTATGGATTGATTGATGAAAAGAATATATCAGAAGAGATATTAAAAGACAAGAAATTGGACATGAAGATGCGTTAAAAAATTGCCTGCTTTTATTGCAAAATAGATGATATTATTTCTTTACACAGAGAAATGTCACAAGCAGATCGGAAGAATATTTATGATGCTGATAATCGAAATGTAACAAATCAGGTGGATTTAGTAAAGTTTTGGCCATATTATGTAGAGGGTGAAATTGATAAATTACGGAGGAATCATGATATTAATATATATGGATTGGTAATAGCTATTAAGGCTGGAAGCAAAATAGCAGTGGAGCATTTCTGGAAGAATCTGAGTGCAGAGAGAAAAAACATAATTGTAATTTGTATTACAATGTACACTGTTTATTTTCAAAGTGGACTTTTCTCTGTTCCAGATAGTTTCAAACGCATCTTTTTCTTTTTCTTTTCCCAGATGGAGCAGGAACAACAAATAGATTTCTTTAGGAAATATTTCGCACAGCTTAGGTATTGTGGCATATTACTATGGTTATTAGATTGGCCATACCAAGATCATTTCATGAAAACTATTAGATTAATATGGGATATTATCCCGAAACAAGTTTATTCTTATATATTAATAGAAATTAGCTATATCATCAGACTTCAAAATAATACGCCTAACCTTAAAAGAGGAGATGAAGATACTTATAATTATGGGAAGGTTTTAAAGGAGTTTTGGTCTGAAAGCCCGGATATCCTTAAAAAGTTCAATTATGGTGGTGAAAATAATTTTTACCCTCCCATGATGTACGTTGAATTTCATCAAAAAAACAACGACATTGCAGATTTGTTGTTTAATCTATTTTCATCAAGGAACTTTCCTGAACGTAATGACATCATCGAAAATATTATTTCTAGTGCTACTAGTGAACAGAAAGAGGATCTTATCCTGTCGTTTCAGGGAAAAGGTATTTGTTCCCTTTTAGCACAAAGACAGCAATGGCAAACTTTGGACGAGTTTGTTATAAAGTGTTTGTGATGTGAAGAGAAAGTAAAGGAATTCAAGAAGGAGTTTAGCTTCACAGAAAGTAATTTAATCTGTGAACATTTTGTAGGAAATGAAAATTATGATGCAGTTGTGTTCCTTATTACATGGGCTGTTTCAACTAAAGAAGAGATGAATAAACTGAAAGAAAGAATTTGTTCTTCACGTTGTGTACAACATGAATTTGTCAATTTAGTTTTATTCAATGGAAGAGTTGAAATCGTCAACAGATTTCTTAATTGGTTTGTTCCTTCCGAGAAGATTACTAATTATAAGACGGAGCTAATATTTAATAACGGTTTGGAATACGAATTTTCAAGTTTAGCAGAAAAGGACAAATTTGAATGTATTGAAATATTTCTCGAATGGGCTTGCGCCAATTATGCAGAAGAGTGTGTAGAGGTTAAGAAAGCGATTGCCTTTACGATGGGAAGCAAAATCTGTGAATCTTTAATATTCGACTGCAAGTGGGAAACGCTTGAAAAATTTTTGACCTGGTGTTTTCAGTCTGAAGAAGAGGTTAACAAATTTAAGAAAAATACTTTACTTTCAGAATCAGGTTCAGGTATTTATCAATATTTGATTGCAATAAATAAAAGAATAGAAGCTAAAATATTTTGCGAATGGTTAGGTTTGTCACCTGAAGAAATTGCTCAATTAGGGAACGGAACAGATTCTAATTATGTTCCTCTACAATGGTAATGGAATAGGGAATCTAATGTTTATTTTGCAAACAAAGAAATGAGTCGATTATTAAATATACAGTCGTATCAGAATAATATGACCACCTACCGTATATGTACTATGGTAGGTGATCACATTATTCTGATACAACCGTGTATATGCCAACATGAAAAAAGGATATTTTTTGCAGGAAATTTTTTAGCAAATAAAAGTGTGAAGATTTTACCTTGGAAGACATATTTGAGAGATCATGCTGTGTTTTACTTGTTGTATTGATACACAAAATGCTAATGAAATTCCAAAAAACTCTGTCATCATTTCAAGCTAAGAATATTTTAATGTAAACATAAGTCAGTCTCTGAAAGTATCAAAACAATGAATATTCTTTTTAGAGATATGACTTGTACTTTGCAGTTATATAGAATAAAGTGTAATTCCCAAAAGTTCCAATGATGATTTTTTCGCATGCTTGAATCTTATGGATCAACTGATTTTTGGGTCTTAATTTACATGATATATTATTCAAACACTCAAGATGGGAATTGTATTCCACACTTCCACCTCCCATTTCGATGTCGATTGGTGGGTACAATAACAATGGTTGGTGAAAAATGCAGAAAAATAACATTCAGCCAAGAAAGAGCCACAATTGACTGTCAACTTTTCTTGGGCACTACAAACATTTCAACTTATAACTGGAGGCAAATCCAGAATTTTATTAAGAAGTAATCATGTAATACTTTGGAATAATGAAATTATTGGTATTTTCAGTTACAATAGCAGAAGGAAATTTTAAAATTACTCTTATTTTATTCAGTGATAGGAAAAATTCGAGAGACGTGAGATCATCACCTCCAATTGATATAGTAACCTCACCTGACTTGGAAAATATATTTGTTTTGGCATGTATTACAAGTATAAAAAGATTCATGATTGAATAAGTTTAGGATCTTATCATTTAGAGTGGAGTTCTTGCGCTTTGTACTTGACAACCCCAAGTGGATAGATTCACAGGATATGTTTTATCAGCTGGTGGATAATCCTGAGCAGAGGTTATTGCAGGCAACTGAACTCTTGCTTCTACTGGCATCGTCAAATTCTACATTGGAGGAAGTCTTCCAGTGTAGATCGCTTCAGCTTTTAGAGGTGAGGGAACGGGTCTTTGTGATTATGGGGCTATTGCATATTGTCGGCATTCCCTCTCTCTATAAACATAGTTTGTTTAAACATTTTATTAAACGTTTTCTCTCCGTAGGTAGTTGGAATGTGAGGACCCTGCACATAGTTTTTTTCTCTTGATGTCCTCACACAAGAATTCCATTATAATTTAGATATTCCCGGCTTGCAAGAGACCAGATGGACAGATAAAGGTCAGATTCTTAAAAATTATCTTAAATTTCTTCTTTCACGAGGCGGAGGGGGAGACGATAATAAGCATCACTGAGGCGTAGGTCTGCTCAGCTGACATGCCAGTGATGCTCTTCTAGTATATGAATGCATTAATGAAAGATTTCTTAGACAAAATTTCAGACCAGCGTTAAAGAATTGAATGTTTCCTGATGTTATGCCCCCACTGAGGATGAGAAGGATGGTTTTACGGACAACTATATGATATTTTGAATTCTGTCAACAAAAGAGATATTACCATTATAAGTGACTTAAATGCCAAAGTTGGTACTGCCACTGACCTTTGGGGAGGAGTGATAGACACTTTTGGTGTTGGTAGCTGCAATGGGCAAACGCCTCCTACAGATAAGTAAACTTAATGGTTTGAGAATATCTAACACTTATTAGAAACACCTCGACATACATAAGTCACATGGGTTTCACCAGATGGGCTGCATAAGAATATGATAGATTATATATTAACAGATAATTGGCTAGTTCTGTTAAGAATACCAGGGCACATAGGGGAACTGAAATTGGATCTAATCAATACCTTGTTGAAAGTGTCTTGCAACTTAAACTAAAGAAGTGTTGTGTTAAGAATAAAAATTTTGCCTCTAATTCTGAAGTTCTGAAAGAACCATTTATGGCTAAAGCTAATCATGATAGGTTAGTTAGTCATTATGAGAGTCATGGTTTCTTTCTACTGAAGTTGAGGAAGAATGGGACTGTTTTAAACACGCTTTTTTTGGAAACTAACTCTTTAGGAAAAAAGGAGCAGAGGAGACAGAATTATTTGAGTAATAAGGCACTTGAGCTTGTTTCAGAAAGAAAGAAAACTGCAGGAATGTCCTTAATCAATACCCTAATAATCCTAATAGAAAGCATTACAGAGAACTCAATAAACATGTAAAGGATCGGTTAGTTGCTGAGAAGAATCTTTGGCTTGATGACTTGGTTGACAAAGCGGAGGTAGCAGTTAGACAGCACAACAGCAGAGAGCTGTACCAGATAGTTAATGTTTTGTGTGGTAGGAAATGGACAGGTATATAGGGATTGAAGGATAAACTTGTTAAGGTTATAGAAGGTGAGGATTCTGTCTTGGCTAGGTGGGCTGAACATTTCAGTGATGTTGTAAACAATGTGATTAGTTCTACTCCCATTGTCTGCAATGATGATAGATGCATTGGTGGCTTTAATGTTGGCCCTATAACACAATCTGAAGTTATTTTGGTTATTTCTAAACTTCATAAATCCCTAGGGGTCGATAAAATTACTACAGAAATGGTTAGACTTGGAAATGTTTTGGTCATCAGTTAGATGACTGAAATTTTGAATATCTTTTATGATAAAGGCATGGTTCCTAAGGATTTTACCAGAGCTATTATCTTCCCTATTTTCAAAAAAGGTGATGGCAGTTCTTGTGATAACTATAAGGGTATCAGCGTACTCTCTATTCCAGGGAAAGTTCTTTGTATGATTGTGTTTAATGGAATTAAGAATCTGGTTGACAGGATTCAGAAGTGGTGGCGGATATGTAGATCAGATATTTTCACTTAGTCAGATTCTTGAGAAATGTTCATATTTTCAGAAACTTTTATTTGCTTGCTTTGTTAATTTCAAAAAGGCTTTCGACTCTGTTGATCGTCATAATTTGTGGTTGATTGTGGGATCATATGGTATACCTGAAAGTTGGTTAACATAATGAAAGCTCTCTATAACAACACTGAGTCGTGTGTGAGAGTTGGTAAGGCTTGTAGCAATTGGTTTAGCATTACTTCTGGTGTTCGACAAGGGTGCATTTTGTCTCCTTTTCTCTTTAGCTTGGTTATTGATTATGTTATGCGAAATTCACTTCAAGGGAAAGATTTTGGCAATGCGAAAATTTCTGATTTAGATTATGTTGATGATTTAGCCCTTTGGCAAATGAAGTTGATGAGATGAACTCTTTCATTCGGGTTGTTGATGGAACTGGTAGTAGCGTAGATTTGGTTATAAACAGAGAAAAACTAAAATGATGAAAATTGGTCAGGCAGGTTGTGATTCAGTTAATCTAAATGGATGCAGTCTTGAGCAGGTGTCACAGTATAATTTATCTTGGGAGCTGTGTAACCGATACTGGTGATGTGCGGCATGAGATTAACAGACGAATAGGGATTGCTGCCGGGACTTTTAAGAATCTATGGAGAGTGTGGAGAAATAGGCGTATACACTTAAAGACTAAAATTAGACAATATAATGGTTTGGTTCTTTCTAGGGTTAGTTATGGTAGTGAAACTCGGACACTTTGTAAACAAGGTAACAGGAAACTACATGCTTTTGATTCTAGATGCTTACGCAGTATCTTGGGCATTAAGTGTTTCAAATTTGTAACTAATGATGAGGTTAGGCAAAGGAGTCGGTTACCTCCTTTAAGCAGCATATTGTGCAGAGAGAGACTCCGTTGGTTTGTCCATTTAACCGTGTGGATATTTATCGATTGGCGAATAGATTTATGTACAGTGTGCCTAAATGCTGCAGAAAGAGGGGGAGACCTAGGATGCGGTGGGCTGACAATGTCAAATAGGACGTTGTTAGAATTGGTGTGCAGTGGCCGGATGCAGCAGATGTAGTTCAGAACAGACATGCTTGGAGAATTAAATTGTATGATCTGGTTCGACCTCCGTAGCCCATGGCTGCTTGAGGATGATGATGATGATGATATTTTGATATTAAGACCCGATTTTTCAATTAAGCATGAAATGTAAAATTTGCTAAAAAAATTAAAGATTAAAAGTAACAGTAGGCTCCTATTTTGAACCTTGTTCCAGATAACCCATTTGGAATTAAAATTTCAAATTTCAACATTCCACTATTTATATACAAGACTTTTTGAAGAAAAGAATTGTGGGGGTAGTCAAGAGTGTCTGGGTTCGAAGAAAATGAAAGAAATTTTTACTACTACACCTAGCACTATTTTTTTTAAGTTACACATTATTTGAATTAGTGAAAATTTTTAAATTCGTAATAACAATATTATGCTCCAAGAAAGCTATAGCATTATCTTTCCATGTTATTTGAATGGGAATCTAACTACGAAGCTCTAAACAGGGAGGGCCAAACTTCTAGACTCTGCGATCGACTTATAAGAAGAAAATCTTTCTCGATCGACCATAGTAAATAATAAAATAAATAAATACCCCCTCAAGCAGCTGCTTGCCACAGAGGTGTGACAGGATCCTGTCAGTTTATATGCCATAGTAGAAGGTCTGTGAGGATGGCAGGACCTCAGCAGAAAAACAACACAAACATCCATAGTACATACGTAATAATGATTTAACAGTGCTTGACCAAGTAAGCATAAACTAAAAATTTAGCATCAAACATATTAACGTGACATTGTTACATTAATTAAAATATTTTCCACCAAAACCTGGCAGCTACGAGATCGACTGCTTGGCCATCTCTGCTCTAGAACATCTAAAATATGCATTTAATAGAGAAATGTGATGAAGATAAAGATTGTAGACTGGCAATTATAGGGCTAGATTCTTTTCGAGTCGCTAGTGTGTGCAGAAGGGTACCTGTCTCTACCATGACATTTGATGCATTTAATAGAAAAACTGAAGATAATACGAGATTTAAATAAATTTGATTATCGTCAATTTTCTTTCAGTATTTAAATAATTATGGAAATCGAAATATCTAATAATAAATTATCTTGTTTTATAAAAATCAGTCATAAATATTTAACATCGAAATGACCATCATGCAACTTTTAAAATTTTTATTTTATTAAATGAATTCAAAAAATGCTTAAGTTTGAATTAATAGCTGAAATAAATTCTTATGACACGTTACTGTTGTCAACACATTACAGCTTCCATAAATCCTTAAATACTAGACGAATGCTGTTGAAAATCGAGATTTAAATAAATAAGATTACGAACTTTATTTTATTTTCAGTAAATTTTTTCATTAAATAAATATATTAGAAATTACAGAACTTCGAAATTAGATTCTCTTCACATAACTCGGAAATTCCAATGTAACTCCGTATATTGTCAAGATTTCTGCGATTCCAAAAAATCATTTATTCAAAAGGGAGCACAGAAATTTTTTTCTAATTACTCATGTCAAGGTTACGTTGCCGACATATATTACTGCAGCCACCTGTCTTGCAGATCTAGTTTGGATGAGATTTGATAGAAACTGAGTTTCGCTTCTGCAAAACATCACACAATACTGCATCATCGTTCAGATTTCTAGTTCAAGGAAACAGAAAGTAGACAGAACAGTAAAAAAATTACATGAACAAATCCGTATCAGAATTCAATTTTAAAGCAAGCGGTAAATAGCATAATAACCTGTACTGCAACGAAGCAAATGGCAGAATGATGAAATATTTGACTCGCCTTTTGCAATTATTCAAAAAGTGTTAATTAAACCCTCAGCGGTAGAGAAAATGGAAAACTGCCAAATATTTGAAACGAATATTGCAAACAATCAATTTAGCCGAATTATTTCTAATCAACGCGCACCTCTGATTATGATACAATTTGTATACGGTAAAAAAAGTATTTTTTGATAATACAGTACCGGAAGTAGAGGGGTGTTAGTAGGGCCCAGCTGTGAGAGCACTGAAGTGTTCTAGAATTTTATTTGAAACTTAAAAAGTTACTATTACTTTGTTGTTTGTTGCAGTTTACAGAATATATTACTTTAATACTAACTTTAATTGATTTTATTTTTACACACAATGGACTAAATGGCTGGGTCACAAGGACCCAGAGGTTTCAGATAATTTTTAACCCCAATGGGCAGCTAATATGACACTGATGGTAGCTTCCCGTCAAGGCCACCCAGGGTGATCTTTAAAGTGCACATGGTATAGTTCTCCCAGACACATAAAACCACGTCTTAACATCCCAACCGACGGATGGCAGCCTTTCATAGCCCATCTTTTCCATACGAAAATTAAAAAGAACAAACAACTTCATTGATTTTAGTTTACGTATTTCTTTTAGAAATCAATATTAGGGATTTTTTTGTTCATTATATAGGATTTATTTTCCTTTTGTGTATTATTTACCTTATGTTTATTTTATTTTTGTTGTAGATGTACTTACTACAAATATGTCCGGGAAAAATAATTTGATCCCAATTTGAGGAAAAACGTTTTCTGACACATCATAAGACATCTCTAGAAAGTGTGTGTCGTCAATCATTTGTTTTGTTGTTATATTATTTACTGTAATCATGTTTATGGAAGCAATTAAACTATTTAAATTATATAAATTCTGTTTGGCACGAGGACAGGGGTGTTTCAGTTGGTAGCGCTCCAGGCTTGTAATCTGCACTTTCCTGGTTCGAATCCCACCTAGGTCAGCATTGAGATTTATATCCGCAAGACTTCCAGCCCTATGTCAGTAGGATACACTCCTGGGTTTGGAAATGCAAACGTTCGTCGGTGGACGTTAAGCCTTCTGCTGGGCACGTTAAAGAACACACTGGATGGCCTTGACGGGAGACTTCCATCTGTCTCCCGACAGCTGTTCCAGTGAGTCCCCTCCCCCAACTTTCTCTGAACCTTCGGGGTCCTTGTGACATGTTCATGGTCCATGTGACCTAGCCATTTAGCCCATAGTGTGCCAAAAAATGTGCCGTTCAGAGGTAAAACAATCCAACGTTAAAGAACACGCTGGATGGCCTTGACGGGAGGCTACCATCTGTCTCCCGACAGCTGTTCCAGTGAGTCCCCTCCCCCAACTTTCTCTGAGCCTTCGGGGTCCATGTGACCAGGCCATTTAGCCCATGGTGTGCCAAAAAAGTGCCGCTCAGAGGTAAAAACAACCCACCGTTAAAGAACACGTTGTATGGCCTTGACGGGAGGTTACCATCTGTCTCCCGACAGCTGTTCCAGTGAGTCCCCTCCCCCAACCTTCTCTGAGCCTTCGGGGTCCATGTGACCAGGCCATTTAGCCCATGGTGTGCCAAAAAAGTGCCGCTCAGAGGTAAAACAATCCAACGTTAAAGAACACACTGGATGGCCTTGACGGGAGGCTACCATCTGTCTCCCAACAGCTGTTCTAGTGAGTCAATTCCCCCAACCTTCTCTGAGCCTTCGGGGTCCATGTGACCTGGCCATTTAGCCCATGGTGTGCCAAAAAAATTGCCGCTCAGAGGTAAAACAATCCAACGTTAAAGAACACGCTTGATGGCCTTGACGGGAGACTATTATCTGTCTCCCGGTAGCTGTTCCAGTGAGTCCCCTCCCTGAACTTTCTTTGAGCCTACTGAGTCCTTGTGACCTGGCCATTTAGCCCATGGTGTGAAAAAAAATATAAGTATCACTAGGATGTAACCCAACTCATGAACAACAAATTGCCTCTTGTGACCAACATGATATGCCTAGTATTGCCACATGAATTAAACAAAATTTCATATAAAAGCAACAAAAATTAACTGGGTTATGACCTAAGTTGGGTTGTTTTACCTCTGAGCGGCACTTTTTTGCACACCATGGGCTAAATGGCCAGGTCACATGTACCCCGAAGGCTCAGAGAATGTTGTTGGAGGGGACCCACTGGAACAGATGTTGGGAGACGGATGGTAGCCTTTCGTCAAGGCCATGCAGCGTGTTCTTTAACGTGCACAGGGTATGTCTCTCCCGCACACGGGGATATGACTTAACGTTCCATCCGACGGACGGCGGCCTTTCCAAGCCCATCGGTGTCCCCTACTGACCGTGGGCAGGGCGGGGAATTTTGCGGAGATAAATCTCAACGCTGACCCAGCTGGGACTCAAACCTGGGAACTACTGATTACGAGCCTGGCGCGCTACCGACTGAGACCCCCCCCGCCCCATTTTGACCTAAGAATCAGGGAAAACTAATGGCCTCGAACAGTGGTTCAAAAATGTGTGCCTGAAAATTATGGATGATATTGCAGATATCAGGAAATTTACAAATCCTTTCGTTACTATTTTCTGCTAATGAATTTTATTTGACATTTTACGTTTAACAAAAATTTATCCATGCCGAGTGATTAGCGCCCTTGGCTACTGATCAAAGGGACCTGGGTTCGAGACCCGGTTAAGGCATGGATATTTGCGTTTCCTTCTCCTGAGGGTCTATCATCCTCACAGACTTACTTTCGCGTATAAAATGACAGGCTTCTGTCAGACCTCTCTGTGGGAAGCAACAGCTTGAGAGGGTATTTATTTATTTATTTTTTATTTGTAAGTGAATTTAATGTCATTTTTACTAGCACTTGAAAATCATATGTTGGAAATCCGGTCATACTTTCTCGATTCAACTTCACTACATGTCGTCAGCTTTTCTGCAAATTCGCAACCCTGCCTGATGCGCCAGATTTATTACATTCGCTTGTTGGAGCGACCACGTCGCCACAATCAGCGAATGTAACGACGCGATTGACGTCAAAGTGCTCACAACGAGGCCAACAGCTTCACCAACCCTCGTTCCCCCTCCATATTCGACCTTTCAGCAGTCTTTGACACCCGCTTAGCTTTGGACAATCCCTCACTTGACCGCATTTTGTAACCCAAAGGAACAAAGCAGCAAGAATTCCAATTATTTCAATCAAATGAATCTTCGCTTCTATTATAAACCGACTGTTTTCGAGAGGTAAGAATTGTTTGATTTTCATTTATAAACGACAAATATTTAAAAGAAAAATGACTGGTTTTTTCCTTGTGGTAATCCGTAGTTCTTTCTCAAAGGATTGGTTATCATGTATATTGCACGTGGGCAGTCAAATCAAACAAACAAGATTTCGAATATTTCTTGTGTAGTGAAAATATCAATATTTTTAATACCAGTTCGTAGTGCAGAGTTACCATTATTTACAAAAACTAATGAAGTTTAGTTGTAGCTCATTTAATTAAAAAAAAGGATTAATTTTTCGTATTTTCTTTTCAGACATCACAGTTTTTGGTTTTAGAGTTAAATGCTTTTTGTTTTTTTAGGGAAGGAATGTAAGAAATTGTAGGAGAACTCTTGATGAAATATTTGGCTCACATTTTGCAATTATTACAAAAGACCTAATTAATCGCTGTAGTGGTGTAGAAAATGGAAAACCATTAAATATTTGAATGAATATTGCAAACAATCAATTTAGCAGAATTATTTCTAATCGACGCACAAACATGAATACGATACGATTTCTATATATAATACAAAAGTATATTTTGGTAATACAGTACCGGAAGTAGAGGGGTGTTAGGAGGGCCCAGCTATGGGAACAGTTGGAGTGTTCAAGAATTTCCTTTGAAACTTAAATAGTTACTCTTAAATTGTTATTATTTTCAGTTTATAGAATATATTACTTTAATTCTACGTTTGATTACTAAAAATAAAACTTTCGCACAGATTGGCTTGTTTGACTAATGGGGCACTTTTATTTTAGCACACAATGGACTATGTGGCCAAGTCACAAGGACACCGAGGGCTCAGATAATTTGGGGGCCCAACTGCACAGTTCTTGCCAGACAGATGGTAGCCTCCCGTCAAGGTTATCCAGCGTGTTCTTTAATGTGCACATGGTATGGCATCCCCAGGCACACAAGGCCATTGCTTAAAATCCCAACCGACGGACGGCAGCCTTCTCTAATCTATTGGTGTCTCCTATTGGCCGAGGGCATGGCGGGCAGATCGGTCAGTAGGGCTTGGAATCGAAACTGGGAACTGTATATTACGAGCCTGGCACGTTACCGACTGAGCTACTCCCGATCATTTACACAGAAATAAAAAAAGTACACAACTTGATCCACTGATTTTTGTTTATGCATTTATTTTAGAATTTTTTATTATTTTATGCATTTTTTTTAATTTAATATTTGTGATTTTTTTTTCGTTATGTAGGGAGAAATTTTCCTTTAATACATTATGTACCACATGGTTATTTTATTTTTGTTGTGAACGTACTTACTAGAAATATGTCCGTGCAAAATAATTTGATCACAATTTGAGGAAATATGTATGCTTAGAAAGTTTGTCGTCAATGATTTATTTTATTGCTATATTATTAACTGTAATGATGTTTATATAAGTAATTAAAATATTAATGCATTTTGAAACGAGGACGGAGTGACTCAGTCGTTAACAATCCAGGGTTGGCAAGCGTTGAAATTTCTCTCCGCCAAACTCCCTGCCCATGGTCAGTAGAGGAAAAAAACTGTGGGATTGGAAAGGCCGCCGTCCTTCTGATGGGATGTTAAGCCGTTTCCCCATATGCGGGAGAGCCATGCTCTGTTCACGTTTAGGAACACGCTGGATGGTCATCACGGGTGACTACATCTGTCTCCCAACTGTTGTCCAAGTGGGTCCCTTTCTCTGAGACTTTGGAGTCCTTGTGACCTGGCCATTTAGCCCCTTGTGGGGAAGAAGTGCCGTTCAGAGGTAACTGAACCCTGTCAGACCCCTGAAGCAAGCGGCTGCTTAAGTGGATTTTTATTTCATTTGATTTTCATATTTGAAATATAGGGGAAATCAAATAAGTGTGGAAATATAGTGTGTATCTACATCAACTATATTTCCAGCTATTGTATTATTTATTGATTATTTTACAGTTTATACTATAATATATATTGGAATGTTACTTTACTTCCACAGCTATTACCGGAGAGCATTGCTCTCCGCCTGTATATAATAGCTGTGGAATTCAGTTTCCACCCCCCCCCCCCACCTTCAATTTTTGTCGTTCGAATGTGTTCCTTTCTTCCAACATCCAGCCTCGATCTTTTTCTAGTTCCGTGTCTGACTGCAACAATATAAATATCCGAACTTTCCATCCGGGGTCATTCTTGGTCACAATGGATTAAATGGCCATATTGCAAAGACCCCGAAATATCAAATGTTTGAAGAAGAGAATCCACTGAAAAGCTATTAGGAGATTGATTCTAGTACAGAACATTATTGTTTGTTCTTTAAAATTCTCAGGATTGTTGTTGGGTTGTTTTAGTTCGGTCGAGCTGCACATTTTGCACCCAATGGGATAAAAGGCTAGGTCACAGAAACCCTCTCTGCTCAGAGAAAGTTTAGGCTAGGGGACCCATTGGAACAGCTGTTGGGAGACAGATGGTAGCCTCCAGTACAGTAGGTTGTTTTAACTCTGCTGAGCTGCAATATTATGCAAACAATGGGCTAAGAGACAAGGTCACAAAATCCCTGTGGGCTCAAAGAATGTTTAGGGGAGGGGACCCATTGGAACACCTGTTGGAAAAACATGGTAGCCTCCCGTCAAGTGTGTTGTTATGACTCTGAGGAAAACTTTTTTTGCACACAGTATGCTAAATGTCCAGGTCACAGGAACCCCGAAGGCCCAGAAAAGGTTGGGGGGAAGCAGACCCACTGGAAGACCTGTTGGGAGACAGATGGTAGGCTCCCGTCAAGGCCATCCAGCATGTTCCTTAACGTTCACAGGGTCTAGCTCTCCAGCACACGGTGGCATGGCTTAATGTCCCATCCGACGGGCGGTGACCTTTTCAAGCCCATCGGTGTCCCGTACTCACAGTGGGAGGGATTTTTGCGGAGATAAATCTTCACGCTGATCCAGCTGCGACTCGAACCTAGGAACTGCATATTACGAGTCTGGGGGCACTACCTATTCAGCCACTCCACCTGTAAAAGACTCAGAGTATAGCTCTAATGGAAAGAATATAATACTCATAAGGGACTACGGATAAATGTTTCCATCCGAAAGACGGCGATCTTCCCCCCTATACACCACCCCCTCCCTTGCATTTATCGGTGTTTCTTTCCTTATGTAGGGCAGGGTTAAGGGTCATCGGAGATACCTCAAAGATGACACAACTGGGACTCGAACCTGAGAACCGAGGTTATACGAGCGTTGCGCAACACCGACTTAGACTTACCCGTCTCCCACCGCCCTTGGAAAATATTAGAGAGAGAAAGTTAAATCCAAGTATATCCGACTTAATCTGATTTACGCGATTTACTGTGAAAGTTTTTAAATAAACCAAACAGGTGTGCAAGACAACGCTCTTAGCTTTCGTCGTGAAACATTTTGGTGAAGATCGAAACATAAAGAATTCATTTTGCATAACGCCAAAATTACTAGTCGTAAACTATTGAAATGAATGGTACTATTGTATGATTTTGTACAGCCAGTGTTTTGGTACACGGCATTTTGTACAGCCGGTGATATTGTTCACTGCATTTTGTATAGGCGGTGTTTTTGTTAACAGCATTTTGTGTAGACTGTGTTTTTGTTCACAGCATTTTATTCAGCCAGTGTTTTGGTTCACGGCATTTTGTACAGCCGGTGTTTTGATTCACGGCATTTTGTACAGCCAGTGTTTTTGTTCACAGCATTTTGTATAGGCGGTATTTTTATTGACAGCATTTTGTGTAGATTGTGTTTTTGTTCAAAGCATTTTGTGTAGATTGTGTTTTTGTTCAAAGCATTTTGTGTAGATTGTGTTTATTTTCACAGCATTTTGTGTAGATTGTGTTTTGGTTCACGGCATTTTATTCCGCCAGTGTTTTCGTTCACGGCATTTTTTACAGCCAGTGTTTCTGTTCACAGCATTTTGTGTATAATGTGTTTTTGTTCACGGCGTTTTGGTTTATGGCATTTTGTACAGCAGGTGTTTTTGTTCACAGCATTTTGTATAGGCTGTGTTTTTGTTCCGGCGTTTTGTATAGGCTGTGTACAAAATGCAGTGACCCAAAACACCGGGTGTACAAAACGATGTGAACGAAAACACCGCCTATACAAAATGCATTTAACAAAACACTGTCTGTACAAAATGCCGTGAACCAAAACACCAGCTGTACAAAACGCCGTGAACAAAAACACAGCGTATACGAAATTCTGTGAACAAAAACACCGCTTATACAAATTTTAAAGACGGTGTTTTGGTTCACAACATTTTGTATAGTCGGTGTTTTTCTTCATGGCGTTTTGTACAGTCGTTGTTCTGGTTCACGGCATTTTGTACAGACGGTTATTTTGTTCACAGCATTTTGTGTAGACTGTGTTTTTGTTAACGGCATTTTATGCAGCCAGTGTTTTGGTTCACGGCACTTTGTACAGCTAGTGTTTTGGTTCACAGCATTTTGTATACGCAGTGTTTTTGTTCACAGCATTTTTTGTAGACTGTGTTTTTGTTCACGGCATTTTGTACAGCCAGTGTTTTGGTTCACAGCATTTTGCAAAGCTGTTGTTTTGGTTCACAGCATTTTGTATAGACCGTGTTTTTGTTCACAGCATTTTGTATAGGCGGTGTTTTGGTTCACTGCATATTGTACAGACCGTGTTTTTGTTCACAGCATTTTGTATAGGCGGTGTTTTGGTTCACGGCATTTTGTATAGGCGGTGTTTTGGTTCACAGCATTTTGTACAGATGGTGTTTTGGTTCACGGCATTTTGTACAGATGGTGTTTTGGTTCACGGCATTTTGTACAGATGGTGTTTTGTTCACAGCATTTTGTGTAGACTGTGTTTTTGTTTACGCCGTTTTGTACAACCGGTGTTTTGATTCACGCCATTTTGTACAGATAGTGTTTTTGTTCACAGCATTTTGTGTAGACTGTGTTTTTTGTTAACGGTGTTTTGTATATGCTGTGTTTTGGTTCACGGCATTTTATTCAGCCAAAAATTATCTGGCAATGATTTTTTTAGAAATTAGTGACACGAAGGTTGCCAGATCACTAATTTCTAAAACAATCGTTGCCAGATATTTTTTTCTGAATTCTGTAATCAACCATAGGGTTTGGATACTTTTTTGAGCGACTGTAGGTAGTCATATTATTTTGATACCAGATGGTGTGGGCTCACTCACGGAAATATTGAGCGTGTGCAGTTACCGTTCAGAGCAAACTAGATAGCGTGCAATAACTGCACACGCTCCAGTTTGCTGTGAACGGTAACTGGAGCGTGTACAGTTGCTGTACACGCTCCAGATATTTTTCCTGAATTCTGTAATCACGTGAGACGAAGGTTGCCAGATCACTAATTTCTAAAACAATCGTTGCCAGATATTTTTTCTGAATTCTGTAATCAATTTGAGATTGAGCGTTGAGATTTATCTCCGCTAAATTCCCCGCACTGCCCACGGTCAGTAGGGGACACTGATGGGCTTGGTAAAGGCCGCCATCCCGTCGGATGGGACGTTAAGCCGTGGCCCCGTGTGCGGGAGAGACATACCCTGTGCACGTTAAAGAACACGCTGGATGACTTTGACGGGAGGCTACCATCTGTCTCCCAGCAGCTGTTCCAGTGGGTCCCCTCTCCCAACCGTCTCTGAGCCTTCGGGGTCCACGTGACCTGGCCATTTAGCCCATGGTGTGTAAAAAAAGTGTCGCTGAGAGGTAAAACAATCCAACCCAAATCGTTTCATTTGGCAGCCAATTGCAGTGTTCTGACGGAATTTCTTGATAAAAATATTCATTAATTTATTTCTATGAGTGGAATTTTTACACCCAAATGCAGCGCAGTGAGGCATTGATAAAATATGGAAATCTTTATAGGCAAGAAAAACGCGATAGAAATGTATAAAATAATAACAATTGGAAAGTTTTAGCTATCTACATATACTAACACATAGGCTTTCGACTCACGGTACGACAAAACATGGCGCCCATCAACCACGTGACCCACGTGCCCATAAACTCAATCAGCGAGATGGGCAGCATCTAACTAAACAGGACTTCTAATCAGCAAAAAATTGCGTGAATGATTACAATGTCATTTTGTTGAAGCGAATGTGTATTTCTGATGATCTAGCAGTCAGGACGACCGCATGATTTTGGTAGCAGCGGGTTCGATTCCCACTCAGCATAATTGCTTTCAACTAATTTTTTCATGTGTTTCTTCTCTACATGAATTTTTCCTTTGATACTTTTTTACTCTAGTGAAAAAGCACTTTCGAACAAGGTATAGGAAAAAAAAAAGTACTGAAAATTATTTACTTTCTTCCACTTCAAATGTGAAAATATTGTACAAAACTATATGTGAATGACTACTGAAAGTAAACTTGCTTACAATATTTCGTGAATCGTTAACTATATAGATTTATGCTCATTAATTCCTAAAATTCAAATTTCTGAAATATTATTATTTATAATTCAGTTCTAAATGAATCTATAATATCTAAAACTATATTCTCCCTTTCAGGCTGAAGAAATTTTCCAAAGAGGAGTATTGGCAAAATCAGAACACTTAACGTGGAGCAAAATTATTCTCACGAATTTGATTTCAATAATTTTCTCTAGAAGTAATAACATTTAATAAGCAAGACTGTGACCATATTCTACGTGTGCAGAATTTCTTCCGCGGTATCCTAAGGAAACAATGGCTACTATGAAATCACTTCAAGATATTGGTGCAGTGCAATTAGCAATTCAGATATGCAATCTCCCTGATATTAAGAAAGAGATAGTTGCTGTTCGAGATTCAGATACTTATTCGTTAAACGACAATAGTTACCAAACACACATAGAGTTCAAAACCCGTATATATGAAATACTGAAGAAAAAAGCAGCAATGTTAGCAGATGAGTTAGGGCTACCAGTACAGTTAAAAGAAAAAACGTTAACTTTTGTGGTACCAATCGGAATTAGAATATTAAATTGGGTGAAATACCATGAAATGAAGTTTGATTTACCAAAAAGTTATATTTTCTCTTTTTTAAATAGTTCTCATTTTCATTCTTATGGATTGATTGATGAGAAGAAAATATCAGAAGAGATACTAAAAGACAAGAAACTGGACATGAAGATGCGTTACAAAATTGCCTGCTTTTATTGCAAAATAGATGATATTATTTCCTTATACAGAGAAATGTCGCAAGCAGATCGGAAGAATATTTATGATGCTGATAATCGAAATGGAACAAATCAGGTGGATTTAGTAAAGTTTTGGTCATATTATGTAGAGGGTGAAATTGATAAATTACGGAGGAATCATGATATTAATATATATATGGATTGGTAATAGCTATTAAGGCTGGAAGCAAAATAGCAGTGGAGCATTTCTGGAAGAATCTGAGTGCAGAGAGAAAAAACAAAATTGTAATTTGTATTACAATGTACACTGTTTATTTTCAAAGTGGACTTTTCTCTGTTCCAGATAGTTTCAAACGCATCTTTTTCCTTTTCTTTTCCCAGATGGAGCAGGAACAACAAATAGAATTCTTTAGGAAATATTTCGAACAGCTTAGGTATTGTGGCATATTACTATGGTTATTAGATTGGCCATACCAAGATCATTTCATGAAAACTATTAGATTAATATGGGATATTATCCCGAAACAAGTTTATTCTTATATATTAGTAGAAATTACCTATATCGTCAGACTTCAAAATAATACGCCTAACCTTAAAAGAGGAGATGAAGATACTTATAATTATGGGAAGGTTTTAAAGGAGTTTTGGTCTGAAAGCCCGGATATCCTTAAAAAGTTCAATAATGGTGGTGAAAATAATATTTACCCTCCCATGATGTACGTTGAATTTCATCAAAAAAACAACGACATTGCAGAATTGTAGTTTAATCTATTTTCATCAAGGAACTTTCCTGAACGTAATGATATCATCGAAAATATTATTTCTAGTGCTACTAGTGAACAGAAAGAGGATCTTATCCTGTCGTTTCAGGGAAAAGGTATTTGTTCCTTTTTAGCACAAAGACAGCAATGGCAAACTTTGGACGAGTTTCTTATAAAGTGTTTGTCATGTGAAGAGGAAGTAAAGAAATTCAAGAAGGATTTTAACTTCACAGAAGGTAATTTAATCTGTGCCCATTTTGTAGGAAATGAAAATTATGATGCAGTTGTGTTCTTTATGAAATGGGCTGTTTCAACTAAAGAAGAGATGAATAAACTGAAAGAAAGAATTTGTTCTTCACGTTGTGTAACAACATGAATTTGTCAATTTAGTTTTATTCAATGGAAGAGTTGAAATCGTCAACAGATTTCTTAATTGGTTTGTTCCTTCCGAGAAGATTACTAATTATAAGACGGAGCTAATATTTAATAACCGTTTGGAATACGAATTTTCAAGTTTAGCAGAAAAGGACAAATTTGAATGTATTGAAATATTTCTCGAATAGGCTTGCGCCAATTATGCAGAAGAGGGTGTAGATGTTAAGAAAGCGATTGCCTTTACGATGGGAAGCAAAATCTGTGAATCTTTAATATTCGACTGCAAGTGGGAAACGCTAGAATAATTTTTGACCTGGTGTTTTCAGTCTGAAGAAGAGGTTAACAAATTTAAGAAAAATACTTTACTTTCAGAATCAGGTTCAGATATTTATCAATATTTGATTGCAATAAATAAAAGAATAGAAGCTAAAATATTTTGCGAATGGTTAGGTTTGTCAGCTGAAGAAATTACTCAATTAGGGAACGAAACAGATTCTAATTTTGTTCCTCTACAATGGCAATGGAATAGGGAATCTAATGTTATTTTGCAAACAAAGAAATGAGTCGATTATTAAATATACAGTCGTATCAGAATAATATGACCACCTACCGTATATGTACTATGGTAGGTGATCACATTATTCTGATACAACCGTGTATATGCCAACATGAAAAAAGGATATTTTTTGCAGGAAATTGTTTAGCAAATAAAAGTGTGAATATTTTACCTTGGAAGACACATTTGAGAGATCAAGCTGTATTTTACTCGTTGTGTTGATAAACAAAATGCTAATCAAATTCCAAAAAACTCTGTCATCATTTCAAGCTAAGAATATTTTAATGTAAACATAAGTCTGTCTCTAAAAGTATCGAAATAATGAATATTGTTTTCACAGATATGACTTGTACTTTGCAGTTATATAGAATAAAGTGTAATTCCCGAAAGTTCCAATGATGATTTTTTCGCATGCTTGAATCTTATGGATCAAGTGATTTTTGGGTCTTAATTTACACGATATATTATTCAAACACTGAAGATGGGAATTGTATTCCACACTTCCACCTCCCATTTCGATGTCCATTGGTGTGCACAATAACAATGGTTGGTGAAAAATGCAGAAAAATAACATTCAGACAAGAAAGAACCACAATTGACTGTCAACTTTTCTTGGGCACTACAAACATTTCAACTTATAACTGGAGGCAAATCCAGAACTTTATTAAGAAGTAATCATGTAAAACTTTGGAATAATAAAATTATTGGTATTCTCAATTACAATAGCAGAAGGAAATTTTAAAATTACTCTATTTTATTGACTGATATGAGAAATTCGAGAGACGTGAGACCATCACCTCCAATTGATATAGTAACCTCACGTGACTTGGAAAATATATTTGTTTTGGCATGTATTACAAGTAAAAAAAATCCATGATTGAATAAGTTTGAAATCTTCTGATTTCGAATGGAGTCCTTGCGCTTTGTAGGTTGAAAACCCGAAGTGGACAGATTGACAGGATATGTTTTATCAGCTGGTGGATAATCCTGAGCAGACGTTATTGCAGGCAACTGAACTCTTGCTTCTACTGGCATCGTCAAATTCTACATTGGAGGAAGTCTACCAGTGTAGATCGCTTCAGCTTTTAGAGGTGAGGGAACGGGTCTTTGCGATTATGGGGCTATTTGATAATGTCGGCATTCCCTCTGTCAATAAACATAGTTTCTTTAAACATTCCACTAAACGCTTTCTCTCCATAGGTAGTTGGAATGTGAGGACTCTGCACAGAGCTTTTTCTCTTGATGTCCTCACACAAGAATTCCACCATTATAATTTAGATATTCTCGGCTTGCAAGAGTCCAGATGGACAGATAAAGGTCAGATTCTTAAAAATTATCTTAAATTTCTCGTTTCACGACGGGTGGGGGGAGACGATAATAAGCATCACCAAGGCGTAAGTCTGCTCAGCTGACACGCCAGTAATGCTTTTCTAGTATATGAATGCATTAATGAAAGGTTTCTTAGACAAAATTTCAGACAAGCGTTAAAGAATTGAATGTTTTCTGATGTTATGCCCCCACTGAGGATGAGAAGGATGGTTTTACGGACAAGTATTTTGGTCTGTAAATGGTAGCTAGGTAGTCACTGGAAGGAGAGCTATGCACCAATCTCCTGTGATGATGCATAGAACCGGCCAGGCCTAGCACCTAATGTCCGACCCCGCCTTCTCGTGGTGCAGACCGGTAGTACCTTTCAAAAGAGATACTCTCTTGTGGAAGTGAACGGAAGGGGAGGGTTGCCAGATTAGTGTGGCCTACTGATCTGGACAACTATGGCTAATTTTTTTTCTACCCTGCTGAGGAGTGGTCAACCACACAGGGTCCTGGTGCTGACCATATAAACCCACTGGACTGGACAGATATATGGCTCTGAGCTCGATTATGGAGCCTGATTTTGCTGCACTGGTGGGCTTCTGTGGAGGGAAAATCTTCCGCTGTGTTTTCTGTTTGTTTGTGGGTTGACAGCCCCAAGTGAATAGATTCACAGGATATGTTTATCAGCTGGTGGATAATCCTGAGCAGAGGTCATCGCAGGCACCTGAACTCTTTGCTTCTATTGGCATCGTCAAATTCTACATTGGAGGAAGTCTTCCAGTGTAGATGGCTTCAGCCTTTAGTGGTGGGGGAACGGGTCTTTGCCCCATGTCTGCGATTAGGGGGCTGTTTGATATTGTCGGCATTCCCTCTCTCAATAAACATAGTTTCTTTAAACATCCTACTAACCATTTTCTCTCCATAGGTAGTTGGAATGTGAGGACTCTGCACAGAGCTTTTTCTCTTTATGTCCTCACACAAGAATTCCACCATTATAAATTAGATATTCTTGGCTTGCAAGAGACCAGATGGACAGATAAAGGTCAGATTCTTAAAAATAATCTTAAATTTCTCTTTTCAGGGAGGGACGACAACAAGCATCACCAAGGTGTGGGTCTGCTTCTCAGCAGACACGCTAGTGATGCTCTTCTAGGATATGAGTGCATTAATGAAAGGTTTCTTACAGCAAAATTTCAGACAAGCGTTAAAGACCTGAATGTTATCTGCAGTTATGCCCCCACTGAGGATGCCGATTAGGATGAGAAGGATAGGTTTTATGAACAACTTCAGGATATTTTGAATTCTGTCAAGAAAGGAGATATTACCCTTGTTCTAGGTGACTTCAATGCGAAAATTGGTACTGACTCTGACCTTTGGGGAGGGTTGATAGGCCCTTTTGGTATTGGTAGCTGCAATGGCAATGGGCAACGTCACCTACAAATAAGTGAACTTAATGTTTGAGTATAACTAACACTTATTACAAACACCGCGACATACATAAGTACACATGGGTTTCACCTGATGGACTGCATAAGAATATGATTGATTACATATTAATTAACAGCAAATGGGCTAGTTCTGTTAGAAATACCAGGGCATATAGGGGAGCTGAAATTGGATCTGACCATTACCTAGTTAAAAGTGTCTTGCAACTTAAACTTAAAAAGTGTTCTGCTAGGGTTAAAAAATTTGCTTTTAATACTGAAGCTCTGAAAGACCCAGTTATAGCCAAAGCTTACCATGATAGGTTACTTAGTCATTATGACAGTCATGGTATGCTTACCACTGAAGTTGAGGAAGAATGGAATCATTTTAAACATTCTTTTTTGGACACTAACAGTACTCTTTTAGGAAAAAAGGAGCAGAAGAGGCAGAATTATCTGAGTGATAAGGCACTTGAGCTTATTTCGGAAAGAAAGAATTGCAGGAATGTCCTTAATCAATACCCTACTAGTCCTAATAGAAAGCATTACAGAGAACTTAATAAACGTGTAAAAGATCAGTTAGCTGCTGATAAGAATCTTTGGCTTCATGGTTTGGCTGACAAAGCCGAGGAAGCAGTTAGGCAGCACAACAGCAGAGAGCTGTACCAGATAGTTAATGTTTTGTGTGGTAGAAAACGAACAGGTATACAGGGATTGAAGGATAAACAAGGTAAGGTTATAGAAGGTGAGGAGTCTGTCATGGCTAGGTGGGCTGAGCATTTCAGTGATGTACTAAACAATGCGGTTAGTTCTATTCCCATTGTTTGCAATGATGATAGATGCATTAGTGGCTTTAATGTTGGCCCTATAACACAATCCGAAGTTATTTTGGCTGTTCCTAAACTTAAACTTCACAAATCCCCAGGGGTAGATGAAATTACTACAGAAATGCTTAGAGCTGGAAATGTTTCGGTTACCACTTGGATGACTGAAATTCTGAATATCTTTTATGATAAAGGCATGGTTCCTAAGGATTTTACCAGAGCTATTGTTATCCCTATTTTCAAAAAAGGTGATCGCAGTTCTTGTGATAACTATAGGGGTATCAGCCTACTCTCTGTTCCAGGTAAAGTTCTTTCCATGATTGTGCTTAATAGAATTAAGAATCTGGTTGACAGTCAATTGCGTGATGAGCAATGTGGATTCAGAAGTGGTAGGGGATGTGTGAATCAGATATTTTCACTTAGGCAGATTCTTGAGAAATGTTTAGAGTTTCAGAAAACTTTGGTTGCTAGCTTTGTTGATTTCAAAAAGGCTTTCGACTCTGTTGATCGTCATAATTTGTGGTTGATTGTGAAATCATATGGTATACCAGACAAGTTAGTTAACATAATGAAAGCTCTCTATAATAACACTGAGTCATGTGTGACAGTTGGTAAGGCTTGTAGCAATTGGTTTAGCATTACTTCTGGTGTTCGACAAGGGTGCATTTTGTCTCCATTTCTCTTTAGTTTGGTTATTGATTACGTTATGCGAAATTCACTTCAAGGGAAGGATTTTGGCCTTAAATGGGCTGGAGATAGGAAAATTTCTGATTTAGATTATGCTGATGATTTGGCCCTTTTGGCGGATGATGTTGATGAGATGAATTCTTTCATTCGAGCTGTTGATGAGACTGGTAGTAGAGTAGGTTTGGTTATAAACAGAGAGAAAACTAAAGTGATGAAAATTGGTCAGGCAGGCTGTGATTCAGTTAATCTGAAAGGTTGCAGTCTTGGGCAGGTGTCACAGTTTAATTATCTTGGGAGCTATGTAACAGATAATGGTGATGTGCGGCATGAGATTAACAGACGAATAGGGATTGCTGCCGGGACTTTTAAGAATCTATGGAGAGTGTGGAGAAATAGGCGTATACACCTAAAGACTAAAATTAGACTGTATAATAGTTTGGTTCTTTCTAGGGTTAGTTATGGTAGTGAAACTTGGACACTTTGTAAGCAAGATAACAGGAAACTAGATGCTTTTGATTCCAGATGCTTACGCAGTATCTTGGGCATTAGGTGGTTCAACTTTGTAACTAATGATGAGGTTAGGCAAAGGAGTTTGCAACCTCCTTTAAGCAGCATATTGTGCAGAGAGAGACTCCGTTGGTTTGGCCATGTTGCCCGTATGAATAATTATAGATTGGCGAATAGGGTTATTAACAGTGTGCCTAAAGGCCTCAGAAAGAAGGGGAGACCTAGGATGCGGTGTCAAACAGGACCTTGTTAGAATTGGTGTGCAGTGGCCAGATGCAGTAGATGTAGCTCAGGATAGACTTGCTTGGAGAACTAAATTGCACGGTCTGGTTGGACCTCCGTAGCCCATGGCTGCTTGAGGATGATGATGATGATGATGATGATATGATATTTTGAATTCTGTCAACAAAAGAGATATTACCATTATAAGTGACTTAAATGCCAAAGTTGGTACTACCACTGACCTTTGGGGAGGAGTGATAGACCCTTTTGGTGTTGGTAGCTGCAATGGGCAAACGCCTCCTACAGATAAGTAAACTTAATGGTTTGAGAATAACTAACACTTATTAGAAACACCTCGACATACATAAGTCACATGGGTTTCACCAGATGGGCTGCATCAGAATATGATAGATTATATATTAACAGATAATTGGCTAGTTCTGTTAAGAATACCAGGGCACATAGGGGAACTGAAATTGGATCTAATCAATACCTTGTTAAAAGTGTCTTGCAACTTAAACTAAAGAAGTGTTGTGTTAAGAATAAAAATTTTGCCTTTAATTCTGAAGTTCTGAAAGAACCATTTATGGCTAAAGCTAATCATGATAGGTTATTTAGTCATTATGAGAGTCATGGTTTCTTTCTACTGAAGTTGAGGAAGAATGCGACTGTTTTAAACAGGCTTTTTTTGGAAACTAACAATACTCTTTAGGAAAAAAGGTGCAGAGGAGACAGAATTATTTGAGTAATAAGGCACTTGAGCTTGTTTCGGAAAGAAAGAAAACTGCAGGAATGTCCTTAATCAATACCCTACTAGTCCTAATAGAAAGCATTACAGAGAACTTAATAAACATGTAAAGGATCAGTTAGTTGCTGAGAAGAATCTTTGGCTTGATGGCCTTGCTGACAAAGCTGAGGAAGCAGTTAGACAGCACAACAGCAGAGAGCTGTACCAGATAGTTAATGTTTTGTGTGGTAGGAAACGAACAGGTATATAGGGATTGAAGGATAAACTTGGTAAGGTTATAGAAGGTGAGGATTCTGTCTTGGCTTGGTGGGTTGAACATTTCAGTGATGTTCTAAACAATGTGATTAGTTCTACTCCCATTGTTTGCAATGATGATAGATGCATTGGTGGCTTTAATGTTGGCCCTATAACACAATCTGAAGTTATTTTGGTTATTTCTAAACTTCATAAATCCCTAGGGGTCGATAAAATTACTACAGAAATGGTTAGACTTGGAAATGTTTTGGTCATCAGTTAGATGACTGAAATTTTGAATATCTTTTATGATAAAGGCATGGTTCCTAAGGATTTTACCAGAGCTATTATTTTCCCTATTTTCAAAAAAAGTGATTGCAGTTCTTGTGATAGCTATAAGGGTATCAGCCTACTATCTGTTCCAGGGAAAGTTCTTTGCATAATTGTGTTTAATGGAATTAAGAATCTGGTTGACAGTCAATTGCGTGATTAGCAATGTGGATTCAGAAGTGGTAGGGGATGTGTGGATCAGATATTTTCACTTAGGCAGATTCTTGAGAAATGTTCATATTTTCAGAAACTTTTGGTTGCTTGCTTTGTTAATTTCAAAAAGGCTTTCGCCTCTGTTGATCGTCATAATTTGTGGTTGATTGTGGGATCATATGGTATACCAGACAAGTTAGTTAACATGATGAAAGCTCTCTATATTAACACTGAGTCGTGTGTGAGAGTTGGTAAGGCTTGTAGCAATTGGTTTAGCATTACTTCTGGTGTCCAACAAGAATGCATTTTGTCTCCTTTTCAGATATTGATTATGTTATGTATAATTCACTTCAAGGGAAAGATTTTGGCGATGCGAAAATTTCTGATTTAGATTATGTTGATGATTTAGCCCTTTTGGCAAATGATGTTGATGAGATGAACTCTTTCATACGGGTTGTTGATTACACTGGTAGTAAAGTAGATTTGTTTATAAACAGAGAGAAAACTAAAGTGATGAAAATAATTGGCCAGTCAGGCTGTGATTCAATTAATCTGAATGGATGCAGTCTTGAACAAGTGTCACAGTATAATTTATCTTGGGAGCTGTGTAACAGATACTGGTGATGTGTGGCATGAGATTAACAGTCGAATAGGGATTGCTGCCAGGAATTTTAAGAATTTTGTAAACAAGGTAACAGGAAACTAGATGCTTTTGGTTCCAGATGCTTACGCAGTATCTTGGGCATTAAGTGGTTCAACTTTGTAACTAATGATGAGGTTAGGCAAAGGAGTCGGTTACCTCCTTTAAGCAGCATATTGTGCAGAGAGAGACTCCGTTGGTTTGTCCATTTAACCGTGTGGATATTTATAGATTGGCGAATAGATTTATGTACAGTGTGCCTAAATGCTGCAGAAAGAGGGGGAGACCTAGGATGCGGTGGGCGGACAATGTCAAATAGGACCTTGTTAGAATTGGTGTGCAGTGGCCAGATGCAGTAGATGTAGCTCAGAACAGACATGCTTGGAGAATTAAATTCTACGATCTGGTTGGACCTCCGTAGCCCATGGCTGCTTCAGGAGGAGGGAGGATGATGATGATGATATTTTGATATTAAGACACGATTTTTCAATTAAACATGAAATGAAAAATTTGCTAAAAAAAAATTAAAGATTAAAAGTAATAGTAGGCTCCTATTTTGAACCTTATTCCAGATAATCCATTTGGAATTAAAATTTTAAATTTCAACATTCCAATATTTATATACAAGACTTCTTGAAGAAAAGAATTGTGGGGGTAGTGAAGACTGTTTGGGTTCGAAGAAAATGAACGAAATTTTTACTACTACACCTAGCACTATTTTTTTTAAGTAACACATTATTTGAATTAGTGAAAATTTTTAAATTCGTAATAACAATATTATGCTCAAAGAAAGCTATAGCATTATCTTCCCATGCTATTTCAATGGGAATCTAACTACGTCTCACGTGACACGAAGGTTGCCAGATCACTAATTTTTTAAAAAATCAATGCCAGATATTTTTTCTGAATTTTGCAATCAACCATAGTGTTCGGATACTTTTTTGAGCGACTGTACTTGTCTCTACCATGACATTTGATGCATTTAATGAAAAACTGAAGATAATACAGATTTAAATAAATTTGATTATCGTCAATTTTCGTTCAGTATTTAAATAATTATGGAAATCGAAATATCTAATAATAAATTATCTTGTTTTATAAAAATAACTCATAATTATCTAACATCGAAATAACCATCATGCGACTTTTAAAATTTTTATTTTATTAAATGAATTCAAAAAATGCTTAAGTTTTAATTAATAGCTGAAATAAATTCTTATGGCACATTACTGTTGTCTAGTATTACAGCTTCCATAATTCCTTAAATACTAGACGAACGCTGTTGAAAATCGAGATTTAAATAGATAAGAATATGATCTCTAATTTGTTTTCAGTAATATTTTTTCACTAAATAAATTTTTTAGAAGTCACAGAGCTTTGAAGTTAAATTCACATAACACGGAAATTCTCTCAATATCTTGTTAGGGCAGTTCAACTCAGTTCCGTATATTGTAAAGATTTCTGCGATTCCAAAATATTATTTATTCAAAAGTGAGCTCAGAATTTTTTTCTAAAAATTCATGTCAAGGTTACGTTGCCGACATACTGCTACAGCCACCTGTCTTGCAGATCTAGTTTGGAAGAGATTCGATAGAAACTGAGTTTCGTTTCACGTTTCGTTTCTGCAAAACATCACACAATACTGATTCATCGTTCAGATTTCTAGTTCAAGGCGACAGAAAGAACAGTAAAAAAATCACGTTAACAAATCCGTATCAGACATTCGCTGATTACATTTGCTGATTGTCGACAATCAGCAAATGTAACGCCGCGATTGACGTGAAAGTGCTCACAGCGAGGCCAACGGCTTCATCTACTCTCATTCCCCCTCCCTATTCGATCTTTCACCAACCTGTGACCCCCGCTTAGCTTTGACCCTCGCTTTGGACAATCCCTCACTTTACCGCATTTTGTAACCCAAAAGAACAAAGCAGCAAGAATTGTTAATGGCTATTTTTTCAATCAAATGAAATCTTCGCTTCTATTATAAACCGACTGTTTTCGAGAGGTAAGAATTGTTTGATTTTCATTTATAAATCCCAGATATTAAAAAACAAAATGAGTTTTTTTTTCTTGTGGTAATCCGTAGTTCTTTCTCAAAGGATTGGAAATCATGTATATTGCACGTGGGCAGTCAAATCAAACAAAGCAAGATTTCGAATATTTCTTGTGTAGTGAAAATATCAATATTTTTAATATGTGTTCTTAGTGCAGAGAGACCATTATTTAGAACCGCTGACAAAGTTAATTTGTAGCTCATTTAATTAAAAAAAAAAGGATTCTTTTTCATTTTTTGATCTTCAGACATAAAACAGTTTGATTTTACAGATAAATGCTTTTGTTTAGGGGGTGGGGGATTAAGATATTTTTGCAGAAATCTTGATGAAATATTTGGCTCACATTTTGCAATTATTACAAATCTCATCATCATCATCATCATCATCATCATCATCATCATCATCATCATCATCATCATCATCATCATCATCATCATCATCATCAAGCAGCCATGGGCTACGGAGGTCCAACCAGACCACGCAGTTTAATTCTCCAAGTATATCTGTCCTGAGCTACATCTGCTGCATCCGGCCACTGCACACCAATTCTAACAAGGTCCAGTTTGACATTGTCTGCCCACCGCATTCTAGGTCTCCCCCTCCTTCTGAGGCCTCTAGGAACACTGTTCATAACCCTATTCGCCAATCTATAATTATCCATACGGGCAACATGGCCAAACCAGCGGAGTCTCTCTCTGCACAATATGCTGCTTAAAGGAGGTTGCAGACTTCTTTCCCTAATCTGCGTAAGCATCTAGAATCAAAAGCATCTAGTTTCCTGTTATTTTGTTTACACAGCGTCCAAGTTTCACTACCATAACTAACCCTAGAAAGAACCAAACTATTATACAGTCTAATTTTAGTCTTTAGGTGTATACGCCTATTTCTCCACAATCTCCATAGATTCTTAAAAGTCCCGGCAGCAATCCCTATTCGTCTGTTAATCTCATGCCGCACATCACTAGTATCAGTTACATAGCTCCCAAGGTAATTAAACTGTGACACCTGCTCAAGACTGCAACCATTCAGATGAACTGAATCACAACCTGCCTGCCCAATTTTCATCACCTTAGTTTTCTCTCTGTTTATAACCAAACCTACTCTACTACCAGTCTCATCAACAGCTCGAATGAAAGAGTTCATCTCATCAACATCATTTGCCAAAAGGGCTAAATCATCAGCATAATCTAAATCAGAAATTTTCGTATCTCCAGCCCATTTAAGGCCAAAATCTTTCCCTTGAAGTGAATTTCGCATAACATAATCAACAACCAAACTAAAGAGAAAAGGAGACAAAATACACCCTTGTCGAACACCAGACGTAATGCTAAACCAATTGCTACAAGACTTACCAACTCTCACCCACGAATCAGTGTTATTATAGAGCGCTTTCATTATGTTAACTAACTTGTCTGGTATACCATATGATTTCACAATCAACCACAAATTTTGACGATCAACAGAGTCGAAAGCCTTTTTGAAATCAACAAAGCTAGCAACCAAAGGTTTCTGAACTCTAAACATTTCTCAAGAATCTGCCTAATTGAAAATATCTGATCTACACATCCCCTACCACTTCTGAATCCACATTGCTCATCATGCAATTGCCTGTCAACCAGATTCTTAATTCTATTAAGCACAATCATGGAAAGAACTTTACCTGGAACAGAGAGTAGGCTGATACCCCAATAGTTATCACAAGAACTGCGATCACCTTTTTTGAAAATAGGGATAATAATAGCTCTGGTAAAATCCTTAGGAACCATGCCTTTATCATAAAAGTTATTCAAAATTTCAGTCATCCAAGTTGTAACCGAAACATTCCCAGCTCTCAGCATTTTTGTAGTAATTTCATCTACCCCTGGGGATTTATGAAGTTTAAGTTTAGAGATAGCCAAAATAACTTTAGATTGTGTTATTGGGCCAACATTAAAGCTGCCAACACATCTATCATCATTACAAACAATGGGAGTAGAACTAGCCACATTGTTTAAAACATCACTGAAATGCTCAGCCCACCTAGCCATGACAGAATCCTCACCTTCTATAACCTTACCTTGTTTATCCTTCAATCCTTGTATGCCTGTCCGTTTTCTACCACATAAAACATTAACTATCTGGTACAGCTCTCTGCTGTTGCGCTGCCTAACTGCTTCCTCAGCTTTGTCAGCCAAACCATCAAGCTAAAAGATTCTTATCAGCAGCTAACTGATCCTTTACACGTTTATTAAGCTCTGTGTAATCCTTTCTATTAGGACTAGTAGGGTACTGATTAAGGACATTCCTGCAGTACCTTCTTTCTGAAATAAGCTCAAGTGCCTTATCACTTAAATAATTCTGCCTCCTCTGCTCCTTGTTTCCTAAAAGAGTACTGTTAGTTTCCAAAAAAGCCTGTTTAAAATGGCCCATTCTTCCTCAACTTCAGTATTAAGCAAACTATGACTGTCATAATGGGTTGGGTTTGGGTTGTTTTACCTCTGAGCGGCACTCTTTTGCACACATGGGCTAAATGGCCAGGTCACATGGACCCCGAAGACTGTCATAATGACTAAGTAACCTATCATGGTAAGCTTTAGCTATAACTGGGTCTTTCAGAGCTTCAGTATTAAAGGTAAATTTTTTAACTCTAGCACAACACTTTTTAAGTTTAAGTTGCAAGACACTTTTAACAAGGTAATGGTCAGATCCAATTTCAGCTCCCCTATATGCTCTGGTATTTCTAACAGAACTAGCCCATTTGCTGTTAATTAATATATAATCTATCATATTCCTATGCAGCCCATCAGGTGAAACCCATGTGTATTTATGTATGTCGCGGTGTTTGTAATATGTGTTAGTTATTCTGAAACCATTTAGTTTACTTACCTGTAGGAGATGTGTCCCACTGCCATTGCAGCTACCAATACCAAAAGGGCCTATCTCCCCTCCCCTAAGGTCAACTATGGCCCCACCACTAAGGTCAGAGTCAGTACCAACTTTCGCATTGAAGTCACCTAGAACAAGAGCAATATCTCCTTTCTTGACAAAATTCAAAATATCCTGAAGTTGTCCGTAAAACCTATCCTTCTCATCCTCATCAGCATCCTCAGTGGGGGCATAACAGCAGATAACATTCAAGTCTTTAATGCTTGTCTGAAATTTTGCTGTAAGAAAACTTTCATTAATGCATTCATATCCTACCTAGAAGAGCATCACTAGCATGTCTGCTGAGCAGCAGACCCACGCCTTGGTGATGCTTTCCATCCTCCCTCCCTGTAAAGAGAAATTTAAAGTTATTTTTTAAGTATCTCACCTTTACCTGTCCATCTGGTCTCATGCAAGCCTAAAATATCTAGGCTATAGCGCTGGAATTCCAGCATGAGGACATCAAGAGAATAATCTCTATGTAATGTCCTCACGTTCCACGTTCCTGCAGAGAGAAAATGATTAGTAGGATTTTTAAAGAAATTAGGTTTATTGAGATTGGTAGGGCCAACAATATCAAACAGCCCCCTGATCGCAGGCATGGGGCAAAGACCTGTTCCTCCTCTGCTAAAGGCTGAAGTCATCGATGCTGGTAGGAACTTCAGGCACCACCTTTTCAAGTGGACTTTTTCAAGAGCCACATGGCCTGCCTGAGACACATTACTCCAGTTTAGGCTTGACGATGCCCAACTAGCTAAGTAAGGTTCAGGTACCTGCGATGGCCTCTGATTAGGATTATCCACCAGCTGATATAAGGTATCCCATGCCTCTATTCACTTAGAGCTGGCAACCCAGAAGCAAACAGAAAACACAGCGAAGTTGACCACTCCTCAGCAGGGTTGAAAAAAAAAAAAAAGAAAAAAGTGCCCATAGATGACCAGATCAGTAGGCCATACTGAACTGGCAGCCCTCCCCTTCCGTTCCCTTCCAAAAGAGAATATCTCTTTTGAAAGGTACTAACGGCCTGCACCACGAGAAGGCGGGGTCGGACATTAGGTGCTAGACCTGGCCGGTTCTGTGCATCATCACTAGGGATTGGTGCACAGCTCTCCTTCCAGTTTACGCCTAGCTACCATTTCCTAGCGGTGAAGAAAATGGAAATCTGCCAAATATTTGAAACGAATATTGCAAACACTAAATATACCAGAATTATTTCTAATCAACGCACACCTCTGAATATGGTACACTTTGTATATAATGCAAAAGTATATTTTGGAAATACAATACCGGAAGTAGAGGGGTTACTGTTACTTTGTTATCCGTTGCAGTTTAGAGAATATATTAATTCTATGTTTAATTAAAAATATCAAATTTTCGTTTTATTTTTACACACAATGGAATATATGGCCAGGTTACAAGGACCCCGAGAGTTCAAATAATTTGGGGGCCCACTGGACAGCTAATATGAGTCAGATGGTAGCCTCCCGTCAAGGCCATCCAGCATGTTAATTAATGTTCACATGCTCTCCCAGGCACACAAAGCCACGGCTTAACATCCCAACCAGAGGATGGCAGCCTTTTCTAGCCCATTGGTTTTCCCTATTTACCGAGGGCAGGGCTGGCAGCTCGGTTAGTAGGGCTGGGACTCGAACCTGGGTACTGTATATTACGAGACTGGCGCGTTACTGACTGAGCTACTTCCGACCTTTTCGATACAGAAATTAAAAAAGGTCACATGGACCCCGAAGGCTCCGAGAAGTTTGCGGGAGGGGTCCCACTGGAAAAGCTGTTGAGAGACAGATGGTAGCCTTCCGTCAAGGCCATCTAGCGTGTTCTTTAATGTGCACAGGGTATGGCTCTCCCGCACACAGAGTCATGGCTTAACGTCGTATCCGACGGACGACGGCATTTCCAAGCCCATCGGTGTTCCCTACTGACTGTGGGCAGGGAACGGAATTTTGCGGAGAAAAATCTCAACGCTAATCCAGCTGGGACTTGAACCTGGGAACTACCCATTACGAGCCTGGCTCGCTAAGGGCAGAGCCACCCCTACTCCCGACCTTGAAGCGAGGCTACCATCTTGTCTCCTAACAGCTGTCTAGTGGGTTCCCTTTCTTCATCTTCTGAGCTCTCGGCGTCTTCGTGACCTGGCCATTTAGCCCATTGTGTGCAAAAAAGTGACATACCCTGTGGTCGTTAAAGAACATCCTGGATGGCCTCCGCCAACTTTTTCTGAGCCTTCAGGGTCCTTGTGACTTGGCCATTTAGCCCATTGTGTCCAAAAAAGTGCCGCTCAGAGGTAAAACAATCCAATTGTTCGGAACAAAAAATATTAGAATTACTGCTAGACCATAAAATTTTTCTTTTCATATCTTTCAAAAGGACATTCTTTTGTTAATGCAAGAGAATACGTTAAAGAAATGAAAATGTGTGAGGGGGTAGATTTTATATTTCTGAAGACTGATTAAATCATTGATAATATGATCAAAACATATTTAACATTTTTGTTTAGTTTTCACATGTACAGGAAATATTTGAAATTTAATTTTTTGTGTGTCCGAGTCTGCATGAGCCTCAAGTCATATATGCTTTTTTTGAGTTCGACCTTTCCTGTTCCCTTGTTCTTGTTGGAGTGGGTTCGGGCACTGCCTGACAAAGCCCGAACTAATCTCTATTACTTGAATCCAAATAATGTTGTATCCAAAAATAATTGATTATCTGCTGGGATAATTAAGAATTTTTACTCTCAGAGAGAGAGTAGCTAATTTCGATATATATGACAGTAAAAATAAATGATTGTCTGCTAGGATAATTAAGAATTTTTACTCTCAGAGAGAGTAGCTAATTTCGATATATATGACAGTAAAATAATTGATTGTCTGCTGGGATAATTAAGAATTTTTACTCTCAGAGAGAGTAGCTAATTTCGACATATATGACAGTAAAAATAATTGATTGTCTGCTGGGATAATTTAGAATTTTTATTCTCAGAGAGAGTAGCTAATTTCGATATATATGACAGTAAAATAATTGATTGTCTGCTGGGATAATTAAGAATTTTTACTCTCAGAGAGAGTAGCTAATTTTGACATATATGACAGTAAAAATAATTGATTGTCTGCTAGGATAATTAAGAATTTTTACTCTCAGAGAGAGTAGCTAATTTCGACATATATGACAGTAAAATAATTGATTGTCTGCTGGGATAATTAAGAATTTTTACTCTCAGAGAGAGTAGCTAATTTTGACATATATGACAGTAAAAATAATTGATTGTGTGCTGGGATAATTAAGAATTTTTACTCTCAGAGAGAGTAGCTAATTTCGACATATATGACAGTAAAAATAATTGATTGTCTGCTGGGATAATTAAGAATTTTTACTCTCAGAGAGAGTAGCTAATTTCGACATATATGACAGTAAAAATAATTGATTGTCTGCTGGGATAATTAAGAATTTTTACTCTCAGAGAGAGTAGCTAATTTCGACATATATGACAGTAAAAATAATTGATTGTCTGCTGGGATAATTAAGAATTTTTACTCTCAGAGAGAGTAGCTAATTTCGACATATATGACAGTAAAATAATTGATTGTCTGCTGGGATAATTAAGAATTTTTACTCTCAGAGAGAGTAGCTAATTTCGATATATATGACAGTAAAATAATTGATTGTCTGCTGGGATAATTAAGAATTTTTACTCTCAGAGTGAGTAGCTAATTTCGACATATATGACAGTAAAAATAATTGATTTTCTGCTGGGATAATTAAGAATTTTTACTCTCAGAGAGAGTAGCTAATTTCGATATATATGACAGTAAAATAATTGATTGTCTGCTGGGATAATTAAGAATTTTTACTCTCAGAGTGAGTAGCTAATTTCGACATATATGACAGTAAAAATAATTGATTTTCTGCTGGGATAATTAAGAATTTTTACTCTCAGAGAGAGTAGCTAATTTCGATATGTATGACAGTAAAATAATTGATTGTCTGCTGGGATAATTAAGAATTTTTACTCTCAGAGAGAGTAGCTAATTTCGACATATATGACAGTAAAAATAATTGATTTTCTGCTGGGATAATTAAGAATTTTTACTCTCAGAGAGAGTAGCTAATTTCGATATATATGACAGTAAAATAATTGATTGTCTGCTGGGATAATTAAGAATTTTTACTCTCAGAGTGAGTAGCTAATTTCGACATATATGACAGTAAAAATAATTGATTTTCTGCTGGGATAATTAAGAATTTTTACTCTCAGAGAGAGTAGCTAATTTCGATATGTATGACAGTAAAATAATTGATTGTCTGCTGGGATAATTAAGAATTTTTACTCTCAGAGAGAGTAGCTAATTTCGATATATATGACAGTAAAAATAATTGATTTTCTGCTGGGATAATTAAGAATTTTTACTCTCAGAGAGAGTAGCTAATTTCGATATATATGACAGTAAAATAATTGATTGTCTGCTGGGATAATTAAGAATTTTTACTCTCAGAGAGAGTAGCTAATTTCGATATATATATGACAGTAAAATAATTGATTGTCTGCTGGGATAATTAAGAATTTTTACTCTCAGAGAGAGTAGCTAATTTCGATATATATATGACAGTAAAATAATTGATTGTCTGCTGGGATAATTAAGAATTTTTACTCTCAGAGAGAGTAGCTAATTTCGACATATATGACAGTAAAAATAATTGATTTTCTGCTGGGATAATTAAGAAATTTTACTCTCAGAGAGAGTAGCTAATTTCGATATATATGACAGTAAAATAATTGATTGTCTGCTGGGATAATTAAGAATTTTTACTCTTAGAGTGAGTAGCTAATTTCGACATATATGACAGTAAAAATAATTGATTTTCTGCTGGGATAATTAAGAATTTTTACTCTCAGAGAGAGTAGCTAATTTCGATATATATGACAGTAAAATAATTGATTGTCTGCTGGGATAATTAAGAATTTTTACTCTCAGAGAGAGTAGCTAATTTTGACATATATGACAGTAAAAATAATTGATTGTGTGCTGGGATAATTAAGAATTTTTACTCTCAGAGAGAGTAGCTAATTTCGATATATATATGACAGTAAAATAATTGATTGTCTGCTGGGATAATTAAGAATTTTTACTCTCAGAGAGAGTAGCTAATTTCGACATATATGAGAGTAAAAATAATTGATTTTCTGCTGGGATAATTAAGAATTTTTACTCTCAGAGAGAGTAGCTAATTTTGACATATATGACAGTAAAAATAATTGATTGTCTGCTAGGATAATTAAGAATTTTTACTCTCAGAGAGAGTAGCTAATTTCGACATATATGACAGTAAAATAATTGATTGTCTGCTGGGATAATTAAGAATTTTTACTCTCAGAGAGAGTAGCTAATTTTGACATATATGACAGTAAAAATAATTGATTTTCTGCTGGGATAATTAAGAATTTTTACTCTCAGAGAGAGTAGCTAATTTCGATATATATGACAGTAAAAATAATTGATTTTCTGCTGGGATAATTAAGAATTTTTACTCTCAGAGAGAGTAGCTAATTTCGATATATATGACAGTAAAATAATTGATTGTCTGCTGGGATAATTAAGAGTTTTTACTCTCAGAGAGAGTAGCTAATTTCGATATATATATGACAGTAAAATAATTGATTGTCTGCTGGGATAATTAAGAATTTTTACTCTCAGAGCGAGTAGCTAATTTCGATATATATATGACAGTAAAATAATTGATTGTCTGCTGGGATAATTAAGAATTTTTACTCTCAGAGAGAGTAGCTAATTTCGACATATATGACAGTAAAAATAATTGATTTTCTGCTGGGATAATTAAGAATTTTTACTCTCAGAGAGAGTAGCTAATTTCGATATATATGACAGTAAAATAATTGATTGTCTGCTGGGATAATTAAGAATTTTTACTCTTAGAGTGAGTAGCTAATTTCGACATATATGACAGTAAAAATAATTGATTTTCTGCTGGGATAATTAAGAATTTTTACTCTCAGAGAGAGTAGCTAATTTCGATATATATGACAGTAAAATAATTGATTGTCTGCTGGGATAATTAAGAATTTTTACTCTCAGAGTGAGTAGCTAATTTCGACATATATGACAGTAAAAATAATTGATTTTCTGCTGGGATAATTAAGAATTTTTACTCTCAGAGAGAGTAGCTAATTTCGATATGTATGACAGTAAAATAATTGATTGTCTGCTGGGATAATTAAGAATTTTTACTCTCAGAGAGAGTAGCTAATTTCGATATATATGACAGTAAAAATAATTGATTTTCTGCTGGGATAATTAAGAATTTTTACTCTCAGAGAGAGTAGCTAATTTCGATATATATGACAGTAAAATAATTGATTGTCTGCTGGGATAATTAAGAATTTTTACTCTCAGAGAGAGTAGCTAATTTCGATATATATGACAGTAAAATAATTGATTGTCTGCTGGGATAATTAAGAATTTTTACTCTCAGAGTGAGTAGCTAATTTCGACATATATGACAGTAAAAATAATTGATTTTCTGCTGGGATAATTAAGAATTTTTACTCTCAGAGAGAGTAGCTAATTTCGATATGTATGACAGTAAAATAATTGATTGTCTGCTGGGATAATTAAGAATTTTTACTCTCAGAGAGAGTAGCTAATTTCGATATATATATGACAGTAAAATAATTGATTGTCTGCTGGGATAATTAAGAATTTTTACTCTCAGAGTGAGTAGCTAATTTCGACATATATGACAGTAAAAATATTTGATTTTCTGCTGGGATAATTAAGAATTTTTACTATCAGAGAGAGTAGCTAATTTCGACATATATGACAGTAAAAATAATTGATTGTCTGCTGGGATAATTAAGAATTTTTACTCTCAGAGTGAGTAGCTAATTTCGACATATATGACAGTAAAAATAATTGATTTTCTGCTGGGATAATTAAGAATTTTTACTCTCAGAGAGAGTAGCTAATTTCGATATGTATGACAGTAAAATAATTAATTGTCTGCTGGGATAATTAAGAATTTTTACTCTCAGAGTGAGTAGCTAATTTCGACATATATGACAGTAAAAATAATTGATTTTCTGCTGGGATAATTAAGAATTTTTACTCTCAGAGAGAGTAGCTAATTTCGATATGTATGACAGTAAAATAATTGATTGTCTGCTGGGATAATTAAGAATTTTTACTCTCAGAGAGAGTAGCTAATTTCGATATATATATGACAGTAAAATAATTGATTGTCTGCTGGGATAATTAAGAATTTTTACTCTCAGAGTGAGTAGCTAATTTCGACATATATGACAGTAAAAATAATTGATTTTCTGCTGGGATAATTAAGAATTTTTACTATCAGAGAGAGTAGCTAATTTCGACATATATGACAGTAAAAATAATTGATTGTCTGCTGGGATAATTAAGAATTTTTACTCTCAGAGAGAGTAGCTAATTTCGACATATATGACAGTAAAAATAATTGATTGTGTGCTGGGATAATTAAGAATTTTTACTCTCAGAGAGAGTAGCTAATTTTGACATATATGACAGTAAAAATAATTGATTGTGTGCTGGGATAATTAAGAATTTTTACTCTCAGAGAGAGAGCAGCTAATTTCGACATATGACAGTAAAAATAATTGATTGTCTGCTGGGATAATTAAGAATTTTTATTCTCAGAGAGAGTAGCTAATTTCGAAATATATGACAGTAAAAAAATTGATTGTCTACTGGGATAATTAAGAATTTTTACTCTCTGAGAGAATAGCTAATTTCGATATATATGACAGTAAATCTGTTAACATTGTCATCAAAGATTTCATCCTCTTCAAGAGGAAATGCATTTTCATTTGTTGTTAAGATGCAAATTGAAACTTTTTTGTCGCTTTGAAAAATTCATACACAACCTCTCTGTCCATTTGCAGACATTAAACTTTTTTGTTTATAGAGATCTTGAAAATTATTTTTGTGTTGGATAGGTATTGATGAAATACTACAACACGCAGTTTCCGAATATTCGTAGAAACTTCAATTGCGCCCTCTAAAAGGTGGACAAATCGAAAATTTTAAACGAATATTGCAAATCATGTATTTATGATCCAAATTTTAAAGATCCGCAGTTTTTAGCGAAATTTTGGAAATGATGCATATATAAAAAAATTTTGAAAAACATAAAATTTTTAACGAATTTAACGAATTAAACGAATTTAACGAATTTAACGAAAATTGCACATGATGTATTTTATTATAGAAATTTGAAAAATTCAAAATTATAACGAATATTGCAAATGATGTATTTATGATCCAAATTTTAAAAATCCACAGTTTTTAGCAAATATTGAAAATGATGAATTTATGATAGAAATTTGAAAAATCCAAAATTACAACGAATATTGGAAATGATGAATTTATGATAGAAATTTGAAAAATCCAAAATTAAAGCGAATATTGGAAATGATGTATTTATGATAGAAATTTGAAAAATCCAAAATTACAGCGAATATTGGATATGATGTATTTATGATAGAAATTTGAAAAATACAAAATTTTTAACGAATATTGCAATTGATGTATTTATGATATAAATTTGAAAAATACGGAATTTTTAACTAATACCGTCCCGTGGCCGAGTGGTTAGCACGCTTGGCTACTGATCTAAGGGACCTGGATTCGAGCCCCGGATTAGGCATGGATGTGTGTGTCGTTTTTCTGCTGAGGTCCTGCCATCCTCTAGATCTCCTACTGTGGCATACAAACTGACAGGCTCCTGTCAGTCCTCTGTGGCAAGCAGCTGCTTGAGGGGGTATTTATTTTATTTATTTATTGCAAATAATATATTTATGATAGAAATTTCAAAAATAGAAAATTTTAACGAATATTGCAAATGATGTATTTATGATAGAAATTTGAAAAATCCAAAATTTCCAAATTTCAAAAATTCAAAATTTTAATCTAAAATTGCAAAAGATGTATTTATGATAGAAATTCGAACTCTGGTGGTGGAATGTGAAAGTCATGAAGTTTTCATTGGCAGCAATGAGTTGCCCTTAACACCCGGGGTGTGTGGTATACGCAGCTGGCTTAAGAGATAATTGAAATATGAGGCAATTTTAATTTGTACTGTTACAGATGAATAAATACGGAAACTATAAAACTTCCAACAAATGTTTCAAGGATTCGTTTATGGTAAAAATTTTAAATTTCGTTGGTAGAGTATTAAGAGCTATTCCATTGGCAGAAAGAATCTGCCACCTTTTCTTAGAGGGGTGGTAGAAGAAGCTATTTCTTAAATTTGAAAGCTTAAATACAAATGCTTTTTATGTTGTAAAATTACTAATGAACTACTCGTTGCATTAGCTCGAATAAAAACTTTGTAGGAGTGAAAACAAAATATGTAAATTTTAGTTTCTTTGAAAACGAGTCGCCAGGCTCGAAATCTGTAGTTCCCAGGTTCGAGTCCCAGCTAGGTCAGCATTGAGATTTGTCTCCGCAAAATTCCCCGCCTTGCCCATGGTCAGTAGGGGACACCGATGGGCTTGGAAAGGCCGCCGTCAGTCGGATGGGACGTTAAGCCGTGGCCCCGTGTGCGGGAGAGTCATACCCTGTGCACGTTAAAGAACACGCTGGATGGCCTTGACGGGAGGCAACCATCTGTCTCCCAATAGCTGTTCCAGTGGGTCCCCTCCCCCAACCTTCTCTGAGCCTTCGGGGTTCATGCGACCTGGCCATTTAGCCCATGGTGTGCAAAAAAGTGCCGCTCAGAGGTAAAACAACCCAACGTTAAAGAACACGCTGGATGGCCTTGACGGGAGGCAACCATCTGTCTCCCAACAGCTGTTCCAGTGGGTCCCCTCCCCCAACCTTCTCTGAACCTTCAGGGTCCATGCGACCTGGCCATTTAGCCCATGGTGTGCAAAAAAGTGCTGCTCAGAGGTAAAACAACCCAACGTTAAAGAACACGCTGGATGGCCTTGACGGGAGGCTACCATCTGTCTCTCAACAGCTGTTCCAGTGGGTCCCCTCCCCCAACCTTCTCTGAGCCTTCGGGGTCCATGTGACCTGGCCATTTAGCCCATGGTGTGCAAAAAAGTGCCGCTCAGAGGTAAAACAACCCAACGTTAAAGAACACGCTGGATGGTCTTGACGGGAGGCTACCATCTGTCTCTCAACAGCTGTTCCAGTGGGTCCCCTCCCCCAACCTTCTCTGAGCCTTCGGGGTCCATGTGACCTGGCCATTTAGCCCATGGTGTGCAAAAAGTGCCGCTCAGAGGTAAAACAACCCAACCCAACTTTGTAAACGAGATTCAAGATGTTATTTGCGTACCTTTAGTTGTTGAAGTACCAATGAAACATTACTGTTTATATTATTCGAAATCATTTGATTTGATAAGAATTTCAACTCTTAAGAGGTGCAAAAGTCAGAAAATGGGAAATTCCATTCTCTTTGGAAACTAAAATCCATCAGAAAGTCCAGGGGCGATTCGTGTTCTCAACATTTTACCGACTGCTTACAACACGGGTCAATCTGTTAAGGGGGAGATTAGAATTATAGTAAGAGTAATGAAGGCCAAGAAAATTAGATAAATTATATTTTGTTCATGCATTGGTCGTCCCTTGACCAACTGGTTAGCGGGCTTGATGACTGATCCAATCGAGTAGGGCGTGGGTGTTCGTGTTGTTTTTCTGTTGAGGTGCTTCCATCCTCACAGACAGTCAAATATGGCGTATAAACTGACAGGCTCCTGCCAGAACTCGGAAAAGCAGCGGCTTGAGGTAATTTTTATTTTATTTGCTTTTTTATTTGAAATGAATAGGGAAATGTTATACTGCATTTGGAAATCCAGTTTCTTGCATTCATTGCAGTCATTGTAAATCCCCTTTCCATTTTTCTGGCTCGAATGTGTTTCTTTCTCCCCCCCCCCCCCCCCCCACCCACCTCCCATTCGATCTTTCTCTAGAACCAGACCTCCCCAGAATAATATATTCATACTTCGGAACACAAATCAAATAAATGAAACTAAAGTTTACTTAACTTTTCAAATTAATATACCACTAAAAACAAAATATAGAGTAACACTTGGGATGACTACTACATGTCCCACTTTCCAGTCAGGTTATTTCCTTGCTCACAATGGGTTAAATTACCACATCACAAAAATCCCGAATGATGAAATGTTTGAAGAAGAGAATCCACTGAAAAGTTATTAAGCGATTGATTCTCGTCGTCCAGAACATCTTTGTTTTTTCTCTAAAATTCTCAGGGTTGTTGTTCGAATGTTTTAACTCTGTTGAACTGCACTCTTTTGCACGGGGCGGGGGTGGCTCAGTCGGTAGCGCGCCAGACTCGTAATTTGTAGTTCCCAGGTTCGAGTCCCAGCTGGGTCAGCGTTGAGATTTATCTCCGCAAAATTCCCCGCCCTGCCCACGGTCAGTAGGGGACACCGATGGGCTTGTAAAGGCCGCCGTCCGTCGGATGGGACGTTAAGCCGTGGTCCCGTGTGCGGGAGAGCCATAATCTGTGCACGTTAAAGAACACGCTGGATGGCCTTGACGGGAGGCTACCATCTGTCTCTCAACAGATCGTTCCAGTGGGTCCCCTCCCCCAACCTTCTCTGAGCCTTCGGGGTCCATGTGACCTGGCCATTTAGCCCATGGGGTGCAAAAAAGTGCCGCTCAGAGGTAAAACAACCCACCGTTAAAGAACACGTTGCATGGCCTTGACGGGAGGCTACCATCTGTCTCCCAACAGCTGTTCCAGTGGGTCTCCTCCCCCAACCTTCTCTGAGCCTTCGGGGTCCATGTGACCTGGCCATTTAGCCCATGGTGTGCAAAAAAGTGCCGCTCAGAGGTAAAACAACCCACCGTTAAAGAACACGTTGCATGGCCTTGACGGGAGGCTACCATCTGTCTCCCAACAGCTGTTCCAGTGGGTCCCCTCCCCCAACCTTCTCTGAGCCTTCGGGGTCCATGTGACCTGGCCATTTAGCCCATGGTGTGCAAAAAAGTGCCGCTCAGAGGTAAAACAACCCACCGTTAAAGAACACGTTGCATGGCCTTGACGGGAGGCTACCATCTGTCTCCCAACAGCTGTTCCAGTGGGTCCCCTCCCCCAACATTCTCTGAACCTTCCGGGTCCATGTGACCTGGCCATTTAGCCCATGGTGTGCAAAAAAGTGCCGCTCAGAGGTAAAACAACACAACCCCAACTCTTTTGCACACATTCGGCTAAACGTCCTGGTCACAAAAACCTAGCAAGTAGAGAGAACGTTTAGGGGAGGGGACCCACTGGAGCAGCTGTTGGGAGACAGATGGTAGCCTCTCATCAAGGCCATCGATTGTGTTATTTAACGTGCTCAGGTTATGGATGTCCCGCACACGTAGTCACTGCTTAACGTCCCATCCGACGGACGGCGGCCTTTCCAAGCCCATCGGTATCTCCTACTGACCGTGGGCAGGACGGGCAGTTTCGGCAGAGAAAAATCCCAACGATGACTCAGCGGGACTCGAACCTGAGAATTGCAAATTATGAGCCTGGCGCGCTACCAACTGAGCCAACCCCGCCCCACCCAGAGAGCTGACAACTTTAAAATCTCAATATTTTTGGAACCGAAAATGGTAGAAGACTCTGAAAATTCTTGCGTAAAGACACTATAAATGCTGTATATTAGTGATAAGAAGAATACCTGAAGAGGGATTCAAGTTGAAAAATAAGATATCAGTCTGATGAATGTGACCTTTTTGCGGTAAAACTGCTAACCAATTGATGATTGAGGAGGACAAATAATAATTCTTTATTTATATCTTAAAACTAAAGCGTTCCTCCCTCAAATTTAAGGATAATCGACGCTGCCAATGTAAATCATTTGCGGCACTTGTACAGTCGCACAAAAAAGTATCCGAACATTATGGTTGATTGTAGAATTCAGAAAAAATATCTGGCAACGTTTTTTTAGAAATTAGTGATCTGGCAACCTTCGTGTCACGTGACACAAAGGTTGCCAGATCGCTAATTTCTAAAAAAATCGTTGCCAGATATTTTTTCTGAATTCTACAATCAACCATAATGTTCGGATACTTTTTTGAGCGACTGTACCCAAACAACAATTTTATTTTTTGTCTATGTTCCTTCCAGGTAATTTTGCTGGTAACGTGATGATAGAGGAATTTAAATAAAATAAACATTCCCTCAAGCAGCTTTTGCTGATAGGAGCCTCTCAGTTTATATGCCATAGTAGAAGCTGTGAGACGACGTCAGTCCGTAGGGCACCCGGTCTCCTAATCTGTAGTTTCCAGGTTCGAGTCCCACCTGGACCAACGTTCAGATTTATCTCCACAAAACTCCCAGTCCTCTGTCAGTAAGGTACACTGCTCGGCTTGAAAATACAGTCGTCCGTCGGATGGAGAGTCTCACAGAGTCCAAGTTAGCTCCATGAGACAAAAGATTGGATAAATTCATACATCCAACAACGCTGCTAAACGATTCAGCTTCCACAACTTTTTAACTGTTAAACGAATCTCACGTAAATGGAGATATCATTGAGAGCTTACATTTAGCTTAAAAGACATTTCTCCGCAAAAATGGTTACGTACGAAACTGTTATGCTCTTCAGTTTGGCTTTCCACTGGCTCGACCTCGTAATAGCTAGAAGCATCCAACCTTTTTTTTTTGAATATTACTTTCATGCAGAAGAGGATTATGGGTTATTCACGAACCCTGTTGGGATCCACCAAAATCGGTGAGGAACGTGTTCATTTCCTCGAAATTCTCATAAACTTATCTACATTAACTGTAAAAACCAGAGTCTCCGTATAGTAAGTAAGTATATCCTTCTGCATTCATGTAATAAAGTCATTCATACATATGTAGTAACGATAAGATTATATATTTTTTTTATAATTATTTTTTATCATTACGTTTCTTACGATAAAATCAAAATTGTTGAAAAATGAATTATTTAGGATTTTTTTGCTGTCCAAAGAGGTCTGACAGGAGCCTGTCAGTCGATAAGCCATAGTAGATCTGTTAGGATGGCGAGACCTCAACAGAAAGACAACACAAACATCAATGCTTTACCTGGGGCTCGAACCCAGGTCTCTTTGATCACAAGTCAATTTAAAACCTATTGTACATCCCAGTAAAAGGTATATTTGAAATTATTGAATTTGTTGAACTTTATTTATTGAAACAAAACATAATTTCGTCGATATTCCCTGAAAAAACAGCAATTTGTTTTCTGTTCCAAAATAGTGTCAGTCTTATCCAAATGGAGAAGCTCTGCTCCAAACGAGCATTATCATTTCGAGTGCCTAAACATGACTGTCAGATTCTTCACTTTCACTAAATTGTTTGGGATTGGCAGTGCTTTCGGTATAAATAAGTACAAAGAGATGAGCTGGCAGTTTCCAGAAAGCTGTAACTGCCTATAGTCCCAAGAAGGTTTGACAGATTTGAAGTGGAAAGGTTGACATGTTCACAGAGGTCACTCCAAGTATCCCAGAGATCATTTGATAAGCGCCAACGTTCACGAAACTTTTCAAATTTCAATATAAGAGATCCATAATGCAGGGGAGAGGTCTAATCTTTAATAATCTTTAAATTTCTCATTCTTTCTGTTTGTTTCTTTATTTTTTTTCGACTCTTTCTCAAACATATTAAACATTCCTCTTCTTAAAAGTGAGATGCTACTTGAGGTTTCCTCTTGTTATTATTCCGACCAAAATCAAATACGAAAATAGATTAAGAATGTCATTACAGATTTTTATCAATGGTGTTAGTGGTTATATTGCTCAGGTGGCATTTTTTTAACGAAATTTTTTTAAAATGAGTACAGATTTCTTTCTGTTATGTTGTTTTACCCCTGAGTGGCATTTTTTTTTGCACTCACTGACTACTTATTCAGTTCAAAAGGACCTCGGAGGCTCAGAAAAAGTTGAGTGAGGGAGACCCAATAGACTAGAGGTTCTCAACATCGGGTACGCTGTGAAAATTTTTGGGCTACTCTGTGAGAGCTAGAACTAGTAACAAAGTAAAAATAACCATTGTTATACTATAACTATAGTTTTATCTATCTATACAACGGGTACGCCAGTTACATTAACATTTCCTGGGGGTACGTGAAGCATAAAAGATTGAGAACCACTGCACTAGACAGCTGTTTGAAGACTGGCAATTTTCCGTGAAGGCCATCCAGCATGCTTTTCAACATTGTGTTTTGAGAGGCAGTTTTTTGCACCCAATGGGCTAAGTGGCCAGGTCACAAGGACCCTGAGGGCTCAGAGAAGGTTCGATGTGGGGACCCAGTAGACAGCTGTTGGGAGACAGAAGGTAGCCTTCCATCAAGGCCATCCAGTTTCATCTTTAACGTGCACAGGAGTATGGTTCTTCCACACATGGGGTCATGGCTGAACGTCCCATCCGATGGACAGCGACCTTTCCAAGCCCATCGGTGTCCCCTACTGACCGACTGCAGGAAGGTTTTGCGGAGATAAATCTCAACGCTGACGAAGCTAGGACTCGAACTTGGGAACTGCAGATTACGAGCCTGACGCGCCACCGACTGAGCCACCGTCGCCCGAATTTTATCAGTTTTACTTGATTAAAAAAAAAATCTGTCACATTGGGGATTACAATAAATCTGCAAGGATCAGTAGGGGACACCGATGGGCTTGAAAAGGCCGCCGTCCGTCGGATGGGACGTTAAGCAGTGGCCCCGTGTGCAGGAGAGCCATACCCTGTGGACGTTAAAGAACACACTGGATGGCCTTGACAGGAGGCTACCATCTGTCTCCCAACAGCTGTTCCAGTGGGTCCCCTCCCCCAACCTTCTCTGAGCCTTCGGGGTCCTTGTGGCCTGGCCATTTAGCCCATGGTGTGCAAAAAAGTGCCGCTCAGAGGTAAAACAATCCAATCCGCAAGGACGCTCATCGCCTCTTATGAATATGATGATATGTAGCGAAAAGTGAATCAGCCACGCACCCATGGTTTTAGTTCCGAGAATTTCAGTTGGGTTTTCTAAAATAGTTGTCCCGTCGCCGTGTGGTTAGCGCGCTTGACTATTGGTCTAAAGGACCTGGGTTCGAGCCCCGGGTAAGGCATGGATGTATGTGTCGGTTTTCTGCTGAGGTCCTGCATCCTCACAGACATACTGTGGTACATTAAATGACAAGCTCCTGTCAGACCTCTGTGAGAAGCAGCTGCTTGAGGGGGGTATTCATTTATTTATTTACTGAAATATTCCACCTTACAGGAAAGGATATAATGATACTCTATACAAAATGAGATTTTATAGTTTTTTTTTAAACTATTTTTAGTTTAAAACAACATTCTAGCCCCATAAAATATCGGGCTAGAATAAAATTCTGCGAAGGAAACTGTTTTGGATTTCAAAGCAGGTAGAGAAGTTCGTGGCACGTGCTTGAAGTGAATAAAGTTCTTTGTTTATCTACTTTTTCACTCCTTGAAAGTGTTAATTCGAAAAAATGAATAGTTGGGAAAATATTTTTTTTAAGTGTTTATTAGAGCTTATAAAATAAAAAACTAAATACTCCTTTAAGCAGCTGCTTGCCACAGGTCTGACAGGAGCCTGTCAGTTTGTATACCATCAGCAGAAAAACAACACAAACATCCATGCCTTACCCAGGGCTCTTAGATCAATAGCCAAGCGCGCTAACCACTCGGCCATGGCACGGCAACATAAAAAATATTTGTCTTGTTTTGCTACAAATTTTCTTTTCTCACACCTTTCTGAAATAAGATGGCAGTTTGTTACACTCAGTGGAATAACACTTAACACTCTATCACCGAAATTGGGCCAGACTCATTTTCTAGGTTCGAGTCCCAAATGTGTTAGAGTTGAGATTTACCTCCGCAAACTCCATGCCGTTGGTTGGTAGGGGACCCAGACGGGCTTGGTAATGCCCGTCGTCCGTCGGATGAGACGTTAAGCCGTGGAACCGTGTTTGAGAGCGCCATTCATGTGCACGTTAAAGAGCACCTGGATTGCAGTGACGGGAGGCTACCATCTGTTTCCCAACAGCTATGCTGCGGGTACCTCTCCAAGGAGCTAAGAGGTCAATTCATTGTTACCAGCCGTCCCGTGGCCGAGTGGTTAGCGCGCTTGGCTAGTGATCTAAGGGACCTGGGTTCGAGCCCCGGATGAGGCATGGATATTTGATATGTTTTTCTGCTGAGGTCTTGCCATCCTCACAGACCTTCTACTATGGCATATAAACTGACAGGGTACTGTCAGACTTCTGTGGCAAGCAGCTGCTTGAGGGGGTATTTATTTTATTTATTTAATAGAAAAATGCGTTCACTTTCCACCACCAAAATTTAAACTTTCTAGCCTAAACTGGTGGCTTTTTTCTTTTTCAATACCAGTAAGAGGTAAATATGAGTATACAAATCATCCCTTTCCTAAGCAGATATTACCACCTTCAAATTATTCCCTGCCAACAGATGGCATCAATGGCGAATCAGCGAAAAATTGTGGGAATGCATATAATGTCACTTTACTAAAGCGATTTGTCTGTTTCTGATGATCTGGCGGACAGGACGCTTGCATGCTTCTGGTAGCCGTGGGTTCGATTCCCACTCAACAAAATAATTTTTTTCCACTAATAATTTCATGTGTTTCTTGTCTACAAAACTTTTTCCTCTGATACTTTATTACTTTAGTAAAAAGCACTTTCCAGCAAGGTATAGAAAAAAATAATACCGAAAAATTATTTACATTCTTTCACTTACAATGTGACAATGTTGTGCAAATCCATGTGTGAATGACTGCTGAACGTAAACTTGCTTACAATAATTCGGGAAAGGTTTAGACACATTATTTAAGGCAGGAAGATTTGCTGGTTATTTAAGTATATGCTCATTAATTCCAAAAATTCAAATTCTGAAATATTATTATTTATAATTCACTTTTAAATGAATCTATAATATGTAAAACAATATTCTTTCTTTTAGGCTGAAGAAATTTTCTAAAGTAAAGTATTGGGAAAATCAACATACTTAACCTGGAGCATACTTATTCTCACGAAATAGATTTCAACAATTTTCTCTAGAAGTAATAACATTTAAAAAGCAAGACTGTGATCATATTCTTCATTTGCAGAATTTCTTCCAAAATATTCTAAGCAAACAATGGCTACTATGAAATTACTTCAAGATATTGGTGCAGTGCAATTAGCAATTCAGATATGCAATCTTCCTGATGTTCAGAAAGAGATAGTTGCTGTTCAATATCATACTCACAGAAAGTTCAAAACCCATAATTATGATAAGTATGAAATGCTGATAAAGAAAGCAGCAATGTTAACAGAAGAGTTAGGTCTACCAGTACAGTTAAAAGAAAGAACGTTAACTTTTGTGGTGCCAATCGGAATTAGAATATTAAATTGGGTGAAATACCATGAGAGGAAGTTTGATATACCAAAAAGTTATATTTTCTCTTTTTTAAATAGTTCTCATTTTCATTCTTATGGATTGATTGATGAGAAGAAAATATCAGAAGAGATACTAAAAGACAAGAAATTGGACATGAAGAAGCGTTTGAAAATTGCCTGCTTTTATTGCCAAAAAGATGATATTATTTCTTTATACAGAGAAATGTCACAAGCACATTGGAAGATTTTTTATGATGCTGATTATCCAAATGAAACAAATTTGTTCGGTTTAGTAAAGTTTTGGTCATATTATCTACAGCGTAAAATTGATAAATTACGGGGGAATCTAGATATTAATGTATATGGCTTGGAGGTAGCTATTAAGGCTGGAAGTAAAATAGCAGTGGAGCATTTCTGGAAAAATCTGAGTGCAGAGAGAAAAAACAAACTTGTAATTGGTATTACAAGGTACACTGTTTCTATTGGAAGTGGACTTTTCTCTGCTCCAGATAGTTTCAAAGACATCTTTTTCTTTCTCTTTTCCCAGATGGAGCAGGGACAACAAATAGAATTCTTTAGGAAATATTTCGCTCAGGACAGTTATTATGATAGCCTATTACGATGGTTTTTAGATTGGCCATACCAAGACCATTTCATGAAAACTATTAGATTAGTATGGGATATTATCCCGAAAAAAGTTTATTCTAATATATTAGTAGAAATTAGCGATATTGTCAGATTTCAAAATATTACTCCAAACCTTAAAAGAGGAGATGAAGACACTTATGATTATGTGAAGGTTTTAAAGGAGTTTTGGTCTGAAAGCTCGGATTTCCTTAAAAGGTTCGCTTTTGGTGATTACGATATGATGTTGAGTGATTTGGATGAAACAGACTACGTTGCACATTTGTTTTTTAATCTGTTTTCATCAGAAAACTGTCCTGAACGTAATGACATTATCGAAACTATTTTTTCTAGTGCCGCTAGCGAAGAAAAAAAGAATCTTATCCTGTCTTCTAGGGGAAAATCTGTTTGTTCTATTTTAGGAAAAAGACAGCAATTGGAAACTTTGGACGAGTTTCTAATGAAGTGTTTGTCATGTGAAGAGAAAGTAAGGAAATTCAAGAGGAATTTTAAATTTACAAATGGTGATTTAGTCTGTGCCCATTTTGTAGGAAACGAAAATTATGACGCAGTTGTGTTCTTTATGAAATGGGCTGTTTCAACTGAAGAAGAGATGATTAAACTGAAAGAAAGAGTTTGTTCTTCAAGTTGTGTAAAACATGCATTTGTCAATTTAGTTTTATTAAAAGAAAGAGTTGAAATTGTCAACAGATTTCTCAATTGGTTTGTTCCTTCCGAGAAGATTACTAATTATAAGAGGGAGCTTATATTTAATAACGGTTTGGAATACGAATTTTCAAGTTTAGCAGAAAAGGACAAATTTGAATGTATTGAAATATTTCTCGAATGGGCTTGCGCCAATTATGCAGAAGAGGGTGTAGAGGTTAAGAAAGCGATTGCCTTTACGATGGGAAGCAAAATCTGTGAATCTTTAATATTCGACTGCAAGTGGGAAACGATAGAAAAATTTTTGACCTGGTGTTTTCAGTCTGAAGAAGAGGTTAACAAATTTAAGAAAAATACTTTACTTTCAGAATCAGGTTCAGAAATTTATCAACATTTGATTGCAATAAATAAAAAAATACAAGCTCAAATATTTTGCGAGTGGTTAGGTTTGTCAGCTGAAGAAATTACTCAATTAGAGAACGAAACATATTCTAATTTGGTTCCTCTACGAAGACTAATGGAATAGGGAACAACAATTTAATGGTATTTTGAAACCAGAGAAATTGTTCGATTATTAAATATATGCCAACATGAAAAAGGATATTTGTTTTCAGGAAATTATTTAGCAAATAAAAGTGTGAATATTTTTCCTTGGAAGACACATTTGAGAGTTCAGTCTGTATTTTATTCGTTGTATTGATGATAAATCAAACATTAATCAAAATTCCAAAAATATCTGTCACCTTTTCAAGCTAAGAATATTTTAATGTAAACTTTAGTCTGACTCTAAAAATATCGAAATAATGATTTCTTTTTTCAAATATGACTTGTGCTTTGCAGTTGTACTGAATAAAATGTAATCTCCGAAAGTTCTAATGATGTTTGTTGTTTCACATGCTTGAATTTTAGGGATCATCGAATTTTTGGGTCTTAATTTACACACTGTATACACTGTGTTGAAAAAAATGCCGGACACTTCCATGTGATGTGAATGGAAAGCCACTTTCAAACTCCCTAACACTGAAAATAAAACTTTTACGCCAAAACTGTTATTGGCGATAAATTGCAGATGTCACTCAAATCTCTCTAGATATATTTTCTACAATATTCGTTTAATATTTATAGAATGAATGGAAGCTGAAGCATTTATTTTCAACTTTTGACACTTGTGAAAAAATACTGCAATAGTTAAAGCACAACTCTTGTAAGAATTTGGTCACTAACATAAATATCTGAAGTTTGTATGACGATTTTTTAAGATTTCAATTTGGAGACAATGTGATGGTGTCGTCTGCTGTTAAATGGTCCCACTTCAATAACTCTTAAAATATTGATCGAAGATTGGTGAAAATCGACACTGTCACATTGCCTCTAATTTGAAGAAAACTTAAAAAAATGTCATACATACTTCAGATATTTATATTGGTGAACAAATTCTTACAAGAGTTGCGCTTTAACTATTGAAGTATTTTTTCACAAATGCCAAAGTTGAAGATAAATGTTTCAGCCTCCATTCATTCTTTAAATATTAAACGAATATTGCGGGAAATATATTTAGAGAGATTTCAGCGACATCTACAATTTATTGTCAATAACAGTTTTTGCGCAAAAGGTTTAATTTTAATGTTGGGGAGCTTTGAAAGTGGCTTTCCATTCATATAACATGGAAGTGTTCAGAAAATTTTTTTTTTACATAGTGTATAATTACTACCATGAAGAAGGAAAATTTATTCCACCCAATTTCGACATCCATTGGTGTACACAAAAACAGTGGATAGTGAAAAATGCAAAACAACAATTGACTCTCGACTTTTCTTGGGCATTGAAAACATTTCAACTTATAACTTAAGGCAAATCCAGAACTTTATTAAGAAGTAATATTACAATACTTTGGAATAATTAAAATTATTGTATTGTCAATTACAATAGCAGAAGGAAATTTTAAATTTTTTTTACTCATTAATAGGAAAAATTCGAGAAACTTAAGTATTCATCACTAACAATTAATATGGTAACCCCACCAGACTTGGAAAAAAAATTTGTTTTATCTTAAGTTTCTCGAATTTTTCGTATTAAAGGTTACATTGATTCTGAAATTTCTTCTGCTACGGTAACTGAAAATACTAATAGCGTTAATTGTTCCAAAGTATTGCCATATTGCTTCTTAATAAAATTCTAGATTTGCCCCAAGTTACATTGGTTGGTTTTTTGGGGTTCGGTTGTTGGGTTGTTTTACCTCTGAACGGCACTTTTTGCACACCATGGGCTAAATGGCCAGGTCACATGGACCACGAAGGCTCAGAGAAGGTTGGGGGAGGGAACCCACTGGAACAGCTGTTGGGAGACAGACGGTAGCCTCCCGTCAAGGCCATCCAGTGTGTTCTTTAACGTGCACAGGGTATGGCTCTCCCGCACACGGGGCCACGGCTTAACGTACCAACCGACGGACGGCGGCCTTTCCAAGACCATCGGTGTCCCCTACTGACCGTGGGCAGGGCGGAGAATTTTGCGGAGATAAATCTCAACGCTGACCCAGCTGGGACTCGAACCTGGGAACTACAGATTACGAGCCTGGCGTGCTACCGACTGAGCCACCCCCGCCCCATTTTTTGGGGTTTAATGGCGCATCGGCAACTAAAGCCATAATGCGCCAGACAAAACAAATAGTAAAAAACAGATAAAAAGCATGAAAACCCGCAACCAAAGCTAAAAGCAATATGCAAAATGAAAAAATACAAGACAAAGCCAATAAAGAGAGAACGCAAAAAGATCAACGAATGTAAAACCGGGAAAATGTAAAAATAATGCCCATATAAAAATAACAAGGGTAAAAGATTACAACCGGGTAAAATAGCCACAAAAAAGTAAAAAATCAAAGATATCAGTTAAAAGCGATTCATCTGATAAAAGTTGTCCGAGTGTAAATGGCTCGAACGTAAAATCATGAAAGGTAAAATACAAACGACGTTCTAAATCAGGGGTTCTCAACGTGGGGTACGCGGAAAAATTTTTTGTGTTACGCCGTGAGAGCTCAAAAGTCGCTAGATATAGTAACAAAGTCGCTACGTTGGCATTGTTATACTATAACTATAGTTTTATCTATCTACATAAGGGGTACGCCAGTTACATACACATTTCCAAGGGGTACGTGAAGCATAAAAGGTTGAGAACCACTTTGAATGAATGAATTAAAACATGTTTCACAGTTAAAACGTGTCACAAAATTCGCACTTGCGTTCGTCGTCCGCCCGAAGAAAAAGCGAATGACCAAAGTGGAACAGAGCAAGTACAACTTCCTCCTTGCTATTCCTGCTGTAACATGGCGGCCATGGTTTGATCTAAAAAAAAGCTTGTTCGTAAGCTGACCAAGATATCTGCCACTGTGCACGGAGCTCAATGGTAACCTCAAGTTATAAGTTGAAATATTTGCCAAAAAAAAGTTACGAATTAATTGGTCGTAGCATTTAATTTCGTGATTCAGGGAATATGGATAGTCTTCATCACCACCAATTGATATCGTAACCTCACCGGACTTGAAAAAAAAACATTTGTTTTAGACTCATTCCCCATTATATTCCCTGAATCACGAAATTAATTGCTACAACCAATGGAAGTCTCCCCTGAAATTAAAATTTTCCCTACCATATTAAAACACGCTTGTCATTTTATTCATCTTTTTTCTTTTCCAGGTAATTAAAATACGAAAAGGAAAAATCAAATGCAGTTTTTTTTTAGCATTTAAAGTATTGTGTGTACTGAAATTTTTTTGAGAAATGCCCAATCTATTGATCAACGTTAAAGTTTTGTTCAGAAGTTCCAATATGTACCAATACAGCGTAGTCGCATCTCACACGGGGGATAGGTTCTAAAGCCAGTGCCTCAAAATCTCTAAATTAGTCCATAGAGAATAAATGATATTTGTGTATACAGTATGTAATAAAGAGTACATACACAAAAAATATATATTTTACGGTATCTTAAGTACATAAAAAGAGAAATGGACGACTAGGAATTGGCTACATATGAGCTGCACTTTTTTCACCAAATCGACTAAACGGCTAGGTCACAATGACCCTGAGGACTCGGAGAATATTGGGAGACACATTGGACAGTTGTAAGAGATGGAAACTTCCCGTCAAGGCTTTTGTGGATTGTGGATTGTTTTACCTCTGAGCGGCACTTTTTTGCACACCATGGGCTAAATGGCCAGGTCACAAGGACCCCGAAGGTTCAGAGAAGGTTGGGGGAGGAGACCCACTGGAACAGCTGTTGGGAGACAGATGGTAGCCTCCCGTCAAGGCCATCCAGCGTGTTCTTTAGCGTGCACAGGGTATGGCTCTCCCTACTACGGGGCCACGGCTTAACGTCCCATCCGACGGACGGCGGCCTTTTCAAGCCCATCGGTGTCCCCTAATGACCGTGGGCAGGGCGGGGAATTTTGCGGAGATAAATCTCAACGCTGACCCAGTTGGGACTCGAACCTGGGAACTACAGATTACGAGCCTGGCGCGCTACCGACTGAGCCACCCCAGCCCCCTCCCGTCAAGGCCATCCAGCATATTCTTTAATGTGCAGTGTATGGCTCTACAAGAGTACATATAAAAAAAAAATAATAATTTTACGGTACCTTAAGTACATAAAAAGAGAAATGGACGACTAGGACTTGGCTACTTATGAGCTGCACTTTTTTCACAAAATCGACTAAACGGCTAGGTCACAATGACCCTGAGAATGTTGAGGGACACATTGGACTGCTGTAAGAGACGGAAACTTCCCGTCAAGGCCATCCAGCACATTCGTTAATGTGCAATGTATGGCTTTCCAGCACACGGAGTTGGGGGCTGTGTTGTTTTATCTCTGAGCAATACTTTTTAGTACACATTGGGATAAATGTCCAGGTCACAAGGATGGACCCTACTGACCGTGGGCAGGGCGGGGAAATTTTGCGTAGATAAATCTCAACGCTGACTCAGCTGGGACTCGAACCTGGGAACTACAGATTACGAGCCTGGCGCGCTACCGACTGAGCCACCCCCGCCCCAGCTCAGAGAAAGTAGGGAACCTACTGGAACAGTTGTTGGGAGAGAGATGGTAGCCTCCCATCAAGCTTGTTCTTTAGGGTGCACAGGGTATAGCACATTTTTGCCTACAATTGGCTAAATAGCCAGGTTACAAGGGATCACAGAAGGTAGGGGACCCAGTGTATCTACTGTTAGGAGACAGATTGTAATTTTCCTTTTAGGCCATCCAGCGTGTCTTACGTGCACAGGGTATGGCTCACCCGCACACGGCGAAGCGTTTTTTCCGAAATGGTAGGCGAGCTTCTCGCACTGACTGAGCTACCTGCCATTTAGGTATCGAGATTTGTAGCACTTTAGTGTCAAAAACATCACAACCACCGGATCTTTAACTCTTTAACGCCCATAATAATACAAAACTGCCGACGTTTTGAAATGGACTCGTTCAAATAGTGCTATTCCTTTGTCTTTAACACCTTCTACCCTTTTATGAAATTTCCTGGGCGTTAAATGCTTTCTTACCATTGGCTTGTGTTTCCGATTTCCAAATGTAAGAGGGGCCGGATCGCGCGCCAATTCCCCGCCCTGCCCACGGTCAGTAGGGGACACCGATGGGCTTGGAAAGGCCGTCGTCCGTCGGATGGGACATTAAGCCGTGGCCCCGTGTGCGGGAGAGACATACTCTGTGCACGTTAAAGAACACGCTGGATGGCCTTGACGGGAGGCTAACATCTGTCTCCCAAGAGCTGTTCTAGTGGGTCCCCTCCCCCAACCTTCTCTGAGCCTTCGAGGTCCATGTGACCTGGCCATTTAGCCCGTGGTGGGCTGTCTCCCAACAGCTGTTCCAGTGGGTCCCCTCCCCCAACCTTCTCTGAGCCTTCAGGGTCCATGTGACCTGGCCATTTAGCCCATGGTGTGCAAAAAAGTGCCGCTCAGAGGTAAAACAACCCAACCCAACTGTAGCCCGCCAGGCTCGTAATCTGTAGTTCCCAGGTCCGAGTCCCAGCTGGGTCAGCATTGAGATTTATCTCCGCAAAATTCCCCGCCCTGCCCACGGTCAGTAGGGGACACCGATGGGCTTGGAAAGTCCGCCGTCCGCCGGATGAGACGTTAAGCCGTGGCTCCGTGTGCGGGAGAGCCATACCCTGTGCACGTTAAAGAACACGCTGGATGGTCTTGACGGGAGGCTACCATCTGTCTCCCAACAGCTGTTCCAGTGGGTCCCCTCCCCCAACCTTCTCTGAGCCTTCAGGGTCCATGTGACCTGGCCATTTAGCCCATGGTGTGCAAAAAATGCCGCTCAGAGGTAAAACAACCCAACAAATCCAAATGTAAGTGCTGCTGAGCATGTATAGTTGATTTCGTGCATGTCAAATGCGCGTATGATTCGATTCCACTCTGAGATCATCTTGTCACTTAAAGAAAACAGTTTGATAGTAGATGAATAATTATTAGGTAGTATTTACACTTATAATATTTGGATATACACATAATTCAGTTTTTATACGGTAGATAAATTCCTGAAAAAACCGTACAACAAAAAATACAGTGCATATGAAAAAATAGAAGATTGTTTCCAGACGTGGAAATCCAGTGCAAATAATAAGTTGTTTTCACACGAATTATATCAAAATCTTTAATTAAATTTTATTTGATTTTTATTCATTTAAACACATCTTTTTATAAACTTATAAAGATAATTATATGCACATAGAGATAATTACCATTCATAAAGAGAATAATGTCACAAATTCAAAAATAAAATTTGGGTTGGGTTGTTTTACCCTTGAGCGGCACTTTTTTGCACACCATGGGCTAAATGGCCAGGTCACATGGACCCCGAAGGCTCAGAGAAGATTGGGGGAGGGGACCCACTGGAACAGCTGTTGGGAGACAGATAGTAGCCTCCCGTCAAGGCCATCCAGCGTGTTCTTTAACGTGCACAGGGTATGGCTCTCCCACACACGGGGCCACGGCTTAACGTCCCATCCGACGGACGGCGGCCTTTCCAAGCCCAGCGGTGTTCCCTACTGACCGTGGGCAGGGCGGGGAAATTTTGCGGAGATAAATCTCAACGCTGACCCAGCTGGGACTCGAACCTTGGAACTACAGATTACGAGCCTGGCGCGCTATCGACTGAGCCACCCCCGCCCCGTCAAAAAAAAAATATATGGCTTACATATGCTTATTAATTATATTTTATTCGTTGTCGCTTTCTGACAATAGACGCATTCGTTTGCATAAGACTGGAATTAAATCACTTTCATCGCTGTAAATATTTTGGTCGTGGCGTTCATACTCCAATGGTGAAATGTTCTCTGTTGCATGGGGAATCAAATTATCACTTGATTCAAGTGATTCTGAAGTTTGATTAGTTTTGACAAAGAAATCTGTAATCAATCGTTGAGACCTGCTTTGACTAAATCTTTGAATAATTCTTGATAATGCACCATAAATGACTTCAGTTCACGTTTAAACTGTTCAGCTCTTTCGACAATGGGATCATGTGCAAGAAAATGGTTTTCCAATTTACTAGTCATTTGAAAGAATTTCTTTAATTAAACCTGCAGTGACTGGAACCTCTTGAATATGAGTCTCAAGGACAACTTCTATTATTTCATCTTCGTTAAGAGCTTTGTCAACGAGCAATTCATCAATATCTGCAAACGATATATCATCGAATCCTTCTCCACCAATTGCATGTGCGAAATTAATATTAGGATATTCAGTCGTATTTGGGGATACAGGATCTTTGCTTTTTACACATTCTGGCCAAATTGGTTTCCAACATGACTGATACAATCTAAAATGGAAAATTTCTTCCACACATCAATAACTCTTAGTGTTTTATCCTTATATGGTTTATCGAAAATGAATGGGGATGTTCGTCTTAAATAGTAAGTTTTAAACGTGGCAATTTACTCTGGTCTAGTGGTTGTATTAAGGATGTCGTATTAGGCGGCAGAAAACAAAATTGGACATTGGGTGTTCCAAAACAGGATGGGTAGGGGAATTGTCTATAATCAATAAAACTTAAAATTCGAGATTTCTTTCCTTCAAATTGCATTTAACTTCTGGAACAAACCATTTATGGAACCATTCATTAAAAATTTCTTTCGTAGCCCAGGCTTTTTTGTTTGCCATCCAATACACTGGCAATTTGTTCAAAACTACACCTTCCATTGACCGTGGTTTTAGGGATCGATTGATGAGCAGCTGTTTTAACATACGATCTCCTGAAGCGTTGCTGCAAAATAGAATGTTCACACGATCCTTAGCTGTTTTTTTTTTGTGATTTTTCTACATACGTTCTACTCGGCAGTTTCATCTGCATTCCAAACTTGATCAGGAGTTTAACCACCATCTTCAATGATTTTGGCCAATTTTGGACAAAATTCTTTAGCAGCCGGAACATCTGCAGACGCAACTTCACCTTTTATCTTTACAATATGAAACGCGTGACTTTGAAGAAATCCTGCACGCCAACCTGTAGTTGCAGAAAATTCACAATTTTGTTTGACTGACGTGGTTGGAGCTGATGTGGTTGGTTCCATTTCTTGTATCTGCTTATATATTCGTAATGCATCTGTTTGATAGTATTTTCGTCTAGAGGTATTCTTTTTTGCGAGTTATTTTCTATCCACACTACTAGTGCCTTTTCCATCTTCACTTTTACAACATCTCTCGTATACGATGACGACTTAGCGATCAATTTTGTTCCAGAAAGCATAGATTTTCTAATAGCATCTTCATTTTTCTTGATGGCTTTTACAGTAACTTCGTTCAAACTAAAATATTTACCTATGGATGTTGAACCTTCTAAAGTTGCAACACGATCTAAAATTTGGATCTTAGTAGCCATAGTGATAGTTTTTGCTTTTGTAGAGTTGAATTATCCGACATCATGGTAATGCTTACGAAAAATATTTGAATTCTACTTAATGAAGTAGGTTTTGTATAATTTTTTCATAAAATAGAGAATAGAGAAAATTTGTGTAGTTTTTATTTTGGGGATTTTACTGCATAAAATATATATCTATAGTATATTTTCAAAGTTGAAACTACTTCAAAATATGTGACCATAAAAGCTGCATGTTTGTTATAAATTTAAATTCCAGGAATTTTTTCTTGAATAGGAATATTATTTTTATAGTTAAATTCAAATGGAGAATTTTTGAAAAGGCGCCGTTTGAACCGTGTTAGATCAAAATAAATCGTGTAAAAAGAGAATTGGGAATTTTTTCTCTAAACCGTGTTAAATCAAAATCGTGTAAAAACAGAATTTTTTTATCATTTACAGTATTAAGGATTATATTCTGGTAATAATCATTTTTTGCGTTTCTAATTTGATTTGTTAGATTATTTCTGAAATTTTTTATAAAATTGTGTCTTCTCTTGACTTAATTTACGTGTCTTATTCAATTTATAGATATTATCCCTGCTTGCGATTAAAACAATTTAAATCAAATCCTCAACATTTATTTTAACTGATGAATTAAGATAAATGTCACCATTTGACTTACTGTTAACTATATTTTTCAATTGAACTTCTCAGTGGCTTCAGGAACATTTCAAACCCTATATTAATATTATTTTGTTTCAATACCTCGTCCCAAGATTTATCTTGTAGAAATCAACGTAGTTTAATGATATTAATCCTGTTTAACAAATAAATATAACAGCATAACATTAACGCTTACATAATAATGATCTGATATTTCAATTTTAATTAAAACTGACAGGCTCCTGTCAGACCTCTGTGGCAAGCAGCTGCTTGAGGGGGTATTTAATTTTAGCCGTCCCATGGCCGAGTGGTTAGCGCGCTTGACTACTGATCTAAGGGACCTGGGTTCGAGCCCCGGATAAGGCATGGCTGTTTGTGTTGTTTTTCTGCTGAGGTCCTGCCATCCTCTCAGACCTACTATGGCATATAAACTGACAGGCTCCTGTCAGACCTCTGTGGCAAGCAGCTGCTTGAGGGGGTATTTTATTTTTTATTTATTTTATGTGATTTAATTTAAAATTTCTTGCATATAAATGGTGAAGACATGTTTTTGAGACTTCTATGGTATTTTCGTTATGACATACGACAAATCCATTCGATTTAATCATATGCAGAAAGTTTTTAGTTTGACATGGATTTGAAACGTCTATATTATGCCGTCTCGTGGCCGAGTGGTTAGCGCGCTTGGCTACTGATCTACGGGACCTGGGTTCGAGCCCTGGGTAAGGTATGGATGTTCGTGTCGTTTTTCTGTTGAGGTCCTGCCATCCTCTCAGACCTTCTACTATGGCATATAAACTGACAGGCTCCTGTCAGACCTCTGTGGCAAGCAGCTGCTTGAGGGGGTATTTATTTTTATTTATATTATGCCGTCCAGTGGCCGAGTGGTTAGCGCGCGCTACTGATCTACGGGACCTGGGTTCGAGCCCCGGGTAAAGCATGGATGTTCGTGTCGTTTTTCTGCTGAGGTCCTGCCATCCTCTCAGATCTTCTACTGTGGCATATAAACTGACAGGCTCCTGTCAGACCTCTGTGGCAAGCAGCTGCTTGAGGGGGTATTTATTTTTTATATTTAAATCTCTGTTAATATAGCCTCGTGTCAATATTTTCCAAGCAATTTCCTAGCTCCTCTGCAGATTTTTTGATATTCAGGGACTCATACAGACCAATTAAACTAATATTGATATATATTCTAAAAAAATTTCAACAAATTCGCTGTTGTAAAATATCCTGTCTTTCGTCTAGCAGCAAAGAAATATTTTATATACTATAATCCATGCTATCTGTTTTTTTTTTTATCAACCCTGCATTTGTAAAATATGGTATAATATTCCATATTCTCAATTTCGCAAAGTGATATTTCTTACTTTTTGACCCAAATTTGAATAATATCGGGTTTTAAATCAGTCACATTAGGAAAACCTATAAAGTGACGAAAAGTTTTTAATGGTTATTTTACTTCTTTTTTTAAAGTTTTTTTTTTTAAGGGTTTATTCTTCTAATATTACCTTGAATTATTCTCAGGCCATTATAAAATATAATAAATAAATACTCAACTGAAGCAGCTGCTTGCCACAAAGGTCAGTTTATATGCCACAGTAGGTCTGTGAGGATGGCAGGACCTCAGCAGAAAAAAGACGTGAACATCCATGCCTTAACCGGGGCTCGAACCCAGGTCCCTTAGATCAGTAGCCAAGCGTACTAACCTATTGGCCATTACCCCATAGATAGGGGGCGGGGGTGGCTCAGTCGGCAGCGCGCCAGGCTCATAATCTATACTTCCCAGATTCGAGTCCTAGCTGGATCAGAGTTGAGATTTATCTCCGGAAAATTCCACGCCCTGCCCACGGTCAGTAGGGGACACCGATGGGGCTTGGAAAGGCCGCCGTCCGTCGGATGGGACGTTAAGCCGTGGCCCCGTGTGTGGGAGAGCCATACCCTGTGCACGTTAAAGAACATGCTGGATGGCCTTTACCGGAGGCTACCATCTGTCTCCCAACAGCTGTTCCAGTGGGTTCCCTCCCCAACCTTCGGGGTCCATGTGACCCGGCCATTTAGCCCATGGTGTGCAAAAAAGTGCCGCTCAGAGTAAAACTCTGTCAGAGCAACCCGCTCAGAGCTCAAAAAAGTACCGCCCAACCCAACCGTCGGAAGCAACGTTAAGCCGTTTTCCCATGTGAAAGAGAGCCATACCCTCCACGTTAAACAACACACTAGATGGTCTTGACAGAAGGCTACCATCTGTCTCCCAACAATTATCCCAGTGGGTCCCCTCCCCCAAACTTCTCAGAAGTATGGGTCCTTGTGACCTGGCCATTGTGTGCAAAGAAAGTGATGCTCAGTGGTAAAATACCTAATGCAATCGAGCCGAAAAAGAATGCAAGACCTCATTTCCTTTGCATTATAACATTTTTCCCTTCGTTTTAGAGCATTTTAAATTAAAAACATGGGTGAATATATGCAAAAATGTTTCTCATTCTCAAGGGGGGGGGGGGTAGGCAAAAGAGCTGAAACCGTCCCCCATGATTCTGCTCTGATTACAGCTGATATCTAGCATTAGCAACTGGAAGAACTAAATCAAGCTTTAATTATAAAACATCCAACGTTGAGTTGTTTCACCTCTGAGAGGATTTTTTATTGCACACAATGGGATAAACGGCCAGGTCACAAGGACCCCGAATGCTCAGAGAAGGTTGAGGGAGGGGACCCACTGGAACAGCTGTTGGGAGATAGATGGCAGCCCTCATGAAAGCCATGCTGGGTTGGGTTGATTTTACCTATGAGCGGCACTTTTTTTGCCCGCAATCGGCTAAATGGCCAGGTCACAAAAACCTCGAAGACTCAGAGAAGGTTGGGAGAGGAGACCCACTGGAACAGCTGTTGGGAGACAGATGGTAGCCTCCCATCAAGGCCACGCAGAGTGTTCTTTAACGTACAGTCGCTCAATTAAATATCCGAACACTATGATTGATTACAGAATTCAGAAAAAATATCTGGCAACGTTTTTTTTTAGAAATTAGTGATCTGGCAACCTTCGTGTCACGTGACAATTTCTAAAAAAAAAAACTAATTTCTAAAAAAAATCGTTGCCAGATATTTTTTCTGAATTCTGTAATCAATCACAGTGTTCGGATACTTTTTTGAGCGACTGTACATACACAGCGTGTGGCTCTTCCGTACACTGAACCATGGCTTAATTAACCATCTGACGGACGGTGGTATTTCCTAGATCTTTATTTATTATTATTCAGTGCCAACTCTCCGTCAGCAGAAAATTATCTGAGTGATAAGGCACTTAAGCTTATTTCGGAAAGAAAGAACTGCAGGAATGCACTTAATCAATACCCTACTAGTCCTAATAGAAAGCATTACAGAGACCTTAATAAACTTGTAAAGGATCAGTTAGCTGCTGATAAGAATCTTTGGCTTGATGGTTTGGCTGACAAAGCCGAGGAAGCAGTTAGACAGCACAACAGCAGAGAGCTGTACCAGATAGTTAATGTTTTGTGTGGTAGAAAACGGACAGGCATACAAGGATTGAAGGATAAACAAGGTAAGGTTATAGAAGGGGAGGATTCTGTCATGGCTAGGTGGGCTGAGCATTTCAGTGATGTTCTAAACAATGTAGTTAGTTCTACTCCCATTGTTTGCAATGACGATAGATGCATTGGTGGCTTTAATGTTGGCCCTCTAACACAATCTGAAGTTATTTTGGCTGTTTCTAAACTTAAACTTCATAAATCCCCAGGGGTAGATGAAATTACTACGGAAATGCTTAGAGCTGGGAATGTTTCGGTTACCACTTGGATGACTGAAATTCTGAATATCTTTTATGATAAAGGCATGGTTCCTAAAGATTTTACCAGAGCTATTGTTATCCCTGTTTTCAAAAAAGGTGATCGCAGTTCTTGTGATAACTATAGGGGTATCAGCCTACTCTATGTTCCAGGTAAAGTTCTTTCCATGATTGTGCTTAATAGAATTAAGAATCTGGTTGAGTCAATTGCGTGATGAGCAATGTGGATTCAGAAGTGGTAGGGGATGTGTGGATCAGATATTTTCACTTAGGCAGATTCTTGAGAAATGTTTAGAATTTCAGAAACCTTTGGTTGCTAGCTTTGTTGATTTCAAAAAAGCTTTCGACTCTGTTGATCGTCATAATTTGTGGTTGATTGTGAGATCATATGGTATACCAGACAAGTTAGTTAACATTATGAAAGCTCTCTATAATAACACTGAGTCGTGTGTGAGAGTTGGTAAGGCTTGTAGAAATTGGTTTAGCATTACTTCTGCTGTTCGACAAGGGTGCATTTTGTATCCTTTTCTCTTTAGCTTGGTTATTGATTATGTTATGCAAAATTCACTTCAAGGGAAAGATTTTGGCCTTAAATGGGCTGGTGATACGAAAATTTCTGATTTAGATTATGCTGATGATTTAGCCCTTTTGGCAAATGATGTTGATGAGATGAACTGTTTCATTCGAGCTATTGATGAGACTGGTAGTAGAGTAGGTTTGGTTATAAACAGAGAGAAAACTAAAGTGATGAAATTGTTCAGGCAGGCTGTGATTTAGTTAATCTGAATGGTTGCAGGCTTGAGCAGGTGTCACAGTTTAATTATCTTGGGAGCTATGTAACTGATAATGGTGATGTGCGGCATGAGATTAACAGGCGAATAGGGATTGCTGCCGGGACTTTTAAGAATCTATGGAGAGTGTGGAGAAATAGGCGTATACACCTAAAGACTAAAATTAGACTGTATAATAGTTTGGTTCTTTCTAGGGTTAGTTATGGTAGTGAAACTTGGACACTTTGTAAACAAGATAACAGAAAACTAGATGCTTTTGATTCCAGATGCTTACGCAGTATCTTGGGCATTAGGTGGTTCAACTTTGTAACTAATGATGAGGTTAGGAAAAGGAGTTTGCAACCTTCTTTAAGCAGCATATTGTGCAGAGAGAGACTCCGTTGGTTTGGCCATGTTGCCCGTATGAATAATTATAGATTGGCGAATAGGGTTATGAACAGTGTGCCTAAAGGCCTCAGAAGGAGGGGGAGACCTAGGATGCGGTGGGCAGACAATGTCAAACAGGACCTTGTTAGAATTGGTGTGCAGTGGCTAGATGCAGTAGATGTAGCTCAGGATAGATTTGCTTGGAGAACTAAATTGCACGGTCTGGTTGGACCTCCGTAGCCCATGGCTGCTTGAGGATGATGATGATGATATAACTCTGGGCTACGATAAAATAAAAATGGTTTTCAGATTCAAAAAAAAAATGTTATAACAGATTACGAACAGTCTTTATGAAAGTGATACATAAATTATATTATTACGTGGAAGAGAATATAGCTTTAGTTCTCTGTACGTTGGATTGTAACTAAGTTTTATATTGCTTTTTAAAACCTTTCGTGCATTTATTTGTTAAATAGGTTTCGAAAATTCATATATTCTTTCGCATAGCCACTACATGAAAACATTTTATTTTTGTTTCCTACTGCCACACATGAATATGAAAATAGTCGGTTTGTTTCCTACTGCCACATATTTATATGAAAATATTCTGTTTTGTTTCCTACTGCCACATATTTATATGAAAATATTCTGTTTTGTTTCCTACTGCCACATATTTATATGAAAATATTCTGTTTTTGTTTCTTACTGCCAAACATGAATAAGAATATATTGTTTTTGTTTCCTACTGCCACATATTTATATGAAAATATTCTGTTTTGTTTCCTACTGCCACATATTTATATGAAAACATTGTTTTTGTTTCCTACTACCACACATGAATATGAAAATATTCTGTTTTGTTTCCTACTACCACATATTTATATGAAATTATTCTGCTTTTGTTTCCTACTGCCACACATGAAAAAGAAATATTGTTTTTGTTTCGTAGTGCCACGCATGAGTATGAAAAATATTCTGTTTTGTTTCCTACTGCCACATATTTATATGAAAATATTCTGTTTTTGTTTCCTACTGCCACACATGAATAAGAATATATTGTTTTTGTTTCCTACTGCCACATATTTATATGAAAATATTCTGTTTTGTTTCCTACTGCCACATATTTATATGAAAACATTGTTTTTGTTTCCTACTACCACACATGAATATGAAAATATTCTGTTTTGTTTCCTACTACCACATATTTATATGAAAGTATTATGTTTTTGTTTCCTACTGCCACATATGAATAAGAAATATTGTTTTTGTTTCCTAGTGCCACGCATGAGTATGAAAATATTCTGTTTTGTTTCCTACTGCCACATATTTATATGAAAATATTCTGTTTTTGTTTCCTACTGCCAAACAAGAATAAGAATATATTGTTTTTGTTTCCTACTACCACATATTTATATGAAAGTATTCTGTTTTTGTTTCCTACTGCCACACATGAATAAGAAAACATTGTTTTTGTTTCCTACTACCACACATGAATATGAAAACATTCTGTTTTGTTTCCTACTACCACATATTTATATGAAAGTATTCTGCTTTTGTTTCCTACTGCCACACATGAATAAGAAAACATTGTTTTTATTTCCCACTGCCACACATGAATATGAAAATATCTTGTTTTTGTTTCCTACTGCTACACATGAATATGAAAACATTCTGTTTGTTTCCTACTGCCATATATTTACATGAAAATATTCTGTTTTGTTTCCTACTGCCACATATTTATATGAAAATATTCTGTTTTGTTTCTTACTGCCACATATTTATATGAAAACATTGTTTCCTACTACCACACATGAATATGAAAACATTCTGTTTTGTTTCCTACCACACATGAATATGAAAACATTCTTTTTTGTTTCCTACTACCGCATATTTATATGAAAATATTCTGTTTTTGTTTCCTACTGCCACACATGAATAAGAAACATTGTTTTTATTTCCCACTGCCACACATGAATATGAAAATATCCTGTTTTTGTTTCCTAATGATACACATGAATATGAAAACATTGTTTTTGTTTCCTACTACCACGCATGAATATGAAATTATTCTGTTTTGTTTCCTACTGCCACATATTTATATGAAAATATTCTGTTTTGTTTCTTACTGCCACACATGAATATGAAAATATTCTATTTTGTTTCCTACTGCCACATATTTATATGAAAATATTCTGTTTTGTTTCCTACTGCTACACATGAATATGAAAATATTCTGTTTTGTTTCCTACTGCCATATATTTATATGAAAATATTCTGTTTTGTTTCCTATTGCCACATATTTATATGAAAACATTGTTTTTTTTTCCTTCTACTACACATGAATATGAAAACATTCTGTTTTGTTTCTTACTACCACACATGAATATGAAAATGTTCTGTTTTGTTTCCTACTATCACATATTTATACGAAAATATTCTGTTTTTGTTTCCTACTGCCACACATGAATATGAAAACATTGTTTCTGTTTCCTACTACTGCACATGAATATGAAAACATTCTGTTGTGTTTCCTACTGCCACACATGAATATGAAAATATTCTGTTTTTGTTTCCTACTGCCACACATCAATATGAAAATATTCTGTTTTGTTTCCTACTGCCACATATTTATATGAAAATATTGTTTTTGTTTCCTACTGCCACACATGAATATGAAAACATTGTTTTTGTTTCCTACTGCCACGCATGAATATGAAAATATTCTGTTTTGTTTCCTACTGCCACATATTTATATGAAAATATTCTGTTTTTGTTTCCTACTGCCACACATGAATATGAAAACATTGTTTTTGTTTCCTACTGCCACACATGAATATGAAAACATTGTTTTTGTTTCCTACTGCCACACATGAATATGAAAATATTCTGTTTTGTTTCCTACTACCACATATTTATATGAAAATATTGTTTTTGTTTCCTACAGCCATATATTTATATGAAAATATTCTGTTTTTGTTTCCTACTGCCACATATTTATATGAAAATATTCTGTTTTTGTTTCCTACTGCCACACATCAATATGAAAATATTCTGTTTTGTTTCCTACTGCCACACATGAATATGAAAATATTCTGTTTTGTTTCCTACTACCACATATTTATATGAAAATATTCTGATTTTGTTTCCTACTGCCACACATCAATACGAAAATATTCTGTTTTGTTTCCTACTGCCACACATGAATATGAAAATATTCTGTTTTGTTTCCTACTGCAATATATTTATATGAGAATATTTTGTTTTTGTTTCCTACTGCCACACATGAATATGAAAACATTGTTTTTGTTTCTTACTACCAGATATTTATATGAAAATATTCTGTTTTTGTTTCCTACTGCCACATATTTATATGAAAATATTCTGTTTTGTTTCCTACTGCCACATATTTATATGAAAATATTCTGTTTTGTTTCCTACTGCCACACATGAATATGAAAATATTCTGTTTTGTTTCCTACTGCCACATATTTATATGAAAATATTCTGTTTTAGTTTCCTACTGCCACACATCAAAATGAAAATATTCTGTTTTGTTTCCTACTGCCATATATTTATATGAAAATATTCTCTTGTTTCTTACTACCAGATATTTATATGAAAATATTCTGTTTTTGTTTCCTACTGCCACATATTTATATGAAAATATTCTGTTTTGTTTCCTACTGCCACACATGAATATGATAATATTCTGTTTTGTTTCCTACTGCCATATATTTATATGAAAATATTTTGTTTTTGTTTCCTACTGCCACACATCAATATGAAAATATTCTGTTTTGTTTCCTACTGCCACATATTTATATGAAAATATTCTGTCTTGTTTCTTACTACCAAATATTTATATGAAAATATTCTGTTTTTGTTTCCTACTGCCACACACGAATATGAAAACATTGTTTTTGTTTCCTACTGCCACGTATGAATATGAAAACATTCTGTTTTGTTTCCTACTACCACATATTTATATGAAAATATTCTGTTTTTGTTTCCTACTGCCACACGTGAATAAGCAAACATTGTTTTTGTGTCCTACTGCCACACATGAATATGAAAACACTGTTTTTGTTTCCTACTGCCACGCATGAATATGAAAATATTCTGTTTTGTTTCCTACTGCCACATATTTATATGAAAATATTCTGTTTTTGTTTCCTACTGCCACACATGAATATGAAAACATTGTTTTTGTTTCCTACTGCCACACATGAATATGAAAACATTGTTTTTGTTTCCTACTGCCACACATGAATATGAAAATATTCTGTTTTGTTTCCTACTACCACATATTTATATGAAAATATTGTTTTTGTTTCCTACAGCCATATATTTATATGAAAATATTCTGTTTTTGTTTCCTACTGCCACATATTTATATGAAAATATTCTGTTTTTGTTTCCTACTGCCACACATCAATATGAAAATATTCTGTTTTGTTTCCTACTGCCACACATGAATATGAAAATATTCTGTTTTGTTTCCTACTACCACATATTTATATGAAAATATTCTGATTTTGTTTCCTACTGCCACACATCAATACGAAAATATTCTGTTTTGTTTCCTACTGCCACACATGAATATGAAAATATTCTGTTTTGTTTCCTACTGCAATATATTTATATGAGAATATTTTGTTTTTGTTTCCTACTGCCACACATGAATATGAAAACATTGTTTTTGTTTCTTACTACCATATATTTATATGAAAATATTCTGTTTTTGTTTCCTACTGCCATATATTTATATGAAAATATTCTGTTTTTGTTTCCTACTGCCACATATTTATATGAAAATATTCTGTTTTTGTTTCCTACTGCCACACATCAAAATGAAAATATTCTGTTTTGTTTCCTACTGCCATATATTTATATGAAAATATTCTGTCTTGTTTCTTACTACCAGATATTTATATGAAAATATTCTGTTTTTGTTTCCTACTGCCACATATTTATATGAAAATATTCTGTTTTGTTTCCTACTGCCACATATTTATATGAAAATATTCTGTTTTGTTTCCTACTGCCACACATGAATATGAAAATATTCTGTTTTGTTTCCTACTGCCATATATTTATATGAAAATATTTTGTTTTTGTTTCCTACTGCCACACATCAATATGAAAATATTCTGTTTTGTTTCCTACTGCCACATATTTATATGAAAATATTCTGTCTTGTTTCTTACTACCAAATATTTATATGAAAATATTCTGTTTTTGTTTCCTACTGCCACACACGAATATGAAAACATTGTTTTTGTTTCCTACTGCCACGTATGAATATGAAAACATTCTGTTTTGTTTCCTACTACCACATATTTATATGAAAATATTCTGTTTTTGTTTCCTACTGCCACACGTGAATAAGCAAACATTGTTTTTGTGTCCTACTGCCACACATGACTATGAAAACATTCTATTTTGTTTCTTACTACCACATATTTATATGAAAATATTCTGTTTTTGTTTCCTACTGCCACACATGAATAAGAATATATTGTTTTTGTTTCCTACTGCCACATATTTATATGAAAATATTCTGTTTTGTTTCCTACTGCCACATATTTATATGAAAACATTGTTTTTGTTTCCTACTACCACACATGAATATGAAAATATTCTGTTTTGTTTCCTACTACCACATATTTATATGAAAGTATTATGTTTTCGTTTCCTACTTCCACACATGAATACGAAAAATCATTTATTTCCTATTATCACATATGTATAAGAAAACATTGTTTTGTTTCAAATTGATTTTGGTGGGCGAATTGTAATATCAGAAAGCAATTCTTCTTCTAAACGCTCAAGTTCTTCAGCAGACAGACTTAAGTGTCTGCATGGCCTTCCAGGTACACTCCTATCAATTCCTTCAATCGAAGTGGGATGAACAATTCGTGGTCCTAAAAGAGCGATCCTCTTGTTAAACTCGATAACCTCTTTTAGGGTAGGAAAACACCAAAATGTAAAGTTATTAAACACATCCCATCTGTTCTTTGATGACAAATATTGGTAAATCTCCATACCCATTTTAGAAGATAACGTTTCCTTTAGCTGCGCAACATCTTCAGAACTGGCGCCACACCATATGACGAACTTCTGTATAAATTCAATTCTGTTCTCATTTACTAAAATAGCAAATTTTTCCATCGGACCATTAAAAAATATCTCCCTTTTAAAATTCGCGATTTTTTGCTTCGAAAAAAGTAACCACTCAAGAAATTTGTTGGCTAAAGCTTCTTTTCTTTTAAGCAAAACTAAATCTGCGAAAGCATGTTTTACGTGTTCACTATGACACATTTTATCCTTCAATTGAATTATTTCCACTTTAGATAAAAAAGTCCATTTCATAAAGGATTCAGCTGCAGCGTAATTCCCATTTTTTATAAAAGAGGCACATACCGAATCAGCCTGTGAAAAAACAAAATTTCGCTTGAATTCCCATCTTTTCTTTTTGCATGACAAACACTTTATTAAAAATCCATTCAGTGTTTTCCATTTCTCCCTTTCTGCTAAATTTGAGCAAATTCTTTTCCCACTTTCACAAAGGATTCTTTCTTTTTCCTCATTAGTGGCAATGTAAAAAATGGATCCGATGACTTCATCCACTTCAGAAGAAATGTCTTCAGAAGAAAACAAATTAAACAACAGTTCTGTGATTTTATGATTTTCTTGAAAATCAATACTAATGAAGAGCAGATCGAACGGTGATTTTCCACTTAAAGCATACCTCTTATATCCATTCGGACTTTCAAACCAAAATTCCTTTAAAAGCTTCCGATAATTATAAGTGTTCTCATCCCCTTTTCGAAAATCTATAGTATTATTTTGAAACTGAATGATTTTGCTAATTTCTACTAATAATTCTAAGTAATCTGCCATTGTTAGAGAAGCCCATATTAATCTTACAGTTTCCATAAAATAGTCTTGGTATGGCCAATCTAAAAAACCTCTTAATATTTTGGAACACTTAGCATTTGTAGTGTAGTTTCTAAAGAAATCAATTTTTTGATTGTTTTCCATTTGAGAAAAGAAAAAAAAGAAGATATTTTCGAAACGTTCACTTGGTGATCTCAATTCGATATTGTATGTTCGACTTTGAAAAAACACAGTGTTCCTTCCAGCGTTTACTACAATTTCGTGTTTTGATCTTGCATCTAATTTCCCCCAGAAGTATTCCACTGCTCTGATACTTCCACTTTTAATCGCTTTAACAAGTCCATAGACATTAAGATCTTGATTCCTTTTCAATTTATCTATTTTCCCTTCCAAATAATATGACCAAAACTTTACCAATTCGATCTGACGAATTTTATTTGGATTTTCCGCATCGTAAAAATCATTTCGATCTTCTTGCGAAAGCTGTCTGTATAGAGAAGCAATGTCATCTATATGGCAATAAAAGCAGGCAATTTTGTATCGCTGCTTGATGTCCAATTCCTCATCTTTTAGCAGAACTTCTGCTACTTTCCCCTCATCAATAAATCCATGTGAATGAAAGAGAGAAATGTTTAAGAATTTTGAAATATAACTCTGGGACAAGTCAAAATTCTTTTCATGGTATTTCGCCCAATTTAATATCCTAATTCCAATCCGTACCACAAAACTTAACGTTTTCTCTTTTGATTCCTTCGGTAGACAAAACTTTTCTGCTTCAATTGCAGCTTTTCTCATCAGTGCACCAATCCAATAGTTTCTAAATTCTTTCCCATTTACTTCACTTTTGTTATTTATTGGGTAAATAACTGACCCAGGCTGAATAAGTATCTCTTTCTTAACATTAGCGATATTGCATATTTGAGTTGCTAATTGCACTGCACCAATATCTTGAAGTGATTTCATAGTGGCCATTTTTTCCTCAGAATACTGTGGAAGGAAATCAGCAAAGGAACAACTTAGAATACTGAAAATATATTGAAAGCATTCAAAGTAATTGTTACTAATTACGCGTCGCGTCGGTAGTTTTGTGGAAAATTCCTGAAGCCTGTTTCGTGAGAATAAGAAACTTCCAGGACAGTGTGTTGATTTCTTCAATTCTCTCCTTCCCAAATTATCTTCAGCCTGAAAGAGAAAATATCGTTTTACACTGATGGATATGACAGAGGAAACATCATTTTTAACTGATAGATATGGAAAAGAAAAATATTGTTGTACACTGATGGATATGAAAGAGAAAAACATCGTTTTACGCTGATGGATATGAAAGAGTAAATATTGTTGTTCACTGATGGATATGAAAGAGAAAAACATCGTTTTACGCTGATGGATATGAAAGAGTAAATATTGTTGTACACTGATGGATATGAAAGAGAAAAACATCGTTTTATGCTGATGGATATGAAAGAGTAAATATTGTTGTACACTGATGGATATGAAAGAGAAAAACATCGTTTTACGCTGATGGATATGAAAGAGTAAATATTGTTGTACACTGATGGATATGAAAGAGAAAAACATCGTTTTATGCTGATGGATATGAAAGAGTAAATATTGTTGTACACTGATGGATATGAAAGAGAAAAACATTGTTGTACACTGATGGATATGACAGAGGTAACATCATTTTTAACTGATAGATATGGAAAAGAAAAATATTGTTGTACACTGATGGATATGAAAGAGAAAAACGTCATTTTACGCTGATGGATATGAAAGAGCAAATATTGTTGTACAGTGATGGATATGAAAGAGAAAAACATCGTTTTACACTGATGGATATGAAAGAGAACATATTGATTTACACTGAAGGATATGAAAGAATAAATATAATTTTTAATTGGTGGATATGAAAGAGAAAACATTATATTACACTGATGGATATGAAAGACAAAAACTTTGTTTTAGACTGAGAGATATGAAAGAGAAAGCATCGTATTAACTGATGGATATGAAAGAGAAAAACATTGTTTTACATTGATGGATATGAAAGGAAAAACATCGTTTTACACTGAGAGATATGAAAGAGAAAAACGTCGTTTTACACCGATGGATATGAAAGAGAAAAACATCGTTTTACACTGAAGGATATGAAAGATAAAAATGTTATTTCAGACTGATGAATATGTGAAAGAGAAAATATTGTTGTACACTAACGGATATGAAAGAGAAAAACGTCATTTTACACTGATAGATATGAAAGGGAAAACATCGTTTTACACTGAAGGATATGAAAGAATAAATATCATTTTTAACTGATAGATATGAAAGAGAAAACATCATATTACACTGATGGATATGAAAGGAAAAAAAACGTCATTTTAGACTGATGGATATGAAAGAGAAAATATAGTTGTAAATTCATGAATATGAAAGAGAAAAACATCGTTTTACACTGATAGATATGAAAGGGAAAGCATATTACACTGATGGATATGAAACAGAAAAACGTCGTTTCAGACTAATAGATATAAAAGAGAAAATATTGTTGTACAATGATGGATATGAAAGAGAAACATAATTTTACACTGGTGGATATGAAAGAGAACATGTAGTTGTATACTGATGGATATGAAAGAGAAAATATCATATTACACTGATGGATAGGAAAGAGAAAAACATCGTTTTACACTGAAGGATACGAAAGAGTAAATATCATTTTTAACTGATAGATATGAAAAAGCAAGCATCATATTACACTGATGGATATGAAAGAATAAATATTGTTGTACATTAAATTTTGATGGACATTAAAGAGAAAAACATCGTTTTATACTGATCGATGAGACAGAGAAAACATTGTTATACACTGAATTATGTGAAAGAAAAACATAATTTTACACTGGTAGATATAAAAAAGAAAATATTGTTTTAAACTGATGGATATGAAAGACAAAAATATCATTTTGCACTGATGGCTATGAAAGAGAAAATATCATTTTACATGAGGATGTGAAAGAGAAAATATCGCTTTACACTGATGGATATGGATGGGTTGGGTTGTTTTACCTCTGAGTGGCACTATTTTGCACACCATGGGCTAAATGGCCAGGTCACAAGAACACTGAAGGCTCAGAGAAGGTTGGGGGAGGGGACCCACTGGAACAATTGTTGGGAGACAGATGGTAGCCTCCCTTCAAGGCCATCCAGCATGTTCTTTAACGTGCACAGGGTATGACTCTCCCGCACACGAAGACACGGCTTAATGTCCCATCCGACGAACAACGGCCTTTCAAAACCCATGAGTATCCCTTACTGACTGTGGGCAGGGTGGGAGTTTTTGCGGAGATAAGTCTGAACGCTGACCCAGCTGGGACTCTAATCTGAGAACTATAGATTACGAGCCTGGGGCGCTACCAACTGAGCCACCCCAGCCCCATGTATATGGATGGATATATGCATTTGATAGTACATAATAGAGAATAAGGTAAATATTGAAAAGGAATTTCGATGATAATATCAATAATATTCGATGAGAATTGAATTAAAAGAATTTACAATACATAAGAAATTTCTGATGTATATAATAGCTTTCAGTAGTGTGCAATTTATGCAATAGCAACTGAAAATGCTGTAATGGATGCAAAACATTGCAAAAAAGAATCCTGTTGTATTTAGCTGTTTCTTCTGCTTTGTCAACCAAGATTCTTAGATCTGTTAGCTGCTCTTAATTGATCCTCTACACAATTATTAAGTTCTCTCATGCTTTCCATTAAAACTATTAGGATGTTGACTCATATTTTTTCTGCAATTCACTCTTTCAGAAATAAGCTCCTTAGTCTTTTCACTCAAACAACTTTTTCTCTGTTCTTCTTTACACAAATAAATTGCTTTTTAATCTTTACTTGCTCTTTTTAGCCACCATTTTCTTAAAACTAACAGTTTATGAAAAGATAGAAATAAATTTTAATAAAATCTCTTAACTCTATATACATCATCACATGAAATTTTTAAAAATATTTTTGTGTAGAATAACGGACAGAAAAAGGTTGAGAGTAAAGGTACTCTAACCGTTATATTCACATGAGGTGTCTGAGAAATTGATATCTTGTAGGTAATGTACCTTTTTTCAAGAATGATCTTAAAACAATTTTAAGCAATTAAATATCTTCAATATCACTGTAAATTCTGGGGCGGGGGGTGGCTCAGTCAGTAGTGTGCCAGGCTTGTAATCTGTAGTTCCCAGGTTCGAGTCCCAGCTGGGTCAGCGTTGAGATTGATCTCCGCAAAATTCCCCATCCTGCCGATGGTCAGTAGGGGACACCGATGGGGTTGGAAAGACCGCCGTCCATCGGATGGGAAGTTAAGCTGTGGACCTGTGTGCGGGAGAGCCATTCCATGTGCACATTAAGGAACACGCTGGATGGCCTTGACGCGAGACTATCATCTCTTTTCCAACAGCTGTTCCAATGGGTCCCCCCTCCCAACCTTCTCTGAGCCTTCGGTGTCCTTGTCACCTGGCCATTTAGCCCATGGTGTGAAAAAAAGTGACTCTCAGAAGTAAAACAACCCAACTGTAAATTCCACAATTTCAATGCAGATTTGTATTTTGAAACCAATTCTACTGAGAAAGTCTAAAGACTTTACATGCACTTAGCTCACAGGAGTTGAGTGTTCGATTCAGGATTAGTTTTTCAACTTAAAGTATTGAAGGAATCATAATTGGAAGCGTCTGGTTTGGGAGAGTAAGATATCAGACTTGAAAATTTTTGTCACTTCCAGAGAGATGCAAGTACAAGTCCCATCTGGACCAGAGTTGAGATTTTTCTCCATAAAACCTAACACCCTGCCCTTGGTCAGTAGGGCACACTGATCGGTTTGAAAAGGTAACTGTCCATCAGCTGGGATGAAAAGCTGTTGGCCTGTGTGTGGAAGAGCCATACCCTGTGTGCATTAAAGAACACACTGGATGGCCTTCATGGAGGCTTCCATCTGTCTCTTAACAATTGTCCAGTGGTTGCCATCACCCAACTGTCTCCGAAACCTTGGAGTCCTTGTGACCTGGCCTTTTAGCTCATTGTGTGCAAAAAAAGTGTGGCTCAGAGGTAAAACAACCCAATGTGAAAACATGCTGGATGTCCTTGATGGGAGGCTATCATCAAACTCTTAACAACTGTGCAGTGGTTCTCATCCTCCAACTTTCTCTGAACCCTAGGGGTCCTCGTGACCTTGCCATTTTGCCCATTGTGTGCAGAAAAGTGCCACTCACAGGTAAAACAACCCATCATTAAAGAACACACAGGATGGCCTTCACAAGAGGTTACCATCAGTCTCTTAACAACTGTCTAGTGAGTCTCCTCCCCCAACTTCTTCTGAGCCCTCAGAGTCCTTGTGACATGTCCATTTAGCCCATGGTGTGAAAAAAAACACTGCTCAGAGGTAAAACAACCCAACTGAAATCACTCTTACAAATCAGATGTTGCCAATTACAAGTCCTTCACAAAAGTTGAAAAACTAACTTTAAATCAAACACTCGGTAAGACTTTTGACCAATTAATTAATGAAGTAGGTGCCAGAAAATGAACTAAGTGTCCCTATGAACCTCTCTATGAACTAGGTGCCCAAAAACAATATTGATTTTACGACAGGAATCCACATTGTAATTGCAGAATTTACCCTGAAATTGTAGATATTAAATTATATTTAATGCTTCTCTTACAGTATACCTCATGTCATATTGTTAATTGCAAGGAAAAATGCTCAAAATGACTGGTAGAAATTGGATATTATTGAGTTGGGTTGTTTTACCTCAGAGTGGTATATTTTTTGCACACAATGGCAAGGTCACAAGGACCTCGAGGCTTCAGAGAAGATTGGATAGATGGGACCCACTGGATATCTGTTAGTGTTGAGTTGTTTTACCTTAGAGCGGCATATTTTTTGCACACAATAGGCTAAATTGCCAGGTCAGAAGGACCTTGAGGCTTCAGAGAAGATTGGATAGATGGGACCCACTGGATATCTGTTAATGTTGAGTTGTTTTACCTTAGAGCGGCATATTTTTTGCACACAATAGGCTAAATTGGCAGGTCAGAAGGACCTTGAGGGTTCAGAGAAGGTTGGGAGGATGGAACCCACTGGATATCTGTTAGTGTTGAGTTGTTTTACCTTAGAGCGGCATATTTTTTGCGCACAATAGGCTAAATTGCCAGGTCAGAAGGACATTGAGGGTTCAGAGAAGGTTGGGAGGATGGAACCCACTGGATATCTGTTAGTGTTGAGTTGTTTTACCTTAGAGCGGCATATTTTTTGCGCACAATAGTAATAAATTTTTTTTTTTGCGCACAATTTTTTGCGCACAATAGTAAATAAATTGCCAGGTCAGAAGGACCTTGAGGGTTCAGAGAAGGTTGGGGAGATGGAACCCACTGGATACTTGTTGGGTTGTTTTACCTATGAGCAACATTTTTGTTGTACACAATGGGCTAATGGTTAAGCCATAAGGTTGGGAAGATGGGACCCACTGGATAGTTGTTAGGGTTGGGATATTTTACCTCTGAGCAGCACTTTTTTTGCTCACAATAGGATAAATGGACATGTCACAAGGACCTCAAGGGTTCAGAGGAGGTTAGGGAGATGGGATCCACTGGACAGCTGTGAAGGTTGGGTTGTTTTACCTCTGAGAGGTACTTTTTTGCACACAAAGGGCTAAATAGCCAGGTCATAAGAATGTTGAAGGTTCAGAGAAGATGGGACTCACTGAATATCAGTTTGGGTTGGGTTGTTTTACCTCTGACTGGCACTTTTTTACACACAATGGACTAAATGTCCAGATGACAAGGATCTCGAGTGTTCAGAGAAGGTTGCAAAGGTGGGACCCACTGGATAGCTGTTGGGTTGCTTTCCCTATGATCAACACTTTTTTTGCACACAATGGGCTAAATGGCCAGGTCACAAGAACCTCGACTGTTCAGAGAAGGTCAGGAAGATGTGACCCACTAGATAGCTGTTAGGCTTGTGTTGTTTTCCCTAAGAGCAATGCTTTTTTGCACACAATGGGCTAAATGGCTAGGTCACAAGGAATTCGAGGGTTCAGAGAAGATGGAACCTACTGGTAGCTCTTTGGTTTTGGTTGATTTACCTCTTAGCAGCACTTTTTTTGCACACAATGGGCTAAATAGCAGGTCACAAGGAGCTCGAGGGTTCAGATAAGGTTGGGAAGATGGGACCCACTGGATATCTGTTAGTATTGAGTTGTTTTACCTTAGAGCGGCATATTTTTTGCACACAATAGGTTAAATTGCCAGGTCAGAAGGACCTTGAGGGTTCAGAGAAGGTTGGGGAGATGGAACACACTGGATATCTGTTAATGTTGAGTTGTTTTACCTTAGAGCAGCATATTTTTTGCACACAATAGGTTAAATTGCCAGGTCAGAAGGACCTTGAGGGTTCAGAGAAGGTTGGGAAGATGGAACCCACTGGATATCTGTTAGTGTTGAGTTGTTTTACCTTAGAGCGGCATATTTTTTGCACACAATAGGCTAAATTGCCAGGTCAGAAGGACCTTGATGGTTCAGAGAAGGTTGGGGAGATGGGACCCACTGGATATCTGTTAGTGTTGAGTTGTTTTACCTTAGAGTGGCATATTTTTTGCACACAATAGGCTAAATTGCCAGGTCAGAAGGACCTTGAGGGTTCAGAGAAGGTTGGGAAGATGGAACCCACTGGATATCTGTTAGTGTTGAGTTGTTTTACCTTAGAGCGGCATATTTTTTGTGCACAATAGGCTAAATTGCCAGGTCAGAAGGACCTTGAGGGTTCAGAGAAGGTTGGGAAGATGGAACCCACTGGATATCTGTTAGTGTTGAGTTGTTTTACCTTAGAGCGGCATATTTTTTGTGCACAATAGGCTAAATTGCCAGGTCAGAAGGACCTTGAGGGTTCAGAGAAGGTTGGGGAGATGGGACCCACTGGATACTTGTTGGGTTGTTTTACCTATGAGCAGCACTTTTGTTGCACAGAATGGGCTAATGGTCAAGCCATAAAACACGAGGGTTGAGAGAAGGTTGGGAAGATGGAACCCACTGGATAGTTGCTAGGGATGGGTTATTTTACCTCTGAGCAGCACTTTTTTTGCTCACAATAGGATAAATGGCCATGTCACAAGAACCTTAAGGGTTCAGAGGAGGTTAGGGAGATGGGATCCACTGGACAGCTGTGAAGGTTGGGTTGTTTTACCTCTGAGAGGTACTTTTTTGCACACAAAGGGCTAAATAGCCAGGTCATAAGAATGTTGAGGGTTCAGAGAAGATGGGACTAACTGAATATCAGTTTGGGTTGGGTTGTTTTACCTCTGATTGGCACTTTTTTGCACACAATGGACTAAATGTCCAGATGAAAGGATCTCGAGTGTTCAGAGAAGGTTGCAAAGGTGGGACCCACTGGATAGCTGTTGGGTTGTTTTCCTATGATCAACACTTTTTTTGCAAACAATGGGCTAAATGGCCAGGTCACAAGAACCTCGACTGTTCAGAGAAGGTCAGGAAGATGTGACCCACTAGATAGCTGTTAGGCTTGTGTTGTTTTCCCCAAGAGCAATGCTTTTTTGCACACAAGGGGCTAAATGGCTAGGTCACAAGGACTTCGAGGTTTCAGAGAAGATGGAACCCACTAGATAGCTCTTTGGTTTTGGTTGATTTACCTCTTAGAAGGCCTTTTTTTGCACACAATGGGCCAAATAGCAGGTCACAAGGAGCTCGAGTGTTCAGATAAGGTTGGGAAGATGGGACCCACTGGATATCTGTTAGTATTGAGTTGTTTTACCTTAGAGCGGCATATTTTTTGCCCACAATAGGTTAAATTGCCAGGTCAGAAGAACCTTGAGGGTTCAGAGAAGGTTGGGGAGATGGAACCCACTGGATATCTGTTAGTGTTGAGTTGTTTTACCTTAGAGCGGCATATTTTTTGCACACAATAGGCTAAATTGCAGGTCAGAAGGACCTTGAGGGTTCAGAGAAGGTTGGGGAGATGGGACCCACTGGATACTTGTTGGGTTGTTTTACCTATGAGCAGCACTTTTGTTGCACAGAATGGGCTAATGGTCAAGCCATAAAACACGAGGGTTGAGAGAAGGTTGGGAAGATGGAACCCACTGGATAGTTTCTAGAGTTGGGTTATTTTACCTCTGAGCAGCACTTTTTTTGCTCACAATAGGATAAATGACCATGTCACAAGAACCTTAAGGGTTCAGAGGAGGTTAGGGAGATGGGATCCACTGGACAGCTGTGAAGGTTGGGTTGTTTTACCTCTGAGAGGTACTTTTTTGCACACAAAGGGCTAAATAGCCAGGTCATAAGAATGTTGAGGGTTCAGAGAAGATGGGACTAACTGAATATCAGTTTGGGTTGGGTTGTTTTACCTCTGATTGGCACTTTTTTGCACACAATGGACTAAATGTCCAGATGAAAGGATCTCGAGTGTTCAGAGAAGGTTGCAAAGGTGGGACCCACTGGATAGCTGTTGGGTTGTTTTCCTATGATCAACACTTTTTTTGCAAACAATGGGCTAAATGGCCAGGTCACAAGAACCTCGACTGTTCAGAGAAGGTCAGGAAGATGTGACCCACTAGATAGCTGTTAGGCTTGTGTTGTTTTCCCCAAGAGCAATGCTTTTTTGCACACAAGGGGCTAAATGGCTAGGTCACAAGGACTTCGAGGTTTCAGAGAAGATGGAACCCACTAGATAGCTCTTTGGTTTTGGTTGATTTACCTCTTAGAAGGCCTTTTTTTGCACACAATGGGCCAAATAGCAGGTCACAAGGAGCTCGAGTGTTCAGATAAGGTTGGGAAGATGGGACCCACTGGATATCTGTTAGTATTGAGTTGTTTTACCTTAGAGCGGCATATTTTTTGCCCACAATAGGTTAAATTGCCAGGTCAGAAGAACCTTGAGGGTTCAGAGAAGGTTGGGGAGATGGAACCCACTGGATATCTGTTAGTGTTGAGTTGTTTTACCTTAGAGCGGCATATTTTTTGCACACAATAGGCTAAATTGCAGGTCAGAAGGACCTTGAGGGTTCAGAGAAGGTTGGGGAGATGGGACCCACTGGATACTTGTTGGGTTGTTTTACCTATGAGCAGCACTTTTGTTGCACAGAATGGGCTAATGGTCAAGCCATAAAACACGAGGGTTGAGAGAAGGTTGGGAAGATGGAACCCACTGGATAGTTTCTAGAGTTGGGTTATTTTACCTCTGAGCAGCACTTTTTTTGCTCACAATAGGATAAATGACCATGTCACAAGAACCTTAAGGGTTCAGAGGAGGTTAGGGAGATGGGATCCACTGGACAGCTGTGAAGGTTGGGTTGTTTTACCTCTGAGAGGTACTTTTTTGCACACAAAGGGCTAAATAGCCAGGTCATAAGAATGTTGAGGGTTCAGAGAAGATGGGACTAACTGAATATCAGTTTGGGTTGGGTTGTTTTACCTCTGACTGGCACTTTTTTGCACACAATGGACTAAATGTCCAGATGACAAGGATCTTGAGTGTTCAGAGAAGGTTGCAAAGGTGGGACCCACTGGATGCTGTTGGGTTGTTTTCCCTATGATCAACACTTTTTTTGCACACAATGGGCTAAATGGCCAGGTCACAAGAACCTCGACTGTTCAGAGAAGGTCAGGAAGATGTGACCCACTAGATAGCTGTTAGGCTTGTGTTGTTTTCCCCAAGAGCAATGCTTTTTTGCACACAAGGGTCTAAATGGCTAGGCCACAAGGACTTCGAGGGTTCAGAGAAGATGGAACCCACTGGATAGCTGTTAGGCTTGTGTTGTTTCCCCCAAGAGCAATGCTTTTTTTGCACACAATGGGCTAAATGGCTAGGTCACAAGGACTTCGAGGGTTCAGAGAAGATGGAACCCACTAGATAGCTGTTAGGCTTGTGTTGTTTTCCCCAAGAGCAATGCTTTTTTGCACACAAGGGGCGAAATGGCTAGGTCACAAGGACTTCGAGGTTTCAGAGAAGATGGAACCCACTGGATAGCTCTTTGGTTTTGGTTGATTTACCTCTTAGCAGCACTTTTTTTGCACACAATGGGCTAAATAGCAGGTCACAAGGAGCTCGAGTGTTCAGATAAGGTTGAGAAGATGGGACCCACTGGATATCTGTTAGGGATGGGTTTTTTTTACCTCTGAGATGCAATTTTTTCACACAATGGGCTAAATGGCGAGATCAGAACAACCTCTAGGGTTCAAGTAAGGTTGATAAGATGGGACCCGCAGATTGCTGTTAGGATTGTTTTTTTTTACCTCAGAGTGGCACTTTTTTTGCACACAATGGGGTAAATGGCAAGGTCACAAGGACCTCGAGGGTTCAGAGAAGATGGGACCCACTGGATAGTTGTTTGGGTTGGGTTGATTTACCTCTTAGCAGCACTTTTTTTGCACACAGTGGGCTAATGGTCAAGCCACAAAGAACTTGTTGGTTCAGAGAAGGTAAGATGGGACCCATTGGATAGCTGCTACAGTTTGGTTGTTACCTCTAAGTGTCACTTTTTTGCACACAGTGAGATAAATGGGCAGGTCACAAGGACCTTGAGGGTTCAGAGAATTTGTGGAATATGGGATCTACTGGGTAGTTGCTAGAGTTGGGTTGTTTTACATCTGAGCATTTTTGTTTGCACTCAATGGACTAAAAGGCTAGGTGACAAGGACCATGAGGGTTCAGACAAGGTTGGGAAGATGGGATCGACTGGAGAGCTGTTAGAGTTGGGTTGTTTTACATCTTAGTCTCACTTTTTTTGCACTCAATGTGCTAAATGGGCAGGTCACAAGGACGTCAAGGGTTCAGAGAAGATTGGGAAGATGTCACCTACTGGATAGCTGCTAGAGTTGGGCTGTTTTATCTCTGAGCTCACTTTTTTGCACTCAATGTGCTAAATGGCCAGGTCATAAGGACCTTGAGCATTGAGAGAAGGTTGGGACCCACTGGATAGCTGTTAGGGTTGGGTTGATTTACCTCTAGGCATAACTTTTTTGTACTCAGTGGGTTAAATGGCTAAATCACAAGGACCTCAAGGGTTCAGAGAAAGTTAGGAAGATGGGACCCACTGGATAGCTCTTAGAGTTGGGTTGTTTTATCTCTGGGCATCACTTTTTTTGCACTCAATGGGCTAAATGACTAGATCACAAGGACCTCAAGGGTTCAGAGAAGGTTGGGAGGATGGGACACTCTGGATAGCTGTTAGGATTGTGTTGTTTTACTCTGAATGCTGCATTTTTGAACATAATGGGCTACATGGCTAGATCACAAAGACCTTGAGGGTTCAGAGAATGTTCGGAAGATGGGACCCACTGGATATCTGATAGGGTTGGGTTGTTTTACTGCTGAGCTCACCTTTTTTTGCACACAATGGGATAAATGTCCAGGTGATGTGGACCCTGAAAGTTCAGGGAAATCTGGGAGAGTGTACCCACTGAAGAGCTGTTAGGAGACATATGGTAGCCTCCTATCAAGGCCATCCAGAATATTCTTTATCATCCAGAGGGTATGGTTCTCCTGAGTAAGGACCACAACTTAACACCCCATTCAGAGAGTGTACCCACTGAAGAGCTGTTAGGAGACATATGGTAGCCTCCTATCAAGGCCATCCAGAATATTCTTTATCATCCAGAGGGTATGGTTCTCCTGAGTAAGGACCACAACTTAACACCCCATTCAACAGACAGTGATGTTTCGAAGCCCACAAGTGTCCCCTACTGAGGACATGGGGGAGAGAGTTTTTGTGGTGATAAATCTCAATGCTGGCCCAGCTGGTACGCGAACCTGCAAACTGCAGATTACAAACCTGGCGTGCTAGTGACCCCCACTCCCAAAACACAAGTGATATCTATTGAAGGCAGTTTTGTTAGTGCATCACTAATGCAAAGCATACGTAAATTGATATGCCGAAATACGTACACAAAGAAAGAATGCAAACTGACCATTCTTATTAATTAGTTAGCAACAGCTGGCAATTTACTGGCCAATCTTAATTAATTAGTCAACTACTGTTGGCAATTTATTAGACATATTAATTAGTCAGTCACCATTGGCAATTAACAGGACATTTTTTTAAATTAGACATATAAATACAGCATAATAATGTGTAAGTCATATTTGATGAGGTATTGATATACGTAGTACCTTCAAAGTAACTAGTGATATATTTTTATTATTCTTTCAATTTTATTAATACTCCTTCAAGCAGATTCTTGCCACAGAGGTATAACAGGAGCCTGTCAGTTTAATACCCAATAGTTGAAGGCCTGTGAGGAGGCAGGACCTCAGCAGAAAAACAACACAAGCATCCATGCCTTACAGGGTTTGAACTCAGGTCCCTTAGATCAGTGGTTAGAACAAAAATGTTCCTAGAATGTGCATGTCTTGGCACTTGCCTGGATAGTTCTTAAAGATATCTCCAACTGGAATCAAAATAGAATTACCAGATGCCAGTGTTCTAAAAGGAGGACAGAAAAAGTAGAAATTTCAGACATGCTTTCAATTTATGAAATAAGTTTTTTTTTCCTACCAAGCTTTATTTCAAATACTAACTAGGAGTTTAGTGAGAAAAAGATATAATTCTTATTATTCAATACACCTTGAAATATATGACATGCCAGTTTGTATTTGTACTTGATAAGCAATCAGTGGTTATTTGGTCTTAAGTCTGTTTTGGTCTTAAATCTGCTGCTGCAGGAGCAAACTTCATGTGTTTCTATTAACTATAACTGAAAGAGTGGCCAGCAGTAACTTCAGTCTTGCTAGAGCAGAAGTCTCAAAATTATTCTCTTAAAATTTTCCGTTAGCCTGAAGGGCTGATTATGTTTATGCTAACTTTTTACATTTTAATTTCCTTAATAATATGCTTCATATTAAAAATTATAAAACCATTTGTAAATGATAAGACTTTTTAAATGCAAAACTTCCATTTCAAGCTTACAAAAACTAATAAATTTTAGTGAATTTCAATATAATTCATTTAAACACCTAACATATGGCCAAATATTGGTTAAAAAATTTGGTAAAAATAAACACATTTAATAAACTAGCTTTATTTTATATTTATAAATTTTACAAATTTCAAAGAGTTAAAATTAAAAAAAAAATGTAGAATATACAGGATTCTTTTTTTATTTGTAAGAAAATAATTATTAATATTTTCTGGCCAGACAATTGGGCATGGTTTATCACACCAAATTATCAATATTAGGAAAAATGTCCTTGGCACATTTAACTTTTAAAACTGACAACAAATGAGTGTCACTTGTTCCTTTCCAGAAATTTTATGTGTTCCATATATTTCCCAATGTAATAATAGGAAAATCCTTTGTACAATAAATTTAATTCTAGAAATGCTTTATTTTAAAATATTTCTTCACAAACCTTTTTTTTTTTATATCTCCTACAGTATATTATTTTATGGTTAACAGAAAATTAGATTACAGTCAAGTGTTCAAGAAATTTAAAAAAGAAAAATAGAAAAAAAATGAGTGCCATAATTTAAAACATGCTATGATTTTATATAAAAAGGACATTCCAATATATATTTCAAAACTCCTTGAGGGCATGTCCTCCTTTTAGAAGATGTTGCCGAGTGGTTAGCACACTTGGCTACTGATCTAAGGTACCTGGGTTCGAGCCTTGCGTAAGGTTGGGACGTTTGCATTGTTTTTCTGCTGAGGTTCCGCCATTATATCACACTTTCTAATAGGGCATATAAACTGACATTCTGTGGCAAGCAGCTGCTTGAAAGGATTTTTATGTTTATTTTAGAGGACCCTAGTCAAAAACGGCTTCTTGAGGCAATCTATGGTGTAAGGTTCAACATCAGTGATAGAGAATGATTGTTCAGTGACCTGTAAGCTCAGAAGTCAGAATACCTGAGAAGTTATCAGGTCTTGGGTTCTGATCCCACCCTTCTAAAGACAATTTTCCTTCTATACCTTAGTTACCACGTGTCTAAATACAGCATTTATAGTGTGTAAATATAGGCACTAGGCAGAAAAATAGACACAGTTATATGTTATCTCAATAGAAAAATCGTATTCACAACTGAATAACTTCAATATGATTTTTAATGAAAAATGTGTCTAAAGATATATTAAAGATCTGAATCAAGTCTTGAATTTAAACAATATTTATTTATTACTCAAAGAATAATGAAAGATGGAATATTTAAGAGGCCACAAAAAATTGATCCCAAAATTTAATTAAAACTTTAAAACCTGTAGAGCGTAGGGTGCAATGAATCCAGTACTCTAGTAGATAGGTTGTTTCACTTTTATGCTAAATTTTTTATGTAGCTACATGATGGCAAATATTTATTTGGTTTAATTTATTTTGATATAGAATTCTGTTTTTTTATATTTAATACTGAAAATGAAGCTTATATAAATGTATAAAGATATATATGCTTTTATTTACAAATGTTCTGTGAATTTGTTTTATCACATTCCATAGTGTTCCACAAATTTTTTAAAATCATGTTCCATAGTATTCCTCAAATTTTTAAAACCACATTCCATATTATTCCTCAAAATTTTTAAAATCACATTCCATATTATTCCTCAAATTTTTTAAAATCACATTCCATATTATTCCTCAAAATTTTTAAAATCACATTCCGTATTTTTCCACAAATTTTTTTAAATCACATTCCATAGTGTTCCTCAAAATTTTTAAAATCGCATTCCATATTGTTCCTCAATTTTTTTAAAAACACATTCCATGTTATTCCTCAAATTTTTTAAAATCACATTCCATATTATTCCTCAAATTTTTTAAATCACATTCCATAGTGTTTCTCAAAATTTTTAAAATCACATTCCATATTATTCCTCAAAATTTTCAAAATCACATTCCATAATATTCCTCAAATTTTTTAAAATCACATTCCATATTTTTCCTCAAAATTTTTTAAATCACATTCCATATTATTCCTCAATTTTTTTAAAATCACATTCCATATTATTCCTCAAATTTTTTAAAATCACATTCCATATTATTCCTCAAATTTTTTAACTTGCATTCCATGGTGTTCCACATATTTTTAAAATCGCATTACAGTGTTCCCATATTTTTAAACTCGCTATCCAATGTTCCACCCCTTTTTTTTAACATTTATACATTCCATAGTATTCCTTGATTTTTTAAAATTGCATTTCATAATGTTCCTCAATTTTTTTTGTATCACATTCCGTGGTGTTCCCCCAACTTTTTAAAATCGCATTCCATTTAATGTTCCGTGACACAAAAACGTTGAAAAACACTGCTGTGGACAAAGACAAGGTGAAAATAAAACATTTTACCCGTTTCGAAAATTAATTAAAATGGCTCTTATCAACGCATATAAATAATAGTTATGGTGCACTTAAAACTAGATCAATATTATAAATATCGAAATTTTCATTACGTATGTAAGAAATATGCGAAACGTCGCTTTTCATACAACTGTCCACGGGCAATAGACATGATGTCAATTAGGCCTAACAAGTCCATAATTTGCTTCACCTGAACTTGCATCTTCAAAAACACATTTCCATTAAGAAATATATCACGGTTCATTACAATTTATTATTAATATATATTACAAAACAAAACATCTCAGGGTTGTTGGTTTGCTTTAACTCTGAGCGGCACTTTTTTTGCACACAATGGGCTAAATGTCCAGGTCACAAGAACCCTGAAACTGCATAGAGAGGTGGGGGTGGCAGTCTGTAGCGCACCAAGCTCATAATCTGTAGTTCCCAGATTCGAGTCCCAGCTGGACCAGAGTTGAGATTAACTCCTTCCCGCATTGCCCAAGAGTCAGTAGAGGACACCGATGGGCTTGGAAACGCCGCCATCCCTCGGATGGGACGTTCAGCCTTCGCTTCGTGTACTCGAGAGACCCTTTGCACGTTAAAGAACACGCTTTTGCACGTTAAAGAACACGCTAGATGACCTTGACGGAAGGCTACCATCTGTCTCCCAATAGCTGTCCCAATGGGTCCTCTCCCCCAACCTTCTCTGATCCTTCGGGGTCCTTGTGATCTGGACAGTTAGTCCATTGTGTTCAAAAGATTTCCGCTCTGACGAAACTGCATATTATGAACCGCCCCCACTCCAAACATCGCAGTTGTTCATTGTTTATACATATAAAGACAAAAATTATAGAGAAATCCCAGATAATATCGAACATTTCGGCTCAAAATGGAATACTTGAACTCTGTGCACAATCCGCTTAGGGACAACCGGCGATAGCCACAAGGGCAACACATTTACTTTTAAAAATCCGCCATTTACAACTCAAAATAGAAGAATTCTTACCTCTCGAAAACATTCCAATTTTCAACAGAAACAAAGGGACAACCGGCGATAGCCACAAGGGCAACACATTTACTTTTAAAAATCCGCCATTTACAACTCAAAATAGAAGAATTCTTACCTCTCGAAAACATTCCAATTTTCAACAGAAACAAAGACCCTTGATTGTTCTTGTTGCTTCGTTCCTGCAGTAAACAGAGAGACTGCAATCATGTGATCTTCGGTTCAAAGTTGAAGTCACTAATGGAAGAAAACAAACGTGTTCCAGATCGGAAATGGTGTGAGCCAATCTGAGCAGGGATACGGCGATCGTAGGGGGACCAAGGCACGCCTGGGGCAGTATACGTTTCGGGGATGGACGCGACCAATGGCGGGGGAAAGGACGTTCTCCAATCTCGGGGACAAAAAGCAACTGACCGTGTGGCATGCAGCTGATTGGCTCGAGGTTACAAGAATTCTGAGCAGCCGTTAGGGGCAACTTTGCTACTAGCAGTAAGTGCCCCACATCAGAGATTATTTGTATCCGTTATCAATTAAAAAAACGAGACAATATTTTCACTTTTGTCTGTCCGTTTGTTGATATTAAACTTCTTTCTTTTTAGGGAGTAACTAATTTTTTTTTTCAGCAAATTATTTTAGTGCTAGATATTTCTGTGGTGGAAACTAGATGCTTTTGATTCCAGATGCTTTCGCAGTATCTTGGGCATTAGGTGGTTCAACTTTGTAACTAATGATGAGGTTAGGCAAAGGAGTTTGCAACCTCCTTTAAGCAGCATATTGTGCAGAGAGAGACTCCGTTGGTTTGGCAATGTTGCCCGTATGAATAATTATAGATTGGCGAATAGGGTTATGAACAGTGTGCCTAAGGGCCTCAGAAAGAAGGGGAGACCTAGGATGCGGTGGGCAGACAATATCAAACAGGACCTTGTTAGAATTGGTGTGCAGTGGCCAGATGCAGTAGATGTAGCTCAGGATAGGTTGGGTTGTTTTACCTCTGAGCGGCACTTTTTTGCACACAATGGGCTAAATGGCCAGGTCACGTGGACCCCGAAGGCTCAGAGAAGGTTGGGGGAGGGGACCCACTGGAACAGCTGTTGGGAGACAGATGGTAGCCTCCTGTCAAGGCCATCCAGCGTGTTCTTTAACGTGCACAGGGTATGGCTCTCCCGCACACGGGCCACGGCTTAACGTCCCATCCGACGGACGGCGGCCTTTCCAAGCCCATCGGTGTCCCCTACTGACCGTGGGCTGGGCGGGGAATTTTGCGGAGATAAATCTCAACGCTGACCTAGCTGGGACTCGAACCTGGGAACTACAGATTACGAGCCTGGCGCGCTACCGACTGAGCCACCCCCGCCCCAGCTCAGGACAGACTTGTTTGGAGAACTAAATTGCATGGTCTGGTTGGACCTCCATAGCCCATGGATGCTTGAGGATGATAATGATGATGATGATGAATAGGGTTATGAAGAGTGTGCCTAAAGGCGTCAGAAAGAAGGAGAGACCTAGGATGCGGTGGGCAGACAATGTCAAACAGGACTTGTTAGAATTGGTGTGCAGTGCCCAGATGCTGTAGATGTAGCTCAGGATAGACTTGCTTGGAGAACTCAATTGCACGGTCTGGATGGACCTCCGTAGCCCATGGCTGCTTGAGGATGATGATGATTTCTGTGGTGGAGTGTGAATGCCGTCCATGTTCGTGTTGACAGCAATAAATTGTCCTCTTACACTCAGGAAAGTGGTCGGCACAAATGAAAAGGGTACTAAATATGGAATATGCTAAATTTTCACGAAATGTTGCATGTGATCTGCTTTTCGTAGAAATTTAAATTTCATTGCAAAACTTTCAAAGATTATTGCAAGTGATCTGCTTTTCGTAGAAATTTCAAATTTCATTGCAAAACTCAACGAATATTGCAAGTGATCTGCTGTTGGTAGAAATTACAAAATTTATTGCAAAACTCAACGAATATTGGGAAGTGATCTGCTTTTGGTAGAAATTACAAAATTCATTGCAAAACTCAACGAATATTGGAAGTGATCTGCTTTTGGTAGAAATTTCAAATTTCATTGCAAAGCTTTCAACGAATATTGCAAGTGATCTACTTTTCGTAAAAATTTCAAATTTCATTGGAAAACCTTCAACGAATATTGCAAGTGATCTGCTTTTGGTACAAATTTCAAATTTATTGCAACACATTCAACGAATATTGCAAACGATGTGCTTTTGGTAGAAATTTAAATTTCATTGCAAAATCTTTCAAGGAATATTGCAAGTGATCTGCTTTTCGTAGAAATTTCAAATTTCATTGCAAAACTCAACGAATATTGCAAGTGATATGCTTTTGGTAGAAATTTCATTGCAACATTTTCAACGAATATTGCAAGAGATCTGCTTTTGGCAGAAATTTCAAATTTCATTGCAAGTGAAGGGGGAAAATAGGGGGAAAATAATGTTAAATCTATGAAATTTTGGTGCATTTTTAAAATTTTTTTTAAATGTCTCTAGACAGAGGGGAAATGTTATACAATAATGGAAATCAAGTCAATCCTCCCTTTTAATCTTATTTCAAATCTGGACAGTATATAAATGCTAATAAAAAATTGCTATTTGCGTTTTCTCATCATCCATTAGTGAGAATTGGAACTATTAAAAAAGAACAAAATTCGGTAAATGAAAAACTTCATTCTCTTTCAAAACAAGATTATTGCATTCGTCATAAATGCTCTTCTAGTTTTAACATAATTGAAGGTTTATACTCTCATTGCGTTGTTAATAAACAAATATCAGCCAGGATCGTAATCTGTAGTTCCCAGGTTCGAGTCCTAGCTGGGTCGCATTGAGATTTATCTCCGCAAAAATTCCCCGCCCTGCCCACGGTCAGTAGGGGACACCGATGGGCTTGGAAAGGCCGCCGTCCGTTGGTTGGGACGTTAAGTCGTGGCCCCGTGTGCGGGAGAGCCATATCCTGTTAAAGAACATGCTGGATGACCTTGACGGGAGGCTACCATCTGTCTCCCAACAGCTGTTCCACTGGGTCCCCTCCCCCAACCTTCTCTGAGCCTTCGGGGTCCATGTGACCTGGCCATTTAGCCCATGGTGTGCAAAAAAGTGCCGCTCAGAGGTAAAACAACACAACAACCCAACCCAACAAATATCTGTATTCGCATCAAGCGATGCAGCTAGTCTGCAGAAAACAGAATAAACAATTTCAGTATTCATTTGGATCTCTTAGTCTCTAATAACAAATTTAAAAGGTAATAGAAAAAATATCGTAATTTTTTTTTTATATAAATTTCTCCCTAATCACCTGTTTACCTGATCTCCGCAAAATTTCCCCGCCCTGCCCACGGTCAGTAGGGGACACCGATGGCATGGAAAGGCCGCCGCCAGTCGGATGGGACATCAAGCCGTGGCTCCGTCTGCGAGAGAGCCATACCCTGTGCACGTTAAAGAACACGCTGGAAGGCATTAACGGGAAGCTACTATCTGTCTCCCAACAGCTGTTCCAGTGGGTCCCCTCTCCCAACACTCGCTGAGCCTTCGGGGTCCATGTGACCATTTAGCCCATGGTATGCAAAAATGTGCCGCTCAGAGGTAAAACAACCCACCCAAGCTGGATGGCCTTGATGGGAGACTATCATTTGTCTACCAAGAACTGTCCATTGGGTCTCTCACCCAAATTTTCTCAGTCTTCGGGGTCCTTGTGACCTGGCCATTTAGTCCATTATGTTCAAAAGTATAGCTCTGAGGTAAAACAACCCACTAGACGGGAGGTTACCATCTGTCTCCCAACAGCTATTCTAGTGGATCCCCTCCACCATCATTCTCTGACCCTTCAGGGTCCTTGTGACCTGGCCATTTAGCCCATTGTGTTCAGAAGTATAGCTCAGAGGTAAAACAACCCACTAGACGGAAGGCTACCATCTATCTCCCAACACCTATTCTAGTGGATCCCCTCCACCATCCTTCTCTGACCCTTCGGGTCCTTGTGACCTGGCCATTTAGCCCATTGTGTTCAAAAGTATAGCTCAGAGGTAAAACAACCCAATAGATGGGAGGCTACCATCTGTCTCCCAACAGCTATTCTAGTGGGTCCCGTCCCCTATCCTTCTCTGACCCTTCGGGGTCCTTGTGACCTGTCCATTTGGCCCATTGTGTTCAAAAGTATAGCTCAGAGGTAAAACAACCCACGAGACGGGAGGCTACCATCTGTCTCCCAACAGCTATTCTAGTGGGTCCCATCCTTCTCTGTCCCTTCGGGGTCCTTGTGACCTGTCCATTTGGCCCATTGTGTTCAAAAGTATAGCTCAGAAGTAAAACAACCCACTAGATGGGAGGCTACCATCTGTCTCCCAACAGCTATTCTAGTGGATCCCGTCCCCCATCCTTCTCTGACCCTTCGGGTCCTTGTGACCTGGCCATTTAGCCCAATGTGTTCAAAAGTATAGCTCAGAGGTAAAACAACCCACTAGATGGGAGGGTACCATCTGTCTCCCAACAGCTATTCTAGTGGGTCCCATCCCCCATCCTTCTCTGTCCCTTCAGGGTCCTTGTGACCTGGCCATTTAGCCCATTGTGTTCAAAAGTATAGCTCAGAGGTAAAACAACCCACTAGATGGGAGGCCACCATCTGTCTCCCAACAGCTATTCTAGTGGATCCCGTCCCCCATCATTCTCTGACCCTTCGGGGTTCTTGTGACCTGGCCATTTAGCCTATTGTGTTCAAAAGTATAGCTCAGAGGTAAAACAACTCACTAGACGGGAGGCTACCATCTGTCTCCCAACAGCTATTCTAGTGGGTCCCGTCCTCCATCCTTCTCTGACCCTTCGGGTGTCCTTGTGACCTGGCCATTTCGCCCATTGTGTTGAAAAGTATAGCTCAGAAGTAAAACAACCCACTAGACGGGAGGCTACCACCTGTCTCCCAACAGCTATTCTAGTGGATCCTGTCCCCCATCCTTCTCTGACCCTTCGGGTCCTTGTGACCTGTCCATTTGGCCCATTGTGTTCAAAAGTATAGCTCAGAGGTAAAACAACCCACTAGATGGGAGGCTACCATCTGTCTCCCAACAGCTATTCTAGTGGGTCCCATCCCCCATCCTTCTCTGTCCCTTCAGGGTCCTTGTGACCTGGCCATTTAGCCCATTGTGTTCAAAGTATAGCTCAGAGGTAAAACAACCCACTAGATGGGAGGCTACCATCTGTCTCCCAACAGCTATTCTAGTGGGTCCCGTCCCCCATCCTTCTCTGACCCTTCAGGTGTCCTTGTGACCTGGCCATTTAGCCCATTGTGTTGAAAAGTATAGCTCAGAGGTAAAACAACCCACTAGACGGGAGGCTACCATCTGTCTCCCAACAGCTATTCTAGTGGGTCCCATCCCCTATCCTTCTCTGTCCCTTCGGGGTCCTTGTGACCTGTCCATTTTGCCCATTGTGTTCAAAAGTATAGCTCAGAGGTAAAACAACCCACTAGACGGGAGGCTACCATCTGTCTCGCAACAGCTATTCTAGTGAGTCCCCTCCCCCATCCTTCTCTGTCCCTTCGGGGTGCTTGTGACCAGTCCATTTGGCCCATCGTGTTCAAAAGTATAGCTCAGAGGTAAAGCAACCCACTAGACGGGAGGCTACCATCTGTCTCCCAACAGCTATTCTAGTGGGTGCCGTCCTCCATCCTTCCCTGACCCTTCGGGGTCCTTGTGACCTGGCCACTTAGCCCATTGTGTTCAAAAGTATAGCTCAGAGGTAAAACAACCCACTAGACAGGAGGCTACCATGTCACCCAACAGCTATTCTATTCAAAAGTATAGCTCAGAGGTAAAACAACCCACTAGACGGGAGGCTACCATCTGTCTCCCAACAGCTATTCTAATGGGTCCCCTCCCCCATCCTTCTCTGACTCTTCAGGGTCCTTGTGACCTGGCCACTTAGCCCATTGTGTTCCAAAGTATAGCTCAGAGGTAAAACAACCCACTAGACGGGAGGCTACCATCTGTCTCCCAACAGGTATTCTAGTGGGTCCCCTCCCCCATCCTTCTCTGACCCTTCGGGGTCCTTGTGACCTGGCCACTTAGCCCATTGTGTTCAAAAGTATAGCTCAGAGGTAAAACAACCCACTAGACGGGAGGCTACCATCTGTCTCCCAACAGCTATTCTAGTGGATCCTGTCCCCCATCCTTCTCTGACCCTTTGGGGTCCTTGTGACCTGGCCATTTAGCCCATTGTGTTCAAAAGTATAGCTTTTTGGTAAAACAACCTATTGAACAACCTTGTGACGTGGTTTTTAGTAAAACAACCTATTGAAACAACCTTGTGACCTGGCCACTTAGCCCATTGTGTTCAAAAGTATATCTCAGAGGTAAAACAACCCACTAGACGGGAGGCTACCATCTGTCTCCCAACAGCTATTCTAGTGGGTCCCGTCCCCCATCCTTCTCTGACCCTTTGGGGTCCTTGTGACCTGGCCATTTAGCCCATTGTGTTCAAAAGTATAGCTGAGAGGTAAAACAACCCACTAGACAGGAGGCTACCATCTGTCTCCCAACAGCTATTCTAGTGGGTCCCGTCCTCCATCCTTCTCTGACCCTTCGGGTGTCCTTGTGACCTGGCCATTTAGCCCATTGTGTTGAAAAGTATAGCTCATAGGTAAAACAACCCACTAGATGGGAGGCTACCATCTGTCTCCCAACAGCTATTCTAGTGGGTCCCATTCTTCTCTGTCCCTTCGGGGTCCTTGTGACCTGTCCATTTGGCCCATTGTGTTCAAAAGTATAGCTCAGAGGTAAAACAACCCACTAGACGGGAGGCTACCATCTGTCTCCCAACAGCTATTCTAGTGGGTCCCATCCCCCATCCTTCTCTGTCCCTTCGGGGTCCTTGTGACCTGTCCATTTGGCCCATTGTGTTCAAAAGTATAGCTCAGAGGTAAAACAACCCACTAGACGAGAGGCTACCATCTGTCTCCCAACAGCTATTCTAGTGGGTCCCATCCCCTATCCTTCTCTGACCCTTGGGAGTCCTTGTGACCTGGCCATTTAGCCCATTGTGTTAAAAAAAGTATAGCTCAGAGGTAAAACAACCCACTAGACGGGAGGCTACCATCTGTCTCCCAACAGCTATTCTAGTGGGTCCCATCCTTCTCTGTCCCTTCGGGGTCCTTGTGACCTGTCCATTTGGCCCATTGTGTTCAAAAGTATAGCTCAGAGGTAAAACAACCCACTAGACGGGAGGCTACCATCTGTCTCCCAACAGCTATTCTAGTGGATCCCGTCCCCCATCCTTCTCTGACCCTTCGGGTCCTTGTGACCTGGCCATTTAGCCTATTGTGTTCAAAAAAGTATAGCTCAGAGGTAAAACAACCAACTAGATGGGAGGCTACCATCTGTCTCCCAACAGCTATTCTAGTGGGACCCATCCCCCATCCTTCTCTGACCCTTCGGGGTCCTTGTGACCTGGCAATTTAGCCCATTGTGTTCAAAAGTGTAGCTCAGAGGGAAAAAAAACCCACTAGAGGCGAGGCTACCAGCTCTCTCCCAACAGCTATTCTAGTGGGTCCCGTCCCCCCATCCTTCTCTGACCCATCGGGGTCCTTGTGACCTGGCCATTTAGCCCATTGTGTTCAAAAGTATAACTGATAGGGAAAACAACCCACTAAACGGGAGGCTACCATGTGTCTCCCAACAGCTATTCTAGTGGGTCCCCTCCCCCATCCTTCTCTGACCCTTCGGGGTCCATGTGACCTGGTCATTTAGCCCATGGTGTGCAAAAAAAGTGCCGCTCAGAGGTAAAATAATCCAACGTTAAAGAACACACTGGATGGCCTTGACGGGAGGTTACCATCCGACGGATGGCCTTGACGGGAGGCAGTCCGTCATGGTTGACAGGTGGCCCCGTGTGCGGGAGAGCCATACCCTCTGCACGTTAAAGAACACGCTAGATGGCCTTGACGGGAGGCTGCCATCTGTCTCCCAGCACCTATTCTACTGGGTCCCATCCCCTATCCTTCTGGGCGGGGGTGGCTCAGTCGGTAGCGCTCCAGGCTCGTAATCTCTAGTTCACAGGTTCGAGTCCCAGCTGGGTCAGCGTTGAGATTTATCTCCGCAAAATCCCCAGCCTAGCCCATGGTCAGTAAGGGGACACCGATGGACTTGGAAAGGCCGCCGTCCTTTGGATGGGATGTTAAGCCGTGGCCTCGTGTGCGGGAGAGCCATACCCTCTGCACGTTAAAGAACATGCTGGATGGCCTTGACGGGAGGCTACCATCTGTCTCCCAACAGCTGTTCCAGTGGGTTCCCTCTCCCAACCTTCTCTGAGCCTTCGGGGTCCATGTGACCTGGCCATTTATTCCATTTTGCGCAAAGAAAGAGCTGTTCAGAGGTAAAAACATTCCAGCTGTTTACTAGTGAATTTTGACATGAGGATCTCAGTTAAATAAGGAGAAGTATTTGTGATTAAAGCTAGATCAATTGTTTGACTTCTGAGCGGCACTTTTTTGCACAGAATGGTATAAATGACAAGGTCACAAGTGTTCTACACCCAACCAGCTCTGAGTGATGGGATCGTGAGAACGAGGGGAGAAATCGGAAAAATTAGATCCCCCAAAACGGGTGTGCTTTTGCGTTCTGTATTCATTAATTTCTCTCTAGAATTGCTTCACCTAAGTATGCTCCCTGAGCCATTGATCCAACACATTAAATTTTCTCCTTGCCTTCACTTAGTACTACAGCTTAATCAAACAAACTCTCATATCAGTATCACAATAACATTGTTATTCACAAACTTCTATTAAACAAAAACAACAGTTACATGAGCTAACTGCATCCCACGTCCGGGATGTTCTCGTCGTGAGAGTTGTGACTCGACCTCTTCAAACGAGGGAAACGTAAAGTCAGTTTGAAAACAAAAAAAAACGCAAAGTCTCTTTCCGAAAGTTAAGTTACTGCTCTCAGTCCATTATGGGAGTACTGTGACGGTGGCTAGCAACTGTTCATATGTGGAAAACACCAAAATGTCGAAAATCCCTACCTCTTTGTTTTGGAGCCGTAGATACGCAGACATCATCGCTCTTTGTTATCGCTCGAACTGACTCTCGAGGAGTTTTTTTGCCCACTGGCCGGAGACGTCCACTCACATCGCGAACTCGGAGAAGAAGAAGGAAGGCTCATCACCCCAGAGAACGACACTGTTCATCCCTTTGTGAATCCTCTTTGTGATCCATTCCTGAGCCATGTGACACCAATCGGAGGTCGCCAGGCGAGAGGTGTCCTCACCTCATTGGTTCGGACATCCGAAAACAAAGGGGAAGGCCCGCTCTCTGGGGCCAGCCACAATGCCCCGGAGAGGCCCCCCCCACGCTCTATGCTGCGAGAGGGGGTCAACTTGACCTGCGCTGCATCATGGCATCATCGGGTCTTCCAACATGGAGGTTAGTTTACCAGTCCGAGTGTTCGAGAACCTTCCAGCTCCCAAAGTCTTGTCCACAGGATGAGTTCGCTGTGGGCACGACACAAGTACCACAATGGTTCAGAAAAGTTTGGGAGAAGTGACTCGCTGGACAACAGTTAAGACACAGAAAATGCTTTTGTGAAGACCATCCAGCATGCTCTAAGGTTTAACTGCAAAACAGTAACACTTGGAATAATGAGTTGAAAAAAATTAGTTATCCTGACTGGGATTCGAATGCAGGTCTCTCAGTTCCTCAGCGGTCTAGTGGTTAAGATGCCCGACATGCTTCTGGGAGATCTGGGTTCGAATCTCAGTCAGGACAACCCATTTTTCTCAACTCATTATTGCAAGTGTTCCTTGTCTACAGGACTTTACCTATAATAATTTATTGCTGAATGGAAAACAGTAAACTTTGATCAATAGCAGTAGTAGGCGCCTCTTTGCACAATGCTTTCCCCCTATGACGTCACAAGCCACGCCCACTTCCACCCCCTTATTAATATTCATAATTCATAATTAATTAAAAATTAAGTAATCCTCCTTTATTAAAAATTCCCCTCCCAGAAAAACCCCTTCCTTCCCCTTTTTAACCCGTGGCTTCATCTGGTGACTATGAGGAGTACTATTTTCAGAAAAACCCTTATTTTAGCCGATTCTTTGACCCCCCCCCACTAAAAACTCCCCCCTTTTAACCCCAGGCTCCATCTAGTGTATAGGTTGAGTACTATTTCTACAAAAACCCTCTATTTTAGTCGTAATGATTCCCAGACTCCCCCTCATTAAAAAATCCCTTTATCAAAAGTTCCACCCCCTTCATTAAATCACCTCTTTATTAAAAATCCCTCCCCCTTTATTAAAAAACCCCCTTATCAAAAGTTCCCTTTATTAAACTTCCCTGATCAAAAAACTCCCTTGGTATCCACGTTCATTTTCCAAGTCCAGCTAAACTTTGGGATGGCAACGATCAGATGATGCAAGCCTCAGAATAATTGCAAAACTTTGGGTGGCAGCTCCTCACATAAATTCAACTCCCAAAGTTGTATATTCCATGTATTTATTCCTTATTAATTAAATGCTTATCAAAACTGTCTCCCCCCTCATTAAAAAACTCCTCCACTGGTTGAACTATATTTTTTAAGCCCCCTCCATTTTAAAGACCCTGACCCATCGCGTGGTAAATCAGTTTTTTTCTGTGCGCTTTTAATCGGTTCCGTCCAACGCGCATTTTAGTACATCTCCTGTATTTAAAAGAACTCATCACAAACTCCCTTGGTTTCTATCCTTTCACAAGTCCACTAATCCCAAAATTGTATATTCCCTCTATTTATTACGAATTTTTATTCCTTATTAATCAAACACTTATTAAAACTCCCTCCAATATATTAAAAACCCCTTTATTAAAAGTTCCCTTTATTAAACTTCACAAACTCCCTTGTTATCCACGTTCATTTTTCCAAGTCCACTAAACATTGGAATGGCCTCCAATTTATTAAAAACCCCTTTATTAAAAGTTCCCTTTATTAAACTTCACAAACTCCCTTGTTATTCACGTTCATTTTTCCAAGTCCACTAAACTTTGGAATGGCAACTCCCAAAGTTGTATGTTCCCTGTGTTACCAATTTTTTATTCCTTAGTTATTAAACACATCAAAAACTCCGTCCCTCATCATTAAAAAACCCTTTATTAAAAGTTCCCTTTATTAAACTTCACAAACTCCCTCGGTATCCACGTTCATTTTTTTCTTCGGATGTGCCTCATTACAGCATTACTAACGTGAGGAACTTTAATTCTGCTAAATTTAGGATGCAGTTCATCTCAAAGAGCGTTCGCCTCGGGGGTATGCAGAATGTGGAGCCTGTCGATTTCCTGTCAGTGCTACGCTCCCTGCACACGAAAATGCTTGAAGATGTGGTGCCCGAAGGCGAATATAGTCACGTCAGGCTGTGCTTCAGATCAACGGACTTAAAAAACGCCGTGCTCATAAGGCGAAACGACTTAACGTCGGAGCGATTCATGACTGCCCTCGACAGAGTGATTCAGTCTAATGAAGGACTTGGTGCATACAGTGAATTGGAATTCGATTTCGTGTGACTCTCACAAGTCTCAGAAGTGCATGACTTGACTCACAAGTAGAAGAAGAACTAACTGCCAAGTCTCGCTCGAAGTCGAAGTGCATGACTCTCTCCAAAAGTAGAAGAAAACTCACTGCCTCAAAAGTGTCGTCTCTCACCTCATAGTCACCAAGGAAGCTATCGTGGAGAATACTCATTGGCTCTCTCAACTCTCCGCCAGGGGGGTGGAATAGGGTGCCGGACGAAAATCAGAAACTTCCAGAGTTCATGGTCTCGGTCACAACCACGTGATTGTCCCCCATGAGTCCGTTTTGCCGAGATTCGGGGGAATTCTCTCTCAGGGCTGTCAGACAGGAGCGGTTTTGGCGTCATACTTCTTTCCTTCAAAGGAGTATCGCTGGGGCGTGGGGGGGGGAGGGGGACGCTTTCCTTTGTAACCGCTACCCGGGATTACGCTGGCTGCCGACAGTTAAGTGGTCGGCTTAGCTAAGCGGCGCATCAATGTCGTGGTCCTTCGAGATAATCCCTCGCATGGTGCCAATTCTGATGGAAAGGAAACTGCTGTCTGGAACTTGAATTCCGTTCTGCGTGAGTTTGCAAACTCACGCAGAAATGGTATAAAAGGGTCGGTCCTTGCACCCAACGGCATTTCTACCGTGGATTGCCGAGAGGATGGCTGGTTATACTAACCACGAAATGGCGGATATGCACTTTGTGTACGGTGTGGGAGCATGTACCTCAATTACATTCCTGTTAATAAAATGTTTTCTGAAGTATCTCCTCTCCTTCTTGTGTTCATTCTTAAAAGGCCTCAGAAAGAGGAGGAAGACATAGGATGCGGTGGGCAGACAATGTCAAACAGGACCTTTTTAGAATTTGTGTGCAGTGGCCAAATGTAGCTCAGGACAGATATGCTTGGAGAACTAAATTGCACGATCTGGTTGGACCTCGGTAGCTCATGGCTGCTTGAGGATGATGATGATGATGAGCCTTGAGGATTGAAATTATAATTCGCAATTTCCCCTCCCATTGCACAAGTACACAAAAAATAATATGGATGGTAAAAATTGACAACAATTGTGTTTTCATTTTTCTCTGGAACGACAACACAACAAACATTTGAAGTTATAATTTGAGGCGAATTCAGAACTTAATTACGGAGAATTAATTTAATACTTTTGAAAAATTAACCTCATTAGCACTCTTTGTTACGGTAGCACAGCGAAATTATAAATAGTTTTTTCTCCATAATATAATTTTTTTAATGTGATGATGCATTATAATTGGTGTGATGAGGCGTCAGTTCTTTCTATATTTACTGGTGATGACGTCTCGGTTCTTCCTATATTTACTGCTGATGAGGTCTCAATTATTCCTATTTTACTGGTGATGTAATTTTATTTATATTTTAATTTTTATATATTTATATAATATTTACTTTTATTATATTTATTTATTATTTTATATATATTATATATTAATATTTTCTCAGTTCTTATATTTACTGGAGATCAGACCTCAGTTCTTCGTATATTATCTAGTGATGAGGTCTAATTTATTCCTATATTTACTGGTGAAAAGGTATCATTTCTTCTTATATTTACTGGTGATGAGCTCTCAGTTCTTCCTATATATGAGCTCTCAGTTCTTCCTATATTTACTGGTGATGAGCTCTCACTTCTTTCTATATTTATTGGTGAGGATACCTCAGTTCTCCTATATTTACTAGTGATGACGTCTTGGTTCTTCTTATATTTACTGGTGATGAGGTTTCGGTTATTCCTCTATTTATTGCTGATGAGGTCTCGGTTCCTCCTATATTTACTGATGATAAGGTCTGTTCTTCCTATATTTACTGCTGATGAGGTCTCAGTTCTTTTATTTACTGCTGATGAGGTCTCATTTCTTTCTATATTTACTGCTGATGAGGTTCAAGTTCTTTCTATATTTACTGGTGATGAGGTCTCAGTTCTTCTGTTCTGCGTGAGTCACCTATCGGCTCGCCGTTTGCGTTCCGACCATACATTCTATGACGAATATTGCTCGTATAGCTGCGTTCTACCACCCTGTAAAGTTTTGCCCACTTTTTCAGATTCACCCTGTATATGCAAACACACTCACAGTGTAATCTAATTTTGAAGTTCTAAAACATCTAAAAAATTTTTGTAACATAACGGGAATGGAGATAAATTAAAGATCTTAAGCAAGTCCATCTAAATCTTGATTTTCAACAATTATCGCTTAGTATTCAAAGAGTTATGAAAGTTTGAATATTTAACAACAGCAATGCCTAACGTTAGAATTTAACTCAGAAGTTAATTATAATTTGAATAAGAGGTATTATTTTACACCATTTAATACAACAGATGATATTGCTACGACAGATAAACGTGCTACAATGAACTTGTGAAAATGTGATGCATCGTCTTGATGCTCGCATGTGCTTCAGCGTGCGAGTTACGTCAACAACGACATCGAACGAAGTTGATTGAAAATATAAGGAGCAAGTGTTCCATCTACCAGCAAGAAGGTTTCCATTGGCAAAACTGGAGAAGACAGAACAACTCATAAAGGACATGGAAGTTCAAGACATTATACTAGAACCACCACAGAGCCCTTGACATCGCCAGTGGTACTTTCCAAGAAAAAGGATAGATCTACCCGATTTTGTGTAGATTACCACAGATTGAATGATATAACAAAGAAAGACTGTTTTCTTTTACTCCGGATTGATGATACACTGGACACTCTATCTGGGTCAGAATGGTTCTCAACATTAGACTTGAAGAACGGCTATTGGCAAGTTGGTATACATCCTAAAGACCTTGAGAAAACTGCTTTATCTGAAATAAAACGAAGTTTGTTTTAGTCTAAAGAAGAAATGTTTCATGTAGAGTGTAAATAAATAAAAAAATAAATACCCCTTCAAGCAGCTGCTTGCCACAGAGGTCTGACAGGAGCCTGTCAGTTTATATGCCATAGTAGAAGATCTGAGAGGATGGCTTGACCTCAGCCGAAAAACGACACAATACAGCCATGCCTTAACCCGGGGCTCGAACCCAGGTGCCTTAGATCAGTAGCCAAGCGCACTAACCACTCGGCCATGGGACGGCTTGTAGAGTGTACAGTCGCACAAAAAAGTATCCGAACATTATGGTTGATTACAGAATTCAGAAAAAATATCTGGCAACGATTTTTTTTAGAAATTAGTGATCTGGCGTCACGTGACACGAAGGTTGCCAGATCGCTAATTTCTAAAAAAATCTTTGCGAGATATTTTTTTCTAAATTCTGTAATCAACCATAGTGTTCGGATACTTTTTTGAGCGACTATACATGGGAGCAAAAAAAAAAAAGTTTTTACAGTTGATCCTGTTAGAAGACTCGCAAGAAAAGGAAGGATGTTACTGAAAGGATGTTACTGAAAGGAAGGATGTTACTGAAGACGTGGTTGAGGAGTTTTTAAGTTAGTCGTACAATCAGATCTGATCTCAAGTTTTCTGTAGGAAGAGTTCATCATTATATTTGGTTGTTTAGGAAATGGTAGGGTTATTCTTTATAGATTGCAGGTTTGTTCACAAATATGATTGTGCCACTTATCGACTATTACAGAAGCTTTATTTTCTTTTGATTTGAGTAGAGTTGTAAAAATGTGTTTTGTTCTTTAGAAAGTTTATTTTTATACTGATTTAGATTTGTGTTGTAGAGTTTGTATAAACGTTTTTATTCATACGTTTGTAATAAATTACATTAGTTTTAGAATTTTAATTGTTATATACTATTTATTTGAACTACACCCTCAGTTTCTATCCATTTAATTCATAACATTTGGCGTCAGGAGTAGGATAATTTATAAATGCCTTTTCATTAGAAGTATGGATAAATAAAGGAATAAATAAATACCCCCTCAAGCAGCTGCTTGCCACAGAAGTCTGACAGGAGCCTGTCAGTTTATATGCCATAGTAGAAGGTCTGAGAGGATGGCAGGACCTCGCAGAAAAACGACACATACATCCATGCCTTACCCGGGCTCGAACCCAGGTCCCTTAGATCAACAGCCAAGCGCGCTAACCACTAGGTCACGGGACGGCTCGAGAAATAAATACCCCCTCAAGCAGCTGCTTGCCACAGAGGTCTGACAGGAGCCTGTCAGTTTATATGCCAGAGTAGAAAGTCTGAGGGGATGGCAGGACCTCAGCAGAAAAACGACACATACATCCATGCCTTACCCGGGCTCGAACCCAGGTCCCTTAGATCAACAGCCAAGCGCGCTAACCACTCGGTCACGGGACGGCTCGAGAAATAAATACCCCCTCAAGCAGCTGCTTGCCGCAGAGGTCTGACAGGAGGCTGTCAGTTTATATGCCATAGTAGAAGGTCTGAGAGGATGGCAGGACCTCAGCAGAAAAACGACGCATACATCCATGCCTTACCCGGGCTCGAACCCAGGTCCCTTAGATCAACAGCCAAGCGCGCTAACCACTCGGTCACGGGACGGCTCCAGAAATAAATACCCCCTCAAGCAGCTGCTTGCCACAGAGGTCTGACAGGAGCCTGTCAGTTTATATGCCAGAGTAGAAAGTCTGAGGGGATGGCAGGACCTCAGCAGAAAAACGACACATACATCCATGCCTTACCCGGGCTCGAACCCAGGTCCCTTAGATCAACAACCAAGCGCGCTAACCACTCGGTCACGGGACGGCTCGAGAAATAAATACCCCCTCAAGCAGCTGCTTGCCACAGAGGTCTGACAGGAGCCTGTCAGTTTATATGCCAGAGTAGAAAGTCTGAGAGGATGGCAGGACCTCAGCAGAAAAACGACACATACATCCATGCCTTACCCGGGCTCGAACCCAGGTCCCTTAGATCAACAGCTAAGCGCGCTAACCACTCGGTCACGGGACGGCTCGAGAAATAAATACCCCCTCAAGCAGCTGCTTGCCGCAGAGGTCTGACAGGAGCCTGTCAGTTTATATGCCAGAGTAGAAAGTCTGAGGGGATGGCAGGACCTCAGCAGAAAAACGACACATACATCCATGCCTTACCCGGGGCTCGAACCCAGGTCCCTTAGATCAACAGCCAAGCGCGCTAACCACTAGGTCACGGGACGGCTCGAGAAATAAATACCCCCTCAAGCAGCTGCTTGCCGCAGAGGTCTGACAGGAGGCTGTCAGTTTATATGCCATAGTAGAAGGTCTATGAGGATGGCAGGACCTCAGCAGAAAAACAACACATAAGTACATGCCTTACCTGGGGCTCGAACCCAGGTCCCTTAGATCAGTAGTCAAATGTGCTAACCACTCGACCACGGGACGGCTGAGAAGTATGGATGAGTTAATAAAAATAATAACTGACATTAAAGGTGAAATAGCTGCCCAAAGCAGAAAAATTGGTCATCTGGTTACACAAAATAATGACTTGAAGGCAAAAATGGCTACACAAAGTCATGAATTGAGAGCTGAAATTAAAGATTTGGCTTCTCAAATTAGTACGATTACTAATCAGAATAATGATCTTAACGAAAAAAAATTAGTGAAATTACCTACCGGTAAAAAGACATTAAAACCGAACTCAAAAGATAATGTGATAGTGTAAAAAATGATATCGATTGTGTAAAGTGTAATGTAAATAAAATTACTTGTGATTTTAACATCAAATTTGATACTGTTAAAACTGATTATGAACGCCAGTTTCAGATTTTAAGAAATGAAATGTTAACTTCTTGTGATAATAGTAATTTTAGCGACAATGTTTTTACACATATCGCTAGAAATACAACTAAACTTTCCACATATGATGATCAATCATCTCGGACTGTATTCAAAACACAATTCGAAGTCATCGCTAGAGCTAACGAATGGAATGAATTTCAAAAGGCCAGTTTTCTTGCAGCTTGATTAAGAAATTCTTCTGCGGAAGTTTTACAGTTTGTTCCAGAAGAGAAACGACTCGATTATCGAAGTCTGTTTTCTGCATTAGAACTCAGATTTGGCGATAGTTATCTAAAACAATACTATATGACTCAATTTAAGCATCGCGTGCAGAAGAGTGGTGAAACTTTAAAAAAACTTGCTAGTGATAATGAACGTCTTGATAGATTGGCTTATAGTCTACTGTCTACCAGAAATTCAAGATAACTTAGCCCAATTACAATTTATTGACGCTATTGCTGACCCTGACACTCAACAATCTCTGAGGATGTTGGAAGGTGAATCCTTAAAGTCAGCTGTGGTACATGCTATGAAATACGAATGCTCCAGGCTTTCCCCCTGAGCAAACAAACGCACAGTGAGATTTTTGAATGACGTAGAAACCATGGAAAAGAACAGTGAAACGCAAAAAAGTATACAGTGGTTCTTGTCAAGAAAAAGAATGGATCTACCCGATTTTGTGTGGATTACCGCAGATTGAATTATAAAACAAATCCATACTCTCAGTTTTGAAAGAGATAAAAGGTTCTTCTTCAAAATCTACCACAGACCTTCAGTGTTGGAATTGTGACAAGACCGGACACATTTGTGCCAACTATAATAAGAAACGAATGAAAATTCCAAGTCCGTCTACTAGACAACAGGATCAGGGAAACAGAAATTAGTCTGTCTTGATGGCTGTTAATTGGTTGGCACCAGTTGAAATCGCCCACGTTTCAGCAATGCATGGTGGAGATTACGGATTGGTAGCTGATGGAACCATGAATAATCGACACTGGTGCAAATCTAACTATACTCAGAACAGATATAATAAAGTGGATAATACCTAATCCAAACTGGAATGTTGCACAGTCTAATATAACCCTACAAACAGCCACTGGAAATCGTGCTAAAGTCTATGGAAAGATAGAACTCAACATCAGAGTTGGTAGCTGTCTGGTATCCATCCTGTTTACATCACTGACATCTACGATGAATGCGTATTAAGCTTTCATTTCCTAAAGAATCATGGATTCATCATTAGACACAGTGAGAGCCAACTGATCTATAAGACAGAAGAGAACCCCTGCTTAGCCGAACATCTTCAAGTGTAATCACAGTATTAACGATGGAAGACAAGAAATTCCTGTTCAAAGTGAAATTATAGTCCGTGGACATTGGGCGGAGACTTCTGGGGCCTTCCGATTGGCGGTCACTGTTGTCCCTGGTAAAGGAGCTTTGGCTCATGGTCTCCAGGTTGCAGGGACTTTGTTCAAAGTAGATAAAGAACAGATTCCTATCACAGTGATGAACTGTAATAAATACAATAGAATATTAAAAAAGGGTAATAAATAAATACAATAAACTTGGTATATGTATATATATTACATATATATATAAAATATATAAATAAAATAATAAAATAAATACCCCCTCAAGCAGCTGCTTGCCACAGAGGTCTGACAGGAGCCTGTCAGTTTATATGCCACAGTAGGAGATCTGAGAGGATGGCAGGACCTCAGCAGAAAAACAACACATACAACCATGCCTTATATGTAATAAATACAATAGAATATTGAAAAATTTATAACAAGTATAAACAGAAGTTACTGACTCAAACCAGCATCATACAGACATCCCATCTCATCTTACTGATGGGTGGAAAGACACAAGAAGAATATTAACTGAAGACCAAACTGTTAAGGCCGAGAACCTACTGAAAGAGTTTTCCGGCATTGGTTCTGCTACATAAAACGATTATGGACGTACTAACCTGACAGAACATAAGATCAACACTGGTGATTCTCCTCCAGTCCAGCTGAAGATATTATAGAACCACCACAGAGTCCCTTGACATCGCCAGTGGTACTTTTCAAGAAAAAGGATAGATCTACCCGATTTTGTTTAGATTACCACAGATTGAATGATATAACAAAGAAAGATTGCTTTCCTTTACTCCGGATTGATGATACACTGGACACTTTATCTGGGTCAGAATAGTTCTCAACATTAGACTTGAAGAACGGCTATTGGCAAGTTGGTATACATTCTGAAGACCGTGAGAAAACAGCTTTCACTACAGGAAATGTGACTTTGGCAGTTCAATAGTGATGCCATTTGGACTTTGCAACGTTTGAATGACAAATGGAATCGGTGCTCAAAGGTTTGTCTTGGGATGTCTGCCTGGTTTACTTGGACATCATCGTTCTTGGAAAAACATTTGAAAAACATTTAAGAAATCTTCGTCAAGTGTTTGAAAAACTTAGGGCAGACAAGCTAAAATTGGGCTAGAAGAATTCCAGCTAGAAGTTCATTACCTTAGTCATGTGATCACTACATCAGGGATTACGACTGATCCTAGTGAGATAGAAGCTGTAAGAGACTGGTCTCCACCACATGATGTTCATCAACTTCGTAGTTTTATTGGACTTTGTACCTACTACAGAAGATTTGTCAAGGATTTTTTCAACATCGCAAAGCCATTACATCGTCTGATAGAGGAGGGCCAGCGGTTCATGTGGACCACCGAATGTGAAGTGGCCTCCCAACAGTTGAAGCAAGCTCTTTCCACGACACCAGTGTTAACCTATCCACAAGCTGGAAAACAGTTCATGATAGATATTGACGCAAGTAACACAGGAGTTGGTGCTGTACTTTCACAACAAGAAAGAGTTATTGCATATTTTAGCAAAATCTTTATCCAAACCAGAATGGAATTATTGTGTCACACGAAAAGAATTGTTAGCAATAGAACATTATTTTCATTATCTCTATGGACAGAAATTTCTTATACGTACTCATCGCACTGCACGCAGGTGGTTACTAAACTTTAAAAACCCTGAAGGACAAATTGCTAAGTGGATACAGCGGTTACAAGAGTACAATTTCTCCACATTGAGCATCGAAGTGACAAACAGCATAGGAATGCAAATGCCCTTTCCAGACGTCCATGTATTGACAACTGCAAGCATTCTTATAATGCAGAGCTGAAATATGATACTAGAGACATAATGCCCATAAGACAAATAACATCGACACAAGCAAACAGTGATACTCCTAACATCTGGAACCCAAATGAAATTAGAAAGGATCAACTAGACGATGAAGATATAAGGCCAATAATCTTGATCCTTTATTAATTTATCTATTTCAGCATCTAGATAATGTGACCAAAACTTTACTAATTCCATTTCTCTCATTTTATTTCAATTTTCAGCTTCGTAAAAATCTTTCCGGTCCGCGCTTGGCTGTTGATCTAAGGGACCTGGGTTCGAGCCCCGGGTAAGGCATGGATGTATGTGTCGTTTTTCTGCTGAGGTCCTGCCATCCTCTCAGACCATCTACTGTGGCATATAAACTGACAGGCTCCTGTCAGACCTCTGTGGCAAGCAGCTGCTTGAGGGGGTATTTATTTCTGGAGCCGTCCCGTGACCGAGTGGTTAGCGCGCTTGGCTGTTGATCTAAGGGACCTGGGTTCGAACCCCGGGTAAGGCATGGATGTATGTGTCGTTTTTCTGCTGAGGTCCTGCCATCCTCTCAGACTTTCTACTCTGGCATATAAACTGACAGGCTCCTGTCAGACCTCTGTGGCAAGCAGCTGCTTGAGGGGGTATTTATTTATTATTTTTTTATTTATCTCCAATTCCAATTACCCGTCTTTTAATATCTCTTCTTAGATTTTTCTCTCATCAATAAATCCGTGTGAATGAAAATGGGAATTATTTAAAAAATGGTAAATATAAATACGAGGAAAATCAAAATTGTTTTCGTGGTACTGCAAAAATTAAACATTCTCAATCAAATTCATATCACAATCCTAGATATTTTTTCTTTCGACACTCTATTAACCCCAACTGTTCTGTTACAATTGTTTCTTTTTTCTTTAATATTTCATGCAAAATCATTTTTAAATCCCTGCTAAATAGAGAACTTCTCGTTTAATGCATGAATCTCTGAACCAGGATCATCCGTTATCTCTTTCCGAATATTCGGAAGATTACATATCTGAATTGCTAATAGACTTAATTGACTTAAATAATTGCTAATAACTTAATTGACTAATAGACTTAAATTGGAAGAAGTTCTGGAAAAGAAGAATTTGGTCACAGTACAATGACAATATATGTAAACAATCAAAAGTAAATTCCGTCAATTAGGTCTTATCAATTCTATAGAAAGATAATGAAACCTGCTTCGTGCGATTAAGAGTATTCCAAGTCAAAATGTTGATTTTATCAATACTTCCCTTTTGAAAATATCTTGTCATTTCTTTAGAAAATTATTGAAGCCTGTTTCATACGATTAAGAATACTCCAAGCTAAAGTGCTGATTTTATCAATAATTCCCTTTTAAAAATATATTGTCACTTCTTTAGAAGTTATTGAAACCTGTTTCGTACAAGAATACTCCAGGTCAAAGTGTTGATTTTACAAATACTTCCCTTTTCAAAATATCTTGTCACTTCTTTAGAAAGTTAATGAAATCTGTTTCATACGATTAAGAATACTCCAAGTCAAAGTGTTGATTTTATCAATATTTCCCTTTTGAAAATATCTTGTCATTTTTTTTGAAAGTTATTGAAACCTGTTTCGTACGATTATCAATAAGATATATATAATATAATAGTATATATATATATAAATAGATAATATCTTGTCGCTTCTTTAGAAAGTACTAAAGTATATTTCATGCATTTTTCAACAATTTTTAAAATACTGTTATTAATTAAATGGATGAAAACTGAGCGTGAGTTCAAGTAAATAGTATATAACAATGATAATTCTAAAACAATGCAATTTATTACAAAAGTATGGATGAAATCATTTATACAAACTAAATTCAACCAGTGCTTATCATACATATGAGCAACTCTACAATCCATCGAGTATCTTACAAACAACTAAATGTAATTATATGCCAAGTGATTAACTTTTCTTACAGAAAAGTTGAGACCAACTCTATCTACTCGACTAACATATTACCTCTTCATTTTGATTGCCATGTCTCTTGTGTAACTGGGGCGGGGTGGCTCAGTCGGTAGCGCGCCAGGCTCGTAATCTGTAGTTCCCAGGTTCGAGTCCCAGCTAGGTCAGCGTTGAGATTTATCTCCGCAAAATTCCCCGCCCTGCCCACGGTCAGTAGGGGACACCGATGGGCTTGGAAAGGCCGCCGTCCGTCGGATGGGACGTTAAGCCGTGGCCCCGTGTGCGGGAGAGCTATACCCTGTGCACGTTGGATGGCCTTGACGACGCTGAAGAACACGCCGGATGGCCTTGACGGGAGGCTACCATCTGTCTCCCAACAGCTGTTCCAGTGGGTCCCCTTCCCAACTTTCTCTGAGCCTTCGGGGTCCATGTAACCTGGCCATTTAGCCCTTGGTGTGCAAAAAGTATTGTAAAAAATAATTTTATCTCTTTCTTACATAGTTTTAGTAACAAAATTCTTCACTAATTAAGTCTTTTAACCTCCCTTGCATTCACCACAAAAATTTCTTCTCCTTTAGATTATATTGTCACGCAAAAACTTAGACTAACTACATTTCCTTCTGCACTATAACTGCGCTTCATAACAACTTTATTCCTTATTCTTCCAATCAAGTTCTTTCGATGTCGTGGCGACGTAGCTATCACGCTGAAGCATACTCGAGTGTTGATGACGCCTTTATCATAAATTCATTGTAGCACGTTCATCTGTCGTAACACTACCCACTCTTTAGGTCTATTTTGTCCCGAACAATTCTGGATTCCGAAGCTTCTTCGGCACTTCGATGAAACGGGGTCAAACGTTCCATATGAACCATTTGCAGTTTGTATTTGGACGTCGACGAATGCGCTACATCACATCGTTAATCCTGTTAACTACCGTATACGTACATTCCCAAGGTTTCTGAAGTTTTGGAGAAAGTCTCTCCTTTCTATGTAGATTGTATAGCCAGACAAGATCTCCCTGATTGGAAACAGTTCCAGTTGTTTTACTGTCGTATCTCGTCTTGGTTCTGTCGCTTGCTAAGTTGATTTAATGTCTGACGGAGTGGTGGATTTATTGTAGTCATTGTTGTAATTCTTGTACAGTCACTTAAAAAAGTATCCGAACACTATGGTTAATTACAGAATTGAGAAAAAATATCTGGCAACGATTTTTTTAGAATTTAGTGATCTGGCAACCTTCGTGTCACGTGAAACGAAGGTTGCCAGATCACTAAGTTCTAAAAAAATCGCTGCCAGATATTTTTTCTCAACTCTGTAATCAACCATAGTGTTCGGATACTTTTTTGAGCGACTGTACGTATTGTGGAATGGATACAGGCATTGTTTAGTGCCGACCATATTAAACGTCACAGGGAAGACGTAATTCTCTTTCAAAGAGCATCAATAGATTGTGTCTGTCAAGTTATCTCGTGCTGCATGCCAGCAAAAGGAGTGGTATATGGCGATCCCAGTCACGTTGATGGTCGTTCGCAAACAATGCTAGATGCTGTGCAAATGTCCTATTAAATCTTTCAACCACACCATCCGACTGAGGGTGTAGGGGAGTTGTTCTTGTTTTCTGAATGCCTAATAATTGACAAATGCCTTTAAACAAATTGGATTCAAATAATGGATACCTAATTCAATTGGATACCTACTAATCAAGTTACTTACTATCATCTCTGCAACTGTTGGTGCTTCCTGGTCTTGGATGGGATAGACTTCAGGTCACTTCGTGAAATAATCCATTAATAAATAAAATAAATACTCCCTCAAGCAGCTGCTTTCCACAGAGGTCTCACAGGAGCCTGTCAGTTTATATGCCACAGTAGAAGATATAAGAGGATGGCAGGACCTCAGCAGAAAAACGACACATACATCCATGCCTTACCCAGGGCTCGAACCCAGGTCCCTTAGATCAGTAGTCAAGCGCGCTAACCACTCGGCCATGGGACGGCTATAATCCATTACCACTAATAAATAGCGATTTCCATCATCAGTTCTAGGAAACGGACCCATTACATCAATGGCTATTCTTTCAAAAGGGGCACTAACATTATACGTCTGCAACTTACTCCTTATTATTATTATTATTATTATTATTATTATTATTCATAATTATATTATTATTCATAGTCTTAGGACCTTTCTTTGCTGCACAGGCGTCAAATTGCCTGCACCATCTTTCAACTTCTGCCCTGCTTTTCAGCCAATGAAATGGTTCCCTGGCTTAAGCTAATGTCTTATTAACACCGAAGTGTCCTCCAGTGGCACTATCATGTACATCTTTCATCACTAGTTCCACTCGGAGGCGAGGAAGGATTATCTGCCAAAGGATCAGTCGCCCAGTGAAATTCTCCCATTTTCTGTATAATACATTGTCTTTCACTTCTGAAGAGTCCCCTGTGCCAGTAACTTTTTGTGGATGGGCTATACCTCGAGATTTGCTCCCAATTACGTATTATATCAGATTTTTCAATCACATCCATTATTGGCCTTATATCTTCATCGTCTAGTTGGGCCTTTCTAATTTCATTTGGGTTCCAGATGTTAGGAGTATCACTTTTGCTTCTGTCAATGTTATTTGTCTTATGGGCATTATGTCTCTAGTATCATATTTCAGCTCTGCATTATAAGAATGCTTGCAGTTGTCAATACATGGACGTCTGGAAAGGGCATTTGCATTCCTATGCTGTTTGTCACTTCTATGCTCAATGTGGTACACTTGTAACCGCTGTATCCACTTAGCAATTTGTCCTTCAGGGTTTTTAAAGTTTAGTAACCACCTGCGTGCAGTGCGATGAGTACGTATAAGAAATTTCTGTCCATAGAGATAATGATGAAAATGTTCTATTGCTAATAATTCTTTTCGTGTGACACAATAATTTCGTTCTGGTTTGGATAAAGTTTTACTAAAATATGCAATAACTGTTTCTTGTTGTGAAAGTACAGATTGTGGATATGTTAACACTGGTGTCGTGGAAAGAGTTGTTCAACTGTTGGGAGGCCACTTCACATTCGGTGGTCCACATGAACCGCTGGCCCTCCTCTATCAGACGATGTAATGGCTTTGCGATGTTGAAAAAATCCTTGACAAATCTTCTGTAGTAGGTACAAAGTCCAATAAAACTACGAAGTTGATGAACATCATGTGGTGGAGACCAGTCTCTTACAGCTTCTATCTTACTAGGATCAGTCTTAATCCCTGATGTAGTGTGGGGCGGGGGTGGCTCAGTCGGTTGCGCGCCAGGCTCGTAATCTGTAGTTCCCAGGTTCGAGTCCCAGCTGGGTCAGCGTTGAGATTTATCTCCGCAAAATTCCCCGCCCTGCCCACAGTCAGTAGAGGACACCGATGGGCTTGGAAAGACCGCCGTCCGTCGGATGGGACGTTAAGCCATGGCCCCCGTGTGCGGGAGAGCCATACCCTGTGCACGTTAAAGAACACGCTGGATGGCCTTGACGGGAGGCTACCATCTGTCTCCCAACAGCTGTTCCAGTGGGTCCCCTCCCCCAACCTTCTCTGAGCCTTTGGGGTCCATGTCACCTGGCCATTTAGCCCATGGTGTGCAAAAAAGTGCCGCTCAGAGGTAAAACAACCCAACAACCCAACCCTGATGTAGTGATCACATGACCAAGGTAATGAACTTCTTGCTGGAATAGTTTACACTTAGTCGGTCCCAATTTTAGCTTGGCTGCCCTAAGTTTTTCAAACACTTGACGAAGATTTCTTAAATGTTTTTCAAAAGTTTTTCCAAGAACGATGATGTCCAAGTAAACTAGGCAGACGTCTCAAGACAAACCTTTGAGCACCGATTCCATTTGTCATTCAAACGTTGCAAAGTCCAAATGGCATCACTATTAAACTGCCAAAGTCCATTTCCTGTAGTGAAAGCTGTTTTCTCACGGTCTTCAGGATGTATACCAACTTGCCAATAGCCGCTCTTTAAGTCTAATGTTGAGAAGCATTCTGACCCAGATACAGTGTCCAATGCATCATCAATCGATCCCAGAAATCTCTGTCCGATATCCACTGACTATAATTTCACTTTGTGCTGGGATCTCTGTCTTCCGTCACTAATATTGTGATCACGCTTGATAAAGAATCAGATGTTTGGCTAGGCAGAGGGATCTCTTCTGTCTTATAGGTGATTAGGCTCTCACTTGGTCTAATGCTGAATCCATGTTTCTTTAGGAAATCAAGGCCTAATATGCATTCATCGTATATATCAGTGATGTAAACAGGATGGCGTACGAGACAGCTACCAACTATGACGTAGGATTCTATCTTTCCATGGACTTTAGCACGATTTCCAGTGGCTGTTTGTAGAGTTATATTAGACTGCGTAACATTCCAGTTTGGGTGAGGTATTATCTCTTTATTATATCTGTTCTGAGTAAAGTTACATTTGCACCAGTGTCTACTATCATACGGCAAGGTATCATGGTTCCATCAGCTACCAATCCGTTATTCTCACCATTCCGTATGTGAGAATAATCCGTTATTCTCACCATTATGTTCCTCACCATTAGTGTTGAAACGTAGGAGAAACCAATCAACAGTCTGCCTTTGCCCTTCACGTTGCTTCTGCTGGTTCTGTTGTCAGTTAGATGTGCTTGAACTTTTTATCCAAAACCTTTTGCAGTTGACTCCAATGTGTCCAGTCTTGCCACAATTCCAACACTCCTTGGAGAAGTCCTTGGGGAAATTCACAAGTGATTTCAATAACATTACAATTGACCGCCATCAATGTCATTTTTTACACCATCAATTTTAAACTTGAAACTATCACACTGTCTGTTCAGTTCGATTTTAATGTCCTTACATTGATTAGTGATATCACTATGTTTTTTTCAGATCATTATTCTGATCAGTAATCTTACCTATTTGAGAAGCTACCTCAGCTCTCAAGTTATTATTTTGTGCAGCCATTTCGATTTTCAAGTCATCTTTTTAACTAATCATTTCAGCTCTCAATTCATTGTTTTGTATAGCCATGTCGGCTCTTTCGTCACTTTGAGAGACTATTTCAGCTCTCATGTCAGCAATGTCTTTCAAAAACGGATAATATTGTTTTGGTTAGTTCTTTCATTTCACTATCCTTTTTTACAGTTTCTTTTGCACTCATAAATCTCACTGTGTGTTTGTTCGCTCGGGAGGAAAGCCTACAGCACTCGTATTTCATTGCATGTCTCACAGCTGACTTTAAAGTTTCACCTTCCAACATCCTCAGAGATTGCTGAGTCGCAGCAATCTCTGTCATCAATAATTTGTAATTGAGCTAAGTTGTCTTGAATTTATGGTGGATAGTTGCTATAAGCCAATCTAGCTTGATGCTCAATATCACTAACAAGTTCTTGCAAAGTTACGCCACTCTTCTGATACGGTGTTTAAATTGAATAATATAGTATAGTTTTAAATAATTACCGCCAAACCCGAGTTCTAATGCAAAAACCGGACTTTGATAATCAAGTCGTTTTTCTTCTGGAACAGATTGTAAAACTTCCGCAGCAGAATTTCTTAAGGAACTGCAAGAAAACTGGCCTTCTGGAATTCATTTCACTCATTAGCTCTAGCGAAGACTTCAAACTCTGTTTTGAAGACTGTCCAAGACGACTGACCATCATATGTGGATGATTTAGTCGTATTTCTAGCGATATGTGTAAAAACATTATTGCCATTAAAATTATCATTGCCACAAGAAGGTAACCTTTCATTTCCTAAAATCTGAAACTTATATTCGTAATCAGCTTTTACACTTTCAATTTATACTTAACACTATCAAATTTTGCATTAAAATCACAAGTGATTTCATTAACATTACAATTGACCCCCCATCAATATCATTTTTTACACCATCAATTTTAAACTTTAAACTATCACACTGTCTGTTCAGTTCGATTTTAATGTCCTACACTGATCAGTGATATCACTTTTTTTTTTCAGATCATTATTCTGATCAGTAATCTTACCTATTTGAGAAGCTTCCTCAGCTCTCAAGTTATTATTTTGTGCAGCCATTTTGGTTTTCAAGTCATCTTTTTGACTAGTTATTTCAGCTCTCAATTCATTGTTTTGTATAGCCATATCGGCTCTTTCATCACTTTGAGAGACTATTTCAGCTCTCGTGTCACCAATTTCACTTCTTTGGGCAGTTATTTCACTTTTAATGTCAGTTATTAATTTCACTAACTCATCCCTACTTCTAGTTAAAGGCATTCAAAATAGTAATAATATCCTACTCCTGACACCAAATGTTATAAATCTAAATGGATGAGTATTGAGACTGGGTATAAGTAAGTATATTTTGCAATACAAATTACAAAACAATGCAATTCATTACGAAAACGTGAATGAAATTACTTATAAACAAACTAAATACTATCGTACATAAAGAATGAAATAAAACATATATCAGTGGTTCTCAACCTTTTATGCTTCACATACCCTCTGGAAATGTGTATGTAACTGGCGTAACTCTTGTATAGATATAGTTTTAGTATAACAATGGGAATAAAATAAAACGTATATATATACATATTAAATTTTGTATTCATAAATTACATGTATCGATAAACACAAAAAATGACATAAACAATGTAACAAATCTTATAAAATTATAAACATTTACTGGATAATCATTGAATAGACTTGTTACTAGAACTAACGACTTTTGAGCTCTCATGGCGTACCCAAAAAATTTTACCGCTACCCCACGTTGAGAACCCCTAATTTAAGGAATCGACACTTTGTCAGCCTATTATAGCACGCGAATATAGAATTTCCAAATAATTCTTAAGCGTGATCATTCCCTTGCACCAATAACAAATAAAGTTTTCCATAATTTGCATATATCGATAAACACAACAAAATATTTAAAGCTGTGATACTTAAATGTTTAGTTGTTGGCTATAGTTTATTTTTGTTTCATTTCAGCGCTATCTTTAAAATTTAATTGCGAATCCACCTTCAAAAAAGTCCATATTTACCCTGTCTGTATACCCCCCACCCCGAGAAGGAGCCATTAGGTAGTGGTGGTGGTGGTGGTGGTGGTGGTGGGGGGGGGGTTGAGGGCCCTTCGATGTCGAAGGCTCTGCTCTCCGTTTTGGGCCCTAGTTGGACAGGCTAAGATTTCTATCTCAGAAGTTGAGATAGGCCCTGACGGTAGGGCCTGACTAAGAGTTCCCACCACGGGAGCCGAGGCAATTTGGATCTACAGGGTGAATCTGAAAAAGTGGGCAAAACTTTACGGGGTGGTAGAACGCAGCTATATGAGCAATATTCGTCATAGAATGTATGGTCGGAACGCAAGCGGTGAGAAGTTAAAAGGTAGTTTTCCACTGTCACATTTAAAGAATGAACACAAGAAGGAGAATGAATCTCTTTTGTTGCGATCTTATGCAACCACGGCAATTCCCGGTTCCGCTTGTACAGCACTACCTGGTTATGAAAAGCCGTGCTTATCTAGAGCCGGGGGCACGGAATACGCCCTATAGGCACACCTCAACCCCAGCCTCACATGGCAGCAGTCCTATAGAAGGAAAGCTGACCACCGGAGGAAACCTTACTTTAATCTATTCCCCGGTTTGCAAATGTACAAGGATATATAGATCCAAGTTCGATCGGCACCCGGGGTGGAGACTCTTAGTAAGACCCAGACGTTTCTGACAGCTCGTGCCTACAAGGTGGGCTCAGACCTTTCGGCAGAGCCGTTGAACAGACCACCCAGGTCTCCTGATAGGTGAGGTCTCCGACGCCGTCACCATCCGGCCAGCAGCATCTTCAACCTCGGTTGGCCTTAGCCATGTCCAACCATGGCACCAATCCGGTCGGCACAGCCTTCAGCCGGGTTGCTGGGCCTTAGGCCCCCCCACCATGACAAGGTGGTCCCCTATCGGGGGGGACACAAGAAGGAGAGGAGATACTCTGTGCCTCACTTGCATTCCCGTCCGCCGCACCGTACACAAAGTGCATATCCGCCATTTCGTGGTTAGTATAACCAGCCATTCTGTCGGCAATCCACGGTAGAAATGCCGTTGGGTGCGAGGACCGACCCTTTTATACCATTTCCAACGCCACCTAGCGGCTGGCCGTTTGCGTTCCGCCCATACTTTCTATGACGAATATTGCTGGTAGAGCTGCGTTCCACCAACTTTTTCAGATTCACCCTGTATATATCCTTTTTGTGGCTAACCTAGGTGCAGATTAAATTTAGGTTTTGACCGATGGATGAGCTTTACTCCTACAGTACTGCTCGCCAGTAGGTAGTCGGGGATGAACTATATCTATATGGTACTGTCTTACCTCTGACCGTAGTTAGTGGTGAATATGGCATTTCCCTATACTGGTAGTGCTTCAGGAAGAACTAGTGGGTCTTGTCTCATATATATATTTACCTGTCTATATACAGGGTGAATCGGAAAAAGTGGGCAAAACTTTACGGGGTGGTAGAACGCAGCTATACGAGCAATATTCGTCATGGAATGTATGGTCGGAACGCAATATATAATATCCTGTTAATAAAATGTTTTCTGAAGTATCTCCTCTCCTTCTTGTGTTCATTCTTTAAATGTGACAGTGGAAAACTACCTTTTAACTTCTCACCGCTTGCGTTCCGACCATACATTCTATGACGAATATTGATCGTATAGCTGCGTTCTACCACACCGTAAAGTTTTGCCCACTTTTTCAGATTCACCCTGTGTATATAAATCTGAAGTACAAAGAAAGCACTCAACAATGAAAAAGAGGCCACATCCACATTTGTTCTTGCAGGAATAAGTCGCAGATGAAATTCCTCCACAGCAAATATTTACACACCTCATGCGAGAAATAAATACTATTGCTAAGGTACGTTATTAATATGCATACTTTATGGAAGTGAGCAATTAAAAATTCTATTATAAATTCGAAATATTGCAAAGTTCAAAATGAAGCATAATTTCTTTTACATTGTTAAATATCTCGCTGTTGCTAGAGGTCGTTGATGACGTCAGCTGGCGCTTTAATATCCCGTGGTTTCATTTATACACAAATTATCGAAAGTGATATTTCCATTTTGGAAAATTATGTATAATTAACAATCAGCAAATTATGTATAACAAAACAAGTATAATTACCGACATACTTGATCGAATAGTCCCAAATTTCATACGCGGGTTACCCATTGGGACCCAATGTTGGGTAGAAAAAAATTCAGGTTCCTACCTGCAATGGAACCCTTTAATATATTTGGGAATGTGAGGGATCTGGCAACGGTAGTGGAATTCTCTATTAGAATTTGAGAATGAGCATTAGCTACAAATGGAGTAGAAAAATGTTTTATCCAAAATAGCGATTTCTAACCACAGATTCAACCTATCGAGTTTGCATTTCGCAATGTGTTTCTTCATGCTACTGTTAATCTTCTGCCAAACTTCCAGGTTACTTGTCGCTTTATGTGAAGGTTTTAGGTGACCACAGTAACATTTTATTATTGTAGATGCTATGCTCTCTTTGACTTAGGGGCGGGGGTGGCTCAGTCGGTAGCGCGCCAGACTCGTAATCTGTAGTTCCCAGGTTCGAGTTCCAGCTAGGTCAGCGTTGAGATTTATCTCCGCAAAATTCCCCGCACTGCCCACGGTCAGGAGGGAACGCCGATGGGCTTGGAAAGCCCGCCGTCCGTCGGATGGGACGTTAAGCCGTTGCCCCGTGTGCGGGAGAGCCATACTCTGTGCACGCTAAAGAACACGCTGGATGGCTTTGACGGGAGGCAACCATCTGTCTCCCAATAGCTGTTCCACTGGGTCCCCTCCCCCAACCTTCTCTAAGCCTTCGGGGTCCATGTGACCTGGCCATTTAGCCCATTCTGTGCAAAAAAGTGCCGCTCAGAGGTAAAACAACCCAACTCTTTCACCTAAGAGAGCAGCGTCTCTCTTCTCAAGCAGTCAACAGGGAATAAATAACTTGGATCGAATGCGATGACCTCATGCGAGTATGGGGAATATGTTAGGGTTTAGCTGAAGCTAATGAAAATGAAATTTTGGTTAATGTTTTCAAAGTGCATAACATTTAAATATTAAAAAAGGTTGGTAATTATGATTATATAGTATTTTATCAAAATTTTTAAAGTATTTTATTAATATACTAAAAAAGGTTGGTAATTATGAGTAAATCGTTGCTTAAAGTAGAATACGGCCTACCATATCTTAAGAAGCAACTGATTTGTTCGGTTTATTTTTTAGGGGCTGGGGTGGCTCAGTGGGTAGTGCACCAGGCTCCTAATCTGTAGTTCCCAGGTTCAAGTCCCAGCTGGGTCAGCATTGAGATTTATCTCCGCAGAACTCCATGCCCTGGTCACAGTCAGTAGGGGACACCAATGGGCTTGGAAAGGCCGCTGTCCGTCGGATGGGACGTTAAGCCGTGGCCCCGTGTGCGGGAGAGCCATACCTTGTGCATGTTAAAGAACACGCTGGATGCCTTGATGGGAGGCAACCATCTGTCTCCCAACAGCTGTTCCAATGGGTCCCTTCTCTGAGCCTTCGGGGTCCTTGTGACCTGGCCATTTAGCCCATGGTGTGCCAAAAAGTGCCGCTCAGAGGTAAAACAACCCAACCCTATATGTTTCGAGTTTCAATCCTAATATAACACTTCTGTTTAGGAGTCATTCCATTTCAATTCGATAATTTCATCATGTTAGGAGATATTTCTACATTTTTCTGTAAAAAAAATATATATTGAAGTATTTTTTTTTTGTAACTACCAGAATAACATCTGTATTCGATCAGATTTTTTCACAAAATGATTTTCTGACCACTAGTGAAAAATTCTAAAGCTGTTTTTCCTATTTAAAGTTCTTTTTTTACTACTTGTAAAAAAAGACATCAAAAACGGTATGTAATATAATCCGAATACTTAAAGAAATTCTACTTCAAACGTATTCAAGTAATTTTTATTTGGAAGATCATGTTTGGCTGATACAATTGAATTATATTTGGTTCTTTCATCGTAATTATGAATTTTATAGAAACAATAGTTCAAATTGGGCTAAAAATTAATCCCGTTTCTAATTTCCTGCTTAAAACTTCAAATATGGCATTGCCTTGGAAAAATACATCCCCATTGGTCGCAGTGGTTAGCGCACTTGGCTGCTGATCTAAGGCACCTGGGTTCGACACCCGGAGTTAAGGCATGGATGTTCGTGTCGTTTTTTCTGCTGAGGTCCTGCCATCCTCACAGACCCTTTACTATGGCGTATAAACTTACAGGCTCCTGTCAGACCTCTGTGGCAAGCAGTTCCTTGAGGGGGAATTTTTTTTTTTATTTTGTTTTTGGTTGCAAACATAGTCAGCCATTCCCCACCAAAATATTGAATACTGCTCCGTAAAAATTATCAAAATATTAAAAATAGAAAAAATAAAACTTGATAAATTGCTTATTTTAAAAATAAGTACAATATACAGGGTGTCCCTGAATTCATGGCCCAAACGTGAGGGGTTGGTAGTGCATAGAGAAAAACTGATTTACCGAACCCACCAATATTCGTCATAGAATATGCAAACGCAGTGAGGAGTCGGAAATGAAGGACACAGAGGTTTCCAGAGTGACTTTATTGGAGATTATTGCAAGAAATGCTGAAACGTCCGCCCACCAACGTTGATACAGGCGGCACAACGGCGGAGTAGTGATCGGCATACCTGCTCGTGAACACTGGGATTGTCGCGCACATCGGCAGCTGCGACTGGACAGTCAGGCTACCAGATTCTCCGCCGCCTCGTCTGCACCCCCTACCGGCACCGGACTGCGTTTGCGGCCGCATATTCTACGTTGAATATTGGTGGGTTCGGTGTGTACTATCGTCCCCTCACGTTTGGGCCATGAATTCAGGGACACCCTATATATATATATATAGAAAGGTAGGATATAGGGGGCAAAGGGGCCATGCTCCCACCCCTTTCAAAATGCGAGTATATATATATAAAGTAACTGAGTCCACAACATTATTAAACTTATTTATATTTTATGCATTTTTCAAGATATTTTTTAAAAACCAGTTAAACAGAGGGAGAAATGTTAGTGTATTAGAAATGAAGTCTCTTAATCCCCCTTTACATTTTTTCGGCTCAATTTTTTCCCAGCCTCTATATATATATATACAGGGTGTCCCTGAATTCATGGTCCAAACGTGTGGAGGATGGTAGTACACACCGAACTCACCAATATTCGTCATAGAATATGCGGCTGTAAACGCAGTGAGGAGTCAGAAGTTAAGGACAGACACAGAGGTTTCCAGAGTGACATTGGAGATCATTACAACAAATGCTGCCCATCAACGTTGATAGAGGCGGCACAACTACTCGTAAACACCAGGCTTGTTGCGCACATCGGCGGCTGAGAATGCACATGGCCGATCCAACACTTTTAAAGCGTACCGCATCGTCTACGCCCCCTATCGGCACTGGGCTGCGTTTGCGGCCGCATATTCTATGACGAATATTGGTGGGTTCGGTGTGTACTACCATCCCCTCACGTTCGGGCCATGAATTCAGGGACACCCTGTATATACAGTTCCTGACATAGAAAATGCTACAACAGGAAGTATTTGTCGGAGAGCCATGCAATTTGGTGGGTATATGTCGATACTTGGCTTATGCAAATGAGTGCAGTTACGAAACAATCACTTGTTAAGTGAGGGAGATAACAGGGCAAAACGGCTCGGCGTAGCTAAGTTTGGTCATGTGTCACTATCCTAGCCGTGTGGACAACTGCATTGGAGTGAATTCGGTAACGAAAGCACGTGTAAGGACTGAGAATGCCTGCGAGACCTCATTGGAATCCTATCATCACAGGGACACCTTTTCGGTGTCGCATCACGGCAGAAACGCATTGGAACCAGCCACATGAAACATCAACAGTCATGGTATTCTTTTAGCCAACGTGCCTTTTATCAAGCTTAGACTATAAAAGTCAATGCGTCAATCACATTAGACTAGAGTCTATCATTGCAATCAGATACATTTCCAAGGACTAACTCCTTTGGTATAATAATGCTTAAATCCACCAACAGAGGATGTTTATTCGCAGGTCGCTAGCTCAGAACTCAGAGCATTTAACATGTTATCAGGAGATCCTCGGTTCGGATAATACCCAGCAAATGACAATATTTCCTCTTTTATCATTTAACGTATATCTCTTGCAGATGCTTACCTACGATTACCTATTATTCAAAAACAGCCAGTTGTTGCAAAAGTATGAATTATACATGTTAAACTATTAGCTGCGTTGTTGAAAAGCATTATGAACAAAACAAAATACAGAGTTTAAAAATTTTTTACCGTGTTTTAACGTGTATAAGGAATTCCCTGATTTTTCATCAAAGATATTTTGATTTTAAGATAAAATCATTTATTTAAGAATACTATCCATGTATAACCCCCCTATTTTTGGGACCCAATTTTTGGCAAAAAAGTGTTTCTTATACACGTTAAAATACGGTAACTTTTTTTTTCACATTTTACAAGTGGATTCGTCTATGTCCAGATAGACCAGTTACAAAAATTACAAGGAAATGGTCGTTGCCTTATATGGATAAGAGAGTGACGAGATTATATTTCTGACTGAGGCTCTTCCCACAGTGAAAACACTTGTGGGACCGATCTCGAGGGGGCGGGGGTGGCTCAGTCTGTAGCGCGTCAGGCTCGTAATCTGTAGTTCCAGGTTCGAATCCCAGCTGGGTCAGCATTGAGATTTATCTCCGAAAAATTCCCCGCCTTGCCCACGGTCAGTAGGGGACACCGATGGGATTGGAAAAGCCGTCGTCTGTCGGATGGAACGTTAAGCCGTGGTCCCGTCTGCGGGAGAGCCATACCCTGTGCGCGTTAAAGAACATGCTGGATGGCCTTGATGGGAGGCTACCATCTGTCTCCCAACAGCTATTCCAGTGGGTCCCCTCCCCCAACCTTCTCTGAGCCTTCGGGGTCCATGTGACCTGGCCATTTGGCCCATGGTGTGCAAAAAAGTGCTGCTCAGAGGTAAAACAACCCAACAGATCTCGAGAGTGACTCAGCAGTGACGTTTCATTTTTTAAATGATATATTGGGTAGAATAAGGACATAACGAAGAATATCTCCAGACTTTGCTTTTCCTTCGATGCTTCTTCTTGTGTTTGGAGAAGAATTTAAATGATGTAAATCTGCCGACAAATGTCACACTTGTAAACAAATCCTATTTTAGAAAAAAGTAACGAAAAATGTATTATTTTTTGTTCAGTAAACGAAACCCTGCGCACAGGAAGTGGCAGTGGGCATGAATTGCGGTCTTTATAAATTTTCTGCACCAAATATAATTATTTTCACAACCATGATAAAAGTAAGTGATATAATCAATCAGTTTATTTACTGATAAAATAGTGTCAAGCCTAAAATTTTTGATTTGATAGTTGGAGAAAAAAAACTACTTACAAGACTTACAAACTCGCCTGTGGATAGGAAGTAGGATAATAATATGTAATTATAGATGTTACTAATTTCTCTAAAAATTAATAATCTAATATTGTACGTCTCATATGATTTATAGTATTCAATTATGCAGTAACATTTAAAAATTAAAGTTTTGATTCCGAAATATTAAACATCAAACCATTTTAGATTTTATTTATGACAATGTAGGGACTCGCAGATAGGACAGAAGGAATAAGGGTCAGAATCGCCATTTTGGTGGCAGAGCGTTTGGGAGCTTGAGGACAAGAGTCGACGTGGCACTGCGAACCGTGTCCATACCCCATTGGCCGAGATATTTCTAATGTCCCCCGAAGGACACGTGACCTCATCTGGCGGGGTTGTTCAAACTGGGACTTGCGCGCGGGATGCCAGTCGGATTGTCTGTAGCTCAGCTCGCTTAAGCTTTGTTCTCCATCTAGCGGTGGGACCGCTGAGGCTCATTATAGCCTGTGTTTGGACAGTGACTGTACTGGGTGAGCAGTCACTGTATGTATATAGTTTGAAGTGTAAATAAATAATGTATATATATGTGAAATATATGAGTTTGTGTATTCAGCCACCTTATTCATACTGACGAAGATAAGGACAGGTACCCTTCTGCAAACGCTCTCACACATCATCATCCTCAAGCAGCCATGGGCTACGGGGGGCTCAGTCGATAGCGCACCAGGCTCGTAATCTGTAGTTCCCAGGTTCAAGTCCCAGCTGGGTCAGCGTTGAGATTTATCTCCGCATAAATTCCCCGGCCTGCCCACGGTCAGTAGGAGACACCGATGGGCTTGGAAAGGCCACCATCCATTGGATGGGACGTTAAGCCGCGACCCGTGTGCGGTAGAGCTTATACCCTGTGCACGTTAAAGAACACACTGGATGGCCTTGACGGGAGGCTACCATGTCTCCGAACAGCTGTTCCAGTGGGTCCCCTCCCCCAACCTTCGGGGTCCATGTGACCTGGCCATTTAGCCCATGGTGTGCAAAAAAAAGTGCCGCTCAGAGGTAAAACAACCCAACGTTAAAGAACACGCTGGATGGCCTTGATGGGAGGCTACCATCTGTCTCCCAGCAGCTGTTACAGTGGGTCCCCTCCCCGAACCTTCGGGGTCCGTGGGTTGTTTTACCTCTGAGCGGCACTTTTTTGCACACCATGGGCTAAATGGCCAGGTCACATGGACCCCGAAGGCTGAGATGGTTGGGGGAGGGGACCCAGTGGAACAGCTGTTCGGAGACATATGGTAGCCTCCGTCAAGGCCATCCAGCGTGTTCTTTAACGTGCACAGGGTATGGCTCTCCCGCACACGGGACCACGGTTTAACGTCCCATCCGACGGACGGCGGCCTTTCCAAGCCCATCGGTGTCCCCTACTGGGCGGGGAATTTTGCGGAGATAAATCTCGACGCTGACCCAGCTGGGACTCGAATTTAGGAACTACTGATTACGAGCCTGGCGCGCTACCGACTGAGCCAACCCCGCCCGATTTTTTGCAATGATAACGCTCCTTGTCAAAACGTGAAAGTGGCACCAAGATGTTATCAGATAACACCATTAAAATTATCAATTCGTCTATACAATCTTCATATTTTAATGTTATCGGAAGAAATTATGAAGTTTCAAAGAGGACTTCAAAAATAAGTGGAAGTTCATAATTTCGGGCTTTGCTATTTCTTTTTAATCGTATTGTTACAGAACTACTTATGAAATTAGTTCAAGATATGCTAGAAAAGATGCAAATCATTCATTAATCTGGTTGCATATAAATTATCGGTATTAATATTCTTATTAACATTTGTAGTAATTGATACACTAATGAACGAATTCCGTTAATTGACATTTCAATTAAAATTGATTGTGTCCCGGTAACTATATCGCAAAAACCTGTTTATATAGCAAAAAACTGAAAACAGTTTTGAAATCAATGTATAAAATATTTTAAAAATACTAAAAGTTCTACACATTTAATAATTCCTTGGTTGTAATCACTATGAACAAGAGAAACACGTTTCGAAAGTTTTGTTTGATCTCCCACCTTTGCATTTATTTATAATTGCACGAGTTCCATAAATGAGAAAAAAAAAATCATTTTATTTTAAATGAATCAATACGACTTCGAAAATTTTTTATTTCTTTTATTGTTCTACAACATCTAAGCAATGAACGACGTGTCATTAAATGTAGCAAAAAGAAATAGGCACAAATCTATAATATCTGAAGCCTTTCATACCTATTATGTGTCGATTCTTCGTGACTTCTTAAATCTCTACTCTGATAGAATCCTTTGCTACAATATCTACATATGTAAGGTTTCTCTTGGAAATGGAGTCTTCTGTGTCTGGTAAGGTCGCTCCCATGTGTGAAAGACTTATTGCATACATCGCAGGAGAATGGACGTTGTCCTGTGTGAGTCAATTCGTGAGTTACAAAAGTCTGTTTACGTGCAAATCTCTTTCCACAATACGAACATTGGTAAGGTTTCTCCCCAGTGTGGACCAGCATGTGTCGCTTCAGGTGACAGGCGTCATTAGCAGAATAAGGGCAAAATGGACAACAGAAATGTTTGCCAGGATCTTCGCGACGATGACTTCTTCTATGTCGCTGGAGGAAAGTTATTGATGAGAACAGATTCTTGCAGATGCTACACTCGTAACCATTAAGATTAGCTTCGAGAAAAAATAAGAAAATACAATTACCATAAATTGATACCCATAATGGATTATTGGATAGTAATTAAAATCTTCTACATTAACAAAATAGTTCCTAAAGAAATTTAATACAGTATATTAATTTTCTTTCAAAATCTTCAAGTGAGTATGATTTGGCTAAATTTTTTTAAAGATATGATCAGATAACACTATAAAGAGTAACTTAAAACTAATATTTTTCATAACGTACTAGCTAAAAAATTTTCACCATTAATATTTTTTCTTCTTTTAAATGGCTGATAGCTTCTGCGAAAAATATTTGAAATGGCTCATTACTGTGGAAAAAGATCGAATCCCAATCCCTAGTGAGGGGGGTTGGTATTCTTCCGCTTAACCCCCAAGATAAAAAGGTACTCGGAGTCGGGAATAGGGCATAATTTGACCTTTACTCCCACAGCTAAGTTAGAATGGATGTACATATCTTGTGTGCTGCACGTTTTCACGAATTGTAATGTTTGTCGTTAAATTTTGAGAGTGGATATGCAGTTCAGTGATTAGATAGGATTATTTTAAAAGATAAGAGGAATTTTAAACATGTACGATAGATTATTTTCCTATTATGTAAGAGAGTAGTCTGTAAGCATTTCTGGACTAGTAATTTTTTAACTAGGGATATCTTCGATGACACAGTGTAGTGTGCAAGTCTTGACAATGTTGTGTTCATGATGCCGTTCAGCGATGGTCATAGGTTGGGTTGTTTTACCTCTGAGCGGCACTTTTTTGCACACCATGGGCTAAATGGCCAGGTCACATGGACCTCAAGGCTCAGAGAAGGTTGGGGGAGGGGACCCACTGGAACAGCTGTTGGGAGACATATGGTAGCCTCCCATCAAGGCCATCCAGCGTGTTCTTTAACGTGCACAGGATATGGCTCTCCTGCACACGGAGTCACGGCTTAACGTCCCATCCAACGGACGGCGGCCTTTCCAAGCCCATCGGTGTCCCCTACTGACCGTGGGCAGGGCGGGGAGTTTATGTGGAGATAAATCTCAACGCTGACCCAGCTGGGACTCGAACCTGGGAACTACAAATTACGAGCCACCCCCGCCCCGATGATCATAGGAACTAGTTCATTTGAGGAAAGGGAGGCAGGAAGAAAAATCTCGAAAATGGATCGCAGTGGTTGTCTCCGACTGCTTTTATCTTTTGGGGAGGGAAGAACACTTCTCCATTGAGACTGCTACAGCTGCCAGAAGGTTTCAACTCTGTAGGAGTTTCTAAATGCATTATTCATTAGGATGATTGACTTAGAAAGATTAAGTGCGGAATTTACTTTAGGGATAACTTCCATCTGCGATTGGTGAGGATTCCCTACACGTGAATGATGTAATTCCTTCGTTCCTCAACCGCCCAATGATAGCTAAGGGGATAATGGTAAGTGGCTATTTCAATAATACCTTTTACGGCCTTAAATACTGGAGACTTGTCAAAAATCTCTAGGAATACAAAGGAGAAATTTTTCACAACCGTGATCCTAACAAATTCTGATGACAAAGGCTGTATTTTCAATTAAGAAAATAACATTACAAAAGGATCTATAATCCAAAAAAGTTGGCCACAATTGTCTGATGTAATATCGCGACATGAAATGAAATTTAAGGGACAACGATTCAGGGAAGGAATTTAAAATTAAGGTGAAAATAAGTTATCCAATGTTAGGAAAGATGACAACAGAGTCATCCGCCACTTGGAAACGAAATGGCTGTGATTAGGAAAAAAGAATTCCTACCTCCGAGGCAAAAATATTTTTGATTAAAATGGCGGAAATCAGCGGAGTTAATGAAGCAAAAGATTATTTATTATGTGGGACTTAAATGATGAAATAATAAATGGGGGTATAAAGGTGTGTGTGTGAAAATAGAATTTGTGATACTAACAAGTTCAGGAAAATGACGCAAATACTTATAGGATGTCTCTAAACACTTGCAAAATGAGGAGACTCTTAACAAATATATATGGAAAGAATACTTTTCCTTTACCTATGATCTGCCGCGATGTCTTAAAAAAAAAATGGTGGGAACAAAGTACCAGATCAGATCCGAAGATATTGTTTACCCTCTGTAAAAAAAAAACGAATTTACGGGAGCTTTCTGATGGGTTGTTCACGGTCCCCGTTATATATCGAGGGATTTCGGATAAGGGAGGATAGAAATTTTAATAAGGGAATTTTGATAAGTGGGATCAATGAGGGTCATTTGATAAGATGTGAGTATATTAATAAGGGATCATAGCCTATGACGTCATAAGGGGAAGTACCTGTTGGGGATCCAAGATGCTGGGACACGATTCTTGTTTGAAAAGAAATATTTTTATTTTCCCAACTATCGTTCAATTTTTCTTGAGCTAACAGCGAAACCGAACGAAGAGTTGGAAAACGCAAATAGTAAAAATATCCTTCACATTAATTTCTTTTATCTGGTAAAAAAAGAAAAAGTAGCGTTTTTCCACCACCACTGGGGTTTAGTAGGTAAAGTGGTGCTGATCAATGTCAACCTCTTGATCTTTACATTCCAGAGCAAAAATTTCAATTTCTGCATCAATGGATCGTTTGCAATATTCAGTTTTCAACTTCCCCACCCCTCTAGAAGGTGTTATCTGAACTATTTAAAATGGACGATGCTAATATTTGATCAATAACCATCCAACGGAAAAAATATTTTTTAAAAAGGTATGTCGGATATCTGTAAACTGACAAAGTAGTAAAAAAATTCTGTTCCTGCGATAACAGTTTAATTTGTTAAAAAATGAAATATAAAACAAAATTTTTTTTTCTGTTATTGCATGCAACGTATTAAATTTTTTTCCACTTTCTAACGTTTCGGTGAAATAAAATGAACTTAAAAAATTAAGTTCCAGTCATCGAAATCACTTGCTATACTATCAGTCTTCAAAAGGAAATTAACCCTAAGATGTGGGTTGGGTACTTTTACCTCTGATTGGCACTTTTATGCACACCATGGGCTAAATAGCCAGGTCACGTGGACCCCGAAGGCTCAGAGAAGGTTGGGAGAGGGGACCCACTGGAACAGCTGTTAGCCTCCCGTTAAGACCATCCAGTGTGTTCTCTAACGTGCACAGGGTATGGCTCTCCCGCACACGGGGCCTAAGGTGTAGGATCTTTCACATACATAGCTGCAATGAATGTAGAGGAACTACATAACAAATTTTTGTGACACTCGCACTCTTGCAGTTAAAAATTCATCTAGTAAGGATATTAAAAAGCTGGCATAATATTTATTATTATGGTATATATATTAATTAGCTTTTTCCTTCCCATCGATGTCTCTTCTTTTGTTTCATGAGGAATTGTAACGATGCAAATCAGAGATGGCAGATGTCACACTCGTAAACACTTCTTTCTGTTTAGAGAAAAAAAAGAGACATTAAATTGCATTCGTTTAAGCTAATAAACGAACTACTGAATTGCAAACAACTGTAGTAAGTTTTAATTTTGTGGAAACTACGAATTCGTAAGCAGGATTTGAAATCAAGTAACTTTCAGAATAAGTTAAATACATATATTGATTTAATATTACAAGTTGTAGCCAATGTGCATTGAAATTCTATCATAATACAAATCCTGTAACCAAACAATTGTATAACGTTCCAATACCTACCGATTCACATTTTAAAAGCTTTACAAATGCAGAAAAATCATTTACATTAAATCAAATACATTTATTCTAAATTAAACTATTTTCTTTTCATTCATATCAAAATGTAATTTGACAAAAATGATTATATTTTAGTATTGGTATGCGATTATCAAAAAAGCTTGTTTTTCGTTAGAGCATTGTTCAATACAGACACAGAAATATTGAAGATCAAAATTACATGCGATTTTGCCATCCATTACAAAACTACCTATCCTACGATTCTTATTGCATTTGTCTCAAGATTACAGATATTTTAATATATTGTCGTATAATAACAGCGTAATAAACAATATACACCTTAACGAAGTAATGGCATACATATGTTCTTTCCTGTAAGAGTAAAGTACAAGAAACAAATTCAGTGCAATATAAAAGCACAAATACCTATATTTTCAGCAAAATATACCTCCCCCCTCCCATATATATATATACTTTCCTATTGGACAGAAGGCTTATTAAATGCAATATTAATAATAATGCATATAATTAATAAAATCATGTTTGTAAAACTAACTGCATAGGTAAGTAGACATTCATCAGAAAATATAAAAAAAAATATAAAAATCAGCAATAGCAGTGATTTATTTCAACACACATATACAGGGTGAATCTGAAAAAGTGGGAAAAACTTTACGAGGTGGTAGAACGCAGCTATACGAGCAATATTCGTCATAGAAAATATGGGTAGAACGCAAACGGCGAGCCGCTAGGTGGCGTTGGAAATGGTATAAAAGGGTCGGTCCTCGCACCCAACGGCATTTCTATCGTGAATTGCCGAGAGGATGGCTGGTTATACTAACCACGAAATGGCGGATATGCACTTTGTGTACGGTGCGGTGGACGGGAATGCAAGTGAGGCACAGAGTATCTCCTCTCCTTCTTGTGTTCATTCTTGAAATGTGACAGTGGAAAGCTACCTTTTAACTTCTCACCACTTGCGTTCCGACCATACATTCTATGACAAATATTGCTCGTATAGCTGCGTTCTACCACCCTGTAAAGTTTTGCCCACTTTTTCAGATTCACCCTGTATATTATTCAATTAATAGCACTCTGTCCTAGAAATGAGAAGAATGGTATGATAATGAAGAAAAAAACTAGGTAGTGAATAAACTAGATCAGGCAATAATATCACTGGAAAAAATATGCTGGTAAGTAGTTTCATACAATTTGCATACAGTAAATAATGGCAGGCCTATATTTTATGCAGAATGTAAAAAATAAGATTAGGAACCAAATTAGGTATTAAAAAAAGTATAAAGTTGCCTTCCTAGCAGTGTGTGCTATTAAAATGGGAGAAAAAAATATCAATTTAAATAATACATGTCGGCAAATGATAATTATTAGTTTAGGATTTCAAATGGCATATACCAGGTAACATAATGCCATAATCAGAGATCTCCGCAAAATTCCCCACCCTGCCCACGGTCAGTAGGGGACACCGATGGGCTTGGAAAAGCCGCCGTCCGTCGGATGGGACGTTAAGCTGTGGCCCCGTGTGCGGGAGAGCCATACCCTGTGCACGTTAAAGAACACGCTGGATGGCCTTGACGGGAGGCTACCATCTGTCTCCCAACAGCTTCCAGTGGGACCCCTCCCCCAACCTTCTCTGAGCCTTCGGGTTCCATGTGACCTGGCCGTTTAGCCCATGGTGTGCAAAAAAGTGCCGCTCAGAGGTAAAACAACCCAACCCATAATCAGAGAACATGCTTAAGAACAAGTTATATTGTATGTATATATTGCATTCACTAAATAGTGATGCCCTTGAAATGAAAAGTCTTATTAAATGCAAAAATTAAAATACATGCAGTACATGAAGTGAGGATATAAATTGGAAACATGCTTAATCTAAAAGTTTGATATTAAGAAGCAACTGCATGCAATAGAACTTTGTTAGGAATGTTATTGAAATAAAATCACTGCATGTTGCCCTACATTATGTTAAACATATATACCCTTTCCTAAAAATGAGAAAAATGCTATGATAATGGTGAAAAATATTAGATACTAAATAAACTAGATCAGTCAATAATATAACCAATAGAAGTATGCTGAATAGTAGTTACATAGAATTTGCACACACTAAATAATGACAAGCCTACATATTTTCCAGACTGCAAAAAAAAAAAATTAGATATTTTAAAACAAAATAGTATAATCATTCTTTCCTAGAAGTGAGCAGTCATTAAAAAAGGTCAAAATATTTATCAATTTAAATAATACACACTGCTGGAAATTAGAAAAAGTTGTTAGAACTTCCTAATTCAAATAAATTACATATACCAGATTACATAATGCTATAACCAAAGATCATACTTAATCCAACAGCTAGGTTTATTCTATGTATATATAATAAATTCATTGACTATATATCTACATGATCTTCTCCCACAAAACCTGCATAGCATTAGAAAATCATTTTATAAATGGGAATTACTTCAGAGAAATAAAAGCTATAAAAATAATTATGATCATTGTCTTCTGCCAAATATCATTGAACACAGATGCCAAATTATGAATATATCTTACCTTTTAAGTCGAATAGCAAAGAAGAGTTCCTTAACCTTTTCTGAATTATCCGGCACAATATTTTCACTCCTTGCTTTTCACTGCTGATATTATAAAGGGGTTTTGTGGCTTATTTCACAGGTATAGGCTTTACAATATAGGATGCAATGGCTAAATGCTGTCTAATGAATGGATGCTTACAAATTTGTACAGAAAAAGCTTATATATAATTTTCTCATAAATAGGTTATATTAAAATAAGTGATAAAATATAAGTAGTGTCGAAAATTACAATGTCATTACACAAATTTTTTGCTTTTGTTCTTTTTTGTTTCGTTTTTTTTGCAAGGAATCGTTTTTTACACCTGATAAAAGAGAAAAAAAAATTTTACAATATAAATCAATAACTAGCTGAGGTACATAAATCTTATGCTCAGTATGAATGTTTAGACTGGAGAAATCAATCTCAGAATTTTGCTTTTCATTAAGTATTTTTAGCACTTGTTCTTTTTTTAAACAAATTCTCCAAATTTATTTCTGGCATCTTATGAACAATGTTATAAAGTTCATTAGACGGAGCTTTTAAAGTATCTGAATATTCCTTGACACCTGTTCAAGGTTTAACACTGTTAGACATCTGTCATAGCTTAATTATCTTGGGAGCTATGTAACAGATGCTGGTGATGTGCAGCATGAAATTAACAGATGGATAGGGATTGCTGCCAGAACTTTTAAGAATCTACGGTGTGTGTGGAGAAATAGGTGTATACACCTAAAGACTAAAATTAGACTGTATAATAGTTTGGTTCTTTCTAGGGTTAGTTATGGTAGTGAAACTTGGACACTTTGTAAACAAGATAACAGGAAACTAGATGCTTTTGATTGCAGATGCTTACGCAGTATCCTGGGCATTAGGTGGTTCAACTTTGTAACTAATGATGAGATTAGGCAAAGGAGTTTGCAACCTCCTTTAAGCAGCATATTGTGCAGAGAGAGACTCCGTTGGTTTGGCCATGTTGCCCGTATGAATTATTATAAATTGGCGAATAGGGTTATGAACAGTGTGCCTAAAGGTTTCAGAAAGAGGGGGAGACCTAGGATGTGGTGAGCAGACAGTGTCAAACAGGACCTTGTTAGAATTGGTGTGCAATGGCCAGATGCAGCAGATGTACTCAGGACAGACTTGCTTGGAGAACTAAATTGCATGGTCTGTTGGACCTCCATAGCCCATGGCTGCTTGAGGATGATGATGATGAATATTCCTTGAAGTTCAGTAACAGAATAGTCAGTATATTCAGTCTACAGCCATTATCAATTTATATTCTGCTGCAATCACTGCAATTGTTAATTCTGATCAATGACTTAGTCACTATATAACCTGTAATGTAAAATAAGACATTTTCTTCAGAGCTGCTTAATTCGTTTGGAATTATTACATACTTTGAGTGAATTTCAATATTTTTACCACAATTTGTTTAGGAACAGGTCAGAAAGGAGGGTGGGGGTTACTTTGTATATTTGGAAGACATGCCAACACATAATTATCATCTTCTTCACTGTTAGTAAGAAATGAAGCACAAAATAAGTTTGTAACTGCTACTGCTTTAAGAATAGAAATTAACTGTACACAGTCAGGATTACTGTCATTACCTCTCTTTGCCCGGAAAACATAAAAGGTATTTCCTAAAGCATCTTGATTGAACCTTCGCATCAATACATATTCCTGTGCAGTTATTAACTTTGAACAGAGCTGAAGAGCTGCACAACGAGTGACTTGCCAACCCTTTTTTGCAATGAACACGCATATTTTTCCCTAATGGATTGACAAGTCTCCATGTTTTGATACACTCAAACATTTCTTTCCGCAGTTCAAGATGACTAGAATTATTAGTTAAACCACTTAATATTTCTTTTCTAGCATGCAAACTACTGCTATTGAAACAATCAAACAACTGATCAATATGAAATCAACTGTATATGTTGTCTCAGTAGGAAATGCAGAAACTGAGGACATCAAGCAAATAGCTGCTGCAACAAAATGGCTCAGGATTGGACAGCATATTTCATCATCTTATCTCAGCCTTCAAACTTAACATGTTTCTCTGAAAGTTGTGGAATTGTGTGCAATTTTTGCTTCGAGTCAATGATATATAAATCATATATATATTTCCATTTAATTATTTTAGAATAACATTACAAATTATACCTAATCATAATATTTCTTAACCATTTTAAGAGATGGGGAAGATCGTACATAAAATATATTTTGCAATCATAAACAAAAAAATGAGTATTTTCTATTATGTTCAGTTATGATGCTAAACGTAGGTTATTAACTCCCTGATCACATACTAAACTTAAAACATTCAAACCTATACTCTTATTTAATACATTCATCAATGTTTTCAAAACAACACCTCTAACTCCATGAGAAAATAAAAATCTAACTCCATGATTTCTTTCCATTTTTTGGTCACCCCACGTATCATGAAAACTAAACACGAGTAGCTGTTTTATTTTCAGTTTTCACTTGGCCACAAACATCATCCTCAAAGCCCAATATTATGTCAGAACTTAGATATCTTAGTGAAGGTCTTACTGACATTTGAAGGTTTTATTAAATCCCTGATCACATACTAAACTTAAAACATTCAAACCTATACTCTTTACTTGTTTAATACATTCAATGATCAATGTTTTCAAAACACCTCTAACTCCATGATGAGAAAAAAAAACCTTGACATTTCCATTTTTTGGTCACCCCACGAATCATGAAAACTAAACACGAGTAGCTGTTTCATTTTCAGTTTTCACTTGGCCACACACATCATCCTCAAAACCCAATATTATGTCAGAACTTAGATATCTTAGTGAAGGTCTTATTGACATTTGAAGGTTTTATTAACTCCCTGATCACATACTAAACTTAAAATATTCAAACCTATACTCTTTACTTATTTAATGCATTCATTGATCAATGTTTTCAAAACAACACCTCTAACTCCATGATGAGAACCCCCCCCCCCCCCCGACAATTTCTTTCCATTTTTTGGTCACACCACGTACCATGAAAACTAAACACAAGTAGCTGTTTTATTTTCAGTTTTCACTTGGCCACAAACATCATCCTCAAAGCCCAATATTATGTCAGAACTTAGATATCTTAGTGAAGGTTTTATTGACATTTCATCAAAGGACAAAAGGCAATTCTTGTGCTGGTCACTCATGTGTGAAATTTTCTCTTGAAGAGCAGATAGCAATGAATCACAAAACCCAGATTTACTTGCAACTGAACTTTGCAATGTTCTAAAAAAGTGCAAAGACAAATATCTACTTAATACCCTGTATGCTGCTGAAATATATATTGAGAGAAAATGCTTTATTGTCATTAGACCATCGTCTGCCATTAGGATTCAAATTCAAATTTTTTATTTGAGCTTCCACTAGGTGAAATAAGTTTGGCCTGAATATTGTTTTCAATTTTGCTAACACTAATTTGTTACTAAAAGCAGCATCCAGTTTCAATTTGGAAAACAACAGATGCTTCTTGAAATGAAACAAAGAAAGTTTCATGTGATTTATTTTATGTGTTTTTGGTGTAGATTGGCTAGTGGATGGCTCTGGTGTATGTTGGCAGGTGGACGGCACTGGTGTGGATTGGTAGGTGGATGGCACTGGTGTGGATTGGTAGGTGGATGGCACTGATGTCGATTGGCTGGAGGATGGCACTGGTGTAGACTGGGTGACTGAGGGCATTGCATTTGACTTACTTGTTATTGGCAATACTGCAATTGTTGACATTGGTATTGATGTGCTTGCACATGGCACTGTAACATAAGAACATGTAATGTAATATATAATTACAACCACCACGGTTTCAAAACATTATAATAAGTCAGATCAGTTGTATTTCGCACAAATAATTAATATTATATCCAACCTTCACATGATGGCAGAATCATTAATAATGCTTACATCAGTAAACACTTCAAAAAATTAGAAAATGAAGAATAAAAGGGTGCCAATTCTTTTCTAAACAGATTTGGAAGAAATGGAATCAACAATTTGAGTAAGATCCATATTTAATATAAAACTGGAAGTGGAAGTAATCATAAGGAACTATATGTACAAGTCAGTGTACATAACTGGCATTTTTTTAGGGGGGGGAGGGGTTAAATTGACTATTTATTTTCCATTATATTTTAAAAACTGAAAATAATAATAATTAATATTTTCCTGCAGCTTGCAGTAGCATAATCTTTAACATTATGAATTCATGTTCTTTGGATAGGTTAATAAGATAAAACATTTTTTTCACTTAGATGTTAAGTATAAAGCATTTCACTAGTAGCTTTAATTCCATGATTAGTTTTCAGTAATATCAGGTTTTAAACCATGATGAGCAAGATATTATCATTTCATATTACTCACTATTAAGATATTTGGAGAACAAACCTTACTGTTTGACAGCAAATTAACTTCCAATTCAAAATCTGTCTATCCTCTGCTTTTAAAGCCAGTGTCATAAAAAGAAGGGAATATTTCAAACATAAAAAGCAATGCTTGCATAATTTGGTACAAGTTTCAAAAACAATGGCACCCACTCAAGCAGCTGTTTGCCACAGAGGTCTGATAGGAGCCTGTCAGTTTATATGCCAAAGTAGGTCTGAGAGGATGGTAGGACCTCAGCAGAAAGATGACACATACATCCATGCTTTACCTGGAGGTTGAACCCAGGTCCCTTAGATCAGTAGACAAGCGTGCTAACCACTCGGCCATGAACATACAGTATTCTTTCAAGCACCAGCTTGCCACAGCAGTCTGTACACAATAAAGGTGTGACTTCAGCAGACAACACAACATCCATGCCTTACCCAGGATTAGATGCCCAGATTACCCAGGGTTAGGTGCCATGCCTACATATTATCTATGCATTTGTAAAAAAAATACATCAGTATCCTCTCAAGCACCTGCTTGCCACAGCAGTCTGTACACAATAAAGGTGTGACCTCAGCAGACAACACAACATCCATGCCTTACCCAGGGTTAGAAATCAATTCCATTAGATCAAGAGTGAAGTGCATTAACCACTCAACCCCAAGACTACTTATAAAGCTGCTTGCCCAGAGGTCTGACAGGAGCCTGTCAGTTTATATGACATAGTAGGTCTGTGAGGATAGCAGGACCTCAGCAGAAAAACAACATAAATGTTCATGCCTTATCTGTGGCTCAAACCCAGATCCCTTAGATCACTAGCTAAGCACACTAACAAGTAAAAAAAAATCAATTTTTATATTTATAACATGAATGAAGTGAAGGTAACAAACAATAATTTTAAGTTATCAGTTTTTTACTTTTAATATTTATCAACCCAATAAGATGTTTCCCAAAAAATAAAGAACGAAAAACTAACAAAGTGCAGAATTTATCCTTTTCAGAGAAAAAATTGTATTATCAAATTCTATTTGTGAAAACAGGGCTTAAATCAGTCGATATTATCAAACTTATAAACTAAATAAAGCTTACCAAAAAAAAAATTTATATATATTAGGAACATTTGCCATATACATTAAACATGATCATAAGCAATCAGAAACAATTCATTTTGTAAAAATTGAAAGGGAAATGAAACACCATTCAAAAGAACCTCTAAAAGAAGTATCCTAGTGAAGTTCAATGCATGCTCTATTACTTTGCACACATCTAAGTAATATTTTTGTCATTGTAAAACAGATTATGATCATTTATATACAGTAGAAACTAGGTTGGGTTGTTTTACCTCTGAGCGACACTTTTTTGCACACAATGGGCTAAATGGCCAGGTCACATGGACCCCGAAGGCTCAGAGAAGGTTGGGGGAGGGGACCCACTGGAACAGCTGTTGGGAGACAGATGGTAGCCTCCCGTCAAGGCCATCCAGCGTGTTCTTTAACGTGCACAGGGTATGGCTCTCCCGCACACGGGGCCACAACTTAATGTCCCATCCGACGGACGGCGGTCTTTCCAAGCCCATCGGTGTCCCCTACTGACCGTGGGCAGGGCGGGGAATTTTGCGGAGTAGAAACTAGGAGATCATTCCTTATTGAAATACCATATTGTCATAGAGTAGTTAAAAATATGAAAGCTCATACAGCAAATGATAACACACCAACATAATACAATTGAGTTAGGAAAAAGAAATAATGGTTTTAACATACATAATATGTACAGAGCCTTATTGAGAAGGAAAAGCATTTGGCATCATCCTGTGAACACTCTGTACTGAAGGAACAGCAGTGCAATGCAATCATCTTTGTAAACTATCTGTGAAGGATTCAAGCTTAAAATGCAATCTACACAACTTCTTAGAGCTTCTGCTGGAGTTCTTCATTGTAATGCTGCATTCCCATAGATGTAATCTGTAATAATGCACAAATTATAGTGAAATATTTGGTTTCCCAAAGATAAAACAAAGACATATACTGTATTCAACAGCTGGTACTAAATCATAAGTTATTGAGCATCACTGGTCAAAACACAGTTCATATTCAAGTGTTTACTGCAGAAAATGATACCACAGCTGAATAAAAAAATATTCCCTCACACAGCTGCTTGCCATAGAGATCTGACAGAAACCGATCAGTTTATATGTGACAGATAAGATCAGTGAGGAAGGCAAGACCTCAGCAAATTGAAAACACAAACATCCATGTCTTACCTGGGTCTTGAAACAATGTCCCCTTGACCAGCAGCCAAATGTGCTGAGGAACTGAGCATTATATTTCAATATTACACAAATGCAAAAGGATTAATGGTTATTTTGCAGTTTGGGTTAGTGTGGAAACTATAGGTTACAGTTTAGACTAGTCCTTTTTTCAGTTAATGGGCTACGGGCAATACCGATTCAGATTTGAGTAAATCGCCTTGCCATATTACAACACTTCCCCCTTAAAAAAAAAAAAACGATTTGTTATTTTCTGTATTTTTTTTATAGCGGAAGTTAGATAACTGTTGAAATCAATAAGGGTCTTGAAAAGGTATAAATTGACAATATGAAAATATATAAAAATGGCTATCAACAGCAAGTAGTATCTTTTTTTTAATATTCCTAGTTTTTTGCATTACTAAGATACAGCTCATGGAATTAAAAAAAACTTTATTCCCTTTATGGTGTTTTTTTTCATCATCATCATCTTCACCATCCTCAAGCAGCCATGGGCTACGGAGGTCCAACCAGACCGTGCAATTTAGTTCTCCAAGCAAGTCTATCCTGAGCTACATCTACTGCATCTGGCCACTGCACACCAATTCTAACAAGGTCCTGTTTGACATTGTCTGCCCACCGCATCCTAGGTCTCCCCTTCTTTCTGAGGCCTTTAGGCACACTGTTCATAACCCTATTCGCCAATCTATAATTATTCATACGGGCAACATGGCCAAACCAACGGAGTCTCTCTCTGCACAATATGCTGCTTAAAGGAGGTTGCAAACTCCTTTTCCTAATCTCATCATTAGTTACAAAGTTGAACCACCTAATGCCCAAGATACTGCGTAAGCATCTGGAATCAAAAGCATCTAGTTTCCTGTTATCTTGTTTACAAAGTGTCCAAGTTTCACTACCATAACTAACCCTAGAAAGAACCAAACTATTATACAGTCTAATTTTAGTCTTTAGGTGTATACGCCTATTTCTCCACACTCTCCATAGATTCTTAAAAGTCCCAGCAGCAATCCCTATTCGTCTGTTAATCTCATGCCGCACATCACCATTATCTGTTACATAGCTCCCAAGATAATTAAACTGTGACACCTGCTCAAGACTGCAACCATTCAGATTAACTGAATCACAGCCTGCCTGACCAATTTTCATCACTTTAGTTTTCTCTCTGTTTATAACCAAACCTACTCTACTACCAGTCTCATCAACGGCTCGAATGAAAGAGTTCATCTCATCAACATCATTTGCCAAAAGAGCTAAATCATCAGCATAATCTAAATCAGAAATTTTAGTATCTCCAGCCCATTTAAGGCCAAAATCTTTCCCTTGAAGTGAATTTCGCATAACATAATCAATAACCAAGCTAAAGAGAAAAGGAGACAAAATGCACCCTTGTCGAACACCAGAAGTAATGCTAAACCAATTGCTACAAGCCTTACCAACTCTCACACACGACTCAGTGTTATTATAGAGAGCTTTCATAATGTTAACTAACTTGTCTGGTATACCATATGATCTCACAATCAACCACAAATTATGACGATCAACAGAGTCAAAAGCCTTTTTGAAATCAACAAAGCTAGCAACCAAAGGTTTCTGAAACTCTAAACATTTCTCAAGAATCTGCCTAAGTGAAAATATCTGATCTACACATCCCCTACCACTTCTGAATCCACATTGCTCATCACGCAATTGCCTGTCAACCAGATTCTTAATTCTATTAAGCACAATCATGGAAAGAACTTTACCTGGAACAGAGAGTAGGCTGATACCCCTATAGTTATCACAAGAACTGCGATCATCTTTTTTGAAAATAGGGATAACAATAGCTCTGGTAAAATCCTTAGGAACCATGCCTTTATGATAAAAGATATTCAGAATTTCAGTCATCCAAGTGGTAACCGAAACATTCCCAGCTCTAAGCATTTCCGTAGTAATTTCATCTATCCCTGGGGATTTATGAAGTTTAAGTTTAGAAACAGCCAAACTAACTTCAGATTGTGTTATAGGGCCAACATTAAAGCCACCAATGCATCTATCATCATTGCAAACAATGGGAGTAGAACTAACTACATTGTTTAGAACATCACTGAAATGCTCAGCCCACCTAGCCATGACAGAATCCTCCCCTTCTATAACCTTACCTTGTTTATCCTTCAATCCTTGTATGCCTGTCCGTTTTCTACCACACAAAACATTAACTATCTGGTACAGCTCTCTGCTGTTGTGCTGTCTAACTGCTTCCTCGGCTTTGTCAGCCAAACCATCAAGCCAAAAATTTTTATCAGCAGCTAACTGATCCTTTACAAGTTTATTAAGGTCTCTGTAATGCTTTCTATTAGGACTAGTAGAGTATTGATTAAGGGCATTCCTGCAGTTCTTTCTTTCCGAAATAAGCTCAAGTGCCTTATCACTCAGATAATTTTGCCTCTTCTGCTCCTTTTTTCCTAAAAGAGTACTGTTAGTGTCAAAAAAGCCTGTTTAAAATGATCCCATTCTTCCTCAACTTCAGTAGTAAGCAAACCATGACTGTCATAATGACTAAGTAACCTATCATGGTAAGCTTTGGCTATAACTGGATCTTTCAGAGCTTCAGTATTAAAAGTAAATTTTTTAACCCTAGCACAACACTTTTTAAGTTTAAGTTGCAACACACTTTTAACAAGGTAATGGTCAGATCCAATTTCAGCTCCCCTATATGCCCTGGTATTCCTAACAGAACTAGTCCATTTGCTGTTAATTAATATGTAATCAATCATATTCTTATGCAGCCCATCAGGTGAAACCCATGTGTACTTATGTATGTCGCGGTGTTTGTAATAAGTGTTAGTTATTCTGAATCCATTGAGTTTACTTACCTGTAGGAGACGTTGCCCATTGCTATTGCAGCTACCAATACCAAAAGGGCCTATTACTCCTCCCCAAAGGTCAGAGTCAGTACCAACTTTGGCATTGAAGTCACCAAGAACAAGGGTAATATCTCCTTTCTTGACAGAATTCAAAATATCCTGAAGTTGTTCATAAAAGCTATCCTTCTCATCCTCATCGGCATCCTCAGTGGGGGCATAACAGCAGATAACATTCAAGTCTTTAACGCTTGTCTGAAATTTTGCTGTAAGAAACCTTTCATTAATGCACTCATATCCTAGAAGAGCATCACTAGCGTGTCTGCTGAGAAGCAGACCCACGCCTTGGTGATGCTTTTTGTCGTCCCTCCCTGAAAAGAGAAATTTAAGATTATTTTTAAGAATCTGACCTTTATCTGTCCATCTGGTCTCTTGCAAGCCGAGAATATCTAAATTATAACGGTGGAATTCTTGTGTGAGGACATCAAGAGAAAAAGCTCTGTGCAGAGTCCTCACATTCCAACTACCTATGGAGAGAAAATGGTTAGTGGGATGTTTAAAGAAACTATGTTTATTGAGAGAGGGAATGCCGACAATATCAAACAGCCCCCTAATCGCAGACATGGGGCAAAGACCCGTTCCCCCACTACTAAAGGCTGAAGCCATCTACACTGGAAGACTTCCTCCAATGTAGAATTTGACGATGCCAATAGAAGCAAAGAGTTCAGGTGCCTGCGATGACTTCTGCTCAGGATTATCCACCAGCTGATAAACATATCCTGTGGATCTATTCACTTGGGGCTGTCAACCCACAAACAAAAAGAAAACACAGCGGAAGATTTTCCCTCCACAGAAGCCCACCAGTGCAGCAAAATCAGGATCCATAATCAAGCTCAGAGCCATATATCTGTCCAGTCCAGTAGGTTTATATGGTCAGCACCAGGACCCTGTGTGGTTGACCACTCCTCAGCAGGGTAGAAAAAAAAGAAAAGTAGCCATAGTTGTCCAGATCAGTAGGCCACACTAATCTGGCAGCCCTCCCCTTCCGTTCACTTCCACAAGAGAGTATCTCTTTTGAAAGTTACTAACGGTCCGCACCACGAGAAGGCGGGGTTGGACATTAGGTGCTAGGCCTGGCCGGTTCTATGCATCATCACAGGGGATTGGTGCATAGCTCTCCTTCCAGTGACTACTTAGCTACCATTTACAGACCCTGTTTTTTTTACACTATATATAATACATACTTTAGCAGCTTTATTCGTTTTTATCATGTTTGAAAATTTCAATGAGCAAGGTCTACTTTTGAAATTATAAATAATGCAGAGAAGCATGGCCATTAGGCACCCCTCCCTAACTTCTGCTCCAAAATGGTGCAAAAGCAGCAATGGGGGCCGAATTAAGGTGGCCACTCCCCTACAGTGTTACTCTATGCTTCTGTCCATTCATAGACTGAAGTGTGTGCTAAAAATCCACCCCACTGGGGATGGATTTTTAGCAACACAGGAACAAAAGGCTGAGCAAAAATAAGAAAAGGTGTTTAGAAGGGGGGTAGGGGAAAGCAAATGGCTAAAAAAACTCTGGCCAGATTCCCTCCTTAGTGGTCATTATGAAAACTAGTCTGATGGAGGTATCTGTAAATGTAAAGTAGGACAAGAAAAAAAAAATCATGGTGGGGGGGGGGGGGGGGGGCTGAAGTTGGAAAACGGGTGAAACTGTTGCTGTAGTGAAACAGAAAATGTGGGTGACAGGAGCCAAGAATGAGATAGATTTGGATACAATGTAATGTATGAAAAGTGAGGAGAGAGAGTAAATAAAGGATGAGGGGGAGAAGGAGGTAGGAGGGTGAAAGGGGGTGGAGAAGGTAAAGGATAGTGGTATGAGTGAAAGCCAAAGTAGAGGGAAAGGAAGAAAGTATGGGATAGGAAAGTGGGAGATAAGGGCTGAAAGGTGCTAAAAGGGAGCAAAAGAGGTTAAATGTGTGAGGCCACTTAGAGAGAAAGTTTTTATGTAGGAGGGCATGCTTGTCTCAGATCTTGTAAACTTTCAGAATAATCTTGCTTCTTTCAAAAACAGAGGTGGAAGTTTCTTCATGTTCATGAAGCAGTTGGTATCCGGAAAACCAATTTGGTATTTAACTACGCTGATAGTTAAATTGATCACATTTCTTGGGGGGGGGGGTACTGTTACAAATCGTGGAATTTTACTGCTCTTAGTAAAGGTACTGCTATTTTGAGCCATTGGCCTACTTTTGTATAGATTTTAGCAGCATACTGGCAGTAGTACAAAAGGTGGTCAAAGCTCTCATTAGGGCACCTAGGGCAATTGGGAGAGGCAATAAAACAACAGTTTTTTTTTTCTAGAATTGGTGTAAACTATGTTGTGAGCTACCTTTCAGTTCAAATTTCTAATTGTTTGTCTAAATGAGTAATTGCAATATTGGTCCAGGCATTTGGTCAATTAATGCTGGGGTAGAGGTTATGAAAAACAGTAGGGGTTGTTAACTGAATGGTGGTATATAATTGTTTCTTATTTATGGGGCATGGAATTGGACCTTTTTTTGGCTACTAGTGTAACAAGGGAAGGAAGAGCTTATACTGTGTGGTGTGTTCTTGATTTTTGGGACCAGAATAGGTGTTCTTTGTGGTGAGATGTTTGCTACTGAAGAAGAAAAAATAGTTCAGTAGGAAGAAGGGTGGTTATGTGTGTTGAGTGTTCTTTTGAATATCTTCTAGATAAATGATGTTACATAGTGTTGTGAGGTTAGGAATGGTCAAACCTCCTTGGTTGATTGGATTTTGTATAATGTCTCTTTTAACTAACTCACGTTTACCATTCCACGTGAACGTGTATATCTGTTTACTTTGTCCAATAAGTTTTTGTGTGGTGGGTTCACAGTGGCAAGAAAAGTTAGTTTAAGAATAATTGTAGATTTGACCAGTTTTGCTCTATTAAAGAGTGAGATGTCATATTCCTTCCAAGTTAAAAATGTGTTTTCAATTTTATTTAAAACATTGTCCCAATTTTGGAGACAATAGCCAAATCTATTATAAAAAATTCTAAGTATTTTTATGGGGGTATCTGTGCCTCTAATATGTGTAAGTAGTGACCAATCTCATGTGCCCCAGCACAGGAAAGCAGTTTTGTCTAATGTTTAAACTAACGCCAGTGGTCTTACTGAAAATTTGGTAAATTTTGAAGATTCTATGAATGGAATGTTCTGTGGTAGCAAGCAGGACAATATCATCTGCATATGCAGAGACTTTGAGATTATCAGGAGAGCCAGGTAGAGAAATTCCCTGAATATTTTCATCATCTTGTAATTGTCTGATAAAGAAGTCCAAGACAATCAGAAATAACAGTGGCAACAGAGGGCAGCCTTAGTTAAGTTGTTTTACCTCTGAGCGGACTTTTTTGCACACCATGGGCTAAATGGCCAGGTCACATGGACCCCGAAGGCTCAGAGAAGGTTGGGGAAGGGGACCCACTGGAACACCTGTTGGGAGACAGATGGTAGCCTCCCGTCAAGGTCATCCAGTGTGTTCTTTAACATGCACAGGGTATGGCTCTCCCGCACACGGGGCCACAGCTTAATGTCCCATCCGGCGGACGGCGGTCTTTCCAAGCCCATCAGTGTCCCCTACTGACCGTGGGCAGGGCAGGGAATTTTTCGGAGATAAATCTCAACGCTGACCCAGCTGGGACTCGAACCTGGGAACTACAGATTACGAGCCTCGCGTGCTACCGATTGAGCCACCCCTGGAGGGCAGCCTTACCTGACATCTCTATTCCCTGATATTTTGCTGGTGAAATATCCATTGATCACAATTGTGTAAGAAATGTGCTTGTAGAGAGTTTTGATGGTGTTTATAAAGTTCTTTCCAAAACCATGTATTTCTAATGCTGTAAAAATGAGAATGCTTCATGAGAAAGGGAGTCAAAAGCTTTTCTTTGATCTAGGGATATAATTATGGATTTGATGTTTTTATGTTTAATGTATGCTATGATGCCAGTTAAAAGTCTATTATTGTGGATGGATCTGTCTTGTACAGGATTGATAAGGGGAAATGAAACTGGTATTGCTTGTGTGAATCTGTCAGTTAGAACCTTACTTAGGATTTTGCAGTCGTATGCCAATAATGTTATTGGACTCCAGTTATTAAGTAAATGTGGTTGTTCTAAATTTTTACATAACAGTGTCACTTTACCTGTCTTTATATCTGCAGTCATTTCTTGTTGTGTTAGAACATGTTGAAGGAAGTTAGTATAAGGTTTTTCAAGGAGGTGGCAATTTTTTTTCATAAAATTCTATTGCAAAACTATCAGAACCAGTGCTCTTGTTTGGTTTTAGTTGAGTGATGGCTTTGTGGACCTCCTGTGTGGTTAATTCTGTCTCGTTTGTTTCTGATGGTGTGATCTAGCTTTTTGGCTTGATGTTCTAATTCAAAAAGTTTGGCTGAGTTTACTCAAAAATTTACTCAGAAGAATATGCAAAAATAACATTTAAGTAAATTTTCATCTAATATTTAGTAAGACATAGTTTTACAAACTAAAGAATTTTTTCATCACAGTATATTTCTCAATTAATTATTAGTCATTAATAAACAATTAGACTGATTTCTTTTTCCTGCAAACATAAATCAGTCTCCAAACATATGCAAAAAAATCGAAGGTATTAACCCTTCCAGTGTCCAGAACGTATATATCCGTTTTTAGTACAATAAAAACGATTTTTAAAAAGATAAAAATTTCCATTTTAAAAATTATTAATAGATATCTTATAAAAATATGTAATTTAAGCTTGATAAATAATATTTTCTTTTTTTATTTGATGCATATTTTATTAAATTGTGACATAAATAATTTGTTAAAGTTTTTTTGCCATTTCTTAGAATTTATATAAGGTATTGCCAATTTGTTTACTCTGTGCTGAAGCAATCCCATATTTAAGCTCAGAAGTTTGATTTGAACTATTATCAACAAATTTTTCCTTAAAGTTTTTAAAATCTCCTGATAATTAACAAAGAACCGCTACTTTTTAAAAATGGAAGATTTTAGAAGTAATTACGAAATGTGTACTTTTTTTTTCTGCAAATCTAAGGGACCTGGGTTCAAGCCCCGGGTAAGGCATGGATGTATGTGTCGTTTTTCTGCTGAGGTCCTGCCATCCTCTCAGATCTTCTACTGTGGCATATAAACTGACAGGCTCCTGTCAGACCTCTGTGGCAAGCTGCTTGAGGGGGTATTTATTTATTTATATAACATGAGCTATTTCTGTTTAGTTATTTATCAAAAATATTTTAAATGTGACTTGTTTATTGGACTGCAACAAGCCTTGACTTTTTCTCAAATTATAGTATGGAAAAAAAAATTTTCAAAATGGAAGAAATGTTTACTTTAAACAGGAATTTTTTTTTATTTAGAAATAAATAGCCTTTCTATTCATGCACATTATAATCATTTCTGTCTATTAGCTTTTTTTAAAATAAATTTTTATTTGTGTTGCCAGATATATTTTTTTACTACATGACTCTAAAAAAGTCCTATTAAAATGAAACATATGGTCTTTTTTGTTAAATATATTTTCAGAAAATCCAGAATTAAATGTTGATTAATTTGGCATATAACATGCCATAATTAATTTCACTAATTATTTGGCAAAAAAGTTCTAATGTTAAATTTGGCCTCTGGATGTAAACCAGTTTTTGAGGCTGGAACTGGAAGGGTTAAGTAGCCAATATACGCTGATGCTCATACAGTTTTGTGGATGAGGATAAAGCTTCTACTATCTGCGCAGGGCTCTACATGCATATACTGGCAGCCTGGCATACAGAATAATTTATATAGAATGAATTTCAGGTACGACTTTGTGCAATGACAGAAACGTTTATTAAACTGCCTTCATTATCTTATATAGAGAAATACCTTTTAGGTATTTTTTACATTTATTTGTAGCGTAACAAACACTTGAACATAGCATTTCAAAAAACTGTTGCTGAAAGATGTAAAATTTATACGTACAAAAAATATATTTTATAAAACCTTTAGCATAAAATTTTATATATCTTACAAACAGAATTTGAAATCAACGAAGAAAAGAAATGTATTACGTACTTTAATAAACTTGCTTAGTCGAAAAAAAGTCGACATTGGATACTACATCACACTACCATTAATAAACTATAAATCCAAATGGCGTCAAATAGTTGTTGCCAAATAATTTTACCTCTTTGAGATTTCGAAATGAATATAAAATATTTCATTAAACATTAAGGATTCGACACTTTGTTAGCCTGTCATCGCCATCTGTTGGAATAATTCGTAACTAAAATAAATCACAGGGGTTAAATTGTTTGATGCAATCTCCATTTTCATAGGTCCAGGACTTACAGTTGTCGTTGTTCTGCTGAGGTACTGCCATCCTCTCAGATCTTCTACTAAGGCAATATAAACTGAGATGATGGCAGTACCTCAGCAGAACAACGACACACATCCATGCGTTACCCGGGGCTCGAACCCAGGTCCCTTAGATCACCAGCCTCTCAGATCTTCTACTATGGCATATAAACTGAGAGGATGGCAGTACCTCAGCAGAACAACGACACACATCCATGCCTTACCCGAGGCTCAAACCCAGGTCCCTTAGATCAGCAGCCAAGCGCGCTAACCACTCGGCCATGGGATGGCTAAGGTTTACTAATATCTAATTATAATGGTTATAACCAAGGGTATCTCGTCATTAGCGATCCAGCCCCTAAAAGTCCAGCTTCATTTCTATAAAATGCTTTTATCTAAATTCAAATTTTATCTCAATTTAAACCCCAAATTAGGGTGAATACTGAAACTTTAACGATATTATCTGATTTTCATTCGTTTGTTTGCAATGAACACTTCATATCCATCCTAATACTTGTGTTAGAGGTCCAGATCCAAAAAACAAGGAAAGCAGGAAGTGACGCAATAAAGAGGGGGGGGGGGAAGACTGAATTATAATTGAAATATAACATTTCCCACTCCATTTCAGTTCAGTTTGAAACTATCTTGAAAAATTCATTAAATATGTTAAAGTTAAATAATTTCTGTTTCCATTACTTTTACTAGCATTCTCAAGGGGAAGGGAAATTGACCATGCCTCATCCCAGGGGTGGCTCAGTCGGTAGCGCGCCAGGCTCGTAATCTGTAGTTCCCAGGTTCGAGTCCCAGCTGGGTCAGCGTCGCGATTTATCTCCGCAAAATTCCCCGCCCTGCCCACGGTCAGTAGGGGACACTGATGGGTTTGGAAAAGCCGCCGTCCGTTGGATGGGACGTTAAGCCGTGGCCCCGTGTGCGGGAGAGCAATACCCTGTGCACGTTAAAGAACACCCTGGATGGCCTTGATGGGAGGCTACCATCTGTCTCCCAACAGCTGTTCCAGTTGGTCCCCTCCCCCAACCTTCTCTGAGCCTTCGGGATCCATGTGACCTGGCCATTTAGCCCATGGTGTGCAAAAAAGTGCCGCTCAGAGGTAAAACAACCCAACCAAGCCTCATCCCAGATTCTGCCATCTTCGGCCGTTTTGTAAACAACGGATGAGAAACAAAACAAATAAATCGCAGCTAAAACTGTTGAAAATGATTGAAATTGTCTAAATACAATAGAAGCTTATATAACAAATTCTCTTTGAAGAATTAAAGTCCGGTGTCCTGACATTAAAATTGGGACTCTCGGTTGGAACCCTCGTTCAGATGGGAGGTTTATTTTAGATAATGTCTAGCCCCTATTGGTCCGTACGCTGTGGGTCAGATGGCGAAGCCCACGATCATTCAAGGCTGTTTGTCCTTTGCAGTTTGTCCAGGTGCTTTTTTTTGCCGGAATTGTCATAATCCCGGAGCACTCCTGAAACTGTCGTACGAGAAAATTTAAGTTCGTTGATAATTTCGGAAATCGAGTGTCCCATCTGTCGGGCATTTACGACCTGCCCTCTGTGAAATGCATTTAAATCTCATGCCTTTCCCATTACGCTTTTCATGACAAATGCTTGGGACAACTATACAGGGTGATTCAAAATTCTTTGGCCAAACTTTAAGGGTTGATAGAACACACCTGAACAAGCACTTTTCCTCACATAATGCATGTTTGGAACTCAAGCGATGAAATGCTAGAGGGCGCTTTCCAGCGAACACTTATATGCGCTGGTTTTCGCACTCGTCGTCATTTCTACCGTGAATTGCAGAACGGATGGATTGTTTCACGAATTAGGAGAAGGTGGGCATGCATTTCACGTACTGAGCTGCGGACGGTAATGCAAGGGAAGCCCAAAGACACGAACGATTACACCCCTACCATGCACAGAGGATGCACGCCTTGACACCTGCAGATTATCGACCTCGTGTGGATATTGCAGTCTTATTCACTGACGAATGCACCTTTACACGTGAGATCATTTTTAATACCCACAATTCACCTGTGTGGGCCACCAGTAATCTGCACGCCATACGTCCACATTCGTACCAGCGTCGTTTCTCCATAAATGTTTCGGCTGGAATCCTACATGACCATTTGATTAGCCAGCCTGATTGAAAGGGAGAACGTACCTCGTATTTTTACAAGAAGTCTTGCCAGAATTACTGAACCCTGGTCCAGTAAACATTCAAACACTTATGTGGTTCCAACATGACGGAGCACCACCCCATTTCAGTGTGGATGTATGGAACGCCGCAGAACGGTACAGGCAACTCGTTGAATCCACGGGGGCAGGGGTGGCTCAGTCGGTAGCGCACCCGGCTCGTAATCTGTAGTTCCCAGGTTCGAGTCCCAGCTGGGTCAGCGTTGAGATTTATCTCTGCAAAATTCCCCGCCCTGTCCACAGTCAGTAGAGGACACTGATGGGCTTGGAAAGGCCGCCATCCGTCGGATGGGACGTTAAGCCGTGGCTCCGTGTGCGGGAGAGCCATGCCCTGTGCACGTTAAAGAACACGCTGGATGGCCTTGACGGGAGGCTACCATCTGTCTCCCAACAGCTGTTCCAGTGGGTCCCCTCCCCCAACGTTCTCTGAGCCTTCGGGGTCCATGTGACCTGGCCATTTAGCACATGGTGTGCAAAAAAAGTGCCGCTCAGAGGTAAAACAACCCAACCCAACGTTGAATCCATGCCTCAACGTTTGGCCTCTCAGTGTTCTCATGGGACCAGGGTGGAAAGCTGCTGGCTTGTGGGAGTCGTGACTTCGAGTATCACTCATCGGTGAAACTCATTTTTGTTTAAAAGAATTTCTTAAATGTTAACAGGATATTTGTTTATTTTGCAATTTTGACTAATATTTTCACATTTTCTTCTGTCTCTCAACTTGTCTATCCCTCCATCTCAAAATACTCAATCTTTTAGTTTTTAGAATTAAATGAAGAATTGTTTTCCGGCTATATAAATATTGATGAAATATTAAGATTCACATTTTCGTATAACTAAATGCAAACTATTATTTACTTTACAGAACGTTCTAAACGATTTATTTGTAATAGAAATTTTGTTTTCCAAGTAGGTTCCGTAACTAACATTCTGAGAGATATTTCCCTGCATATAATGGTCTAAATGAGCAATTTGAAGGACCCTAAGGCAGCGCTCTCCAAATAGCGGCCCGCGGAAATTTTAAATAAATACCGCAAACAAAACCAATTTTTATTTGAAATTTTAAATAAATATCTATAATCCACCTTATAATTTTTTATCTACTTATGTTACTTTACTTGATATGCAATCTTCAACTTTCTCATTCTATTTGCAATTATTATTGCATTATTTCAACTTATTAATTCCATTATTATTGCCCAACAACTACGGCCAAAATGCTCCCATTAAATTTCTTCAATATTTGATATGGTTTAGAAAATTTATATTCGTTTATTATTACTTATTATTTTTCGTATAAATAAAATAATTTTTTAAGGTGACACGATCTGACTTTTCAGTTACCTATTCTGTCCTATTCTTTTTTTGTCCCGCGAAATATTGGCGAAAGAAAAAATGGCCCGCGGTCTTAGAGAAGTTAGACAGCACTGCCCTAAGGTATAGAGAAAATGGTAAAATGGATATCTCTCATGATGTATACATTAGAATCATGCTATTGCCAGAACCAATAACATTATAAGTTGCATTATCCGTGGCACATAGATTACATTTATCGCTCTTTTTCACCATTCGTTTTATGACACTTCACACACTTTTTCTCTTTCCTTTCATTTCTTGGTCCCTTTTACTTAAAATTACTTCGGATATTCCTAAATGGAATTTTAATACGTACTTACTAGAGTACTGCAATGTTTTTCGTTTAATAATCATCATCAACAACAACACGATCATCATCAAGCAGCCATGGACAACGGAGGTCCAATCACACTGTGCCATTTATTTCTCCAAATCATTACTGCATAATTCACGTAAATCATGCTTGGATTTATCCCTCTAAATAATTTATTTACAAGAATTTAAGTTGCATTTTTAATTAACACCAGCGACATATAAAATTGGAGCAGGATACGAAAGCGTAACTTTGAAAGATGAATGAAGTTATTAAACTCCACAGTGAACCACTCACTAACGATGAACTTCAGGATTTAGAATTCAACGCTGCTTTTGAAGAACGACAAGAATCTGAACCAGAAATAGTGTTGGCGTTTAAATTTTAGATGAAGCCCTTTCGGTGCCAAATAAACGCATGGATTTGTTGAAGGATCATGATATTGATATTTCGTGACCGTATGCCATAAGACGATGTTGTGACCAGTTAATGGAATAATACAAATAAATATTAGGCACAAAACAGAGCCGAGCAATGCAAACCAGAGAGTTTCGTTCCTTATTAAAAAATAAACTGTAAAATTAATTAATCGATCACATATATCTATATATTTATATACATAATTACGCATTTACGTAATCTTTCAATAAATATTGTGAATTATAATTATTTTTGTTGAAATAAAACATCCATTACAAAACCAAGAAAAGGAAGAAAGATCAATAAGATAGTCAAAAATAGAGAATAATAAAAAAAATCCCCTCGTGTTACGCAGAAATTCGTTTAACGATGGTTTTCCCGGAACTCATCTCCTGCATTAAATGATGGTTACCTGCATTACTATTCCGTTTCTGAAATATCCATTAGTTGAAATTTTGAGAGTTAAACTACCACAAAATATATACATTAATTTAATAGAATTGTTTGTCTTTCGTTCAATCAATACCACTTGAATATGGTATACCAAGGCTATATATCACGGATGTATCTTAATGATACGTCCAAGGTTTAAGAAAAACAGATTTTGATCAACGATATTTTCATGCTTTCAGTACCGAATGTTGGATTATCAACAATACACCTATTGATACTATCCTCCCTATGTGATTCTGATGTTACCAGGTTCCGATTGCAAATTAGCCTGCATTGCAAATTTTCTCCACTAACGCTTCTGGTTAGTAAATGTTCTGCACAAACTGAAACGATAGCTGTGTAGCAATTCCCAGTGATGACGCATGGAACCTTCCCGGTCTGGCACATAATGTCCGACCCCGCCTTCCCTTGGTGCATGCCGTTAATACTTTTCAAAAGAGATATTCTTTTTTCGAAGGGAACAGAAGTGGAGGCCTGTCAGACCAGTGTGCCCTACTGATCTGGTCATCTGCGAAAACTTTTTTTTTTCTTTCTACCCTGTTGTGGAGTGTTCAACTTCGCAGGGTCGTAGTGATGACCATTTATGTCTACGATATTAGATTGGATTACAGTTTTGAGCTTGATTATGGATTCTAGACTTGCTGCAGTGGTGGGAATCTGTTGAGGGTGAATTTGCCATTGTGTTTTCTGTTTGCTTGTGGGTTGCCAGCCCTAAGTGAACAGAGTTACAGGATTCCTTATATCAGCTGGTGGATAATCTTGATCATAGGCCATCGCAGCTACCTGAACTCTCACTTACCAAGTTAGGCATCTCTAATCCTTAACCGGATTAATGTGTCTCAGGCAGGCCTTTTAGCTCTTGAAAAGATCCATTTCAAACGATGGTGCTTGAAGTTCCTAGTAGCATGGATGACTTCAGCCTGCAGCGGTGGAGGAACAGGACTTTGTCCCATGTCCGGGATCAAGGGGCTTTTTGATATTGTTGGTCCTACATTTCTCAATAAACCTAGTTTCCTTTTAAAATCCTATTAATCATTTTCTTTCTATGTGTATATGGAACGAGAGGACGTTACGTTGAAATCATTCTCTTGATGTCCTCACGCAGGAATTCCTAATCAAAATATGTTCTAGGCTTATCGATTTGCTTCTTACCAGAGATACGCCAGTGATGTTCTTCTAGGATAAGACTGCATTAATGAAAGAATTTATACAGAAAATTTTAAAACAAAAATTAAACACAAATGCCATCTGTTGTTACGCCCCCACGAAGGACTCTGATGAAAATGAAAAGAATATTTTACACACAGCCACATGATATTTTGAATTCTCTAAAGACAGGAGATATTACTAAGGTCGGTACTAACTCTGACCTATGGGCAGGAATTTTAGGTCCCTTTGGCATTGATAGTTTCAATGGCAATGGAGAACGTCTCCTGCAGGTAAGTAAACTTAATGGTGTCTAAACAACTAATACATACTACAATAACCGGATCATTTATAAATATGCGTGAGTTTCACCTGATGGGTTGCACAGGAATATGAGAGATTATATTTTAATTAATAGCAAATGGACTATTTTGATTAGGAATACCAGACAATATAGAGGAGCCGAAATTGGGTGAGACCTGGTAAAAAGTGTCTTGCAACTGAAGCTTAAAAAATGTTTTGCCAAGGTTAAGAAAATTACCTTTAACGCTGAAGGTCTGAAAGATCTAGTTATAGCTAAATCATAACATGATAGCTATGTGGTCATTATGACAATCGTGGTTTGCTTACTGCTGAAGTTTAGAATAGATGGGATCAGTTTAAACAGGATTTTCTTAAAATTAACATTACTCTTTTAGATAAAAGGGAACAGAGGAAACAAAATTATTTGAATGATAAGGCCATGGAACATATTTTTGAAAGAAGGAAGTGCAGGATTAATATGAATCAACACCCTACTAGTCGTAACAGGCAACATTATAACAAGCTTAATAAACGTGTAAAAGAACAGTTAACAGCTGATAAGAATCTTTGGCTTGATGATTCGGCTGATAAAGCAGAGGACGCTCTTAGACAGCACATTAGCAGGGGATTATACCAGATTGTTAATGTTTTGTGTGGGGAGAACGAGGATACATACACTGATACACAGGAACTGAGGGAGAAACATGGTTAAGTGGGTGAAGATGAGGATTCTCTGATGACAAGGTGAGCTGAGCATTTCAAAGATGTTCTAAACATTGTGATTATTTCTACTTCCATGTTTGTAATGAGGATAAATGCATTATTCCATCTGTCCTCAGTTAATGATTGCAGCAGTTTATTCATTTAATGATGGTTTTATGGCTTTAATGTTGGCCGTGTATTACATTCGGAAGTTGTTGCGGCTGTCTCTAAAATAAAACTAAATAAATCTCCTTGGGTCGATGAATCACCACTGAAATGCTTAGAGCTAGGAATACTGTTGACAAATGGTTGACAGAAATTTTGAATATTTTTATGATAAACGTGTTGTTTCTACAAATTTTACTAGAGTTATTGCTATCCCTATTTTTAAAAAAACTGATCGCAGTTCTTGTGATAACTACAGAGATATCACCATACTTTCTGTTCCAGGTAAAGTTTTTTTGCATGGTTGTGCTTAATAGAATTCAGAATTTGGTTGATGGACAACGGCGTGATGAACAGTGGGGGATTCAGAAGTTGTAGGGGATGTATTGATCAAATATATTCACTTAGACAGATTCTTAGGAAATGTTAGAGTTCCAGAGACCTGTGGTTGCTAGCTTTGTAGATTTCAAAAAGGCTTTTGACTCTGTTGATCGACATAATTTGTGGTTGATTATTAAGATCATATGGAATACCTGATAAATTAGTTAGTGTAATGAGAGCTCTCTATAATAACACTGAGTCGTGTGTGAGAGTCTTGCAGCGATTGGTTTAGCATTGCTAGTGGAATTAGACAAGGGTGGGTTTTGTTTCCTTTTCTCTTTAGTTTGGCTATTGATTACGTAATGCGAAATTCTTTGCAAGGGAAAGATTTTCTCCTTAAATGGAAAAGAGATTTCAAAATTTCTGATTTATTTTATGCAGATGATTTGGCTCTGTTGGCTACTGATGTTGATGAGATGAATTTGTTCATTAGGGCTGTTGATGAGAGTCAGTAGGTTTATGATAAAGAGAGAAAAAACTAAAATGATGAAAATTGTTCAGGCATATGGTGCTTTAGTTGCTTTGAATGTTTGTACTCATGAGAAAGTGCGTCAGTTTAATTTTCTTGGGAGCTACGTAATAAATACTGGTTATGTGTGGCATGAGCAAAAAATAGAAGTGTATGGATTGCTAATGGGACTTTCAAGAATCTACAGAGAGTGTGGAGAAATAGACATGTAACCCTAAAGACTAAAATTAGGCTGTATAATAGTTTGGTTCTTTTAAATGTTTGCGCAGTATCTTAGTCATTACGTGCCTTGATTTTATGAATAGTGATGAGTCTAGAAGGATTCATCAACCTCCTTTTAGCAGCATATTGAGAAGAGAGAGACTGCGTTTGTTTGGTCATGTTGTCCCTATTCAGAGCTGCAGATTGGCAAGCAGGATGATGAACAGTGTGCGTAAGGGTTGCAGAAAAAGGGTGACACTTAGGATGAGATGGACAGACAATGTCAAAGAGAACCTTGCTAGAATTGATCTACAGTGGCCAAATGCAGCTGCTGTAGCTCAGAAGAGACAAGTCTGGAGAGGAAAATTACACTGTCTGGTAGGACCTTCATAATCCATGGCTTCAAGAGGCATTTGTATGTATGGAGATACATATTTAAATAATTTAAGAAAAATCAGTGTTTCTTAATTTATCAGTATGTCATATCATCATACAATTTATAGTTGATTGTGTTCAGGTAATTTATAACAGAAAGTAAATGTTTGAAATCTGATTAAAAGATACTTTACAGTTTTACGTATTTAATGATTCTTTGGCTTCAAATTTTTAGAACAAGATAAACATGCGAAAACTACGGTGTGTTCAGGACTGTTAGCTTCCAGTAAAATTTTTTTAATAGTCATTATACCAGTTTATTCATCAACGAAAAGACATACATGTTTCACATTGCATTTGCTATTACATGTCATATTAAGTTTTTAAAATCTTGAAATAAATGAAAAAAGAAGCAAACTTCTGAGCGCTTATAATCCATAATTTCCACTCGAGAAGTACTCACGTGTGAGATCAGTGAAGAGTTATGTTAGAGATTCCCATAACAGAGTGAAAACCACAAATTATAGTGATGATGAAAAATTAAATTAAATCTCAAATCAAGAGATCTCACGCAGGAAATTGTAACAGCCAATAAGTAAATATATATGTTCTTGATATCAGAATTTATTCAGAACTAGATTTTATATTTCTGTTCTTTCGCCTTTCAAATGAAAAAAAAAAACGGAATTAAAAGAATATTCGAAGCCTATTCATAACAAAGCAATAAGGTAACCCAACCTTCATAGGGTTGGTTTGGGTTGTTTTCCCTTCGAGCGGCACTTTTTGCACACCATGGGCTAAATGTCCAGGTCACAAGCACCCCGAAAGCTCAGAGAAGGTTGGGGGAGGGGACCCACTGGAACAGCTGTTAGGAGACAGATGGTAGCCTCCCGTCAAGGCCATCCAGCCTGTTCTTTAACGTTCACAGGGTATAGCTCTCCCGCACACGGATCCACGGCTTAACGTCCCATCCGACGGACGGTGGCCTTTCCAAACCCAGCGGTGTCCCCTACTGACCGTGGGCAGGGTGGGGAATAATCTTTATAACGACTATCAGAATTGTCTGTAATCTGATTTTCATTAAAACCAACATTTTATGAGTCTTTCTCTTCGAATGAAACTATTGGAAATCAAAGGAATGCATTTAAAGAGACCTAAAGAGTCTACATAAACTCTTTTTTCTATACGTCTATTATGAATAAAGAATTTAAATGCAGTCTTTTCAAATTGATATTTCATTACAAGAAATTATATTTCTTCTAAATTTGTTCTTTCTAAGCGACGTATCAAGAAACTAAAAAAGATGAACTACCAGAAAAATTTATTTCCATTCTCTCTAATTTAACTTTCAATAAAGCATTTGCATCTGTTCTTTCTAATCCAACAGCTCAGTGCAAAGGATTATTTTCAATGTGTATTTATTCTTAATGAAATGAGAGGAAATCTAAATAATACAAACAGGAAATCAAACCGCACCTCTATCAGTAGCCTCATTAATCCGACTTTCAATAAAAAAATTATTTGCTTCAGAACAAGAAATCAAGCGAACACACTGCAAGAAAGCAGCATAATAAAATATATATATTTTTATCTCTAAATCAGTAAGCAGAGTTTGTTTTATATCTGCGTTTCACACAAAAAAAAGGGTTTTATTGCAAGTCAGGTTACAGAGAAAAGATGTAAATGTCAGATTTTCCGGTTTTATTTAATCATCTTTACTACCATTCGATTTCCGATTCTGTAGTTCAGAAGGATTGGAATTACAAAACAATCAGTTTCAATGAATTGTTGGCTTAGTTAGGTCACGTAGTCATACCTCGTCATTAGCGAGCACTGCATTGCTCGCGAAACTGGTAAACGTTTACGCGAATGAATTTAGCTTTTCCTTCTCACGAGAACAATCACAGAGAAACTTTTTTCTGCTGTTACGTAAACGTTATATTTGGTGCTTAAACATGAAAGGACTTCCAGCAACCAACATGCAGACAAAAACAACAGTTGTTACATGTCATTTATTAATTCAACGTACTGAATATTCCACAATTGTAAAGCCACTGGAAAAATTAGTTAAAATAAAAAATTAACATTACACTGATATTAAAATAGTAAATCATAACTTACAATTTTTATTTGGGTGAGGGGTCGTAAAAAAGCATTTTCTCTCCCCAAGTCCATCTTTCTACCTCTTGTTGTTCTCTTCTCAGAAACGTTTCATATACAAGAAATTTGCATTTTGGTTTCTTTAATGCGATTTCATTTCAGGTTGTTTCGATTAAAAAAGACTAGATAATAAAAGCATCGTTTAAACAAAAAAATTTAGTAGAGTGAACAAGTGTAAACACCGGCTATATCCGTATCTTTTGAAGCTTTCATTCGATTTCTGAGTGCTCCATTCATAAAATATGCTTTAAAAATATCGATTCCAATGAGATATCTGAATAGAAACAACAGATTCAAAACTTTTTAAAAATAGAATAAGGGTAAAATAAGAGTAATATCGGATGTTTACATTTTACTTTGCGTTTCTAATTGTTTCATTCCCAAGAAGAAGATGGAAAAAAATATTGAAATGTCGTAGTAGTGAGAATACTTACAGTTCTAATCTGTTTGATTTTCTCTGGTGCTATTTTTTTAATATCACTATTCTTTTTCGTTCAGATAATTTGCCGCGGTAAATAAAATTCGTTTCAATCAAATTCAGTTGAAAGAGAATAAAAATTATCGTTCATGTACTGCGTAAACTTTCATTTCAGATAATTCATTCAAAGAAGTTTCCAAAAATATTCAATGTATTCAAATATCAGACTAAAGAGAGTAAATGTAAGAGCTTATATGAGTATTGGACCAGATAGAATAAATGGTGATGTTGGCCCTGAACGTATTCTTTCCTGGGATCCTTCGATTAACGATATCCAGTAAATATGTTTTAATCAAAGTCGTATTATAGAGAATAGATACAAATGCATCATTAATCACGGATTAGCTGAAATACATGTAAATATCGGCTGTTTAACCTCTCGTTCGCTGTTTGTTTCGTTCGTAAGAAGAAAACAAAACTAAAAGATTATTTTATTGAATGTCGTACTATTGAGGGCACTTATAGTTTTAATTTGTTTCATTTCATTTGATGCTTGCTGAACGTAGTGTTCAAAGACATTCCTTTGATATCCGATTGGTTAGTTCAGAGATGATTTTTTCTTTTTTCAATGTAGGATTAGTGAGAACACATTCGTATGCAGATTGTTTTCTTTTTACCGTTTAGAAGAAACAGATACATGGAAATCCGCTTTGAGCAAAGACCGATTAGCAAGAATAAATATAAATATTCGTAGCTATTACCGTTCGCTTGTACATGCTTTTCTATTTCCGACTGTGTCTGTCAGATTAAAAGAACCTTCAAAATGTACTTTTATTTAATGCTGGCTTAATGAGAATACTAATAGCCTTATATAGTTTTATTTTCTGTAAAGCGTATTTTTTATTCAAGATCTTTTTACATGGAACGAACAAAATGGAACAGAAATGCAAAATTCCATTGTATCGAAAGTCAGATTTGCGAGAATAATAGTAAATATAGTCTGTTTTGATTTCCTGTAATACAACTGATTTGTTTCCGATTCTTTCTTTTCGAAATAAAAGATGTTTTTTTTTCCGCTCAGAGGTAAAACAACCAACAACCAACCCTATTCCCGTGTCATATTGATAAAGAGGATGAATGCCCTTGAAGGGCAACTTAATCATCTAGGTTGAGTGTCAGAAGACGTTCTTGAAACATCAGAAAAGACGCTCAGAGGTAAAACAACCAACAACCAACCCTATTCCCGTGTCATATTGATCATATTGATGTGACCTGGCCATTTAACCCATGGTCTGCAAAAAAGTGCCGCTCAGAGGTAAAACAACCAACAACCAACCCTATTCCCGTGTCATATTGATAAAGAGGATGAATGCCCTTGAAGGGCAACTTAATCATCTAGGTTGAGTGTCAGAAGACGTTCTTGAAACATCAGAAAAGACGCTCAGAGGTAAAACAACCAACAACCAACCCTATTCCCGTGTCATATTGATCATATTGATGTGACCTGGCCATTTAACCCATGGTCTGCAAAAAAGTGCCGCTCAGAGGTAAAACAACCAACAACCAACCCTATTCCCGTGTCATATTGATAAAGAGGATGAATGCCCTTGAAGGGCAACTTAATCATCTAGGTTGAGTGTCAGAAGACGTTCTTGAAACATCAGAAAAGACGCTCAGAGGTAAAACAACCAACAACCAACCCTATTCCCGTGTCATATTGATAAAGAGGATGAATGCCCTTGAAGGGCAACTTAATCATCTAGGTTGAGTGTCAGAAGACGTTCTTGGCCATGTGGGTCCCCTCCCCCAACCTTCTCTGAGCCTTCGGGGTCCATGTGACCTGGCCATTTAACCCATGGTCTGCAAAAAAGTGCCGCTCAGAGGTAAAACAACCAACAACCAACCCTATTCCCGTGTCATATTGATAAAGAGGATGAATGCCCTTGAAGGGCAACTTAATCATCTAGGTTGAGTGTCAGAAGACCTTCTTGGCCATGTGGGCAAATTTGACTTTTTTGCAAAACGTGATTTCACATTATCGGCCACAGGGAACAAAAGAAAGTAAAAGTATTGAGCATTTTTTTAGATGTTTATGCATGACGTAGAATGATCTACAACTGGGAGTCTCTGTCAGACGTTTGTGACAAGCAGCTGCTTGAGGGGTATTTATTTATTATTTTACAAAAAAATGCACCATAGATGCTTCCTAGAATATTTCAATTTCCTCAAATATGTACTATTTGGTTAAGCGAAGTAATTAATTTTATAATTATTCCCTTTATAACGCAGGTGGTGAGAAATATTGATGAATTGAAATGTTAAATGCTTCTAATATAGTCCAAAGATATCAAAGGCCAGGCATGTTATTTAATACTACATCTAATACTTTTACAACAGGGGTAGTATATAGCCTATGATTTCTGAACTAAAATCTAAACAACAAAAAATTAAGAATAAAAATCGGAAAGGTAGTTTCGGGGAATTTTTTATTACGGTTTCGAACCTGTCTATATAACGCAAGAAATACGTTCCTAAATATTGAAAAAAAATAAATCTCAATGTCGTAACTTTCTCAGAGAGACATTCAAAAATATTATTAAATTGCAATTCACCCAATGTTCACCTACGGTATTTATTTATTTAATAATTATAATTGACATAGGGAAAATGTTTCTGCTCTGGACTTTCAAGGAAGTCGGATTTTCGGATTTTGCAAGTAATATTTCGTATAGCAATATAAGTTGGGTGAGAATTTTTTTTTTAGTAAAAAATTGTTCCGATAAATACAATGTTCTCAGTAAATATTTGTACAAGCTATAATTTTTTCATGTGAAGAGTTTCTTGTCGGTACAACAGGAATTTTTTATGTAATATTCAAAACTTGGCAGTTATGGATAAATTAACACCCGATGAAAGTAATTTCATGAAAAATTAGTTTAATTCAATGATTTTAAAATAACCAAAATTGAAAAAGGCCAAGTTTCAATTTTGTTGGAATTAGTAATTTTTTAAAAATAAATTGTGATGACGACGTGAATTGCTAACACTACACACAAACCGAATTGATCAAGTGCAAGATTTCATAACTCATGGCTGAATTTATAGCCTCCAGAGAGATTACAGGGAATTAAAATAATTACGTCAATAGCTAAAAATGCTCCTACACATTATTATAATTGTTATTATAATTTAATTATATATTGTAATATAATTGTAATTAATTATTATAACATTATTATAATTTTATTATAATAATTATTATAATAAAATGGAATTCACTTAAATATTAGCCAAATTTAATTGCTTAAAAATTTATGCATGTTTCCCTCCATTTGCTCAACTGATCTACAGGTGGCTTTTGGTAAACGGGTTCTGCTCATAACTGTAGTTTTTCCTCATTTCTTGTTATCAGGTTTTCTTCTGTTAATGAAATTTGCATTTTTAATTTTAGACTGGTTGATCGAAGTTTCAACATTCATAGTACCGGGAAATGCCGAATACCTATATTTAAACCAGTAGTTTCGTATGAAATTATAATACATAAATATAGTCTTTGTGTTGCAACTTAAACGATTACATCTGAACACATTATTTTAAAATATTTGAAACCTATTTCGGGTGCAATTTTATTTGCTTTTTCTGCAGAATCGAAATCAAACAATTGCTATTTCACGGAAAGTCTTAATTATTGGACAAAAACGGATCATTCGACGTACTACCATACAAGATGGAACTTTAAAGCGCAAATTAGCGAAACTTGAATGAAAAAATGAAAACTATTTGTTATATGAATCCATAGTGATGATACCATCGTACATTCATTAAGGAATGTAGGAAAATATCATTGATACATTTCGAATAATATCTATTTTTCTTTAACTTTAGATATATCGTAAAGATATATCTGTAATGCATTACTTTCGACTGTAGGCGTGAAATTTATTGATTGAACGAAAGGTATTTCTTTCAATTAAATTGAGTTATAAACATTGTGGTAGTTCACATAATAGCTTTCATATTTTAATTTTCATACGGTTTTAGTTTATCATTTTTTGGTTTTTGTGTTAATCTATACGTTTGTCAAAACGGTTCTTCTAAGATATTGATCACTAGCAACATGCTACCTACCAAATAAAAGCCTGTTACATAGAAGGGCCGTGGGTTTTGAAAAAAAAATTGCCGATTTAATTTTTATTTAATACCATTTAGATAATAAATAAATATCCCTTCAAGAAGCTGCTTGCTAGAAAGGTGTCAGAAACATGTCAATTTATACCCCATAGTAGAAGGTATGTGAGGATGGCGGAACCTCAGTAGAAAGAAAACACGAACTACTACGCTTTACCTGGGACTCGAACCCAGGCCCTTAAATCAGTAGCCAAACGCGGTAAAAACTCGGCCACGAGACAGGCCCCTGTGAAGAAAAGGAAAGAAATGTTCAAAATAACACAGGACTCTTCTGGCCGGAGCTCAGAATATTTAAATTTAAAATATTTCTTCTAAAAACGAAGAAATTTATTATAAAGAATAAAGTTTGTTTGTTTCTCTGTCCGCTTATGCACATCGGACTCCAAAAGAACTGGAGGCACCAAACTTTGCATGAACGTGTTCCCGTCACGAAGGAAATAGGATATGTGCGAACCAGATGGGTGAATTGAAATTTGGGTGGGCGAGTTATAATTTCCCAAGATCTCCATAGACCTAACATGAACGATTAGAAGTTATTCAAAGCAACTTTTGCCCCGAGTAAATTCGAAAAAAGGATACATCAAACTAAAGCAATTCCTGATTTCGCGTGATTAAACATCAACGTTTGAAAGTTATTAAAATTAACTATTGCCACCAATGAATTTGAAATAGTGAAAGCATCAAACTATTGTAATTTCTTTCGCGTGATAAACTCATTGTTCGTTTTGTTGGGTCAAGAGTACGAGCGTCCGTGGATATTAAAGTCGTTCTAATTGAGCACGAGCGGGACACGAGAATCTTGGTTAAAATGAGAGATTCAAAAATTAAATTCGTATCGGAAGTAAAAATCATTAAATTAATTATGCCAAAGTTAATAAAAGATTATCTCATACGTTATGATAATTAAAAAATGAATTAAATATAATGTTAAGAAATAAATAATTTTGTTTAACGATAATAATTTTTTGTATCATTACATTATTATACACCTGACATCATAGTCAGTTTTCTTTAGCTATAAAGTTGTATATCCCTGGCAAATTGTATCTGAGTAACTCTGGTGGCTATGAAGTGATTTTAAAAGTTCGATTATCTGAGCAAGGGAAATTGCGCTTTTAATTTTAAAAATTTCTGACATGGGGAGGATAATTGTTACCTCGAACGATGTCCATTTCCTCCCTCCCCTAAAAGAGAGGAAGATATTTTTAACCGAACGGGAAGTATATTGATTGTAATGATTTTTATTCTAAACTTGCGACGTGGGGAGTGTCATCTACTCTATATTCTAAAGGATTTGAGGCCTGAGAAACGCCGGGGTAAATCTGCTAGTATAAAATATTTTCAACCATTAATAAATCTTAAATAATTAAAAATAAGCATCATCCTTCTCTCGATTAATTTTTAAGTATTTTGTCTTTAATAAATGAATGGCTCTTTGCCTTTATAATGGTATTATCAGCTGACTTTTAGTTTTCAACTATTATTTATGATATTTCGATTTCCATAGAGCATTAACATTTTAATTTTGTCGTAAAATGATAAAACTAAATAATAAATGATTACTGACATGCATTTCTGTATGTGATTATTCCAACATTTATATATTATGATTCATCAGAAATATATATTTTCCAGAAATCGGGCTTGGGCTCAACAATTATCGAAATGGTTCGTGTTCGAGCGACCTCATGCTACAAATATTGATCCCTAAATCGAGTCTTCTTCTCTTTTTAAAATGCAGAGGGCGAAAATAAAGCGAGTTATGTGTGAAATTAATGCCTGTGACGAGGGAAGACGGTGAGTTCTAGGCTATAAACAAATAGCCCGATTCTTGAAACCATCTAACCCCCACCCCCCCAAAAAAAATGGAGAAATCTATAACCCATTTGCTTGACTTTAATCTTTCAAGTGCGAAGATTAAGTATGAAATTTAAACTTGTGACTTCAAGAGCTTTACATAAAAATCTTCCTAAATGCTTTATTTCTCTCCAATAAAGGAGAAATATGCAAACATCTGTTTCACCTTCCCCGAACATTCTCTGAGCACTTGCGGTCCTTGAGTTCAGAATTTTTAACCCATAGTGTGTAACAAAATGACGTTCAGAAGCAAAATTACTTAACTGCATGTATTTGAAGATCATTTAGTTCCGCATGCGTTGAAAGGATATCACGCTATTAACGAATGAAGAATTTTGCTTGAAAGGTTATGTCCAGCGGTTAAAGTGCCTGAATGCTTCTGGGAAACCTGGATTCAGATCCCGGTTAGGATAGCTATTCTTTTCAACTAATTATTTCAAGTGATTCTTGTCTACAAGATGTTCTTTGTTACTGAATTATTCATATAACGCTGCGGGCGTAAGTGAAAAATATTCTACCATCAAATGTGATGGCTTGCAAGCCGATTCCTGATAACAGATGGCGCCACTGGCGAATCAACGATATTGTCGGAATGCTAAAGTGTCACTTTGTTGGAAAAATAATTAGCTCTGGATGGCCTAGAGCAGTGGTTCTCAACATTTTATGCTTGACGTACCCCATGGAAATGTGCATATAACTGTCGTACTCCTTGTATAGATAGATAAAACTATAGTTATAATATAACAATGGGAATAAAATAAAACATACATATATATATATTAAATTTTGTATTAATAAATTACATATATTGATAAACATAAAAAATTACATAAACAATTTAACAAATCTTAAAATTATAAAAATTATAATGGGTAATCAGTGAAATGGCTATGCTTATTTACAGTTCATCATGGTTGTTGTTTTTTTTTGCTAAGGTAGAGTCACAAGTCATCTTCAACATCCAGCCTGTTCCTATACTTATTTTTTAGAGCAGTTAAAGACGAAAAACCAGTTTCACCTAAATAAGTTGTTGTGAAAGGTAACAAATATATGACTGCAATTCTTGACAAAGTCGGATATTCCTTCTCCACTCAAATCCAAAAACTAATCAATGGCTTTTTGGAATGAATGCTTTTTAAACTATTGTCACAAGATATCTCAATCAAATCCTCTTTATTGGACAATGGAAGCTTACATTTTTCCAAATCAAATGTGAATGGGGTCTCGAATCCATTCTTGCGTTTCATCAGGGGGTGGAAAATACTGCCTTATAAGAGATTTAAGAGTGCTTAAGTGAAAGATTATTTGTTGTCTGATGTAGTCAAAGACAGCAATCGTTGACTCATTTTCTTTAAGAAATGAATCTAGTCGATGAAATTGGTCACAGCTTTTAGTTTTAATTCCGTTTTCTCAGAGAAAATTATTTTTATCACGGTCTCTGTTTTCTTCTCAACATAGAACACGTCAACGTTGCCTCCTTACAATGATAAGTTCAAACTATTCATTTTTTCAAAACTATCAGCTAGATATCTAACCGTAGAAGCCCTTCTAAGTCTTGCAGTCTCAAAGAAAGTCGAAACTTGTAGTCCATTAAAAAAAAAAGTCTTACTTCATTGCGGAGTTCAAATAAACGGCCAAGAACATTTCCTTATGAACCCAACATACTTCTGTGTGAAGCAGCAATCTCTTATGCAGGCAACCCATTTCTTCACACATAATTGAAAAAAGTCGAGACTTCAATGGTCCGGTTGTGATAAAATTAACCATGTACACTTTCATCCAGAACTCTTTTCAAATCATCAGGGAGAAATTTAGCTATCAACTCTTCACGGTGAAGACAACAATGAGTGAACTTACATTTTAGTGCAATTTGTTTTCTTCCGCTGCTGGAAGAATGAGTGACTCGCCTATTGTGCGAGAATTTCCGGCTATTGGAATTTGAAGGCTTAGTTTGTGCACTTTCATTTTCATCTGCACCAGAAAAATGCTTAATTACGGTTTTTCTACTACTCAAGTCTTCCAAAAGACGTTCAAAATAGTTTAAGGGCTTATTTTTTAAATGCTCATATTTTGTTTCAAAATGTCACCGTAAAAGAGACGGTTTCATAGAATTTTGTGAGAGGACTTCAGAACAAAAAACGCACCGTGGAATTGGTTCTACTAAATATCCTGCCCATGTAAATCTAAATTGTAAATATGATTCATCATATTTATGTTTTTTAATTTTTTTCGCTTGATTGTTTAACATTTAACGTATTTTTTTAGTTACTGCTGAATCCACCTCTTTACTCACATGGGATGATGACGTATGTCGTAGATGTAGAAGTTGGGTTGGATTGTTTTACCTCTGAGCGGCACTTTTTTGCACACCATGGGAAAAATGGCCAGGTCACATGGACCCCGAAGGCTCAGAGAAGGTTGGGGAAGGGAACTCACTGGATCAGCTGTTGGTAGACAGATAGTAGCCTCCCGTCAAGGCCATCCAGCGTGTTCTTTAACGTTGGATTGTTTTACCTCTGAGCGGCACTTTTTTGCACACCATGGGCAAAATGGCCAGGTCACAAGGACCCCGAAGGCTCAGAGAAGGTTGGTGGAGGGAACCCACTGGATCAGCTGTTGGGAGACAGATGGTAGTTTCCCGTCAAGGCCATCCAGAATGTTCTTTAACATGCACAGCGTATGGCTCTCCCGCACACGGGGCCAGGGCTTAACGTCCCATCCGACAGACAGCGGCATTTCCAAGCCCATCGGTGTCCCCTACTGACCGTGGGCAGGGCGGGGAATTTTGCGGAGATAAATCTCAACGCTGACCCAGCTGGGACTCGAACCTGGGAACTACAGATCACGAGCCTGGCGCGCTACCGACTGAGCCACCCCCGCCCCTAGGTGTAGAAGCAATCGGCTCCGGTTCCACATTATTTTTCTTCTTAATTATCCGTTTATCCGTGTTTCAAGGCACTTTAGAAACACGTTCATTTAACTTCACAGTAAACTGAAGACTAAAAATAACTTTAGGCACAGCGAGTGAAATAAATCACAACAAATACATAAAGCAGTAAGAAGGCACATTCACTCACTTAGAATGGATGTTTTGACTGGGCGATCAGCTGTTCGGGTAGGTTCCGCTCACAAGTAGGGAACGGAGGATTGACAAACGTGTACAGACATGAACTACAGCGCCGTGCTTCGTCACTCAGTTCTCAGAAAATAATCAATAGCAGTGTTACCAACTTAGCAATTTTGTTACTAGATCTAGCGACTTTTGAGCTCTCACGGCGTTCCGCAGAAACATTTACCGCATACCTCACGTTCAGAACCCCTATCCAGCCGCCTGGATCCAACCCACAGTGCATCCAGGTGAGAAGGCTCCCATGGGTAAACATCGCGCACGAGATCGTCGGTCCGCATGGTGTAACAGAAAACGGAATTCGTCTGATCATGTGACCCTCTTCCAGTCTTCTACAGTCCATTGTCGATGATCACGTGCCCACTGCAATTGTTGACATCAGTGAACGGCTGTGAGCATAGGCACATGAATGGGTCTGCGGCTGCGAACACCCATATCCAAGAGCTACGATGAACTGTGTGTTCGGACAACAACAACACGATCATCATCAAGCAGCTATTGTCTATGGAGGTCCAACAACACTGTTCATTTTAGTTCTCCAAATCACTACTGCATAATTCACGTAAATCGTGCCTGGATTTATCCCTCTAAATACTCTATTTACAAGAATTTCAATTGAATTTTAAATTAACATCAGCGAAATATCAAATTGGAGCAGGACACGAAAGCTTAATTTTGAAGATGGACGAAGTTATTAAACTCCACAGTGAGCCATTCACTAACGATGAACTTCAGGATTTAGAATTCAACGCTGCTTTTGAAGAACAACAAGAATCTGAACCACAAATAGTGTTGGCGTTTAAATTTTTAGTTTTCACTGCACGAATAACGCATGGATTTGTTGAAGGATCATGTTACTGATATTTAGTGATTGGATGCCATAAGACGATGTTGTGACCAGTTAATGAAATGCTACAAATAAACATTACGCACGAAACAGAGGCAAGCAATGCAAACCAGCTAGTTTCGCTCCATATTAAGAAATAAACTGTAAAATTAATTAATCGATCACATATTAATATACATAATTATGCATATATGTAATCAATAAATAAATATCTAGAATTATAATTATTTTTGTTGAAATAAAACATATGTTACGAAACCAAGAAAAGGAAAGAAGATCAATAAGATAGGCGAAAATACAAACAAATAAAAAATCCCCTCGTTTTACACGGTAATTCCTTTAATGATGGTCTTCCCGGAACCCATCTCCCGCATTAAACGAGAGTTTCATTATTCCGTTTCTGAATTATCGATTAATTGGTATATTCAGAGTTAAACTACCACAAAATATATATACTAATTTAATAGAAATGTTTGCCTTTCGTTCAATCACTTACTGATTTACCAGTTCTGACAAGACTATATATCACGGATGTATCCTAATGATACATTCAATTTTTAAGAAAAACGAATTTTCGTCAACGATATTTTCACGCTTTCAGTACCGAATGTTGGATTATCATCACTACAGCTACTGATACTATCCTCCCTATGTGATTCTGATGTACCTATATGTTCGGATCACAAATTGGCCTGCATTGTAAATTTTCTCCACTAACGCTTCCGGTCAGTAAATGTTGCCTATACATAAACTGAAAGGATAGTTGTGTACCAATCCCCAGTGATGATGCATAGAACCGTCCGGGTCTAGCACATAATGTCCGACCCCGCCTTCCCTTGGAGCATGCCGTTAGTACCTTTGAAAAAGTTTTTTCCAAAAGAGATATTCTCTTTTCGGAAGAAACACAAATTGAAGGCTATCAGACCGGTGTACCCTACTGATCTGGTCATCTCTGGCCACATTTTTTCTTTTTTCCTGTCCTGTTGAGGAATGGTCAACTTCACAGGGTCTTGGTGATGACCATTTACGCCTATGACATTGGGCTGGTTTACGGCTTTGAGCTTGATTATGGCTTCTGGACTTGCTGCAGAGGTGAGCATCTGTTGAGGGAGAATTTGCCGCTGTGTTTTCTGTTTGTTTGTGGGTTGCCAGCCCTAAGTGAACAGAGGCACGGGATACCTTATATCAGCTGATGGATAATCCTGATCATAGGCCATCACAGCTACCTGAACCCTCACTTAGCTAGTTGGGTATCGCTAATCCTAAATTAGGGTAATGTGTCACAGGCAGGTCTTACTGCTCTTGAAAATGTCCACTTAAAAACGTTCGTGGCTAAAGTTCCTACCAACATGGATCACTTCAACCTGTAGCAGTGGAGGAACAGGTCTTTGCCCCATGCCTGCTATCACGGGGATGTTTGATATTGTTGGCCCTACGTTTCTCAGTTAACCAAGTTTCTTCAAAAAATCCTACTAGTCATTTTCTCTCTGCAGGTACATGAAACGTGAGGACGCTACGTTGAGATTATTCTCTTGATGTCCTCACGCAGGAATTCCAGCGTTATAACCTATGTATATAATCTAGGTTTGCAAGAGACTAGACGGACGGGTTAAGGTGAGAAAATTGAAGATAACTCTAAATTTCTCTTTCGGTGAAGAGATCTCGTGTTCTAATAGAGCCAGAGATCTCAAACAAATGTTTTCCGATTGTATTCTGGAAGAATTACACGTTGAATGCATCGGAAGAGGTCTCGACCCGTTACTTCTGTTATATAAGTTCTAAACTGATTACATACTGGATAAAATGATTTAATATGTAATTTTTACAAAGCGTTCGTTTCTTTTTCGCCAACATAAGGTTATACTACCGGGATTCGGTCCGTTAATTCAATCACACAAGGTATCGAACCCGTTACGTAGCCGATTAACTGGGTCGAACCCGATACATGTTGCAGTTTTGTAATTCATGTTCTAATCGAGCAACAGATCTAAAACTATTGTTTTCTGATAACATTCGGGGAGAATTACAAGTTGAATGTATCGTAAAAGGTCTCGACCGCTACTATTTGTTTCATGGGTTAGAAACCGATTGCATACTGGATAAAACGACTTAGTATCTAATGATTCCGAAAATTTCGTCTTTTTTTGACCAGCATAGCGTTATACAACTAAAATTCGTTTGAAAGAGACCAGATGGAAGAGATAAAGGTCAGATTCTTAAAAATAATCTTAAATTTCTGTTTTCAGAGAGGAAAGATAATAAGAATCATCAAGGCGTTTGTCTGCTTCTCAGCAGACACATTAGTGATGTTCTTCTAGGATATGAGGGCATTAATGAAAGGTTTCTTACAGCAAAATTTCAGACAAGCATAAAGCTATTTCTAAACTTAAACTTTATAAATCCCCAGGGGTAGACGAAATTACTACGGAAATGCTAAGAGCTGGGAGTATTTCTGTTACCACTTGGATAAGCTAAAATTTGAATATCTTTTATGATAAAGGCATGGTTCCTAATTATTTTGTGAGGCGTATTATTATTCCTATATCCGAAAAAGGTGGTCGCAATTCTTCTGATAACTATAGGGTTATCAGCTTCTCTCTGTTACAGGAAAAGTTCTTTGCATGATTGTGCTTAATAGAATTAAGAATCTGGTTGACAGGCAACTGCGTGATGAGCAATGTGGAAACAGAAGTGGTAGGGGATGTGTAGATCAGATATTTTCACTCAGGAACATTCTTGAGAGATCTTTAGAGTTTCATAAACCTTTGGTTATTAGCTTTGTTGTTTCCAAAAAGGCTTTCGACTCTGTTGATTGTGAAAAATTTGTGTTTAATTGGGTGATCATTTGGTATACAAGACAAGTTAGTTAACATAATGAAAGTTCTCTGTAATAACACTGAGTCGTGTGTGAGAGTTGGTAAAGCTTCTAGCAAAGGATTTAGCATTATTTCTGGTGTTTTACAAGGGTGCATTTTGTCTCCTTTTCTATTTAGTTTAGTTATTAATTACGTTATGCGAAATTCACTTCAAGGGAAAGATTTTGGCCTTAAATGGACTGCAGATACGAAAATTTTTGATTTAGATTATGTTGATAATTTAGCCCTTTTGGGCAAATGATGTTGATGAGATGAACTCTTTATTTCGAGCTATTGATGAGACTGGTAGCAGAATAGGTTTGGTTATAAACAGACAGAAAACTAAAGTAATGAAAATCTGTCAGCCAGGCTGTGATTCAGTTAATCTGAATGGTTTGCAGTCTTGAGCAGGTGTCACAGTTTAATTTTCTTGGGAGCTATGTAAGAGATAGTGGTGATGTGCGGCATGAGATTAACAGACGAATAGGGATTGCTGTCGTGACTTTTAAGAATCTAAGACGAGTGTGGAGAAATAGGCATAATACACCTAAAGAATAAAATTAGACTGTTCAATAGTTTGGTTCTTTCTAGGGTTAGTTATGGTAATGAAACATGGATACGAGATACGAAAATTTCTGATTTAGAATATGCCGATGATTTAGCCCTTTTTACCAATGATGTGGAATTACGGGAAGACAAATTATCGTATCGAGACATCGGTGCTCGTGTTGAACGGAATGCTGCCACAGTGATGAGAATGTGGCGTCAGTGGGTAGAGGAGGAACGAACTTACCGATGTGAGGGATCTCAAAGGCCATGTCACACAAACGAACGAGAGGACAGACATCTCGGGGTGTGGGTGGCTCAGTCGGTAGCGCGCCAGTCTCGTAATCTGTAGTTCTCAGGTTCGAGTCCCAGCTGGGTCAGCGTTGAGATTTATCTCCGCAAAATTCCCCGCCCTACCCAAGGTCAGTAGGGGACACCGATTGGCTTAGAAAGGCCGCCGCCCGTCGGATGGGACGTTGTCTGAGATGTCCCGTGTCTGGGAGAGAGCCATACCCTGTGCACGTTAACACAATGGATGGCCTTGACGGGAGATTATCATCTGTCTCCGAACAGTTGTTCCAGTGCGTCGCCTCCCCCAACCATCTCTGAGCCTTCGGGGGCCATGTGACCTGGCCATTTAGCCCATGGTGTGCAAAAAAGTGCCATTCAGAGGTAAAATAATCCAACCCAACAGACATCTCGCGCGCATGGATGTGCAAATGGCATCGCATCTTTTTAGACCAGAGTTTTTCAGATCCAGATCCCGCTTCAAGTATGTAAGCACCATACCGTGGCGACAGGGTCAATGAGATATGCATGATGCAGTGTCATACAGATCGGCAACTGGCGTTATGGTATGGGGTGGCATTGGACCCCACTCATGCACGCATCTTGTACTTTAACTTATGCTCTTAAACTTTATGGTATAAATTAAAGTTTAAGCACAGTGAAACGATAAATAATTAATATTGGGAAAATATGTTAAAAATTCGGCACAAATATGAAATAGAGTGAATATTATGAATATATTTTCGTTTCTTTAATTAATTCTTTTTTTTATTAATATGAGCTTCCAGTGGTTCTAAACTGTTTTCAGACGCAATGGTTTTTAACCACTAATGGTTTGTACCAGTAATGGTTTTTAGCCTGGGGTGTTAATTTTTTACCATGGTCATTTAACATCCTGAAGGTATAGATGTATAGAGACGGCGTTTGCGTGGTCACTGCAACGCTTTGCCCTCACCGTATTTATCTTGATATCTGGACCGAAATGACGATATCTATGTGAAATAATGGATGAAATATGAAACGATTATGAAGTGCTGATAATAAAAATACATGATATAACACCCATACCTTACTCCAGACTCGAACTGAGACACCTCTGGTACCAATAAGTTAACATTCTACTATTCTCCCATTTGTGACAATCCTCTCGTTGGTTGGATGTTGGATCATTGTTTCGGTATTCCGTGTTCAGTGATTTTTTTAGCAGAACGCCTTCACGGTCGAATTTCCCCCGAATTATATGTTATATCTGCTTTAACAGAATATTGCCTGATTGTTTTGAGTTAGTCATTCGAATCGACTGGCATCTTCATTGTGTGTTCATTGCTTGTGTTGGGCGATGTTTTGTCGGACTTTCATAGACGTCATATAAATGATATTAAAAAATAAATGAATAACTTGAACTTTCACTTCCTGTCGCATTATCTTATTTTTGTACATTACCATGTTATATTTTCTATCAAACGACTGCATACCACTGAGCAGCACCTCGCGTACCGCCTGTGGTACGCGTATCGTGTTTTGGGAACCATTGTATTAAACTATATTATGTTATACTGAATTTTATGCTGACAAATTTCTTAATTTGATATCATGCTATATCTACCAGTAAATAGATAAAAGAAAAAATTACATATTAATTTATTTTACTACAATAATGCATTGTTTTCTTTCATTTTTGAAAGATTTTTTTTGAAAGACTTCATGTTAACAAGGATGGTTTCTGTGTGAGTTGAAACTGAAATACCTTTTACAAATACAACTACTTCCACAGAAGTCTGACAGGAGATTGCCAGTTTAGATGCATTAGTAGAAAGTCTGTGAAGAAGGCGAGACTTCAGCAGAAAGACGACACAATTATATATACCTTACCCAGAGCTCGAACCTAACCAGCAGCCAAGCACCACTCGGCCATGGAACGGCAAAATCAGATTATTAAGTATTGATTTTCGAAACCCTGACAACCAGTTTAGAAGCGAAACACGTGGAGGGAAATTTTCCAAAAATTTATCCATAATATTATTGCAGGAAGTTTGAGGATATACTAAAGTAACAATTATAATTTTAAATATATTTTTTTTGAGCCATGATGTAAAAATAGCAAAAATCTTAACCAAATATATGTATAGGTAGTTTTATTTAATTATTGCAAATACCTTAATGTTACGTTCCTTAATATTATACGATAACTTTTAAAATATTTCATCATCATTATCAACCAGCCATGGACTACGGAGGTCCAAGAAGAACCGTAAAATTTAGTTCTCCAAGCAAGTCTATCCTGAGCTACATCTACTGCATCTGGCCACTGCACACCAATTCTAACAAGGTCCTGTTTGACATTATCTGACCACCGCATCCTAGGTCTCCCCCTCTTTCTGAGGCCTTTAGGCACACTGTTCATAACCCTATTCGCCAATCTATAATTATTCATACGGGCAACATGGCCAAACCAACAGAGTCTCTCTCTGCACAATATGCTGGTTAAAGGAGGTTACAAACTCCTTTGCCTAACCTCATCATTAGTTACAAAGTTGAACCACCTAATGCCCAAGATACCGCGTAAGCATCTGGAATCAAAAGCATCTAGTTTCTTGTTATCTTGTTTACAAAGTGTCCAAGTTTCACTACAATAACTAACACTAGAAATCACCAAACTATTATACAGTCTAATTTTAGTCTTTAGGTGTATACGCCTATTTCTCCACACTCTCCATAGGTTCTTAAAAATCCCGGCAGCAATTCGTCTGTTAATCTCATGCCCCACATCACCATTATCTGTTACATAGCTCCCAAGATAATTAAACTGTGACACCTGCCCAAGACTGCAACCATTCAGATTAATTGAATCACAGCCTGCCTGACCAATTTTCATCACTTTAGTTTTCTCTCTGTTTATAACCAAACCTACTCTACTACCAGTTTCGTCAACAGCTCGAATGAAAGAGTTCATCTCATCAACATCATTTGCCAAAAGGGCTAAATCATTAGCTTAACCTGAATCAGAAATTTTCGTATCTCGATCCCATTTAAGGCCAAAATCTTTCCCTTGAAGTGAATTTCGCATAACATAATCAATAACCAAACTAAAGAGAAAAGGAGACAAAATGCACCCTTGTCGAACACCATGCTAAACCAATTGCTACAAGCCTTACCAACTCTCACACACGACTCAGTGTTATTATAGAGAGCTTTCATTATGCTAACTAACTTGTCAGGTATACCATATGATCGCACAATCAACCACAAATTATGACGATCAACAGAGTCGAAAGCCTTTTTGAAATCAACAAAGCTAGCAATCAAAGGTTTCTGAAACTCTAAACATTTCTCAGAATCTGCCTAAGTGAAAATATCTGATCCACACATCCCCTACCACTTCTGAATCCACATTGCACATCACGCAATTGACTGTCAACCAGATTCTTAATTCTATTAAGCACAATCATGGAAAGAACTTTACCTGGAACAGAGAGTAGGCTGATACCCCTATAGTTATCACAAGAACTGCGATCACCTTTTTTGAAAATAGGGATAATAATAGCTCTGGTAAAATCCTTAGGAACCATGCCTTTATCATAAAAGATATTCAGAATTTCAGTCATCCAAGTGGTAACCGAAACATTCCGATCTCTAAGCATTTTTGTAGTAATTTCATCTACCCCTGGGGATTTATGAAGTTTAAGTTAGAAACAGCCAAAATAGCTTCAGATTGTGTTATAGGACCAACATTAAAGCCACCAATGCATCTATCATCATTACAAACAATGGGAGTAGAACTAACTACATTGTTTAGAACATCACTGAAATGCTCAGCCCACCTAGCCATGACAGAATCCTCCCCTTCTATAACCTTACCTTGTTTATCCTTCAATCCTTGTATACCTGTCCGTTTTCTACCACACAAAACATTAACTATCTGGTACAGCTCTCTGTTGTTGTGCTGTCTAACTGTTTCCTCGGCTTTGTCAGCCAAACCATCAAGCCAAAGATTCTTATCAGCAGCTAACCGATCTTTTACACGTTTATTAAGTTCTCTGTAATGCTTTCTATTAGGACTAGTAGGGTATTGATTAAGGACATTCCTGCAGTTCTTCCTTTCCGAAATAAGCTCAAGTGCTTTATCACTCGAATAATTCTGTCTCTTCTGCTCCTTTGTTCCTAAAAGAGTACTGTTAGTGTCCAAAAAAGCCTGTTTAAAACGATCCCATTCTTCCTCAACTTCAGTAGTAAGCATACCATGACTGTCATAATGACTAAGTAACCTATCATGGTAAGCTTTGGCTGTAACTGGATCTTTCAGAGCTTGAATATTAAAACTAAATTTTTTAAATCTAGTACAACACTTTTTAAGTTTAAGTTGCAAGACACTTTTAACAAGGTAATGGTCAGATCCAATTTCAGCTCCCCTATATGCCCTGGTATTTCTAACAGAACTAGCCCATTTGCTGTTAATTAATATATAATCAATCATATTCCTATGCAGCCCATCAGGTGAAACCCATGTGTACTTATGTATGTCGCGGTGTTTGTAATAAATGTTAGTTATTCTGAATCCACTGAGTTTACTTACCTGTAGGAGACGTTGCCCATTGCCATTGCAGCTACCAATACCAAAAGGGCCTATTATTCCTCCCCAAAGGGCAGAGTCAGTACCAACTTTGGCATTGAAGTCACCAAGAACAAGGGTAAAATCTCCTTTCTTGACAGAATTCAAAATATCCTGAAGTTGTTCATAAAACCTATCCTTCTCATCCTCATCGGCATCATCAGTGGAGGCATAACAGCAGATAACATTCAAGTCTTTAACGCTTGTCTGAAATTTTGCTGTAAGAAACCTTTCATTAATGCACTCGTATCCTAGAAGAGCATCACTAGCGTGTCTGCTGAGAAGCAGACCCACGCCTTGGTGATGCTTATTGTCGTCCCTCCCTGAAAAGAGAAATTTAAGATTATTTTTAAGAATTGGACCTTTATCTGTCCATCTGGTCTCTTGCAAGCCGAGGATATCTAAATTATAACGGTGGAATTCTTGTGTGAGGACATCAAGAGAAAAAGCTCTGTGCAGAGTCCTCACATTCCAACTACCTATGGAGAGAAAATGGTTAGTGGGATGTTTAAAGAAACTATGTTTATTGAGAGAGGGAATGCCGACAGCATCAAACAGCCCCTAATCGCAGATATGGGGCAAAGACCCCTTCCCCCACTACTAAAGGCTGAAGCCATCTACACTGGAAGACTTCCTCCAATGCAGAATTTGACGATGCCAATAGAAGCAAAGAGTTCAGGTGCCTGCGATGACTTCTGCTCAGTTTTATCCACCAGCTGATAAACATATCCTGTGAATCTATTCACTTGGGGCTGTCAACCCACAAACAAACAGAAAACACTGCGGAAGATTTTTCCTCCACAGAAGCCCACCAGTGCAGCAAAATCAGTATCCATAATCAAGCTCAGAGCCATATATCTGTCCAGTCCAGTGGGTTTATATGGTCAGCACCAGGACCCTGTGTGGTTGACCACTCCTCAACAGGGCAGAAAAAAAAGAAAGAAATGTAGCCATAGTTGTCCAGATCAGTAGGCCACAGTAATCTGGCAGCCCTCCCCTTCCGTTCACTTCCACAAGAGAGTATCTCTTTTGAAAGGTACTAACGGTCTGCACCACGAGAAGGCGGGGTCAGACATTAGGTGCTAGGCCAGGCCGGTTCTATGCATCATCACAGGGGATTGGTGCATAGCTCTCCTTCCAGTGACTACCTAGCTACCATTTACAGACATATTACAAAATAATTGGCAAATAGCTGTCATTGCATTTATTTCAATATAGCCTTGTCTTGGCTCGGGCTAGGACGGGATTAGATAAATTAAACTCCAAGTACTTTCTATTATATGCGAAATAAGTTAATTACGTCACCTTGGTTTCTGTATATATCTCCTGATAGATAATGGCTACGACATCCTGGAATTCTTGTCGTGACCAGTGACCAACATTTGGTTTTCTTGCTATGGTTCACTACTGAGAGTTAAAACAAATTTATAAATCAAGGACATAATTCACAAAGCTTAGGAAAAGCAAAAAAATAAAAAATACAATTGATGTAACTAATTTTTTTTACAACCAAATTTAAGCAATTTTCAGAAATTACATACAGAATTTCAGAATTCATATCAGAAAAACGAAATATTTCTCCCAAATTTAAAAAACATGCAAAAATCGTCATTATATTATATAATAGCGAAAATTACGGACGAATGACGGTCAGACACATGTGACGTTATAGGTCGCAGAAATTGTCAGTTTCCCTGTGGGTCCGCGGCTATTTGAACGTTCAGTCCCAAATTTAGCGTCTGGTCGCACTTTGTTCTAGCCCTTTTTGGGTTAAAGGTCAGGTGTTTAGCTACTGTGTCGGGAGTGTCCCTTGAAAAGTATCCGAAATTTCTTGGGGCGCTGCAGTCGCCTACCTTGGGAATTGTGAACGTTGTGATTAGTACGTGTGAAAGATGTGAATTAAGTAAAAGGTATAAATGGACATCATTTTCACGCGAAACATTTTGTTAATTATTATATTTTTTTATTATAATTTCAATCATTTAATCAAATTTTAATAAGTAAAAAGCAGTACCACGTGGATTTTGAATATTTTCTACCTACTTTCTAGCTTACTCTAAAATGTTACCAAACAACATAAATATTTACTGATGCTAACGTATTTCTGCATAGAATTTCAATAATACTATTTTAGAAATCAAATTACTGTGGTAGATTACAGTGTATATATATATATGTCATATTAAGTGATATGATTGAGATGGAGTAGAAGGCAATGTAATGGACCAGAAAAAAGTCCATGAATATATTTTCAGTTCTGGTCAAATTGTGGAAATATATTTTTGTTTTGGTTGTGGTTTTTACTAAAAAATTACTGAGGACAATAACAACATACATGACAGAACAAACACCCATGGCCTACCAGGTACTCAAAACCCGGTATTTGCAGTATCATCAAGATTTATCAGATTACTACTGAAAGTCTCGTTAACAGGATAAAAGGATAACGGGAGTAAAAATATAACTGCAATGGTAAATTAAACGACTGCTGATAATATATATATTTTTTACATTTAATTCATGGCTGGTAATCAATTTTACAGAATAGATCTGATGTGAATATGTACTTTGCGCAATATATGTAAATATTTATATGTAATAGCTTAGAGACATGGAGACAAAGTATGTATAGCGAACATAATATGCTGTATTTCATGAAAACGGATTTTCTCCACTATCTTTGCAAATATTAATAGTAGAGCAAAGCAAGTGGTAGATTTGTATTCATCAGCATAACCCTTAGACGATACAATAAGCAATTTCTTGTTACATAGTGTTATTAAGAGCGCTGGGAGAAAGGTTTTTGCATTATACCATTTAATAAATTCTCCTGTAGTCATTAGGTAATGTCTTATGGGATTGAAAGCTGTTTTTTTTAATTCTTTTAAAATTATTCTACATTATCAGTTAATAACTTTTGGAAAACCTGATTTGATGGGTAACATTGTCAAATAAATTCATTGTGTGGAAATTTAACATATTGGTCGTATAAGGAACTCTTGAATGAAGGTGTTTTATTAATTTGCAGGTAATAAAAATGAGAGAAATCAATAATATAGAGATTTGTAGTGCTCCTTTTAAAAAGGTACATTAATCAATTTTAAATTATTAAATATGTTTTCTGTTATTTTTTATATACCTTGGTTTCCATAAACTAAGAAACAAACTTAAACCTCGTTTAAACTGCTCCATGTGAATAAGAAGATAAGTGTATATGAACGCTGTGCTTAAGAATAACAGTTGAGAAATAAATTTAAAAAATACCTAACTTCCTATAAGCTCCCTAATAGGTAGAATCGAAATCTAAATCATATCGATGGTGAATCCTACACAAAATTCGTATTCACTTCAAAAGAGGATAAGACACCTGCAGTCTTGTTGAGTAGGTAAATTGTAGCCCTAATTTCCTATGAAGTGAATAAAAATTCAGTGACTGACTGCACCAAAAATCAATATGTTTTTGGTTTATTTTCATTTTTTGGGCATGCATATAGAAAGATAGATATTTTTAATTTTTTTTATTAATTTATTTTTCTTCTTATGTCAATAAAAACACCCACTTTGAGAAACTTTCATTTGATATATGATTCATAGACATAAACCACCTTTTCCTTCCCTTTGTTTTGGAGTCGTCACACGCTTTAATTTGAGGTATATATCGTTAGAGTAGACCTTTCTCTCCCAAAATTTCCGTCCGCTTTCGGGGGAAAGGGAGAATGTTGGAGATCATATTTCGAAGTATTCTACAATAGCTCAAAAATCGAACTGGATAAATGTAAAGGGGGCGGCGGGGTAGGGGGGTTGACAAGCGACTGCTTTCCCAATGTAGTATAATATTTCCTCCTTCCTTTTACATGTCTTTAAAACATTTCTTGAAAAGTGCATGAAAAAATAAATAAGCTGAATAATTTTTTGCGTCTGTTAACATTACTATCATTATAAAGGGGGAAAGGGCATTGTCCCCTTAGATCCAACCCCATTTTGGTCTACCTATAGCAAAATGACCAAGTCCGATCGAATTACAACGAATGTAGCGTCCCAGCGGTAAATTTAGGAAGTTAAGAAACCTAATGCAGTAAAAAAAATTACGTTTTTCTCTAATTAACATGTTTTTTTTTTTGAACACACAGTACAGAGAACAAACCTAAAAGCTATTCATAGTATTTAAAGGCCTTCTCATAGACAGACATGCTGTACTAACACAAAAAAGTAGAAAAGAAATCTAAAAATTTAAAAACCGAAGTAAATGTTGATCATTGCCTCAGTTAGAGGCTAACATAGCACACCACGTTTGTCTTGCTGGAAACGTTGCTAGCACTCTACTCTATCACTATGCTAGTTAAGGCTTCTAATTATTAGAAAAGGACGTATGGTACGCATACGAGTGGATGGAAGGCCATAAACTCTGATTTTCGAAATCGGACCCATCCCACGATATTGTGCAACGTTGCAGAAAGATTCACAAATGTATACACATGATGACGTTGACGTAGCACCAGGTCATCGTGGTAGAAAATCAGGCTTGGTAGTACATGATACACAGCTTGTAGCTGATTAGGTCTATTGGTCGAACACCCAGAGGGCGGACTACTCCAACGATCAGTACTGTGCGATGCTGCTTTTGTATGGCGGGTGTCACAACGAGATGCCCGGGAAACTGCATTATGGTATACTTCTCGCATCCAGATGATTTACATCCAGTTCCATCGACCATTTGCCTTGTTGTTCGTCAGTTCAGAAAGACGGGTAGTTTAACAGCTCATCCATTTACCATCAGTACCACAGCAGAGAGGATCCAGTACGAGCATGGTTGCATACCAGTACCATTCCGTACTGGCACAAGATTTGATGGCAGGAAACTGTAACAGACGTTTAGATTTCTTCAATTTGTTACTAAATACGTTAGGAAACAACCCATTCTTTTTGTCCTAGACCCTTTGGAGAATTGAGGTTGAATTCACACAGGCCGGAATCGTTAACAGGGAGAACATCCTTTACTAGGCTTTTAACAACCCATCCTTCGGAAGAGCAACGAGGTATTAAGTATGCTGGTCACCTAACGTCTGCTGCTGTATTTGGAGAGCAACGCACTCATTGGACTGGTATTATGAGAAGGAACATTAACAAGGTGGAGGTATCGCCAACAGTTATGGAAAATGATATCTGACTGATTGGATGCCTTTCCTCTCAGGGATGTGCAACTCATGCGGTATCAACACGATAGCGCATAACCACAGAAAACCTATGTTCTTTCTTCTCTGATATGTTTGGGCACCAGATGAACGCTGTTGGATCAATAGTGGTACTATGGAGTGGACTTCGGAGTCAAAGGACTTGAATCCTCTGGACTTCTTCCTCTGGGGTTATCTGAAAGAAGGAATATAATAGTTAGTATATTGTATTGGTATACTAACTATTATATTCATATATATAATATATACTGTATTGGTATTAATTCAGATAACTTTAGCATAATTTCTCACAGATTTGTTTTTCAAATACGAAAAATATTCATCATTAATTTAGACGTGCACTATTTAATTTTCAGACGAAATTTGGAAGAATAATATTTATAAAATGAATATAAATTAGAAATTAAGCATCAGTGGGTCCCCTCTCCGAACTTCCGTGCCCTAAGGGTCTTTATGTTCTGGTCATTTAGCCCTTGTGTGCAAAAAAGTGCCACTCAGAATTAAAATCCCCAAATCTTTCATAATGATTATTTTGTAGTATGTAACTAACTCTCACAGCACTTTTTTTTCTTAAATTACATTTCGCTATAACGAAATTTCTGTATAACGATTATATTTTAGTCCCCCTCTTCATTTCTTTATACATCCATTCCTGAATTCTCATGGTAGATAGGTTCTCGGAAATCATCGTGTAAATCGAAACCGTGCAAATCGAGACTAATAACTTATAGAAAACAGGCGACAGAGATTCCGAAAAAACCTCATTATCAATTACACCTCCAATAAATATTTTTTCTATATATATTTATCTGAAATTTCACCTCACCAATAATAATAATCATTAGAGTAACATTATTCTGTTATGTATTGGTATTAATTCAGATAACGTTAGAATAATTTCTCACATATTTCTTTTTCAACACGAAAAATATTCATCATTAATGTAGACGTGCACTATTTAATTTAAAGACGAAATTTGGAAGAATAATATTTATAAAATGAATATAAATTATAAATTAAGCATCTGTACCAAAAAATATTCCTTTATTTTGTAAAATTAGCATTTGTACGATATTTGTAGGATCTTTCTATGGTATGACGGATAATGTTTTAGCATAACATTGTGGACACGCCCTCATTCAATTCCGACGTTATCTGCTCCACAGTAGCCGTGAGAGTCCTTGTAATGATGCTTGACAGTCTCTGCTAACCTTGAGATTGAATATTTACGTACACATTTTTTTCTGTCGGTGGAAAGTTTTGTAGCATTTCACGATGTTTTGGTATGCACGTGCGACGGTCTCACGTGGAAATGTCAAAAGTTCAGCTATTTTGGTGATGAACAACTGGCCTTCCTCGCACCTACTATTTGGCCATGGTCAAACTCATTTAAGTTGCTGCCTTTACCCATGAATACTTCTACGTGACTGCTTTCCAATGCGTATAGACCTGCTCTATTTATAGGCATTGCTAGTTTCAACGTCCTACGTGAGGGGGCAGGATACTTCTGCTTCGCATATTGTTATCGGTGTGTATATAACAATTTATTCATTCAGTTAGAAGTTACATAGCTTCTAATTTAGATCCCTGCTGACATAGTATTGAAACTCTCTATTTTGAAAGGATATATTCTTATAGAAATGTATCATAAGCATAAAAACAATACAAAAAAATTAATTTTCCGCAGAAATCTAAGAAAAATTCTGTATTTGTTCTACTAGAAGGGACGAATATAGGGGAGTGGGTGGACAAGTGATAAATCCCCCCCCCCCTTTCAGAATGTTAGTAATAGAAATAAAAAGTTTATTTATATTTCTCGCATTATTGCAAATTCTTCTTAAAGACCTGTAAAACGAAGGACTGTAAACGAGGGACTTTCTTGCTACAGATCTTAGTACAAGTTCATTTTTTGAAGGTACTTTTCTTCTTTCGCAGTGTCCGAGGTATTGTACACTTTATTCATATCATTATCCTTTTCCATCACAGTGTTTTTATTAAACCTTTGGTATTGATGTTCCCGAATAGACAAGGAACTTATCCGCAATATTTGAAACGTCAGGGAAAGTCAGTTTTTTGAATGAACCAAACCATCAGATATTAGAGATTACAGGTAATCTTTTCAGCGGTAGATTTATGGGTTGCATTTAAGTGATGTGAGAAATGTTTTAGGATTTTCTACGATATCACTGTGGTAACTGCTTTAAAAGTATGTTTATTGTTTTTTTTTTCACCAAACAGTTGCATTAACAATGCATCAATATAGCAGATGATTCTAATACTAGTTGTTTTGAGTTGGGTTGTTTTACCTCTGAGTGGCACTTTTCTTTCAACATAACCCATTGTGTTGATCTTAGCTCTCAGGTCACAAGTACTCTGAGAGCTAAGAGAAGGTGATATAATATATGGACAGTTTTTTGGACTGGTAGATTCCTCTCAATGCCATCCAGCGTGTTCTTTAAAATACATGGAGTATATCTCTCCCACGCACGGGGCCACGGCTTAACGTTGAATCAGACGGACGGTTGCCATTCCAAGGCCATTGGTGTCCCCTACTGACCGAGAGCAGGGAGGACCATTTGCGGAGATAAATGTCAAATGTGGGCCAGGCGGGACTCGAACACGGAACTTCAAATTACGAGTCTGACACGCTACGTACTGAGCTACCTCTGCCCCAAGGGACTAGAGGTTGATTTAGACATCAATGTGCCATGTTTGATGAACTACCGTTCCGAGGTTCGAGTCCCGCCTGGGCCACCTTTGAGGTTTATCTCCTCAAAACTCCCCACCTGTCCTCGGTGAGAAAGGAGACCCCGATTGGCTTGAAACGGATGTCGTCCATCTATGTTATATTAAGCCGTGGCACAGTGCAAAGGAGGGTCATGAGGCTCGGTGGTTCAGTCGGTATCATACTAGGCTTATAATCTGCAGTTCTCAGGTTTGTGTCTCACCTGGGCCAGCGGTGATATTTATCTCCGCAAAATTCCCCGCCCTGCCCTCGGTCTGTAGGGAACACTGATGAGATTGCGAAGTCTGCCATCCGTCGGATGGGATTTTAAGCCGTGGTTCCTTGTGAGTGAGAGACACTCACTCCATGCATTTTGAAGAACACGCTGGATGCCCTTGATGGGAGGCTACCATTTATTTCACACAGATGTCCAGTGGGTTTCCTCCCCCAACCTGTTCTGATCTTTCGGAGTCGTTGTGACCTGGCTATTTAACCTATTGTGCAAAAAGTGCTGTTCGGAGGTAAAACAAACCAACCTTAAAGAACAAGTTGGATGCCCTTGATAGGAGGCTACCATCTATCTCTTAACATCTGTCCAGTGGGTCACCTTCCCCCAACCTTCTCTTGATCCCCCAACCTTCAACTGATCCCTTGAGATCCTTGTGACTTGGCTATTTCATCTTCTATGTGCAAAAAATACTATTCGGAGGTAAAACAAACTAACCGTAGAAAACACGCTGGATGGCTTTGACGGGAGGCTACCATCATTCTCCCAATAGCTGTCCGGTGGGACCCCCTCTCCAACTTCTCTGAGCCTTTGGGGCCTTTGTGAGACCTGGCCATTTCGCCCATTGTGTGCCAAAAAAAGTGCCGCTCAGAGATAAAAGAACTGAAATAGATGATTCAATACAACTGCTCGCAGCACCATCTTGAATAGCGGTTCGTAATTCGCATTTTGCAACTCTCAAAGTGATTGAACATCTTGGGTTCCAGTGCGCATATAACTATTATTTGCTCTGTTATTACCTTAACAAAAGTATGGAAAAAATAGTTTCTCAGATACACAAGAATATTGGAGAAATATCTCAAATTAACGTCTGACATTTTTCGTAAAAAATCGCTAATTGTATCGTTTTAAAATATCATATGTATAATTACATTGTGAATGACTGACGAAATTCGGATCCGTGGATCCATCGAGGTAAAAGGTCAGATTTAGATATACTATTGCTAGAGAGCTAAAAATTTTCTTCCAGATATTTTGGGTCGTAGGTCTCGGAAATCTTGCGAAATTTTGGATGTAATGGGTCCATCGAGGTCAAAGGTGAAATATAAATCTTCCGGTTTTTAGAGGGCTATAAATTTTTGACAGTGAAAGAATTCTATTCGTAGATCTCAAAAAATGTGCCAAATTTCGGATGCAATGGGTCCTTTGTGGTTAAAGATTGAATTTCGATATACCAGTGCTGGACAGCTACAAATTTGTTAGTAGGGCTATTTCTTGCAGTAGAACTAAGAAGTAAGAGGAAAATTCGGGCAATACTTCCAATTAACAGAAAGCCATAGCTCCGAATTTTTGATGTCAGCATAAGCAGTCCTACGATAGAGACAGTTCTTATATTTTTTATTCTAATATTATTACTGGTGAACTGTTGTGCTAACATTTATATTAATGTTTTTCTATAAATATATTTTATTTCGGAGAACGTTTTGTATTAATATGCATTATAATAACTGTTAATAAATACGAATAATTTTCATTCTAAATAAAATATATTTATAGATAAACGTTAGTATAAAATTAGCACAAGTGTTCACCAATAATAATATTAGTATAAAAATATAAGAATTTGCTATGTGTTAGGGCTATTAAACCGCACGTCACAAATACTGTCCACTGGTCTTCTGTTATAGGTGGTGTTGATTCATATCCTCTGTTGCATTCAAGGTGAAATAAGGGTCTTGGTGGTAGTCTAGAAATTAAGTGTTATTGGCACTAATTGACTAATATAGCAGAAGCCGGAACAACGGATTATGACGTCAGCATAGGTAGTTCTAACAATGATAACACTAAGAGAAGAAAATTGGCTGCCTGCTATCCTAAAAAATAGCCGTTAATGAAAATCTGGATATCACTTATATATTTTATTTCTGTTTTTATTACTGGTGATATTTTAATACTGATTTTTATATTAATGCTTATTTAGAAATGTACGAATATTTCAGAAAGAAAATTATTCATAATTATTATCATTTTATTAGCATTATCATAACTCTAATACATGTGAATATTTTTTCTAAATGTATATCTATAAGTAGATATTAGTACACAATTTAGTAATAAAATGTGTACTAATATCTACAGTACGGATGAACCACTGAACCACAGCCTATGAACTGAGCACACTCTCCCACAGCCTATGAACCACTGAACCGGTAGTTCAGTGGTTCATAGGCTGTGGGAGAGATTCCAACTGCACAAATAATACCCAGAAGCTTATTTGAATGAAAACCGAGAACAAGAACTCCAAGGGAGAACTTATATTTACAGTTATTTGATTTCAGACTGACAACACTTATCGAAATGAATTCAGAACTTGTATTCATGTTATCTGTATTGATGTCGTGAATTGTGTTTCTTTTTTCATGCACTGTATCAAATATGCGTATGCCCGACCACATGCTTCCTCTATACATATCTGACCACATGCTTCTAATACATGAAGTGCCTATCAAAATGTTCCCGGACTCCAATCATAGCGCGCCTTCTGCTTGACCTTGGAGAGTGCGCAAAAGTGTATGCGTATTTTTCGCATATTTCCTAATTTTCCTAATTTTTCTCGAATCATACAGTACGGCCCAGAGAAATAAATCTAACTTTTAATATAACACTTCTAGGGAGGAAAGGTTGGACACCACAGGAATAACGGCAAACTCCATTGTTAACTGGAATCAACATCAATCGAGATCTGTACTCTTTGCAAAACAATTTAGATTTTGACATCCATCGAAACGTCTGTTCATTTGTAGAAAACTGGATTCAAAACATCATATTTCATATAACCTATAAAGGAATTCTTCAGATGCTGCTTTGAGGAAACTTTGGTGGACATACAGATATTTATGTGCGTCATACCTACTCCATAACTGCTCGGAGGTATCTTAGCCCTACGTAAGATTCTGTGCGGGTGCCATATCGAATGATTACTTACACAAAAGAATAAGAGAATAAACAAATGATGAACAGATAAAGATGATGACGAGTAATTGAGGTGTCACTTTCAACTTCTCGAAATAATGGATTTAACACAATGCATATAAAACCTTGAAATAACAGATATAACGAATTGACATTGAATATTTTGTCAAAAGGTGAGAAACATTTACCTTATATTAACTTAGAGCTCCGAGAACCATTAAATAATAGTGTGCATGAAACCTATAGTGTAAATTTCAACGACTTAAAAAAATCTTATTATTGAAAATATTGTGTGTATATTGCAAATAAATTTGCCATGAAAATAAATGTATTGAATTATTAAAATCATGACAATTATTTGAAATTTGCTGATTATAATTTCTGATGTATAACTTCGGTAGGTATTCTAAACCTTCCCTCTATAGTAGTGATCATTGTTCTCAACGTTTATCACTTGTGAAATTGTACAAGTCAAAAGGCAAATACATGAAAAAGCTGTAAACTATTTTTAAATTCCTGAAAGTGCCACTGCACGCATTTAATGGACTGGATGTTTTGATATTATTTAACAACGCTCACATTGCGAACCACAGACTTTGAACATTACGCCTTCTATGGCACGTGGAACTATAATTAAGCGGATGTTTAAAATTATCTTAAGAGATGCTGAAATTCAGAGTGGTAGTTAGTTTATTCTCCTGTTAATTACCTTTATATAAACATTTTTTAGAAAATAATATCCATACATCTAAGAGAAATATCTTTTGAAACGTAAAGTAATTTTGAAAACTCTTCACTACTTCTCACTACGTGCATTAAAGATATCGTCACATAAAATCATGTCAATATTACAAAATTTAATCCGCAACACATTTATCATTAAGTATTTAATAACAGCCGTCCCATGGCCGAGTGGTTAGCACGCTTGGCTACTGATCTAAGGGACCAGGGTTCGAGCCCCGGGTAAGGCATCGTTTGTGTCGTTTTTCTGCTGAGGGCCTGCCATCTTCTCAGACCTTCTACTATGGCATATAAACTGATAGGCTTTTGTCAGACCTCTGTGGCAAGCAGCTGCTTGAGGGGGTATTTATTATTTTTATTATTATTTAATAACTATTCGGATGTTTATAGTATAGTTATGACAACGGGTGGAGAGGAAATGTTTTCTTCATCGTAGTGGAATCCGAACCCACAATATCCTGATGACATGTTAGGTACTTGTCAGGCTAGAGGCCTTTTTAGATTTTTTTTTGTTCAGGCTTTGTATATTTATTTTGGATTTCACCAACAAGGCTTATGCTACGTGGGAGGCCCTCTGTCCCGGCATCTGGAAAGTTAATTGAAGTAACAGTGCCCAGAGGGGACGGAGGTCACACCACTGCTCGCGGACGCCCCAGATGGTGAGGCGGAGAGAGAAAGGAAGAAAGGGTTTGGCAACGACGAGAAGGACAGAGCCGGTCGAGTTTCGAAAGCGTGCAGAAATAAAATTGAAAAGCTGGTGAGTGCCGACTGGTATTAGCGGTACGTAGGCTCTCGGGAAAACAGCTGAACGGGGATAGTAAGCTGGTTTTGTAATTCATAGTAAATGAGTGACGAGTGTGTTTTTCCTCATCAGTCAATGTAGTTTATATCAATAAAGGATAGATTTTGTTTTACCAAGGACTAAGTTGAACCAATTTATTGGGAAGGAGCCTCAGTATCGAGTCCCTTCAATTGTGATAAAATCTTTGATTTTTGATCTGAAAAACTCTTTCACCCGTCGCGTATTGCGATCGAACCGAGGGGACATTCCTAAGTGGTCCCAATAGCAAACAAACGAAGAAGCAACATCACACTACTCTAACACCTACACTACTGGGCCTTCTATGACCATTTTTATCATGACACTAAAAATAGCCTAAGAGACATTAAATGCTTGGTAAATCATGTCACTGTTAATCCTACATGTACCATTCATATTTAGGAATGTGTTAATTCTACATTCCTAAATATAAATGGATGGTGCTCAAGTGTATTTGTTCAAACAACTACTGAGTATTTAACATACCCTTTGTATTTAAAGTACGTGAATTTTGAAATTTGCATATCTCAGATAATTTCAAAATACACTTTGTATTTAAAGTACGCGAATTTTGAAATTTGTATATCTCAGATAATTTCAGAAGTAAATATTTCAGAATTTGTCCACATATTACATTCTTCAGAATATACACGAAACCCCACCTTTAGAATGATCCATAAATAGAACTATGAAACTTGGTTTTCCATCAATGACACTTTCTATAAGTATTTTTAGATCACACTGCAGAGAGACTCATGAAATTAGTTGCACATACATATAATGGACAGACAAATGGAAACACCAAGATCTGCGGAAAGCCTTCGGTTTATATTCGGACACTGACGAAGACACGAAACATGCAAATGACATCCCAATATGCTTAATCAATAAGCAGTATAACCACCTATGGTGGTGATACAGGCATGCTGTCATCAGACCATGGATCATGTCAGTGGGTGGTGATATCCACAAAACAGAGAACCGTGCTTTCTGCCCCTGTAAGGTGCGAATAGGAGTGTCCCTGAAGAATTTAATTAATGTGTCCCTGAGGAAGATGAATGTGATTCCACACTGGCTCGATATATGACAGATGTGGTGATCATGAAGACCATGGCAGGGAGTGAATGAAACCTAGGATGTCAATGACAATACATGTAGTCAGTGGTTAGGAATTCTCGCCTCCAAACATGGTCCTGTCATCTTTCCATTTGAGACAGAACCGTGGTTCATTAGTATAGAGCCCAGATCTCCATTCATGCTTCCAATGAGACAAAACTCTTCCAGATGATTCTATATCATACCGACATAGATAGTGCACTAATAGAAAAATTACATTTTAAAAATAGGTATTTTAATTAAAGTATGAGGTCCTGCCATCCTCTCAGACCTTCTAATATGGCATATAAACTGACAGGCTCCTGTCAGAACTCTGTGGCAAGCAGCTGCTTGAGGGGGTACTTATTTATTTAGCCGTCCCGTGGCCGAGTGGTTAGCGCGCTTGGCTACTGATCTACGGGACCTGGGTTCTAGCCCCGGGTAAGGCATGGATGTTCGTAATGTTTTCTACTGAGGTCCTGCCATCCTCTCAGATCTTCTACTATGGCATGTAAACTGACAAGCTCCTGTCAGACTTCTGAGGCAAGCAGCTGCTTGAGGGGGTATTATTATTATTATTATTATTATACCACTTAACATCAAATTGGTGATGATTGTTTTTAGAAATATTTGGCAATTAATTTTAAAATATTCATAAATTAAGGAAGTTGAAAAATATGCAAATATTTCAAGAATTCACACAGCGCAGCTCTGTGGCATATATTTAGAGTGATTGTACACCTTACTAGTAATCAATTCGTATCAAAACTAGAACAGAACTTTTCACTCTTTTGACAACATCGTTATATTTTATGGGATAACATTATGAAACTCTGGCAACAGTTTGAACGTTAATTGAACGCATCTACAGACACTTCCTCACCACTTCCTCACACTACCATACAGACTGGTAGTGTGACATTTTTTTACAATTCTTTTCCTATGAATCCACTTTAAAATTCCAAAAATTTAACCAGGGCATTGTAATTTTTCCTAATATTAAAACGAAATTTTCTGATTTCCTCTGTTCATATTTACACGGTAAGTTTGTGTTCGGCAGTAGTTTTTCGAGTAAATTTATTATCATGAAAATTAAAATTGTAATGTTAATTTGAAGGAATGCTAGCAATATTTTGACAATTTTCAAATAACAAAAGCACAGTAATAGAAATAAAAGTTTGAGAAAAATCATAAAACATATTTATACTTGCCTCCTCGATGGCACAGTGGTATCGCAATTGGTTCGCAATGACACTACAACTACGGCGGTCCCAAGATGCCATTGTTGTGTCGAATACCAAGATGCCATTGTTGTGTCGAATACCAAGATGCCATTGCTGTTTGTTTGCTTGCTGTTAGTTCTAATTGAGGCAGTGGTCAACAGTAACTTCATTCTTAGTGCCACATGTCCTTGTATGAAGAGGCCGGTACAAAACAAGGAATAGTTTCTGGGACCTCACTCCTATATCTTTCAAATCAATATATTTGACTATCTAACCTATTTGATTTAATTTTTCGAAATTATGCGATATTTCAAACTTTGCAATATATTACTATCATGAAATTTAAAATTATAATACTAATTTGAAATAATGCTGGAAATATTTGGACAATTTTCCAACAAGATATTTTCAATAATTTAATTTGGATATGGTAACTTTTTTTTAACATTTTCAACTCAAAATGTAAATAAAATCTATATTAATATAAAATAAAAACACTTTATTATTCAAATTACGTTATAAAATATTTAATTTCACTTTATATATTGGTTGGGTTGCTCTATCATTTAGTATACTTTTATGCAGCCATCGGGATAAATGGTCAACTAATAATAATTTCAATGGCTCAAACCGAGGCCGGATCTAGGAGAGGGAAATCAAGGATGCTAATAATGGTAAAAGAAGCAAACATTGATTAAACCATTTTATATTTCATGAATTTTTCAAGAATTTTTCAAAGAAATTTTTTAAGTACCAGTAAAACACAGTGGGAAATATTTTACTTCAATGAAAATTTACATTTTTGGCTAGATTGTTTTTTTGCCCCCCTCGTTTTTTTTTCTAAATTCGGTCCTGGCTGAGACCCTGGACTAAGAAAGGGGCTCAATGGAGAGCTGCTAAGAGATTTATTAAAGTCTCCCGTCAAGATTTTCCCGAGTGTTTTTAACATGACTAGGTTATGTCTTTTATGCACACGAAGGGCTCAATGTCCCATCTGGCAGATAGTGCCTTTACAAGAAGTTGTGTCTCCTCTCGAAAATAGAGCAGAGTGCCTTCTTAGCAAAGGAAATCTCAACATACGTACAGTGGGGACTTGAATATAGGAACATCAGATTTTGAAGCCAGCGCGCGACCCACTTAGTTAGTTAGATCGGCGTTTAGTAGTAAACTTTAGGTCTGTCAAATTCTCTGTTCCCGTTTAAAGTAAAACGTGATCGGTTTTTTTCTTTTGAGAAAGTAATAGGGGTAAAATAAGCTTCAGACAAAGAAAGGGAATTAAAATAATTCATTTTTTGTTCGCATATAAATCACTTTAGGATTCAAAATTGGATTTTTTTTTATTCTAATATTTTTTGGAAAGGAAATAGCTTTCCCCTTTATTTTATTTTCTTGATATTTAGACATTTTGTAGTTATATCCTTCCTTTTAATAGTGTCTAGATTGACATGCTAACGGTAGTTAAGTGTCAGGTGGGGATAACCAAAAACAGTTAATAGTGATTATCAGCAAACAATGGCACATGTGAGTATATATTTCAATGAAGCAACTTATTATTTGACTACCATTTATGGAATATTTGTCTTTTTTATTGTCTTAGAGCAGTGGTTCTCAAATTTTTATACTTCACGTGCCCCCTGGAAATATGTATGTAACTGGCGTACCCTTTGTATAGATAGATAAAACTATTGTTATAGTATAGAAATGGGAATAAAATAAAACATATATCAGTGGTTCTCAACTTATTATACTTCAGTGCCCCCTGGAAATGTGTATGTAACTGGAGTACCCCTTGAATAGATAGATAAAATTATTGTTAAAGTATAGCAATGGGAATAAAATAAAACATATATATCAGTGGTTCTCAAACTTTTATGCTTTGCGTACCCCCTGGAAATGTGTATGTAACTGGCGTACCCATTGTATAGATAGATAAAATATTGTTACAGTATAGCAATGGAAATAAAATGAAACAAATATATATCAGTGGTTCTCAACCGTTTATGCTTCACGTACCCCCTGGAAATGTGTATGTAACTGGCGTACCCCTTGTATAGATAGATAAAAGTATAGTTATAGTATAACAATGGGAATAAAATGAAATATATATAGTGGTTCTCAACTTTTTATACTTCACGTGCCCCCTGGAAATGTGTATTTAACTGGCGTACCCCTTGTATAGATAGATAAAACTATAGATGTAGTATAACAATGGGAATAAAATAAAACATATATCAGTGGTTCTCAACCTTTTATGCTTCACGTACCCCCTGGAAATGTGTATGTAACTGGCGTACCCCTTGTATAGATAGATAAAACTACAGTTAGAGTATAACAATGGGAATAAAATGAAACATATATATCAGTGGTTCTCAATCTTTTATGCTTTGCGTACCCCCTGGAAATGTGTATGTAACTGGCGTACCTCTTGTATAGATAGATAAAACTATAGATGTAGTATAACAATGGGAATAAAATAAAACATATATATCAGTGGTTCTCAATCTTTTATGCTTTGCGTACCCCCTGGAAATGTGTATGAACCTGACGTACCCCTTGTATAGATAGATAAAACTGTTATTTTAGTATAGCAATGGGAATTAAATGAAACATATATATATATATCAGTGGTTATCAACCGTTTATGCTTCACGTACCCCCTGGAAATGTGTATGTAATTGGCGTACCACTTGTATAGATAGATAAAACTATAGTTACAGTATAACAATGGGAATAAAATGAAACATATATATATATCAGTGGTTCTCAACCTTTTATGCTTCACGTACCCCCTGGAAAGGTTATGTAACTGGCGTACCCTTGTATAGATAGATAAAACTATAGATGTAGTATAACAAAGGGAATAAAATAAAACATATATATCAGTGGTTCTCAATCTTTTATGCTTTGCGTACCCCCTGGAAATGTGTATGTACCTGTCGTACCCCTTGTATAGATAGATAAAACTATAGTTATAGTATAACAATGGGAATAAAATGAAACATATATATATATCAGTGGTTCTCAACGATTTATGCTTCACGTACCCCTTGGAAATGTGTATGTAACTGGGGTACCCCTTGTATAAATAGATAAAACTATAGTTATAGTATAACAATGGGAATAAAATAAAATATATATATCAGTGGTTCTGAAATTTGTATACTTCACGTGCCCCCTGGAAATATGTATGTACCTGGCGTACCCCTTGTATACATAGATAAAACTATAGTTATATTATAACAATGGGAATATAATGAAACATATATATTAGTGGTTGTCAAACTTCTATGATTCACGTATGCCCTGGAAATGTGTATGTAACTGGCGTATCCCTTGTATAGATAGATAAAACTATAGTTATAGTATAACAATGGGAATAAAATAAAACATATATATCTGTGATTCTCAAGCTTTTATGCTTCATGTAAGCCCTGGAAATGTGTATGTAACTGGCCTACCCCTTGTATAGATAGATAAAACTATAGTTATCGTATAACAATGGGAATAAAATGAAACATATATATCAGTGGTTCTCAAACTTTTATGCTTCACCTACCCCCTGGAAATGTGTATGCAACTGGCCTACCCCTTGTATAGATAGATAAAACTATAGTTATAGTATAACAATGGGAATAAAATGAAACATATATATATATCAGTGGTTCTCAACGATTTATGCTTCACGTACCCCCTGGAAATGTGTATGTAACTGGGGTACCCCTTCTATAAATAGATAAAACTATAGTTATAGTATAACAATGGGAATAAAATGAAACATATATCAGTTGTTCTCAACATTTTATGCTTCACGTACCCCCTGGAAATATGTATGTAACTGGCCTACCCCTTGTATAGATAGATAAAACTGTAGTTATAGTATAACAACGGGAATAAAATAAAACATATATCAGTGGTTCTCAACCTTTTATGGTTCACGTACCCCCTGGAAATGTGTATGTAACTGGCGTACCCCTTGTATAGATAGATAAAACTACAGTTAGAGTATAACAATGGGAATAAAATGAAACATATATATCAGTGGTTCTCAATCTTTTATGCTTTGCGTATCCCCTGGAAATGTGTATGTAACTGGCCTACCCCTTGTATAGATAGATAAAACTGTAGTTATGGTACAACAACGGGAATAAAATAAAACATATATCAGTGTTTCTCAACCATTTATGCCTCACGTACCCCCTTGAAATGTGTATGTAACTGGCGTACCCCTTGTATAGATAGATAAAACTATAGTCATATTATAACAATGCTAATAAAACATATATATATATAACATATATCTAGCGACTTCTAAGCTCTCATGGCATACCCCAATAATTTTACCGCGTACCCCTAAGGGGTACCCATACTCCATATTGAGAGTCTTAAAGGAAAGAAATTGCGTTTAAGCTTTCACTATGTATTACATTAAATATTTTCGGATGCATCTAGAAAGATTCATCCATTCAGGATAAGTTTGGAGTTCAACTTGCGTATGCTACTTCGAATAAATGAAAGTTAAGTTATTTATATTAATTTAGTACATAAGACTACTGGTAGTTTAATTGTTTGCAAATTTCACAAATGTTTACATGTATTTCTAACAGTGGTATGTACGGAAAATTTTTAACTCTGTGCAAATAAAGTTTGAAAAGGAACAGAGAGATATAGAAAATTTCTTTTGTTCCGTGCACTGTCACTCTCTTCTTCAACTCTTTTTTTTATCTCGTTTTTTTTTCGAAAACGAGATAATAGTTTCGCTTTTCTTCCGTCTATCTGTCTCTAGACATGAAACTTCTTTTAGTTACAAAGAAAAATTAAAAATTCCTTTTATATTGGATAAGCATCGATGAAATATTACAATAGGCACTTTGTGAATCTCTCTAAAACAATAATTACGCCCTCTAACGGTGGAAAAAGTAAAATATTTCAAAATTTAAAACGAATATTAAAAATGTCGTGTTTTTGCTAGGAATTTGAAATTTTGGTGGTGGAATATGAAGGTTACGAAATTTTTGCTGTCAGCAATGAGTTTGCTCCTTAGACCCAGGGAGGCGGGGGGTATATATAACTTTTTTTGTTTTAGCAGATAATTTTTTGCATTTAGCGATAAATGAAAAAAAAAAAACTTTTTTGGGTTATATAGGAATTGATAAAATATTCGCTTTCAGAATCTTTCGAACATTTTACCTGCGCCCTCTAACGGTGAAAAAGTTTGAAAATTCAAAATTTCAAACGAATATTTCAACGATATAATAGTAATGATAGAAATATGAAATTATGAAGGTGAAATATGAACGTCATGAAGGTTTTATTGGAAAAAATGAAAATGATAAATACAAATCTCTTTTTTAGTTTGATTGGTAATAATGAAATATTATAATTCGCATTTTAGAAATACTTAGTAGTTTAAATTTATTTTTATACATTAAAGAATGGAAACTGAGAGTGAATTCAAAAATATAGTAGTATTTAATAATTATTTATACAAGAAGTATGGGAATTTGAATAATGAACTAAATATGTTTATGACTAATTATTCACTATCTTCCATTGACAAATGCAAAACATTAAAATATCCGTAATTTGACATTCAAATTAACAAGTTTCAAGAGTCAAACTATCTTAATTGAGTAGACAGCACATTATCAAATAAATTTCTACTTAGCACCTTATCAAATGTTCAACAGCAGGTTACGTAAATCAATTATTAATAAGAACGACTTTAGGTTTGCAAAAGTAAAAAGTATTTTCTTTAAATTATAACACGACCTTATGACTTATTTATACCACCTCTGCCTTCTGTTCTGTAGTAGTACAACTTTGTATGAAAGAACACCACCGTACTAAATATGGATTTTCTCTGTAAGGCCAAACCTGTTCTTTGAATACAATCAAATCACTATTGGACACTGATTGAAAATGACATCTCCATCAAGGCACACACACGGTAGTAATTGTAGAACTACGTGTAAGACGAATAATCTCATGCAACACCAAATCAACTATTTTTATTTCTCTCCAATTCACCGAATTAACAACTAAGTATACTTTTTTTTAGATGAATCAAATCAAATCAATCAATTGGCCATTTAGCATATTCTGTGCAAAAAACTGACGGTCAGAGATAAAAACAACCCAAACAACAACAATCGAACCACTACTTCTTGCAATACCGTCTAAAACAAACCGACGTCAATTCTCTTCTCCTGCTAACTTTCAAAGTGTGAAGGCGTTTTGTTTTGCAGTTATTCCTTGCTTTGGAGGTCCATATCTGAGCATTTATTTCTGTCCTTTTTTGTTACCTCTCTTCTTACTTCAACTGCTTTGATCATATATTTGGATACGCCTGGAGACCGTATTCGTCAGGGAGACGTAGAATTTTGTCAGAATATTTCATTTAACTTCACGCTAAGGTAGTATTCGTAATATTTTTGAATTACGAATATCTTTTCAATTGTTTAAATGGTAGCTAGGTAGTCACTGGAAGGAGAGCTCTGCACCAATCCCCTGTGATGATGCATAGAACCGGCCAGGACTAGCACCTAATGTCCGACCCCGCCTTCTCGTGGTGCAGACCGTTAGTACCTTTCAAAAGAGATACTCTCTAGTGGAAGTGAACAGAAGCGGAGGGCTGCCAGATTAGTGTGGCCTACTGATCTGGAAAACTATGGCTACTTTCCTTTTTCTTTTACCCTGCAGAGGAGTGGTCAACCACACAGGGTCGTGATACTGACCATATAAACTCACTGGACTTGATTGAAATAAGTCTCTGAGTTTCATTATGGATTCTGAATTTGGGGCACTGGTGGGCTTTTGTGGAGGGAGAATCTTTCTCTGTGTTTTCTGTTTGTTTTTGAGTTGATTGCAAAAAAAAATGATGAGATGGAAATAATAAAGTCCCTTCACTCTATTTAGCGTTATTAATGATTTAAACATAGATGTCACAGCGTTACCTGGGTGACATTTTAGCGTCAATATATCAATAAATATTTTGTGGAAAAAATTTAGGCGACATATGGGATTTGAACCCGCATCTCTCTAGAATCATGTCAGAGAGAGAAACATACAACCATTTATTATTTCCAGCTCACTCAGCGCAATGTAAAAGGAAATTGTTGCCACCCGTTAAAAAGTTGGCACCGAAGTTCATCGGTTCATTATGGATCCTGATTTTGCTGCACTTGTGGGCTTATGTGGAGGGAAAATCTTCTGCTGTGTTTTCTGTTTCTTTGTGGGTTGACAGCCCAGGGTGAATAGATTCACACATGTATGTGTTTTAGGGTGGGCAGAAAAAAATTAAAAATATTTTTTTCAAGTCGTAATACCGCGGAAAAGTTGCGAATTGGGGAGACTAAAAAGGGATTAAAAAAGAAATAAAATCTTCCGGTCGCGCATGTGCTCTAAATTTTGCCGAAATTTGGAAAAATGCACATTTTTACGATAATTTTTAACATTTTTAAATTAGCCTGTTCCCGAATGTAATAGCTCAGGTTCTTATGTATTAGAACCACAGAAAATAATGTTTAAATATTATTTAAATCCATAAACATCTTCCGATCGCGCATTGTCTTCAAAATTAATGAAATTTTGAAAAGAGGAGAGTATCAGTATATTAAAACAGCTAATTTCAGTTACTCAGAGCAGTGATAACTATAAGGAGTGGCGTGACAAAAAATTTAAAATGGATAAGGTTCTCACTTTCCAGGCGACGATGAGCTGTATAAAAGTGGGCGTGACAAACTCAAATTTGCCCACGCTTGAAAATAATTAAGCTTCTTTTTTACAAACATATTTAAAATTTTGACTAAAGGCGTGCGGACTTCCAAAATCAATCCAGCAGATACTCACCTGCCTCTAAGTAAATTTACATTATGCTCATATTATATTTTTTACGAGCTTTATATATAAATCAAACTATTTTTATTAATTGTGTCATGCCCAAATCGGCTGATAGGAGTTAGGGGATAAAATAAAAAGGAGGAAAGGGTGAAAATGGCATTGTTTTAACTATAGGGGGGCGCACTCAGCATTCTGCCAAAACGTTGGCCTTTAAATGCTATAACATTTCTTCCAAAATGGAACTTCTACAGTGGGGAACCTTTTCATCTACCGTCTCTCGGGGTTTAACCAGAAAACACATGTATGGGACTCATCACAATACTAAGATTTCCAGGTAAACACATGTATTTAATCTGAATTTTCTCAAACATTGCTAGAGTGGGGCAGTGATATGGGCAGTGATGACCTCAGTGGCGAGGAAGAAAATGTTTCCCACATCAGCTTAGGCCAGATTTCACAATAAACTTTGAAAATATACTCAAGGAAAAATGGGAACCAAAATTGGCAAAATGCCTGTACAGTCGCTCATAAAAGTATCCGAACACTATGGTTGATTACAGAATTCAAAAAAAATATCTGGTAACGATTTTTTTAGAAATTTGTTATATGGCAACCTTCGTGTACTCTACGCGAAGGTTGCCAGATCACTAATTTCTAAAAAAAAATGTTGAAAGATATTTTTTCTGAATTCTCTAATCAAACATAGTGTTAGGATACTTTTTTGAGCGGCTGTACCTCATTCTTCTAAGTACAAATGCGGTGTAGAGTCCTAATACGACCCTTGCTGTTCACACTCCAATCATTGATGTAGCTTACACAGCCAATTCCGTCTGTCAGTCTTGTATCATCAATTGTTTCAGGAACGGGGAGTCAAATACGAGGCGTACTTATCCCCAGAGGTAAGTTCTAAGTCCTAGGTCACTTGACGTTTGTCGGAATCCACTCGGGACTCTGTACGAGCAAATGAGATAGCTGCACGTTATTGTTTCTGAGGAACGAAGAACGCACAGCGCACACACGAAAAGCAGGAGGTATCTTTTTCTTTGTTGGACCATTCTACAGAGTAAGGGGGAACACCTGGAGAGGACGCGGTGTCCATCCTTTGTCCAGTTTGGAGTTGCTGTGGCGACTGGACAGCGGGCATCAGATTGCGATGATTCGCTTGTTCTCTTTTTGCAAAAGATCTGTAACTCAGGGGAGGCGAACGACGAAAAGAACAAAATAGCGGGAGCGATTGAGTTCTACTTGTGAGAAAAATATAAGTATCTCACTCAGCGCAAGAGAGAAGGAAAATTAAAAAAAAAAGATCCTAAACAAAAGAGGTATTGAGGGGTCGCAAAGAGGTATGTACCTTCTGGTTTTGGTCACGTTCAAGAGATACTTACTACCAACAGAGCGAATAGCATTGGAGTCTTTCTCCTTTCATCTAGACACACTGAAATGGTTAGCGAAAGTATATTATTGTGATCTTCCCGAATTCTATATTTGGGTGCAACAAAGGGGGAAATAACATATAAGGGAATTCCGTTTTGTTTTGAACATTTTAACTACAATAAAATGCCGCTAGTTAATTTTGCCAATTGGTTCTAATCTTGATCTGCTCCTACTTTCGCATTGCAAGTGCACAGAAGAAAAACTCAGTATAGAGTCACACACTCAATGGTTTCTAGAATAAACATATACCATTTTATTTACTACTTGCAAATATACAACATAATACAATGGGATCACTACTTGTGACCATACAATTACTGTATAATCATTCCAGGTCGCAATATGGCCAACAAAATCGTAAAATTTACGTGTTTACGACACATGCTTTCAACATGATTATGTGATTTTCAGCGAGTTTTTGATATTCCACTAGTTTTATGTTGCCCTTTTTTAATTTTATAATAAAGAACATGAGAAAATAAATGAAATTTTATTATCCATATACATTAACTATATTATATATTTTTTGTGCGGACCAAAACAATTCACCTTCACTCATTGTGGCCCAGGGAAGTCAAAAGTTTGGACCCGCCTGCGATAGACGTTTAGACAGCTGATCTACAATGTCTAAATATGTGTACCTCATTTTCTAAAACGAACTAAAAACACTTGAATACCAAATACAAAAACGCTTATTCCGTTCAAATCGATATAAAGCATCTCGTGCCTGTTATGCAAGGATACACCAGTGTTCAAAACCAATTGTAACTCACGACAGTTTTTTTGCTATAGGAAATTACATTTCATTTAAAATGGCATTTTTTGAGAATGAGTTAACCACTTATTGAATTATATCGTACCCCTTCTTTGGTATTGACATATTTTTACTGCGATCAAAAAATATATCTGGCAACAAAATTTAATCGTCATTTGTAATACCGCTAGAAGCAAGTTAAAAGTTTTATGCTTCAAAGTTACTTTTATTTCAGATATGTAGCCTTGTTAAAATTAGTAAATATTTAGCAGTTCCTTTCCGCTTTTCTTAATTCAGTTTTTGAACTGTATTTAATATTCATGTTTATGGTTTTAGAAACTTAATGTAACTTCAACTCTAAAACTAGCTTAAATGTTTGAATTCATTCAGGTCAGAAAACATAGCATTAATAATGTATAGTATGGTTTATGCTGATTGAAACCTCAAAACATTTAAATTAAAAACATGATATTTCTGTATTAGCAATATTTACCGAAGGAATATTAACGTTATTAGAACTATAGTACTATATATGGCTTACATTCAAGTAAACACATTTTCAAAGCTTTTTTAAAAATATTAAGGCTGCTGAGGGCGTTTCATTACTTTGTAGCCGAAAAATGTCATCATAAAAGTAAGCTATAAAATAGAGAATAAGTATTATTCAACTTAAATTTTTGTATATTTTAAGCAAGATTAACTTATTTTAGCCTTCACATTTTAAAAGGAAATGTCCATGTGATCACTTACAAATGCTAAAAGAATATAATATCGCCTTTGGCGAATGCAGAATACTTGTTTTCAAATAGAATGAAATTCGTTATTTTCCCACAACGAAAACTCTTTCTTATGTGAACTAATGGCTAATTAAAATAATGTGAAGAATAATTTTTTATCTCTGCCTATCTGACTCAAAAAGTAATTTTTAATTTGTCTCTTTGAAAGATGGTTTCATTTTCCCACTCACTCTCTTGTGACGTAGAGGGGGGGGAAGGGGAATCTTGCAATGAGTGAAAATTCCTTAATCACTACACTGTAGTACAAATTATTTATTTCGTAGCATGGATACAGTTTTTAATTTAAATTATTATTTAAACATTTGTGAAACTTTTGAAAATTCGAAAATTTCAACCACCAAATATCAAAATTTAAATTATTAAATTATCAAAAAAAAAGGTTTAATCGTAATAATTTTTGATACCTATGGAACAAAAAAGGATTTTTCATTTATCTGTTAAAACCAAAAACATTCAATATCTACAGACAGACAGAAGATAAAATGCAAACAGCAACTCATTTTTTGAAGCGAGTTAAATAATAAGAATAGCGAAATAAATTTTTAATTTTTCTAAAATCTAATGATTTTTAATAAAGATGAAATAATACAACTCATTGTCAACTTACTAGTTGTATTCCTTAAAATATGTTATGATACAGTTAAGGAAAAACCTTTTTCAAGGCAGAAGTAGCAAATTTCCCTATTTCGATTTTAATATTCTGTTACCAGCACTTTCAAAAGACACGAGAGCGCTACCAACTTCATTTGTATAGTTATATAATGAATTCGTACTAAATTAGAGGAAATAATTTTTGTAATATTAACAAGATCGGTGAACGAGAACAAAGGTAGAAAATGAAGACAAACCCATTTAAATGGGAATTCTTTTGATTCTAGGTAACAGTAAAAGATAAAGCTTTAAATAATTTTCCAAGGAAGTTCCTACAATCATAGTTCCTCGGAAGGTAATAAGAATTATGGTTATCCCGCAATGCGAAATTTACTGTTATTGCTTCAATATTTAGCCTAATGTAGGATTAAGCAGATGCTTTATAGGGTATTTTTATATTTAGGGAGCATAATGGAATTGTATAAATGCTTTCATTTAACGTATTTTATTACACTAATGATCAATAACATTTGTTTTATTTCTCAGAACGAAGCCAAATCTTTGTGAGGCCATCAGAAATATTTTCAGATCAAATGTGCTCAAAAGATAAAAGTGATGTCACATGAAAAAGTCGTTGCAGTTGCAACCATGTCTCATTGTGCTGACTTCACATATCATTGTAATGTGACATTCAACTCGAAATGATCCTGTTGTTAGACTGAATAAAGTAATTCTGTGTTCAACGCAAAGATTGTTTCAGAATGTGTAACTCCTCCAAATATGTAAAGCTTCATTGTAATGAGGGAAATTTAATTTGATATATTTGTTAAATAGTAGAACTTTTGAAAGACTCGAACACTACTAACGATATTTGTTCCCATTCTTGAAAATACTTAACAAATAACTATAACATTATGTTACATATATTGGATTGCAGAAAAGAGCTACCGACATAAATATTTAGTAGAGAATTACTTAGAATCGCTTCTAGGGTTTCTCCCGTCAAGTTTACAAATGATCGTTGGCTGTAAGAATGTTAAGTTGAATTGTTTCGTTGAGAAAGCGTGGCGCTGTGGTCGCTTTCTCGATTTATCGCCGCATTTACTATTGTTGGTGTTCTCGATTGCATTAGGACTCAGTGTAAGCTTGCAACTTGAGTCCTGAATACGTTTCAACTGTGGCAGATTCTGACTTTGCAGATATAGCTATTACTAGCTTGCAGTTCATTTTAATCATAGAGTCCTTTATAAGTTTTTGTGGTATTGTTTCATAAAATATAGGTGTTAAAATAATTTAAATGGAAACTTTTTGTGGCGAGAGGGGGAATTTAATATATGTACAGTGTTTAAGAAATTTATTTTCTGATTTACGTTGTATCTTAATGTTAATACATGCAATACAGATAATTCAGGTTTGATATTTCTGCACGATCTGACTACGAAAAAGGTATTTCGCACACAATCGTTTCGACATACGCATGGCGATGTGGCATATGTTTGCCTTCAATAATTTATATAAAAAACAAATTGACAATCACAGTGTTAATTGCAGCAAGTTACTAGCACCATTTCAATAGTGTTCATAATGGATATTTTCGAAATAATTAGCTTTAAGAATTACTGCTTAATACAAATGTTCTGATATCGTGTCATAAGGTTAAAAAAATTATAAAATATATATTAGCAATATATATATATATGGAAAAAAACTTAGAATAGATACTAGCGAATATTAGTTTTCTTTTTCTGAAAAGCGTTTTTTATTTCATTACACGGAAAAAATAGTGTTACTGGAAGTGAACTTGTGAGTCAAACAGAAGCTTATTAACTTCTTTCACATTATACTTTAGGAAAATAGTGTTTCGTATTATGTTGGTTGGTAGGCGTACAAATTTTACAGAACTCTTTATCAATGGGGACTAGAGGAAGTCATAAGTACCGCATGTGTCATTTCAATGTAATTGAAAAAGTGTTAACTGTTATTAATTAGGATTTTGTTGCGTTTGTATTTGTTTTTTGATTAGATAATTTAAGTACATTAGAAATCTTAATTTTTCTGTCTAATTAATTTGAATGAAAAATGATTATTATAAATGCAGATTCAATTACTTTCAGTCTTATTAACTTTGATATATTTTTCGGGGGGGGATTCGCAATGAATTTATAGATTGGCGTTATCGAATCTATATCTCTGTCCTACTTACTCCCACTCCACCATACGACCATACGACGATTAATATTAAATTTTATTCTGATGTAGCGATTAAATGTTCGATGAAAATTTGAGGGTATCGGCATTTGATTCACATTTAATATTATTTTAGAGTGACTTTATACAAGATTATAAAACGAAGGGAAGCCGCGACTATTTTCATTTGTGTTCGTGGAGCAGTCCAGTGCCAACGCGTTTGTATGCTGATTCTGCAGACTATGAGTGTAAAGATTGCGGAATGGTCTACGCTCATCCTGCAAGCTTGGACCGTCATAAGATAATATGACTTCATAGATCATAATCTCATGACTTCATAGATCATAATCTCATGACAAAGGAGCGCTTTTCCATTGTGTGGCTTGTACAGCTACATTTGCAAGGAAAAATAACTTTGAGCGACATCTAATCTCTCATAAGAATAGTTTCAACTTTGAATGCGAAGTTTGTGGACGACCTTTAGTAGAAAAGATAATTATGAGCTGCATATCCGACGTACACATCACATAAATGAGAAGAGGAAACGTTCTGCAGATGATGGATGTCTGCAAAATAAAAAAGAGGAGTAATGAGCACGATGAAAAAGAAGACGACCCGTGCCGTTTCTCTGACATTCTATCAAAGCGGAAATTGATGGCTAATGAGGAGAGGAGACATGATTTGATTGTTTTCCTTGATGATTCGTGGAATTGAATTCTACAAGAAGAATTGCACTTGAAGCAGACAATCAAGTGGTACTTAGTGGTGAGATTTCATTTTGTCCGAAAAGCCTGCCTCTCCACAGATGAATATAGTAATCCTTTCTTTAGGAGTAACTGCATCACAAGTCTTCCAGTTCTCGATTTAAAGAACGATCTTCGACTGGCCTATGAGAAAGTTAAAGCTTCCTGTGAAGAATATGAAGGTTCCCAGAGTGGCTGGGTTTTAGATGAAATTCTTTTCGCTGATGTGAAAATTGGAAAATACCCACCTCTAGGAGGCTCTAGCTACAGTACTGTTCAAATTAGTTGGGACAATAGGAAAATGCAGTAACAAAGACACAACTAAAATATTTATTTGTTTAATAGTGTAGTTAATAGTTCATGTGACCCCCCTTAGCTTTAATTACTTCTTTCACCCTCTCAACCATTGATGCTACTAGCTTTCCACACATCTCCTTCACTTCAGGGTCGTGGTACCACACTTTCATGACACTTTCTATCATTTTGGTTTTCGTCGTGCAATCCATCTTAGATATGCGCGCTTTAATAATGGCCCAAAACTTTTTAATGGGGTTTAGATCGGGTGAATTTCCTGGCCACTCCAATACCTTCAACTATTGCTGGGTAAAGAAGCTCTTAGCAAGCTTAGAATTGTGGCATGGGGCCAGATACTGTTGATATAACCCATCGCCGTTAGGAAACAGCTTCTGCAGTGTTGGGACCATTTTCGCCTCCAGAACGCCTATGTACTTTTTGCTGTCCATCATTCCTTCAATGGGAGAAGAGCCGGTGGCCCGGGAGCTGTGAAACATCCCCAAAACATGATCTTGGGTGGGTGTTTGGGGGATTGCTGAATGTGGCCGGATCGAAGAGGTTCTCCAGGCTTCGCTTGTCCCAATTAATTTGCACAGTACTGTATATCCCTGTACCACGAGAGCTACAAACAAAGCATGCAATTTTTAATGTGCGCAACAACGACCAGAAATGTTTCCTTTGGTCACTACTTGCTGCTTTATATCCAGTTGAAAAAAAATGCTGATCGTTTGACTAATTATCAACGTCTGGAAGTGAACTGGACGTCTCAAGCCTTGTATATCCTGTTACTCTAACGCAAATTCCAAAGTTTGAGAAGATGAATGGGATATCTATCAATGTATTTGGATACGAGAACGAAGCATTCCCTCTATACATTACACCAGTGAGAGCTAAACGACCTATTAATCTCGTGCTCTTATCATTTGGAGAAAAGAGACATTACTGCTACATTAATAATATGAGTAGACTTGTAAGTTCCGTTACCAGCCATAAATATATGAGCTTTTACTGCGATTATTGTTTACAACGTTTTCCGAAGGAATCTATTTTAAAGGAGCATATGACCTACTGTGAAGAAATACCCTCAAAATACAGAGCTGCCAAGTAAAGAAGTCTCTGAAGTTTACGAATTTGAAATTTCAACTCCCTGTAACTTATGATGATATGATAACTCCCTGTACCTTATGATGATATGATGACTCCCTGTACCTTAAGACTCCCTGTACCTTATGATGATATGTGATTTATGCTGACTTCGAATCATTTTTAGTAAAAGTAGATACATTCCTCCATAACCCGACAGCTTCTACAATTACGGCTAAACATGAATCGTGTGGATTTGGTTATGTGTTTGCTGGCCCTGATGTGTATAGTTACAAACCTTCCACGATTTGTAGGGGTCCGAGTGTTAGAGAGGAGTTCTTGAAGTGTCTTCTAGAGGAAGAAGAAATTATTCAAAAGTTGATGAAGCATAATGTTGCTATGTGTCTCTCCGACGTAGGGCGAAAATTATACGAAAATGTTTTAAACTGCCATATATGCAAAAATCCCTTGGAGAGAGATCGAGTAAGAGATCATGATCATTTTACGGGAAAGTTTCGAGGAGCCGCACAAGATGCTTGTAATTTGAATTTTAAAACTGGAAAGGAGATTCGTAAGCTCGGTTAGGCCGTGTTGCCCGTATGGATAATTATAGATTAGTGAATAGGGTTATCAGTAGTGTGTCTAAAGGCCTCAGAAAGAGGGGGAAACCTAGGAAGCGGTGGACACACAATGTCGGACGGGACCTTGTTAATATTGGTGTGCAGTGGCCAGATGCAGCAGATGTAGTTTAGGACCGAAATGCTTGGAAAACTAAATTGCACGGTCTGGTTGGACGTCCATATACCCATGGCTGCTTGATGATGACGATGATGAGTTTTGTATGAGATGCTATTGACATAACATCGCCAACATGCTTAATGGAATGGCCCATAGTCTATTATAACGAGTTCCTAAAGAGTGCATGTATCATTTAGTGTACATGTGCTCTTTAGGGACTCTTCCGTAAATCCCGTAATTAACGATTTGAGGGGAGAGGATATGTTCTAATGTGGAACTCCTCATCTTTTAATATAAATGTATTTTTTTTAATGTTATAGGCATTAAAAACCTTAAAATAATATTAAAATAAAATTAAAATGCTATATTTATTTTTTGCGATTAGTATATTTTTGCATTATCCGATTACAAAAATCAGCTTTTTTGAAATATATTATCCCTTGTTAATTATTACTAATTATAACTAATTATTTTATATTATTAACTGCTACTACCTTAACAATGATTTAATATGCTTACATCAGTACAAAAAGGGAAGATCCTTACACAAAATATGTTACTTAAATGAAAGTGACGATCCGCTCATGATTGGGATGCTACTAAATTCATCTTATGCGACATTATTTAAGTTACGGAAGACTTGCTATGAAATTTATTAGTGATATATTTTTATGTTAATTTGTAGCGACTTACACTGCAAGTCACTGAAGTAGAATCTGGACTACGCTTTACTATAAGTTTCTGATTAAACGGAGATATAACTTTACATTTAAATATTTTATGTTTTGTACTGGTAGCCATTTTTACTCCTCTTTTAATACTCTTTCTTTAACTGAAAACATAAGATAAAATGAAGTTTTAGCGTTTCATTTAATGATATACTGAAATATCTAAAACGTTTATGGTACGTTAAAAGTTACGAAATTGTCTTTATACTTACACTGATCACCTTCAGAATAAAATGAAGAATATTAACTTTTCTAAACTATGTCCCTTTATCTTTATATATGAAGTGACCCAAAATAAACTAACAATATTCCTGTAAGCTTATAGTAATAACTTACTGGATATAAGAAATATTTGAAATTTATACATCATAAATTACTGTTGAAGCAGTACATAAAACCTTAGGTTTCATGTTATATAAATGGAGGGAATGTAATTTTCAATATTAGAAGAAGCACAGAAAATGACCTGTAAACATGGGACTCATCTCAACAGTCCAGGTTTATATCTAAAAAGTGTTTTCTCGACTAGCATCTGTAATTGTAGTTAAGGCAACTTGCAATGACTGATCCGTGGTATAAAGCAATCAGTAGAAGAAATATCGTGCGACAGCTGTTGGCTCAGGAATCAGCACCTGACATGCCATTAGAAGGTCGTAGGTTCGTACTCCACCCGGATCAAGTCAGTATTTCCTCTATGCTTATGATTGTTCATTCTGCTTATTATTTACGACTCTTTTTTCATTTAGTTAAATAATAATATACGTTTATGTATATTATTTATCAGATTTTTTAAAATACTTCTCCAAAATGTACATTGTTTAAATCTATTTTGTGTATTGTAAATAAAAATAACGGTTTAGGGAGCCTTCTACGTTTGGAGTTTGAGGTGGTTTCCTCATTAGTCTATTCCTAAGTAGATCACATTTGATCACTCATTCTCGCCATGTAATTAATTGAGTCCTTCGGCATCAAATTGAAACCTAAACATGACTTCTTATTTGGCATTGAAGGAATTCCCACAACTTTCCCTTTTTGCACTTTTCTCAAATTCTAGATTGTAGCATGTAGCATAATTATGATTTTTCGAAGTACCAAGATAAAAGATCCCATAACCTTCTCTATCTGTGGGTGTCCAATAAGTGGCATGAGTCTCAAAGGACAAGACAAAAATCACCAGAAGGTGAGCCCCAGGGGAGAGAATTGTGGGGTAGGAATTATCGGACATATGTGAAGTCATTTTTACCGTGAAGTCATTTTTATAATTCACAAGCAATAAGTTTCATCATAATTAAGGCAGCGACTGTAATGATCTCACGCGAATATGGTGATCTTCAGCCGAAAATGAGACCACTATCAATGAAATCAAGTCTTTTTTATCTTTATGGTGTTGAGACAAGAAAGGTATTTTGAACTTTTTATCAATATTTATCTCGATTAATTACATGGTCAGGAGGACTGATTTGGTAATGCAACTTTAATGCTGCATTTCCAAACAGTCCTCCTGACCCATAGCTCTACAATCTGAAAGTTTAAGCATTTCAATTGATATATACTACCTAGATAACAAAGTACCGAATTTTTGTCATATCAGAAGAAAGCCAAATTCGATGCTCCACAGCTTCTAAAATATGATTTTTTTGGTAAATTTTGACGGAATATAAAATTATCTTTCTAATATATTTACACCGAAGACCCAAAACACTATGACCAGCTGCCTAATATGATGTTGATCCTCCACGTGCCGCCAAAATAGCTGTTACCCGTCGAGGCATGGACGCTACAAGATTTCTAAAGGTGTCTTGTGGTATCTGGTACCAACACGTTACCAGCAGAATCTTTAACTCCTGTAAGTTACGTGGCTTAGCTACCGCAGATCGGATATGCTGTTCCAACACAAACCACAGTTCCTCTATTGGATTGCTGTCTGGGAAATTTAGAGGTCAGGGCAATACCTGAAAGTCTTAATATTCCACGCAACATTCTTGAACAATCCGGCTAGTGCGGCATGATGCATTATCCTGGTCAAGAGGGCACTACTAGACGAGTATACTGTTGCTACGAAGACATGTACCTGCTCTGCAATGATGTTTAGTTAGGTGGTAGTCGTCATAGTTTTTTGCGCATGACTGACTGGACCCATGATTTCCCAGCAGAACATTGCCCACAGCATTACACTTCCTCCACAGGCTTGTTTTCGTCCCACAGGGCATCATGGCGCCAACACTTCCCCAGGTAAACGATGCACACGTACACGGCCGTCCAAATGATGCAACAGGAAACGAGATTCATCGGAAGAGACGTCCTTCTTTCAATCATTCAAGGTTCAGTTTTGATGAGCGCATGCTATTGTAGGTGCTTTCGATGGTGAACTGAAGTTAGCATGGGCACTCGGAACGACCTGCAGCTGCGCAGTCCTATTTTCAGCAGGGTTCGATGTACTGTGTGTTGTGACACATGACTCCCGACAGCAGCATTAGAATTACGGGCGAGTTGCGCCACAGTATCCCTTCTGTTGGCTTGTACCATATGGGATAGCCTTCGCTAAAGCTCTAGCATCGATAAGGTGTTGTCGACCCATACCTTGTTGGCGGTTAATGGTTTTTGCCTCCTCGTACCACTTTTTGAACGTACTAACCACGGCTGGCTGTGAACACCCAACAAGCCTTGCTGTCTCAGAAATGCTCTGACCCAGTCGTCTGTCGATTACAATTTTGTCTTTGTCAAAATCACTAATTCGCTATTAATAATCGTTATTAATAATGGTTAATATTCATAATCGTCCGCTATTTTTCCCATCTGAAGAACAAGAATAACACTGATTAAAAGAGCTCAGTATCAGGTGTTATTTATACCATTTCATGACCTTCACACGCGCCGTCGTTTACCTGCAGTTGCTTCGATTTGCATAAAGACACGGTGGTCATGATGTTTTTGCTCTATTGTGTATATTTTAATTTTCAACTATATTTTTTCAATATTTCAAGTATTATTGAAGTTCGAAATTTGAACAGGAGCAGCAGACATAGAAAACTGCTCAAAGGATATTAAAATTTAATAAATAGCACACTTGGCGACTTATAAAAGAAAGATGTGGGTTCGAGTCCCAGGTAACGTATGGATGTTTCTTGCGCTGAAAGCACGTACCGATGGGTTTGGGAAGGTCGTCATCCATCTGTTGGAGCATTAAATCTTGGTTCCGTTTGCAGGAGAGAACCATACACTTTACACATTAAAGAACACTCTGGATGGCCTTGACAGGAGTTTCCATCTGCCTCCTAGCAGCTGTCTGGTGAATCTCCTCCGCCCAACCTTCTCTGAGCCCTCGGGTTATTTATAAACTCCCCATTCAGCCCAATGTGGACAAAACCGTGATGTTCGGAGATAAACCAATCTAACCCTGAAGACGCTAGCTAAGGTTTCAAAACGGAAGTACTCTCCTTCTGATTGGCATCCCGGTCATTTCACTGTGACGTGAATGGAGTTATTCGAAATTAATCTTAAAGTCAAACCTTCATCCCATGGTGGAGTCAAGATCAATTTCTTCAGTGAAGCTTTGAGCCTTGTACCGGAACTCCTGAACTTATAAAACACTGAAGGGAAGATTAAGAGACTCTGTCTCTTCTCACTCCAATTAAGGGATTCTAGATGCTCATACTGCTCTTTGCTATAACTCGGTCTCTAATATTTTCCACATCATTCTTTAATAGCGTGCACCGTTGATTCACTTAAACTGTAATAATCCGGCAATCTACACAGCACTATTGACTTTCTTATTTATTTATCATTACACGCCTCTGGGGTGTATAGTTAGTTTCATGCTGTATTAAAATTATGTAAGATAAAAAAATGGAAGTAACTATATTTTACTTATTACTAAAATGAAATCCTGCTTGCCATATAAACGAAAAGTGACTGATTGACCTTCTCAAATGGTTTGAATTTGAAACTCCTGACATATGACCACAGTTCTAACGAGAGAGCCAACTGCAGGGGAAAACGCTATCTCATAACAGAGAGCGCCTGGCTTGTAATCTGCAGTTCCCAGTCCCAACTGTGAAACCGTTGAGATTTAAATAAAAATAAATACCCCCTCAAGCAGCTGCTTGCCACAGAGGTCTGACAGGAGACTGTCAGTTTATATGCCATAGTAGAAGGTCTGAGAGGATGGCAGGACCTCAGCAGAAAAACGACACATACATCCATGCCTTACCCGGGGCTCGAACCCTTAGATCAGTAGCCGAGCGCACTAACCAATCTCAACTAAATCTCCTCTCTGTCAGTAGACAACACCGATGAGCTTGGAAAGGCCGATGTCCGTCGGATGGGATGTCCCTCCTCTGTGCAGGAGAACCCTGCCCTGGGGACATTAAAGACTTGATGGAAGTCTGCGATCACTCTATCGTAACAGCTATGCAGTGGGACCCCCTTCTCACAACTTCTGAGCCCTCGGGGTCCTTGTGACCTGGCCTTTAGTCATTGTAGGCAAAAAAGTGACTCTCAGAGGTTAAATAACCAAATCCATTTTTTTTTTGTTTCGACAGCTGCTCATTCCTTCTTATCCAGTTAGATATGTACTTTGGCAATCATAAAAATTCTTCAAAGTCACAAGCGAAAAGAAAAGTTTTACATCAAAATTGTTAATGGAACAAAACAGATTGTTTGAAGTTTCTCTAACGATTCGTTTAGTGTTGATCGTTTCGGAAAAAAAATGGTCAATCGGACCTTGCAAATTAATATTCATATATTTTAAATACTGAAAGAATCTTTTGAAGATTCAGATTTGAAGTTATATTTTAGTCTCATTTTACAAGGAGCTTGAAATTTGGTCTTTAATTTTGACATCATGCTTTCAAATGTTATCTACCACTGTAATTACTGTATAGACCAGATTAATTAATCAGATATTTCGCTTTAAGTGGAGCTCGACGGACTTGGAGTTCAGACACTGAAGAAGTCGACGTGTTTTTGCTTAGCTCCAACAAGTGAAATTTAGTTAGCTAAACCTTCACTTAAATTGCCTAATAGCATTGGGCGAGATCGGGTATCCAACCCTGGTGGAGCCCTTGGTCGGCAGGATAGGTAGAAATAATTTAATATTTTATTTAAACTTTAGTGTATATTTAGGATTTTAGAGATTGCAATTTAAATTTCTTCATTTTTTGTGAATTGCCGTCTTTTGACTGCATATTTCACTGATCGCTTTTAATCTCTCTTGAATATTAATTATATTTTCTGTTTCTAATTGACAATTTTACAATTGTCAGATTTAGAACATTTCAAACTTCCGTTGAAGTTTTATTACAAGTTATACAATTCCCATTAGGAATATTCTTTAATTAATGTAAGTTTGCATTTACTGCGTCTAATAGATTGTATTATATAGTGCACATTGTTGTTACATTTATTACTATAATATTTATCTACAAGTCTGTAAATAAATTCTCTGAATATTACTTTCAGTAAATACTAGTTTATATTTTACTGTGTCTTGAACTGCATTGCAACCGTTTTTGATATATCTGTAACCTGTTTTGAGAAGTGATATAAATTGTTATGAATATAAGTTGTAAAAGTTTTTACAAGCATTTTTATTTCTGATATAAATAAATGGTAATCTGAATTTTGATTATTTTGGTTTGTGAAAATCATATACAATTTCGAAAAGTCAGCTACCGGTAATATTTCAAAAAACACATCACCAGATCAGAGGCACCACAATTCGAAAGTTCCGAATCAGACAGCCCAGAGATATTAGAATTCGAAAATTCGAACACTGCAACGGCTCCGTTCTATGTCTTCCGGTCCGTTCAGCGGCATCCAAAACTATTATTGGCAATACGGACAGCCCAGAGAGCTCTGATTATGGGCGATCCGGATACGATCCATTAATGATTTGCTTTGAAATAAAAATGTACTAATAAAAAATTATCTGATCCTTAGCGTTTGATTTATTTTTTTAATTTCGCACAATCAATAAATTTAAGATTTTATATTCAAATATTGTTCTCAAAAAATATAGTAAAAAAATCTTAGCTGTAAACACTACATTACAGGAGTTGCATTTCTTCAGTAACGCAGCTCATTTAACTTTTATGAAACACGCTGCACCGTTATTGGGAAGGTACCTTACATCCTTACATCCTTACCACCTTACATAATTCCTTGGTATAAATGCTCACATTTGTTTCAAAATGTGGACACAACATATCTGTATGGGCTGAGTCTCATCCGCCATGTTGTTGTTGTTTAGGTCTTAGCTTCCCACCTTCGTTCATCTTGGATGTTGGAATTTTCATGTCGAAGACGAAGGTAGCTCGCAAGCCTAGGACAAGGAAACTCGGCCAAAAAGCGGTCCCATCTGGCAGCAATCACTCCACTGAAAAGAAAAATAAATGTCATATGTGTGGCCTGACGCTCGGTTCGGTTCAGCATGCCCCAATCGCCACCTGCCACGGCAACCCAGGTGTTTCTTTTCCCAGCCCGCGGCGAAGCTAGAGAGCAAGGAAAGGAGAGCGCTTTTGGACACTCTTCTCTGAACTTTCGGTGTGAAAAGTTGATTTTCGGCGACGGTATTTGCTTCTACCTCATTCACGAAAAAGGACCTGACATGTTCTTCCCCGGCATCGAGGTGCACAATTTTGGACACTACCAAGAGGCAATTCTTCTGATGAGCAGTAGGATCCCGACACCGACCTAAAGGACGACAGCTTGATATGTACAAGGAAACCCATTTTCTTCCGTCCACACACCACGAAGGAATGAGGTAGGGTCATTCTTTCCTGATCTGGTCTCCCCGATGTTAAATGACAATTTGTCGCTGCAATTCTGATCTTGATCATTTTTGTTTGAGCCGTAAATTGTGATGCTCCCCAATAACGGTGCAGCGAGTGAAAGAGGAATTTTTTTGGCATTTGTGTGAAATCCACTTGAATTAAAGTAAATTGACTGTAACTGAGGATAAGATTAAATTTAAATAATTGTTCCCAGTAAGTAATCTCAGATCTATCTGTTTATTTGTTTTGTCTATTAGTCTAGTTCGTGCACACCGAGATAAGCGAATAGCCTAGGCCTGAGATTGGTTGACCCCCATCATTTTTATGATTATAAAAATTGCGGCATCAGGCCCAGTTTCCCCGAAATGCTGATCCTGATGAAACACAAGGCTTTGTCATCGCCCCCTCATTTTTTTAGGTTCCTCCTAAAGTACAGCCACCCCCAAAACACACAGGGATGTCACGACATAAATGTAAGGAGATGCAAAAATCGCTCTTCCCAAGTCACGAACAAACAAACATTTCCATTCCATTTTTGGTTAAGACTTTCGAATTAATCGTGCCAAACCAAGTCATATGTAATTGAAGGCCCGGATCTAGAAAAAAATAAACACCAAGACAACTAATATCGACATTGATATAAAAGAATTTGTAGTCTATTAAGTTCATCCTCAGTGTCTCTTTAAATAATTGTTTGTACGTCATTTTTCTTATGCAAGTATTTCAATATTTGTGCGTGAGATTCTTATGTAAGCATTTTTAGAATAAAATATTGTTATAAAATAATATTTCTCAGTTTATTTATATATAATCTATGTTATGCATATCAGTGCCGTATCTAAGGAATGGGGAGGGCATGGACACTCCCCACCTTTCAAAATGTTGTAAAGATAGAGTAAGCCTTGCCCAATTGTTCGAAAACCGCAGGTTTACGCCAAGTCTCCGATGATATAAAATTTCGCTAGATGGCGCGCAAACATAGGTAAAAAATTCTCCTGAGTCGTTTTTATGTTAAAGTAGGGCGGAAAAACTTTAAATGACATGAATATGAAGAACCCTGGGAAGGAAAATATGTTAGCATTTCTATTTGCAACTTATATCCTGTTAATATGTTTAATTAGAAAGTGGTTTTTAGGAGCAAAAAATCGTACAGATCAGATTTAAAATTTATAATACCTTTGGTGATTTCGATTCTGTGCACCGCAATGGAAAAATAAAATACTACGTTTCTCTAAATTTCTCTTAATAACGATATATTTATACCAGAAATTTGAAATTTTGGTGGTGGAATGTGAACGTTACGAAGTTTACATAAAAAGCAATGGTGACCCAATTATTTTTGTTTTAAGCGAATTTTTTACAGAGAATAATTAGGAATTAATTTGGTGTTGATAGTAATTGGTGAAATATTACGAATTACACTTTACGAATCTTCCAAAAGCTATAAATGCGACCTCTAACGGCGGAAAATTTTGAATACCAATTATTTTTGTTTTAAGCGAATTTTTTTACAGAGAATAATTAGGAATTAATTTGGTGTTGATAGTAATTGGTGAAATATTTCGATTTACACTTTACGAATCTTCCAAAAGCTATAAATTCGACCTCTAACGGCGGAAAATTTTGAAGATTCCAAAATCCCAAACGAATATTGCAAACGATGTAGTTATGCTGGAAATTTTAAATGTTGGTGGTAGAATGTAAAGGTCGCGAAGTTTTTTTGTGAACAATGAGTTGACCCCTTAGACCAGGGGGGGGGAAGAAATGCAAATATTTCAATTCATTTTTTTTTCATTCATTCTTTTTGTCACGTTACTCAAACCAATCACAGACAGATATCGCAAAGTAGTCTGTTCCATTATGAACTTGAAATGTTTCGTCTCCATCAGTGAAAATTTTGATATGCTGTTTACATATGCTGCAGTATTTTGTCGATGCTTGAGACATAATAATATACCCAATCCGTGCCATGCAAATTCCTTCAACATCATACAAAGAATGAGACACATGCACAGTTCATTGTGTCACGTGGTCACCACCACTCCCTAGCTCTGCCATCTGTACAAAATATTATATTTCATATGACTAGATAACCCTTTTTCCCCAAGTCTTCTACAATCCACTCATGCCTCTTCCGACAACACTGAAACCTAGTTTTCCGATTTTTAGCCAACACTAAAGCTCTCCGAATAGGATACCGACTGCTGAATTGCAAATAGCGGAGTTCCCTGTGGATTGCCCGAATATATGGGTCTTATTTTGAAAGCAGTCGTGATTTCATATACTATATAGTTGAAGTTGTATCGCTTTCATGTGGCCTCTACCTTTTCTCTCATATAGTATTGAAGAAAGGTTCACTCGGTAATGCGCCTGAATTATAATCTGTAGTTCCCAGGTTCGAGTCTCAGCTGTTCCAACATTCATTTATCACGGCTAATTCGAACCATTTTTTTTTTTAGAAGAGAACACCTATGGGATTGGAAATGCTGTCGTCCGTGAGATGAAAGCCGATTCTTGGTAGACAATAAATATGGTAGATGGCGCGCCGAGACTTGGTAGACGATAATGATGATTAAGCCGAGGCTTGGTAAACGATAATGATGATTAAGCCGAGGCTTGGTAGACAATAAATATGGTAGATGGCGCGCCGAGACTTGGTAGAGGATAATGATGATTAAGCCAAGGCTTGGTAGACGATAATGATGATTAAGCCGAGGCTTGGTAGACAATAAATACGGTAGATGGCGCACAAACATTGACCAAAAATACGATAGATGGCGCACCGAGACTTGGTAGACGATAATGTACAAGAAGTGTCACTCAAAGGTGAAACACCCATCTCCTATAGTATCGTAAGTCTGACAGAATTACTCCAGCCACTCCTCGGGACTCGTTCATACTGAGGAGGTTCAAACTGTTTTTGATAAATGTCTGTAGGTTTTCACTCGTTCCAACGAAATTAATGAGCTACTACTTCTTTGAACGCTTATGTAAACTTCCTATTACATGTTAAGACAAGAGTTGCATGCAATATCATTTCTAGATATAACAGCTGAGCTAATTACGATGAATTTCGTGTTTACAGGACATTTTTTTTTATTTTCCCTAATATTGAAAATTACACTACTTCCTTTTTGTACATCATGATGCCTACTGTTTTATGTATCGCTTCAGCAATGATCTGAAATGTGCAAATTTATAATATTGCCTATATCCACTGAGTTCTCTCTACAAATTTGCTTAAATATTGTCAGTTTAATTTAGGTCACCTTTTTTATAAAGATTTACGACACATGGTTTAGAAAAGGTAGAAATCTTTATTTCATTCTGAAAACAGTCAGTGTAATAATAATGAAGATATTATTTCAAAGAAATTTTAAATCATCATTTTTTATCGTGTGCTATTTACTAAGATAATAGTAATTAAAAGAGGGCAAAACAGCTACCGCTATAAATTTTAGATTCATTTAGTGAAGTTTTGTGTAGCGTTTATTCTTACAACGGCCTCGGGATGAAGGTGAATTCCTGTTCAGCGACTTCCAAGCTAAGTCGCTAAAAATTAACAAAAATAGTGTACTACCTGTTAACTTTAGAACAGGTCGTTTATAATATATATAACGTATCAGAGGGATTTAACACTTCACCCACTCGCTATACATAGCAGGACAGCCTCTTCATTTTACTATCGAATTTTGTGTAGGAATCTTCACTTTTGTACGAATGTCAACATACGATGTGAATATTAACTCTACTAGTATTTAATTACAAGGGATATTACATAAAAAATATGATATTTGAAATCGGAAAACCGTAAAAAGACTAATCGCAAAAATAAATCATCTGCATTCCTATGCAGATGGAAATGGAGAGCGGGAGCGGTACTATGGACCTTTCTAGAAGTCTGCCTAGCTCCTCTTCGTTGTTTCCCATGAAAACAGGTCAGGAGAGAGAAACAAAGGTCGAGAAAGGGGAAAAGACAAAAGGAGGCAATTCATTACGAAATGGCGCCAGTTGGAGGATGTAGACAAAAATGGTGAAACAAGCTAAAACTAGCATATATCATGCACAATAGACCTAAAACTATTAGCCTTCTTCAGAGAAAGCCATCATTTTAGGCCTCCTGTACTTATTAAGAACATTATGTTCATAAGTAAGCAAAGAAGAAATAATCTCATTAGGATTATTTTTAACAACCTCAAGGAACCAATTTGAGATACATTTGACATGGGTATATATGTGGTCGATGCCCAAATCTTTATGAAGTTGTCTGTTAGTAACAAACCAAGGGACATCAACAGCAGATCTCAATATTTTTTCTTGCAAGAACTAAATCTTTGGTATATTCGTGGACAACTAATCTGAGCAATTTTTTTTTTATAAAGGATTGACATATTGTTGAAATACATCCGTGATATAGATTTCTATGTTTCGGCAGTTGGCTGCTTTCGATTACACGAACTAAAATTAATTTAATTAAATTGTTTTATAAAACTAATGGTAGTTAATTGTCAAATTTCATTTCTCTTTTTAACTTATTTTGTTATTGTTTTCACCCGCACTTTGTTTTAATAATTCCTAATTCTTAAGCCACAATATTAAATGAAGAAATAAAGCACACTATCAGTAGATCTTTCATACATTTCTATCTTCTGTTGAAAGCACCAGACAGATTAATGGCGGTGGTAACAAGACGAGAGCAGAGAGAAAATTAATAATTAGGGCCTTACGTTAGGTGGCGCTGCACTACAGTTTGAAATTGTTACGTATCTGTCTTTTCATTTATTTGTGAACTTTAGAGTTCTCTCATTGGTGAGACACTTGCGCAACGGGACATCTCTATTGCATCTTGACCTTCGTATTAGTGGACGTGACTTGCCGTGCACGTGGCACGAGCATCATACGTATGCAGATGAAATGAAGAGGGAAGCGGTGCTATGGAACTTTATAGAAGTTTACCTACTTTCTCTTCGGTGTTTCTAACAGGTCATGCGGAAGAAACAAAGTATCGAGAAAGGGGCAAAGGCAAAAGGAGGCAATTCATTTCGAAATGGCTCCAGTCGGAGGATGTAGACAAAAATGGCGAAAACGGATCCAAAGGCACACGATTACGACACTCTGCAGAAGATAAGCTTTCATTTGACAACTTAACTGTGGATACTCATATTCGGAACATAGGAGGACGATTTGCATAAATCTCCTTTTTTATGGGTAGAAAATTATGGGGCCAAATATTTACATTCCGTAACTTTTCTGACACCCAAGCATTCATTTAACGCACAATGTACACTACGTTTGGTGGAACTATTGCCCTCAGAAGCACAGAAAGTGACACATGAAATAATAAGCTGAAAAAAATTGTCATGAATAACAAATATTAAATTTCAGCTCTAAGAGACAGCATAGTTACCACTTCCTTAGCATGGCGCCACTATGCGAATCAAATAAAAAATGCGGGAAAGTTAGGTCATACTAGCTGAAGAAGAAACGTTAGTAGTTGATGGTATAATGGATAGCATACCTTGCCGGTTCCTGGAAGATGTGGGTTCCAATCCCATTCATAGCAAAACCAGTTTTTCTCAGCTTATTATTTTGTTCATGTCTACAGGATATTTGTGACACTTTACCACCCAAAGTAACATCATTTATCGGTTTGGGTGTTTGTCATATAACCGATGAACAAACAGACATATCTCGAGGAAAAACAATAAGAAAAATATATGTGGAAAACTCCTTTTCAGTTGAATAAGTTTTAAGGAAATATTCCTATTGGCATTTCTGACTCATCCGTTAGTTTACTTTTCTCTGTTAGAGTGTGAAAAATCAGGAAAGTAATAAATTTCGCATTTCTTCTATATAACCAGTTCATAATTCTTCAATTTTAAATATTATATATTTGTTACTCAACTCTGCCGCCGCCCCCCCCCCGAAAAAAAAACTGCCAAGAAATATTAAGATATAGAGAGCACAACTTTTTTCATGAATGTTAAAATTTTAAACAACCCAACCTAAGCTATTTAAAAATAATTATTAGTTCAGTGTTTCAGATACCGCATAGGGTAAGGACGTAGTCGGGGGGGAGTCAGAACCCATCCCCCCAAAAAATCCTCTCATCTTATACGAAAACCTCAAGCTTCTCAGTATAAATTAATACTCCCTCAAGCAGCTGCTTGCCACATAGGTATGACAGGAGCGTATCAGTTTAGTACTCCATAGTAGAGGGTCTGTTAGGATGACAGGGTCTAGAAAGACAAACATCCATGCCTTACCCAGGGCTCGAAACCGGGTCCTTTGATCAATAGCCAAGAACGCTATCCACTCGGCCACCGGGAAGGCCCATTTTGTTTACCTGCTTTAAAATCCAAAATAGTTATTTTGTATAATTTTATTTTTTCCCCACAATATATATGCAACACTCAAAACAGATTCCTTTCGGGATTTCTTGTCGGGTGGAATATATTTCAGTAATTGGTAAACCCTACTCAGGTTTTATTCTGAGACCTCCTCCCCCCGCAAAAACTAAATTCTCGACCCCCCCCCCCCCCCCCCCGAAACAAAATTTTGAGTACATGCTTGGCATGAGATATATGCTTTTTTTTTTGCACAATGAAACACGGCCGAATCAGATTACAAGAGACCATCGTGGTACAGACTGAGACAACCTAGGCACTTTTAGATACACTAGACCTGATCAGACATTAAACAAAAGGAGAAAAGCACTTTACGGCACTTTACGCTGATGACATTGCTCTACTGTTTTCAAAAGGAAGCATAAAAAATTGAGTGTTTCAATTTGTTTAAAGTTTAGGTGGAAGCGACTTATTTTTTTAATTCTATAACATGAAAAAAATTAATATCATATTTCTTAAAATTTATAGCAGCCACTTATGCTTAAAAATATACCTTAATTAAAAAATCTATATTCTAAATCAAATTTTTTCTATTATTCGCACATTACGTGCGTACTGTGACGTAGGAACTTTTTTCCTCCCTTTTCCTCCTCCTCCCTTGTTAATGAATTGAACCCATCAAGTTATTATATAATTGGTTTGTAGACATTACATTGAGGAAAAAATATTTTCGCTTTAAATGAAAAGTAATGGAAATACTTTTCGCCAACCGCAATTTATGAATCATAATTTATCAAAACGTCAAATGATTGAAAATATTTCTTTGAAATGTTTCAGAAAGGAACTGAAACATTTACATTTAATTAACATTAAAGTTTAAGATTTGTTTAAAACCCTATTCATTATCGAGAACATAGGACTTGAAAGGCGGTCCTCTATGCTTTCTCACATCTTTGAATTTGCATTTCTTTGGAAAAATTTTATAATTTTTTATTTTGTTAATAAAGTCTTCTTTTCTAATAATTACTTATGAAATATAGGATTGCATTCTTTAACCCAATGAGCTATTTTTACACAGGGTCACAATGGCGATAATGGTCCTTTTTGACACCAGATCTCAATGACCCCAATGGGCATTTTTGACACCAGATCACAAAATGACCCCAGTGGTCCTTTTTGACACCAAGTCACAATGACACTAATGGTCATTTTGACACCAGGCCACAATACTCCCAAGGGCTCAGGTAAGATTAGGGATAGGGGACATACTGGACAACTGTTGGAACACAGATGGTAGCCTCCGTAAAGGCCATCTGGCATGTTCTTTAACGTTAGCAAGGTATGCCTCTGCCACACACGGGGCTACGGTTTTACATCTCATCCAAAGGATTGTGGCCTTTCCAAGTCTATCGGTGTCCACTACTGACAATGGGCTGGGCGGGGAATTTTGCGGAGTTAAATCTCAGCGCTTGTCTGGCTGTGACTCGAACCTGAGAACCAGATATTACGAGCCTGGTGCATAAGCGACTGAACCACTCCGACATTACAAACTTTTGAAAAATAACGTTTCTAAATTCTCTGAATTTTTAGCAATGTGACTAATGTTGAAAGAATTATAAAATAGGCGCAAACTGTAGCATAACGAAGGAAACGACCATTCAGAAGAAAATGTTATAATGAATATAGCTTTTGTAAAACCTTTATGAACAACGAAACTGAAGGTAATCAATAATTTTCTCAGTTATATGACAATGGAATCTTATATGGCTGATCATTTCATCTGTAATCTTGTCCATACCTGGTGACTTGAGTAGTCTAATTTTGAGGCAGTTCCGATTGTATTGGGGGATTCCTATCTAAGTGACATAATTATATTCCTTGGCAAACGATGAGAGTAATATTAAATAAATAGTTCAAATCATCATTGAAATGTTGAAATCATCTTTCAGTGACCGAATCCTTACTTTGAATTACCATCTTTATCTCTGATTTAATGAAGCCTATTCCGTTTATTCCGACACAAAATATTTGTCATTTGATGTAAATCTGTATTGCTGTACTATCTAGCAGGGTTTCTGGTTTTTTAGCCAGGAGTAGTTGGGTGGGTTCAGCAAGGAGAGACCCATGACAGAGTCAGTGGAGGTGAGCCGGATGGTATATGGCTGTGCATTATCCAGTTGGGAAATAGTGTTAGGCATGGCAGTGCCTCTGTGATGGTACGTGGATATGGAAGCAGCACAGATCATAGCACAGTTTCAATATACTGGGTGCCCCGAAACTGGCATCAAAAACAACCAAAGGTGACCGCTGTTGTAACTAATGTCAAAGGATCCAGGTTGCAGTTCAGGATTAAGCACGTTCGTACGAGCATCGAAGCAAAAGATCCAGATTCCAGCAAAGATCAAAGGACCTAGATTTCAGCACCGGTTCAAAAGACTCAGATTGCAGCACCGGTTCAAAGAACCCAGTTTCGAGCTCTGAATAAAAAAGCCAGTTTCCAACACGTAATCAAATGACCTAGGTTCCAGTCCAAGATTAAACACCTTGGTATGAGCATCGGGACAAAGAACCCAGATTCCAGCACCAGTTCAAAGGATCCAGATTCCAGAACCGAATCAAAGGACACAGAGTACACCACCTGTTCAAAGCATCTAGATTCCAGCACCAGATCACAGGACCAGAGTCCAGCACTGGCTCAATTAACTTATTTATAGACGACTATTCCAGAAATAGCCGAAGCGTTTTTCAACTTTCGGTTACTTAATTCTGGGGCCTTGGTAATTGAATGCAGACACCCATATGCATCGATATGCTCCAGGGAACAAAACTTCAACATACATTGAGTTACATGTTCGCAAGATGAGTAAATGTATTAATTTACATATTAATTTTAAAAATTCTACAAAAGTACTAAACAAAGTACAACGGCTCTTCCAGGTATCGTAAAATGCGCTCCTGGGCGGGATAAAATGCTCATTGAATAACTTTTGGGTCAGCTAGCACTGTACGTAAATAGTCATAGATGTTAGACCTTTTGAAAAACTAATTAAATCACATTAAATATTTCAAGAGCAAAAGAAAGAATATCTACAGCTGGTTAAAATGATTGTGCTGCGCATGCGCAGATATCCCTTACAGCTGTTTTTGTGCCTGCACAGCAATTTGCCACTTTCGGCTTCGGCAAAATTCCGCAGTGAGGTGCCACATACGCTTCTGCGAAACTGCCCTTCTTCTCCTTAGACGTTCTTTGGCTGAAAACCCCGCCCTGCCCTCGGTTCATAGGAGCCAACAATGGGCTTCGAAAGGGGGTCGTCCATCAGATGGGACGTTAAGCATGGCTCCGTGTGCTGAAGAACCATATCTTGTGCACGCTAAAATAAATAAATGCCCATTAGAATACAAAAATTTTAACAGTAATGCCTTTTTGAAGGATACTGTGAAAGAAATTTTTTTATTACCGATGGGGAATTTAATTTCTAAGCAAATGTATACCAAAATCAAGTTCTATTGCCCTATAATCTGTTCTTGTTTCCCTAGATCTGTTCTGTTAGGATTGCTATAAGAATAAAATTCGTCAATGATTATAAATAATTGAAAAGGAATTTTGCAATAAATCTTAATGTTGAGGTATGATATAAATCAAATAATTAATGAATGCAATCAAAGGAACATTATTCTGAATCTCTTTTAGTTCAATATGTTATTTCCAACCGTTTCATTTATATTGCAAAGAAAGTATTAAAATAATTGTTCCATATAATTCATTATATACTTCGTTTAATTCTTCAGTAAATAGAAAGTATCCAATGGATACTTTATATACAAAATTTATACTGTCAGGAAAGATATTGGTTATATCCAGTGTACGAATATTTTTTACAATATCGATATTCTAAAACCCTGGGCTTATTAATTGAGAAATCGAAATTAAAATGAAAACGAAAGTTAATTTCGAGAAGCTTTAGTGTATATTACTATTTTAAATTCCCAAATAATATTACCGGTCACCTCGCTAAACAAGGAAGCTTATGGTTTCCATGGATACGTGTTTTGTTTCGGTATTGGGATATCATTTGTCTGTCTGAAAACAAAATTACTCTAAAATTGATGACTTCTTTTATTTCATTTAGAGTAAAATTGAGTAAGTAGATAATTAAAAATTCATTGGTACCGAGGGTAGAACCAACGGGTCCAAGAGGGCCATCCACCCACCATTTGAGAATGCTGTTAAGGTTAATTGACAAAAAAAATCATTAATTTTATGAGTTTTTCGTGCATGTTTAAAGAAAAGTTTCAAAAATCTAGTCAAGATCACTCTTTTTTATTTGAGAGATCTGTTAAACGAATGTCTTTAGTGGCACATAATCACACAGTAGCTAACGTACTCAATGAAATCATCAACTCGGTATCTCTTGATAAAATATTACATTCAATGAACAACACTTCATATTACCTATATATATATTTAATAAGTGTGCAGCCTTAATCCATTGCCCCACCGAGAATATCCAGTCACACAGTCCCAGAGTGTTTACCCGACTTTATTAAAAATTCCTTTAAATATGATGGCTTGCACAGCGCAGCAATCTACTTTACTTCCAACCCTTTCGATGGTGAGGAGAGAAGTTCCTTTCTTTTCCGACGGACTCCACTTCTCCCTTCCTTCCCGCTGTACGCGCAGAGCAGATTCCGCGTCACGGCATTCCACGATGGTCAGTTGGGTCACACATGACTCTCGCCTAATACAGCGTACAGCCGAGAGGCAATGTGAAAGTCGAGGATTCGGATATTACATTTTGATTTTGGAAGAAGAAGAGGCATTGTGCTTAGCTTAGACTCCGGAATTGTTAATTTAAAATTCGAAATTTCAGAACTGAATGTTACTGTTTAAATAAGAAAACTCCAGGGGCTGGGGATTCTCAGTCGATAGCACACCAGGCTCGTAATCTGCAGTTCCCAGGTTCGAGTCCTAGCTGGTTGAACGTTGGGATTGGTTGGATCCTCAATCTAATTTTTATTTCATAAACACTCTAAAGTTGGGTTGTTTTACATTCGAGCTGCACCTTTCTGCACACAGTGGGCTAAATGGCCAGATCACAAGGATCCTGAAGGCTCGCAGAAGGTTTTTGGAGGGAACCCATTGGAACGGCTGTTGGGAGACAGATGTAACCTCCCGTCTTGGCCATCCAGCACATTCTTTAACGTGCAAAAGGTACGGATATCCCGCACAAGGGCTCACGGCTTAACGTCCCATCCGACGGATAGCGACCCTTCCAAGCCAATTGGTTTTTCGCTATTGACCGTGGGCAGGGCGGGGATTTTGCGGAGATAAATCTCAAGGCTGACCCAGCTGGGACTTGAAGTTGAGAACAACAGATTTAGAACCTGGCATGCTTCCTACTCAGCCACCCCTATATATGTCGGAAATCGGGGAAGTTGCTATGTAAGTAAAGATCCCATTAGCTCCGGACAAGATAAAACTTTCGTTAGTGACACTGTCGGAGGAAGAATAGAATTTAGAAAAAATAATGGGGCAGAGGACAAAAAAAGGGAGGAAGTTAAAGAAACTGGATTTCCATTACATTGTAAAATTTTCCTTGCATTTTAACGGTTTGTAAAAAAATTATGAAAAATGCTTTAAATATACCAAAGTGTAATAATTTGAGTTTTCCATTACCCTTACATTAGGATTCTCAAAAGGAGGGCATCATGGACCTTTTCCCCCTTTAATCTGGCCCTGCTATATAGTAATTGCTATTCTTTTATCGATCATAATATGTTATGCAGGAAAAGAATAAAATGTGGCACCAGGCCCCATGTGCTGGAGAGCCATATCTTGTGCACGCTAAAATAAATAAGTGCCCATTAGAATACAAAAAATTTTAATAATAATGCTTTTTTGGAGAAAAAATTTCTTTATTGCAACCTAATACATGTGTATTAGGTTGTAAAAAAGCAAATTTTCATTATCAATGGGGAATGCAATTTCTAAGAAAATGTTTACCAAAATCAATTTCTATTGCCGTATGATCTATTCAAAGATTGTCTATTCAAAGAGAGCCAGCATCCATTGGCATAATGTAAACCTTTCGATTGCAGCGCCCTCTAAACATGGCAAATTCGTGTATTGGAGTGACGTCACCTAGCCAGGGAGAGGAGCGAGTTCCCTGAGTTATTTTTTCACTCCAAACAAGTTTCTAATTGCTTTCACTAATGTGACTAATTTTTACATACACTTTGACTCCGAAAAGTATTCGTTTCCAAAATGTCTCCATTCTAATTTTCTTTGCTTAGAGAGAAAATCACAACGAGCAATCACAATTATATTTTTTCGTAAATATCCCGTTTTCTAAAAAAATTTAGTGCTAACAATTTTGCTTCTTTTCCCATTTGTTTCAAAAACAGGAGATCTCGCATATGGACCAAATATCTACATATCACGTGTTGACACCAGCATATTTCTGGTCGATATTATGAATCAAATTTTGTTGCCGATATGCACCAGAAGACATTGTGTGGTATTTTGCTGAGAATAAACGATGTAATGGAAAAGATTGTCAAAATTAACAATTTAATTCGTGACAGAAATCGTTCTCTTACACAGAAGAAAATTTGAAGTGTTTTTGGACGAACTGCATGCTGAGTATGGCGATCTGCTTTTACATAATAATATTCGCTGGTTAAATGCCGGAAAATGCCTCAAGAGATTTTTTACACTTCGAAAAAAAATTCATCTTGTTTTCACAGAACAATATTTACATACACTTTGACTCCGAAAAGTATTCGTTTCCAAATGTCTCCATTCTAATTTTCTTTGCTTAGAGAGAAAATCAAACCAGCAATCACAATTATATTTTTTATAATTGTAATTATTGTATATAATTGTGATTGTGTATAATTAAATATCCCGTTTTCTAAAAAAAATTAGTGCTAACAATTTTGCTTCTTTTCCCATTTATTTCAAAACCTTATGAACTTTATATGACATGTAATAGCAAATTCAACGTAAAAGTATATGTCGTTTTGTTGTTGAATAAACTGTTAATATTATTTTTAAAAAATTACTGGAAGACAGAATGTCCTGAACACACCTTTGTTTTCGATTGTTTATCTTTTCTATGGATTTCAAGCCAAGAATTAATTAAACATGTATTAACTTTAATATTCATTCTAAAGTTTCTTTTAATCTGATTTCAAAATTTTATTTTCTGTTATGAATTACCTGAAAGCACTCAACTAGAAATTGTATGAGAATATGGCATACTGATAAATTGAATGAAACTAAATTTTTGTTAATTATTTAATTATAGTTTTATTTTAATCATTATTTCAGCATTTGTTACTCTTCTTAACGAGAATATTTGATGTTTTCAAATCGATATGCCACAAGCAAGTTCTTTACCTTAATGACCATTTCACTCTTTTTTGGTATATTTTTTACCTATTTTCTTATTGTTTATCCTCGTGATATGTCTGTTTGTTTATCGGTTATATGACAAACACACAAACTGACAAATGATGTCACTTTGCGTGGTAAAGTCTCACAGAAGATGTCCTGTAGACATGAAAAATGAAACAATAAGCTGAAAAAAACTGGTTGTGTCATGAACGGGATTCGAACCCATATCTTCCAGTAACCGGCCAGTTATGCTAACCATTACATCACCAACTGCTAACGACTTTCCTTCAGCTAGTGTGACATAACATTCCCGCAATTTTATTTGATTCGCACAGTGGCGCCATCAAACCATAGATCTGTATATGGCACAGTGGCGCCATCTATCAGGAAGTTGATAATTATGTTGTCTCTTAGAGCTGAAATTCAATATTTGTCACTCCTGACAATATTTTTCAGGTAATCATTTCATGTGTCACTTTCCGTGCTTCTCAGCACAATTGTTCCACCAAATTTATGCTTGGGTGAACGTTAAATGAATGCTTGGGTGTCAGAAGCGTTATGGAATGTAAAGATTTGACCACCGTAATTTTCTACCCATAATAAAGGAGAAATATGCAAATCGTTTTTCTATCTTCCGAATATGAGCATCGAGAGTTAGGTTGTCAAATGAAAGCTTATCTTGTGGGGAGTGTCGTAATCGTATGTCTTTGGATCCGGTTTCGCCATTTTTGTCTACATCCTCCAACTGGCGCCATTTCGAAATGAATTGCCTCATTTTGCCCTTTCCCCTTTCTCGATCCTTTCTTTCTCCCTCCTGACCTGTTTCCGTGAGAAACAACGAAGAGGAGCTAGGCAGACTTCTAGAAAGTTCCATAGCACCGCTCCCGCTCTCCATTGCCATCTGCATACGAATGCTGCCCTTACGACGTGCACGGCAAGTCACGCCCACTAATACGGAGGTCAAGATACCATCGGGTGATGTCCCTTTGGGCAAGTGTCTCACCAATGCGAGAACGGTAAAGTTCACAGATAAAGGAGAAGACAGATAAGTAGCGAATTCAAATTGTAGTGCAGCGCCACCTAACGTAAAGTCCTAATTACTCATATTCTTTCTGCTCTCGTCATTTTACGACCGACATTATTCTGTCTCTTTTCATAGCTTTCAACAGAAGAAAGAAATGTGTGAAAGGTGTATTGACATGGCGTTTTGGTTCTTTACTTAATCTAGTGACTTAACAAATTACGAATTATTGAAGCGAATTGCTAACACAACAAATTATGAGTGAAGGACTATAAGAAAATAAGTTAAAAAGAGAAATGAAATTTGACAATTAACTACCACTAGTTTTATAAAGCTATTTAATTAAATTAACTTAGTTCCTTCAATCCAACGCGTCATCCATCTCTTCGAAATCGTATATCACGGATGTATTTCAACAATATGTCCTTCCTTTATAAAAAAACAAATTTTGTTGAGATTAGTTGTCCACGAATATACAAAAGATTTAGTTCTTGCAAAACAAAATATTGGGGATCAGCGGTCGATGCCCCTTGGTTTGTTACTAACAGACAATTTCATAAAGTCTTGGATATCGACCACATCTATACTCATATTAAATGCATGTCAAAAACGTTTTTTGAATTTGTTAAAAATAATCCCAATGAGATTATTTCTTCTTTGCCTCCTTATGAACATAATGTTTTTAATAAGTACAAGAGCCCTAAAATGATGGCTTTCTCTGAAGAAGGCTACTCGTTTTAGGTCTCTTGTTCATGATATATGCTATTTTTAGCTTGTGTTTTATGTCAGCCTCTAGGGGCCCACCCATTGGTGGTTTACTTGTTATATGTTTTTACTTATGCCAACTGGGCGTATTCTCAAATGGAGATGGAAATGGGTAACGTTTTACGTGGAACTGAGATTAGTTGCCTAATCTCAGAATCTGAGCATACGCATAAGGCCTCAAATGCTTTGTTCCTCGTATACTTGTAATATATGTTGCCATCTGCTTCAGGATGATGTTTGTAAATAGAGAAGATATTGTCTACAAGTAAAACGGATGGGAAGGGTTTTATACGGGAATAGTATACTGCAAGTATAAAAGTTCATATCATTAATCGAGGATATCTTAATAGCTGCCAGTAGTTCAAAGGTGAGAAAGGGTCTGGTACAGTGGCTCACAAAAATATCCGAACACTATGGTTGATTTCAGAATTCAGAAAAAATACCTGGCAACCATTTTTTTTTTTAGAAATTAGTGATCTGGCAACCTTCGTGTACAGTAAAAGAAAGTTGCCAGATCACTAATTTCTAAAAAAAATGGTTGCCAGGTATTTTTTCTGAATTCTGTAATCTACAATAGTGTTTGGATATTTTTTGAGCGACTGTACTATTCGCCTAATGCCAACTTATACAATGCCGATTTGTTTGACAGGACTGACTGGTCCAGTCCAATTCGTCATACAGGGACGATTCGGCCAATGGACAATTGGTGTAAAGAGATGATTGGTCTAATGAGACAGCTCGTCCAAAGCAGAATTGTCCAATGAGACAGCTCATCGAAAGCAGAATTGTCCAATGAGAGAATTCCACAAAAGTCGATTCAACCAATAAGACATTTCATCCAAAGCTTTTTCATCCCAAGTGAAATAGCCAATGACGATAATATGTTATGAGGACCTAATCTGAGGTAGGCTGCATTACCCCCTAGAATTCTAGGAAGGGAAAAGTAGACGAAGAAACTGACAAATTTACTTACAGTAGACTCCCTCTTATCCGGTCCTTACGGGACCGGACCATGGCCGGATGAACGAAAGGACGGCTAACCCGAAAATTGGGTCAGAAAATAAATAAAAATTGCAAATGATAAAAATACTAACTTCACTGTATTTTAATTAATAATTTGTTGTACAATATTAGCAATTATTTGAAAACGTCCGTGATTTTTCTTTTGTTTCTTTGAACTTAAATCTTTTTTACTGCAAAGCTTTGCCATTGTTTAATAAACATCACATCAATCGCAGATGAGGTCTTTTGTTGTTGAATGTATCTTACTGCAACTTCAAAAGTTTCTTTTCTTTCAATATGGCTAACTTTCCCTTATTTCTCTTCTAAAAGAAGTTCTCTAAAAATGAAAAGAAGAAATAAATAAATGAAATAAATAAATAAATAACTAAATAAAAGACAGTTCTCTAAAAATGAAAAGAAGAAATAAATAAATGAAATAAATAAATAAATAACTAAATAAAAGACAGTTCTCTAAAAATGAAAAGGAGAAATAAATAAATGAAATAAATAAATAAATAACTAAATAAAAGACAGTTCTCTATTCAGGAAACACGGTTCACTCTCTTCATGAGACACGGTTCTTTCACTTCATGAAGGACAGCTTTCTCTCTCTCTTTTGATGAAATAGAGTTCTCTCTTCAGAGCACAAGGCTCTCTCTCTCTTCATGAAACACGATTTGACGTTTAAAGCAATATTCAAAATTACCTGTACCTTGGCTTTACTGAAACCTCCTGCATGAAATAAATTATTATTATTATTATGAAAGATAGTTGTTTTTCATGACTCGACACGACTTCTCTTCATGAAACACGACACTTCTTCTTTTCACAACTATCTCTTCATGAAATACGGCTCTCTCTTCATGAATGACAACTCTCTCTACACGACACACGGCTCTCTGCACGAAAGACAGCTATCTCTTCACAAAGCACGGTTCTGTTCTTCATGAAAGACAGCTATCTCTTCACAAAGCACGGTTCTGTTCTTCATGAAAGACAGGTCTCTCTTCATGAAACACGCTCTCTCTGTTTGAGTCAAGACAACTCTGTTTTGATGAAAGGTAGTTCTCTCCTCAGGAAATACGGCTCTTTCTACCCGAAACACTTCTCTCTCTCTCCTCATGAAAGACAACTCTCTCTTGATGAAAGACAGTTCTCCCTTGAAGACATACTCTTGTCATGTAAGACAGCTATCTCTTCACAAAGCACGGTTCTGTTCTTCATGAAAGACAGCTATCTCTTCACAAAGCACGGTTCTGTTCTTCATGAAAGACAGGTCTCTCTTCATGAAACACGCTCTCTCTGTTTGAATCAAGACAACTCTCTTTTGATGAAAGGTAGTTCTCTCCTCAGGAAATACGGCTCTTTCTACCCGAAACACTTCTCTCTCTCTCCTCATGAAAGACAACTCTCTCTTGATGAAAGACAGTTCTCCCTTGAAGACATACTCTTGTCATGTAAGACAGCTATCTCTTCACAAAGCACGGTTCTGTTCTTCATGAAAGACAGGTCTCTCTTCACAAATCACGGTTCTGTTCTTCAGGAAAGACAGGTCTCTCTTCATGAAACACGCTCTCTCAGTTTGAGTCAAGACAACTCTCTTTTAATGAAAGGCAGTTCTTTCCTCAGGAAATACGGCTCTTTCTACCCGAAACACCGCTCTCTCTCCTCATGAAAGACAACTCTCTCTTGATGAAAGACAGTTCTCCCTTGAAGACATACGACACTCTTGTCCTGTAAGACAGCTATCTCTTCACGAAGCACGGTTCTCTTTCTTCACGAAATGCAACTCTGTCTTCATGAAACACAGCTCTATCTTCATGAAACACGACTCTCTCTCTCTTCGTGAAACACAACTCTCTCATGATCAATGATAGTTCTCTCTTCAGGAAATACTGCTCTCTCTTCATGAAAGACAGCTCTCTCTTCATGAAAGACAGCTCTCTCTTCATGCAAGTCAGCTCTCTCTTCGTGAAACACGGCTTTCTCTCTCTTTTCATAAAAAAAACAACTCTCTCGTGATGAGTCTTGATAAGTGAAAAGTGCTTATCAGCAATCTAGTGGGTCGCCTTCTCCCAAAATTCTCGGGATCCTTGTGACTTAGCCATTTTGCCCATTGTTTGAAAACGTGCTTATCACTATTTTTATATACAATATATTTTTCATACAATGGGCTCAAAGGTCAGGTCACAAGGATCCCTGATCCCCGAGAACGCTGGGGGAAGGATCTCACTGGATTGCTGATAGGCACATTTTCACACAATCGGCTAAATGGTCAAGTTACAAGGATACCGAGAACGTTGGGAGAAGTAGACCCACCGAACTGCTGATAAGTACTTTTTCATAGTAACGTCCTGGGATCATTGTGACCTGACCATTGAGTCCATTGTATGAAAAAGTGCTTATCAGCAGGCCAGTGGTCTTCTCCCAACGTTCTAAGGATCCTTGTGATTTCGTCATTTAGCCCATTGTACGAAAAAGTGCTTATCAGCAGTCCAGTGTGTCTCCATCTCCCAACGTCCTCGGGACCTTGTGATTTGGCCATTTAGTTCATTGTGTGAAAAAGCGCTTATCAGCAGTCCAGTGGATCTCTTTCCACCAACGTTCTCGGGTTCCTTGTGACGTGACCATTGAGCCCATTGTATGAAAAAGTGTTTATCAGCAGTCCAGTGAGTCTCCTTTCTCCAACGTTCTCGTGATCCCTGTTACCTGGCCATTTAGCGTATTGTGTGAAAAAGTGCTTATCAGCATTCTAGTGGGTCTCCTTCTCCGAACTTTGTCGGGATCATTGTGACCTGACCACTTAGCCCATTGTAAGAAATAGTGTTTATCCGTATTCCAGTGTGTCACCTTTCTCCAACATTCTCGTGATCCTTGTTACCTGGCCGTTTACCCCATTGTCTGAAAAAGTGTTTATAAGCAGTCCAGTGGGTCTCCTTCCCCCAACGTTCTCGGGTTCCTTGTGACCTAGTCATTTATCCCATTGTGTGAAAAAGTGCTTATCATCAGTTCAGTGTGTCTCCTTCCCTCAGAATTCTCCGGATCCTTGTGACCTGGCCATTTAGCCCATTGTATAAAAGAGAGTGCCTATCAGCAGACCAGTGTGTCTTCTCTCCCCAACGGAACAATCTGGGTTGGGATGTTTTACCTCTGAGCGGCACTTTTTTGCACACCATGGGCTAAATGACCAGGTCACATGGACCCCGAAGGCTCAGAGAAGGTTGGGGGGACCCACTGGAACAGCTGTTGGGAGACAGATGGTAGCCTCCCGTCAAGGCCATTAAGTGTGTTCTTTAACGTGCACAGGGTATGGCTCTCCCGCACACGGGGCCACGGCTTTACGTCCCATCAGATGGACGGCGGCCTTTCCAATCCAATCGATGTCCCCCAGTGACCATGGGCAGGTCGGAGAATTTTGTGGAGATAAATTTCAACGCTGACCCAGCTGGGACTCGAATAAATAATAATATCGAATAAAACATAAATCGAATAAAAATACTACAGATTCTGAGCCTCGCGCGCTACCGATTGAGCCACCCGGCCCCAAGAGAGGTAACAAAAATAGAAATGGATCGGTAATATTCGACTTCGCTAATTAACAATCGGAAATCTTGAATGTTAAAATTAAAACTCCCCACCCGGCTATCGATTTTTACAAAACTCCATTCTCCAGAAACTGATCATTGTAATGATATTCATGGCAATCAGTTGACATGAATATCGTTTTCTTTCGTGCAATTTTTTTCCTTACTCATCTTAATTTCTTGATGAATTTAAATATCAACACCGATGGACTTGGAAAAGTCGCCGTCCATCGGATGGTACGTTAAGCCGTGGTTCTGTGTGCGGGAGAGCACGTTAAAATGATAGTGGGCTGCCATCTGTTTCCTAACAACTGTGGGTCCCCTACCCTAATTTTCTGTCTTCGGGGTCTTTGCGAGCTGTCCATATTTAGCCCATGGTGTACAGAAAAGAGCCACTCAGAGATAAAACAACACAACGTTTAAGGTATATTTTTTTTTAGCCGTCCCTTAGCCGAGTGGTTAGCACTCTATGCTACTGATCAAAGGAACCTAGGTTCGAGCTCCGGGTAAGGTATTGTCATTTGTGTTTCTTCCGAGGTCCTGCCATCCTCACAGATTCTCTGATTCCGATTTCTCAATCCGTTGACCGATTCTCGATGGTTAGTACCATCAATGAAAGCTTGCCGCACGTTTAGTGTCGTAGGTTATAAAACATCCCATCCCGTGCTTTATTCTCTCCTAAAAAGGGAAATGTGGAAATTGTTCTTGCATGCCGCCTCGGTGGTTCAGTGTCATCGCATTGGCTCGCTGTGACACTGAGACTGCCGAGGTCTAGGTTCGAGTCCCGAGTGTGGATGGCATGGTCATTTGTTCTCTCATATATGTTGCGATTGCCCTCAGTAACAAAAAGTGTTGACTTCTCGACATGTCAAAAAATTCTTGTTCTCACATTGGGACATAATGCGGAAAACTAGCTGTTAAGCTGTATAATGTGGTATACTAGCTGTTAAGTCCCAACATCCAAATTAAAATATATATATATATTCTTCCATTTTATCTTCCGAAGGCAAGGGGCCACGTTACGAGTTATGGAATGAAATGGAGGCTTATGATATGGGGACCCTTGTGGGGTAGCTCGAGATGCAGCCAACCCCATTCTTCAACTTAAAAAGGGGATTGATATTCCATGCGAGTGATCTCAATGATTGTATCTTAAATGTCATCAATCATACCCCTCTTTTTTATATCTTTATTTTAAACTTCCCTCCCCCTAAAAGAGGGAAGAGGAATTATCCCTTAAAATGAAAGATTTGCGTTTTGTCACCCCCTTGTGATTAAAGGGGCCAAGTCGTTGCTGTCAGTGAAAACCCTTTGACATATTAGCACCGAAATTTCAAATTTCTACCATCCGTAGATCGTTTGGAATATTCTTTAATGTTTTATATTTCCATATTTATCGCGCTCTAAATCTGAAAATTAAAACTACATACAGATGTGAAAAATGTGAATAACGATATTTCATTATTTCCGATTCAACTTGAAACAAATTTTTGTATTAAGTCTTAAAAAAAGGGTCGCCTTCTCCCCTCTAAGAGTAAGGGGTTGATCATTGATGGCAGTGCAAACTCCATGACCCTTACTTTTAACCACAAAAATTTAAATTTCTGAAAAAATATGTCGTTTGCAGTATTGGTTAAAGCATTTTAAATGCTTAAATTTTCAACACAATTAAAACTTTTGGGGGACTCATAATATGCTTTGCAAGAAAAAACAACATTCGAGAATCTCTTATATCTTCTCTTATATGTTTAATAAAATGTAAAAATAGCACATGCAAATGATAATATCACTTACTGAATTCACATTAACTGAAAGAAAATAGGGATCCTGCATTTTCCTTTCGATTTGTAACAGAAACAAGTTTTGAAGTCCTACCTTCCTTTAAACTGAATATGAACTAAATGAGTGATTGATCATTGATATTTGATTTTTTGATTTTGTTTTCGGTTTAGAGCGCTTAGAGTAAAATAGGATAAATATTTACAATCACGTATTACTTCTGGGCACATTTGAAACTTGCCTCCTAATATCCTATGCTTATAATTAAGTTGATGTAAGGCAATTTCGAGGGTATTACTTCGCTAAATGCTTATTGGAAGGCGGGAGTGACAGGGGACGGGCAAGGTGGATAGGAAACAAATATTCATGTACATTATTATATTGTAGTATAAATAAAATAAAAAAAATAAATACCCCTCAAACAGCTGCTTGCCACAGATGCCTGACAGGAGCCTGTCAGTTTATATGCCATAGTAGAAGATCTGTGAGGATGGCAGGACCTCAGCAGAAAAACGACAAGTACAATCCATGCCTTACCTGGGACTCGAACCCAGGTCCCTTAAATCAGTAGCCAAGCTCGCTAACCACTCGGCCATGGGACTAGGCATTTTAGTATACATCATGGAAATTTAGGTGTCGCATGAACCTTCTTGTATCTTAGAATAGTCTCCAAATCACTTTTCATTCACTAATGACTAGCCGCCTATGGATATAGCAAACTATCGTGTATGCAATTCCCCACTTTTTTAGAGGATAGAAAGAACATGTGCTAAATGGTAATCGGTGGTACCTTCACTCGAAAAATGGCTCATTAATCTCAGTTCTCGCGTTCAGAAATATTATAAAGGAATCGTTTTCACTTTTCGGTGGTTGTTAGGGTAGAAGAAAATATGTGGATAAAATATTTACTGTTTATGGCACTCTACGTCACATGTTTTCGTTTCACATCTATCTGTTTATGTTTAGCCTTGGCTTTGGAAGGATATGGAATATCAATCTTTTACAATTTTTGGTCGTTTTTTCGTGGAAAGAAAGCATGGGAAATAAATGTTTATAAAATAGCGACTCTCCCACTTCACAAGTCCTTCTGAGATTCTTCACTTATCCATCTGAGAGATATGTCGTTCTCTCTGTAGACGCGTTTGAAAGATATAGTGGAAAAACTGTTTTCACATTCCCTTTTTGGAGGGAATGAAAGTATTGGAGGAGTTTTTACATAACATTATGACACTCTCCACGACACAGAGTTCATTTGGTACATAACTCATTGTGATTGATCAAAGGGTTTAAATTACGTAGTGGAACAACAGTTGTAGCACCCATACAAACTGAAGTGCAAAAAATGTCGCCGGAAAAGCATATGGAAAGTAAGTAGAAGTGAATAAGAAATTTGACAATTAGTTACCACCACGTTTATAAAATATTTTAATTCAATAATATATTGTTCGTTCAATCCTTAGCGCTGGTGAGTGGCAGTTTGAAGTATATCACGGATGTATCCAACGATATGTCCAACACATGAGAAAATTACCCTTTATGTATTCTTCGGATGTCTTCATACCGAATATACCATTGTACCATCGCTATTGCTTCTTAGAGTAGTATCTAAAACATCTTTCATTCATTCTGTCACGTTAAGTTTAATTTCAATAGTTTAGCCATTAAAAATCATATTAATCGAAATTTTAAACAATATTGCCAATAATAGCCAAGAATAGTCAATTTGCCCATCAAAAAGTAGTGTCGGTAAAATAGCATTTGTCGGATTCTGGTTTTTCAGCAAAATAAATATATATGTTTGAAATAAATAAAATCTATTATAATTATTGGTTAACCTATTATAAGAACGATATTACGAGAACTTGGGAGTAAGGACAATATTAGATGTGAGGAATCTAGTTCGTTTTGGATGGAAATTTTGTTTTGCTAAAAAGATGTGGTTATCTAGGAACTGATTTTACATTACATGAATTATAATTTCCTACAGAAGAAATGTTGTTTTAATTGAAGAGTATGCCATTTTGTATTACTATGTAGGATGAAACTTCGATTAACCAATTTAAAGTTAGGAATACAAATTCAGATAACAGAAGAAAGCCGACTAACCAGACAAAGAGGAATAATTGGAACGAGAGCTTATCGTCTCTCGTGAATATAGGATGCTTGATTTCAAAGAGAACGAGGTTTTTTCAGTTTCCTATTTTGCCCCATTACCTGGTAAAATGTGTCTTGAAACTGAAGCTTAAGAAATGTGCAAATGTTAGGAAAATTACATTTAACACCGATGGTTTGAAAGATCCAGTCGTAACTAAAACATATCATAATAGCTACGTGGTCATTACGATACAATCGTAGTTTGCTTAGTGCTAAAATTTAGAATAAATTGGATCAGTTTAAACAGGTTTTTCTTAAAAACTAACAGTACTCCTTTAGACAAAAGGGAACAGAGGAAGCAAAATTATTTGAGTGATAGGGCTATGGTAGTTATTTTTGAAAGAAAGGAGTGCAGGATTAATATGAATCTACACCCTACTAGTCGTGACAGACGACAATACCACAAGCTTAATAAACGTGTAAAAAATCACTTAACAACTGATAAGAATCTTTGGCTTGATAGCTCGGCTAATAAAGCAGAGGAAGCTGTTAGACAGCACAATAGCAGGGGATTGTACCAGAATGTTAATGATTGGTTTGGGAAGAAACAGGATATATACACAGGTACACAGGTACTGAGGGATAAACATGGTAAAGTGGGTGAAAGTGAGGATTCTCTGATGACTAGGGGAGCTGAGCGTTTCATAAATGTTCTAAACAATGTGATTATTTCTACTTTCATTGTTTGCAATGAGGATAGATGCAGTAATGCATCTATCCTCATTACAAACAATCGAAGTTGAAATTATTATATATATTGCTAACTAAGGATAGGTGCATTACTGCATCTATCCTCAGTTAATAATTGTAACAGGTTATTCATTTAATGATGATTTTATGGCTTTAATGTTGGCCTTGAATAACATTCGAAGTTGTTTCGACTATCTCTAAAACAAAACTGAATAAATTACCTGGGGTCGATGAAATTACCACTGAAATTTTTGAAGCTGGGAACACTTGTGTTGTCACATCGCTGACAGAAATTTTTAATATTTTTTATGTCGATGCACATTATCTTGCTGAAACATTCTACTACGCACCCCAAACTTTCAAACTGCCTGTGATGAACACTATAGGTATTTGGCTATCATAGCGCATTGCTCCCCAGATGCCTGCTCTTGAATTAGAATTCCATCTGTCAGATGGGACATTGATCCGCCATCCATCAGATGGGACATTGATTCCACCATCCGTCAGATGGGACACTGATTCGCCATCCGTCAGATGGTACATTGATTCCGCCATCCGTCAGATGGAATATTTAATACTGGGCTCGTGTGCGCTAGAGCCACACTCTGTGCACATTAAGGAACACGCTGGACGGTCCTGATGGGAGTCTACCATCAGTCTGCTAACAGCTGTCCAGTGAATCTCCACTCCCAACTACCCCCCAACCAATGGCTCAGTCGGTAGCATGCCAGGCTCGTAATCTACAGTTCCCAGGTTCGAGTCTCAGCTGGGCCAACATTGAGAGTTATTTATGCCAAAATCCTCACCCTGCCCTTTGTCAATACGGTACACTGATGAAAGGCCTCCGTCCGTCGGATGGGATCTAAATCCATGTTCCCCTGTGTGGATAGCCATATTCTGGGCATATTAAAAAACATGCTAGATGGTCATGACGGGAGGCTACCATCTGTCTCCCAATAGCTGTGCAGTGGGTTACCTCACGCAACCATCTCTGAGCCCTCGGGGTCCTTGTGACCTGGCCATTTAGCCCATTGCGTGCAAAAAGGATCTCTCAGAGGTAAAACAATCGAACCCTTCTCACGAGGAAGCCGGTCTCAGTTGTAACGTTATGTCGAAGAAAAAGAGGAAATTTTGAACTTTCACAAATAGGAAACATGTATGAGGTCCCACTGACGTTCGATGTACCTTCAAACGAAACAGTAGATTCGAAAGGTGCAAGAAGTGTTATTGTTAAAATTTGTGGACATGAGAAAGCGCACTACACAATCGTGTTGTCTTGTTGTGCCAATGGTACAAAATTACCGCCTCTTTTGATTTTCAAAAGGAAAACCTTGCCCAAGGAAAAACTGCCCAAAGGTGTGTTTGTGCACGTTCATCCTAAGGGCTGGATGGATGAAGGGGGGATGAAGTTTTGGATAGACAATGTGTGGTCTAGGCGTCCTGGTGGACTGTTAAAGAAACCTGCCTTGCTAGTATGGGATCAGTTTCGGAGTCATAGAACAGAAGCTGTAAAAAATAAAATCAACCAACTGAAAACTCAGTTAGCTGTAATTCCAGGTGGACTAACGAGCCAGCTTCAACCTTTAGATGTCTGTATTAATAAACCATTTAAAGGATTCATGAAGGAGAAATGGAACAGTTGGATGCAGTCTACAGATTTTGAAGTGACACCATCAGGAAGAAGGAAGAGACCTAGCATTTTGCAGATTTGTGAATGGGTCAAAACTTCATGGAATGCTGTGAAACATGAGACAGTTGTAAAGTCATTTAAGAAATGTGGTATTAGTAACTTACTTGATGGCGCAGGGGATGATTTGTTCTACGAAGACTCAGTTTCTGATAAAGAGGCTTCAAGTGGTTTTTCGTTTAGTTCTGGAGATGAATTTCTGGGTTTTGAGGATGAACATTAAAAGGTACCTAACTACAATGTTCCCTAGTTACATTTTTTTATACATAAATTACTCTAAAATGAGTACAGTAAATCTTTATGGAAATTCATGAAACAGTGTGGAAAATTTTTTTCCCTTAAAAATGTGTCTAAAAAAGGGGGTGCGTCTTATACGCCGGTCCGTCCTATACGCCGGCAAATATGGTATATCATAATTTCTAAAGTATTTCAGAAATTATAAATTGCGGAACAACAGTAAATTATAAAAACATATGACAAAAAATTGTTGAATAGTGATGCATAATGAAATATAAAAAATAACAAAAACATGAATTAATGAAAATAAATAAATATTAATAAATACCCCTTAAGCAGTTGCTTGCCACAGAGGTCTGACAGGTGTCTGTCAGTTTAATATGTCATAGTACATAAAAGGTCTGTGAGGATGGCAAGACCTCAGTAGGAAAACAACAGAAATATCCATGCCATAATTTTGCTCGAACCCAGGTCCATTTGATCACTAGCCAAGTGCGTTAACCACTCAGTAATAAATGAAATTCTAAAGAATTCCTCAACCTCTGAACTATTCACACCTAATCTTTGATACTAGGTAAAAATAATATTGCAATTCACAATTTGCTTGCCAAAAATATGTAATGGGCACTAAAATCTATTCTTTTTAACCAGTACCTCACATTCATTAGCAGCATAATGATTTCAGATGATCTTGTGCAACTTTGAAAATTTCTGATGCTCTTTTTAATCCAATTTTGCCTCAGATGATCAATAAACTAAAAGTATGTAACTTTCCTAATGACTCTATTTATTATAGCTGTTATTACCAACCACTACATGTAGGGAATTCCAACAGCCATAGTCCATTCTCAAACACTCGAGTACAAAATGTTGAATTCGTTTCAAAAACTTCGAAATCGTTCTCTAAAACCCACACAATCGTACTTGGGGATAAAAAATAATAACAAAAATTACCACCACAATGTCCCAAAAATATGATAGGATATCAAAAATATGATTGCCTCTGAGAGGCAATTTTTTCACACCATGGGCTAAATGACCAGTTGCAAGAATCCCGTAGGCTCAGAGATGGTTGGTGGAGAGGACATACTGGACAGATATTGGGAGATAGATGATGACCTCACGTCAAGAACATCCAGCGTGTTCTTTAACTTGGTGTGGTTTTACATATGCGCCACAACGTTTTTAAACAATGGACTAAATGGCCAGGTGATAAGGACCCCTAGAGGTTAGAGAATGTTGGGGGAGGAGACCCACTGGGGCAGGTGTTGGGAGACAGATGGTAGCCTCCCTTCAAAGCCATTTATTGTGTTCTTTAAGTTGCAAATAGGGCCACGCTTTAACGCCCTATTCGACAGATGGCTACCTTTCCAAGTGCATTAGTGTCCAATGCTGACCGAGAGCATGGTGAGGAGTTTTACGGGGATAAATCTCGAAACTGATCCAGCTGGGACTCGAATCTTAGGAGCAGCACATTACGAGCCTGGCTCGATATAACCGACATCTTGGCAGTCAATATAGATTTTGCATATGAAGTATCCTTTGGATAAATGATGCCTTTCTTGTAGGAAAACTAAATCGGAAATTATAATAAAATATCCCAGGTTTAGATTTGTGAAAACGTAGCAATTTTTACCAAAGGGAACCAGGTTACTCTAACCAAAAAACAACTTTGAAATAGGCTCTGGACAAAGGGCAGTTTATTTTCGGGTTAAATCAGGAAGATAAACGTTATTGATAGATTAATTTATATGTGTTTTAGAAATATGTGACATTTTTGTAGAAGTTTGTATATTTTTCTTTGAAATTTGCTAGTGTGGGAATAATCATGAGCGTTCGCTTTGTCTACTAATGCGAGAACACCGAATTTTAATATCCATTAATAAGAATTCTTTACTGATGAAAACTCACAACACATGACAGACAAAACATCCATTCCGGGTGTAGAATTTCGACCCCGAGAATCGCAATGTTGCTGCAATCAAACTCGATACCACTGAACAAACACGTCGCTAATTTATGTTTATCTGGACTCTAAGATATTAATAGAATAAAAAAAAAGTATTGGTAGGATATGAAAATGGCTCTCTAATAATATAAATAGTAAACAAAAAAAAGGAAATAACCACAAACTAAATTCAGAAAGCTTAATCAAAATGTTGCATTTTGCATGCTGTTATATACAGTGCTATTAGAACTGAACACATCAAAGAATTTATCTAATATATAAAGAAAAAAGTTGTTTTGTCTGCTTGCCTATGCACTCGGCGTCCAGAAGAGCTGGATGCTTCAAACTTTGCATGAACGTTTATTTCACCCAGTGGAAGAACGTAGGCTATGTGGGAACCCCTGGTGGCAACCAAATTTAGGGTGGGGATGGGGAGATTGAATTTCTCAAAATCGCCTTAGACTAAACATTAACGGTTGAAGGTTATTCAAAATAACTGTTGCCACCAATAAATTTGAAAGAAGGAATGCATAAAACTAATATCTTTTTGATTATGCGTGATAAAGTCATTGTTCAGTTTGTTGGGTCAAGAGCACTATCATCCGTGAATATTGAAATCATTCGAATTGAGCACGAGCGGAACACGAGATTCTTTTTCGAAATAAAAACTTCAACAACAAAAAATTCGTATCGGAAATTAAATTCATTAATTTATTTTGAAAAAAAATATGTAAATTAAAAAAAAAACCTATACCTCATACATTAATTAATAAACGTTTTAATATGCTAAGTTATAAATAATGTCTTCCAATAATAATAATATAGTTTTCGCAGTACCTAAACCCTTTGTGGGGAACTCAAACCATATTTTTATTTTTCTATAAAGTTAAATATTCTTGTCACACTACATTCGAGGAACTCTGGGTGGGTTCAAAATGATTTGAAAAGTTTTGTTATCTGAGCGAGGCATTTTCGTGTTTTGGTTTAGAAACTTCTGATTTGGAGAGGGGTACATACGGTACCTCGAAATATGTCCATTTCTTTCCTTCCCTAAAAGAGAAGGAGAAAATTAAACCTGAGAATATTTACTCCTTTTTTACCTATCTTTGAATTGTTGTTTCACTCGTCATTGGCCAGTTTATTGATTTGTTTCTCAGTTTGCTTTCATGTTTATCAAAACTGTAGTTTTACCATATCTCCCTCTGTTGGACTTGGAATGTGCACATCCACCAGGTTCGAGTCCCAGATTGGTCAGGGTTGATATGTATCTCCGAAAAACTACCCGCCTGGCCTAGGGTCAGTAAAGACACCAGTGTACTTGGAAAGACCACGGTCAGTCGAATGGGACGTTAAATCGTGTTTCCGTGTGTGGGTCAGCCATACTCTGTGCACGGTAAAGAACACGATGGATGTCCTTGATGGGAGGGTACAATCATTTGATGGGACCTTACATCTGTCTTCCAACAGCATTTCTAGTGTGTCCCCCTCCCTCAAACTTCTCTGAGCCTTCGGGGTTTTGTGACCAGGCGATTTAGGCCACTGTGTGCAAAAAGCCGGTATAAGATGCAATTGATATTAGATATTGTTATAAATATTATGTTTCAGTATTGTCATGTGTATTACTTTTCAGTTTTGATACAAGCATTACGTTTCAGAATTGTCATCTGCATTATGTTTCAGAATTGTCATCTGCATTATGTTTCAGAATTGTCATCTGCATTATGTTTCAGAATTGTCATCTGCATTATGTTTCAGAATTGTTATAAGCATTAATTTCGAAAAACTCCTTTCACGTTACAGTGTCAGTTACACCGGGATACCAATCAGAAGGAGACTACATCCATTTTGAAACCTTAGCTAGCGTCTTCAGGGTTGGATTGGTTTATCTCCGAACATCACGGTTTTGTCCACAATGGGCTGAATGGAGAGTTTACAAATAACCCGAGGGCTCAGAGAAGGTTGGGCGGAGGAGATCCACCAGACAGCTGCTAGGAAGCAGATGGAAACTCCTGTCAAGGCCATCCAGAGTGTTCTTTAATGTGTAAAGTGTATGGTTCTCTCCTGCAAACGGAACCAAGATTTAATGCTCCAACAGATGGATGACGATCTTCCCAAACCTATCGGTACGTGCTTTCAGTGCAAGAAACAACTATACGTTACCTGGGGCTCGAACCCATATCTTTCTTTTATCAGTCGCCAAGTGCGCCATTTATTAAATTTTAATAACCTTTGAGCAGTTTTTTTATGTCTGCCACTGCTGCTGCTGTTAAAATTTCGAACTTCAATAATTCTTCAAATATTGAAATAATATTGTTGAAAATTAAAATATACACCAAAGACCAAAAACATTATGACCACCGTGTCTTAATGCAAATCGAAGCAACTTCAGGTAAACGACGGCGCGTGTGAAGTTCATGAAACGGTATAAATAACACCTGATACTGAGCTCTGTTAATCAGTGTTATTCTTGCTCTTCAGATGGGAAAAACAGCGGACGTAAGTGATTTTGACAAAGGCCAAATTGCAATCGGTAGACGACTGAGTCAGAGCATTTCTGAGATGGCAAGGCTTGTTGAGTGTTCATGGTCAGCTGTGGTTAGTATCTTCAAAAAGTTGTCTGAGGAGGGAAAAACCACGAACCGTCAGCAAGGTGTGGGTCGACCACAGCTCATCGATGCTAGAGCTCAGCGAAGGCAATCCCATATGGTACGAGCCAACAGAAGATATACTGTGGGGCAACTCGCCCGTAATTCTAATGCTGGTGCCGAAGTAATGTGTCACAACACACAGTACATCGAACCCTGCTGAAAGTGGGGTTGCGTAGGCGCTGACAGCTCCGAGTGCCCATGCTAACTTCAGTTCACCATGGAAAGCGCCTACACCTCTGGTTAATACGGGGTGGGGAGTGGGTCCCGAAGGACCCACTCCCCATGGGGAAAGCACGTGCTCCGTCTCATGACACTACACGTGCATAGCAACTAGAGGCTTGGAAAAAAGGAGGTGAAGTTTGTCTCAGGGGAGACCAGTAGGGACATGGAGTATGGGTGGTGTTAAAGGGGGTGCTGAGTGCAGCCCGGGAGGAAGGTAGGAAAATAAGTCCAAGAGAGACAGCAGCCACGGGGCTCAAAGGAGAGAGTCCCGGAGCTGGCAGACAAGCCAGCCTATGTCCCTCAAGTGTGCCCTGACACGGGCACTCTCAATGGACACTGAGACCAGTTCGCCTGCTACCTCATTGATCGCTTGGGAGTCCCTGAGTTCGTTAGCGAACCCTTCTGTGAATGGGCACCTGAGGATACAGTGCCCAACATCTGCGTCTGGAGCCCCACAGCCGCAGTAACTGTGGGTAGAGATTTTGAACCTCTCCAGGTATTTGGGGAAACTCCCATGTCCTGTTAGGACCTGCGTCAAATAGTGGTCAGAGGACATCAGGGATAGACTGACCCTTTTCAAGAATGTCTTTGTTTGAAGACCATTCTCAGTCGTATCCCAGAGCCTCTGCCACTCCTGAGTGGTACCTTGGCCAATTACAGACTTCAGGGTAGTTTTTGAAGTCTTTACCGCTATCACAGGTTGAGTGTTATTACCTGCGGAGCGGGCCAGTTGGTCGGCCCGCTCATTTCCTTCATGCCCTACATGTGCCCTGATCCAGGAGAAGGATACCCTGGGCATGCTCTGATTACCCAGGATGCACTTGATCTCATTCACTATCTGATGCCTGTTGGTTGCATCTTCAAGTGCATGCAGAGCCGCCTGGCTGTCCGTGTACAGCCTTATGTCGTTGTCTAGACCGCCGTCATTGAGGGCCCAGTGAAGGGCCTCTCTGATAGCGAGCAGCTCTGCTTGGAAGGCTGAGCCATTATTTGAAACCTTCCTCTGAAAATCATACACTTTGGCCCCTTGATTGAAGACAGTGAAGGCTATACCCACACCCTCCTCGCTCTTGGAACCGTCGGTGTATATTTCAATATCTGTACCTGATGGTAACTCCGTGGACCAGGGCACACGTAGTCTCCTTGTGGGATGTAGATCCCACTTAGCGGTATTTGTCTCATATTCCTCAGGGTCATACTGGACTCCGAGGAATGTTGCTTTCTCCTTAGCCTGCGTGACTCTGAATATGGTCGCTTCTTTACCGACCGTCAAAAATAGCGGAGGGATCCCTGTGAGCACCAGGAGGGCATCCGTAGATGTTGTCCTATAAGCCCTGGTGATTCGCAGTAAAGCCGGTCTTTGGGCGGCAAGCAGCTTTCTGCACATTATGGCATGGTTCGTCGGGCACCACCAGGCACCCGCACCATATGTCAGGATCCTCTCCGTTCCCCTTAGATAGATTTCTTTGAGGACCTCACTTCTGAGTCCCCATGAGACGCGAGCCATATGCCCCAGCTTACACATAACGTTGGTGCATTTAGCTTTCAAGTCCTGCAGGTGTGGGATCCAGCTCATCCTCTCGTCCAGAGTGATCCCCAAGTATTTTAAAGTCGTCATGTGGCGGATGTTTGCGCCATTTAATTTGAAAATGGGATACCTCTTCTTGAGGACACCCTCTTTAGCAATTGTCATTGAAGTTGTCTTCGCAACGCTGAACCCAAGCTTGTTGCGATGACACCAACCTTCTAGTGTTTTAATGGCTGCATTGCCAGCGACCTCAAGATTTGCTCGTGAGGACGCTGATATGACAAGCAGCAAGTCGTCCGCGTAAGCCTGGAGCCAGACTCCTTCGGGCATAGTCAACTCCAGAGCAGTATCAGCGACTAAGTTCCAGAGGAATGGTCCACTGCACGACCCTTGTGGGCAGCCTCTTTCCAAGTTTCTTGAGGCTGTTCCGCTAGCATGCGAATATGTGACCACCCTCTCTTGGAGGTAAGTGGCCACAAGCGTGAAAATGTTCCTAGGGCAGGAACACTCCTTCAATTTTGTCAGAATCGCAGGCCACCAGACATTGTCGAACGCGCCCGTCACATCCAAAGCAATGAGAGAGGTGTGCAACTTGTGCACTTTATTTACCTGAGCGATGTCCACCACCTGTTTGGTAGCAGCGGTGGTGGACTGGTCCGTCCTGAACCCAAACTGCTTGGGATTCAGGAATCCGTTCTTGTGGCAGTGGTGGTACATCCTGTTGGTCAGGAGTTTATCCAGCACCTTTCCCAACACCGGCAGCAGACATATCGGTCTGTATGATCTCGCGTCAGCCGGATCCCTACCTGCCTTGTTTAAAAGGACAAGGTCAGCCTGTTTCCAGGCGGTTGGGAAGGCTCCCAGATTCAAGCATTTGTTGAAGAGCTGGGTGAACAGTTCTTTATGTTCATTAAACACCTGAAAAACAATCTCCACTGTCAGACCATCGTTACCTGGGGCCTTGCCCCGGGCCATATCTCTGACTACCTCTCTCACCTCCTCTTCCGTAAACAAAACGTCGTCCGGCGTGTCCGGCGGAATCCTGCAATTTTCCCTTAGGAGTCGATGTTCTGCATCATCAGAACTCCCGTCGTCAGTGGGAAACAAATTGTCCAAGAGCACCTGGATAGTTTCGCAAAAGGAAGAGGTCTTGGATCCATCTTCCTTGCGAACATATGCAATATCCAGGGGTTTAAAATCCCTATCCGTGGCTAGCTTATACTGTAAAGTAAAAGGGTTTTGTGCAGAGACATCACTGCAGAATTTCTGCCAGGTGGTCAGCTGCGCCTGACGTATTGCGAGCTTATATTTTGCCTGCTCCCTCCTGTACACCTCCTCTCTGGTACTTCTCTCCCCAGTCCTGCATCTTTGAAATCTCCTTCTAAGAGCTCTCACCCTTTTCCTTGTAATGCTGAGCTCGGGTGTCCACCAGGGCACCGATTTTCTTCCTGCTCTGGGCTGCTTCTTGTACCCGAAGGTTGCCTCGCAACCAGCACTTAAAGTCCTCGTCACCTCACTAATGATGTTATTTAGTGATACGCAATCCCCAATATTGCAGACACTCTGGCCGATCTTCGCCAGTTCCAGTGACACACAGTGTAAGAGCTTGCACCAATCAGGAGCTCTACCCACCGCAAACCGTCGTGCATATTGTGGGGGAGATGTTGTTCCACCCACCTGGAACACTATATAGTTGTGGTCGCTGTTACTGACCTTATCGCTGACACACCAATTCCGGATCATAGGATTCAACCTAGGTGTAACTAGGGTCAAGTCTATCCAGCTGCGACCTCTTGGGCAGTTAAAAGTAGCTGGCGTATCTATATCATTTAGTAATAATAGATCAGCAGAGTTGATAAAGTCCAGAGTCATATCACCTCTGACATCTTGTCGGTTTGAACCACACAGGGGATGCTTCGCATTGAAGTCCCCGCCTATTATAATGCTCTTAGAATTAACACGAGTTAGGACGTTTTGCAACTCGGTTAATAAGTCCTCAATGTTGTTATTTGGAGGACAGTAGATGGAGATGGCGTGTACTAATAATCGTCCATAGCCGATCTCCACTACTATAATAGTATCAGTGTGATATGCCAGAATGGCATTCACCTTGGGGTTCAGAACGACAACTCCAGCCTTAGGATTGGTACCTTTTACACAAAATAGCCTACTGGACAGAGGGAGCCCCCTAATGACATTCTCTGTGCAGTAAGGTTCTTGCACAAGAGCAATGTCCACTCCTTCTTCCTTTATCTCCTGGCTGAGTTGGGCCATAGCAGCCCTTGCCCCGTTTAAATTAATCTGGAGAAATTTCAGACTTGCCCACGGACCACCAGGAAACCTACTTCCCATAGTCGGTGCGTCTACGCAACAACTTAATCTCACGACAGTACGACGGACATTTCACGTCCATCGCACTGTGGCCAATATCATACTTGGCACCGTGCTCCTTATTTGCCTTATTGCACACGATGCACTTCGGTTTGGGCTTCGTGCGCTCCTTGTATGAGTGCTTACCCGCACACTGTGAACACCGTTGTGTCTTTAGCTCACACTCGCTCTGCTTATGCCCAAATGCATAGCATTTTTAGCACCGCAGGACTCTAATATAATCTTTTACGTAGCACCGTGACCAGCCTACGTTAATCTTACCTACCTCTAGTAACTTTCTATGAGAGGCACTACTAGCCTCTAAAACCCAGTGGACCGTGTTGTCCACTCGGGCTTTTATCGAGAACATAGGTGTTACGTCTCCTTCTTCATCATTCAGCCTATTCTGGCTGCGTATGACCCTCTGGAGGTCCTCGCGAGGGATGTCCTTATCCACGCTGCAAACCATGATTTTAGGCTTCATCCTTACGGCCGATTTAGCCTCTAAAATTCCCTTGAGTGACTCGTGGCTTTCAATTGCACTTTTTAGGCTAGCCCGGTCACTCTCTGAGCTGCACTCCACAATGACTCCGTTAGCCTTCATCGGCTTAACGGTCATGACCTCCAGGTTTAGGTCTGTGGGGTTGATATTTCCTTTGAGACTATCCCTAACCTCTAATGCTGACTTCTCTTTATATTTAGAAAAGATCAGCAGGGTATGTCTCTGCCTTTTTTCAGGGGGAGTGGGCTTTTTAGCTACCACCGAACCGCCCTTTCCCTGTCCCTGCCCACCAACAGCCTTTGCGTAGGTTGGTAGCCTCTCCTTCCTCTCTGGTGGACGTGCAGCCCGCTCTAAGATTTGTCCTCTCATGGTTGCAAGTTCTAGTTCTTGCTCGCAGACTATGGCGTATAGCTTACGAGCTACACCCATAACTGCGTCCCTCAACTCACTATCAGCTCTTTGGCGGAACATCTCCACCGCAAGCTCCTCCAGAAGGCCAGCCGCATTTGCCAGCCTTCCCGAGCCCTTCTCCTTACTACTGGTCTCTTTCCGACTATCCGGGGCTACCTCCTTGGCTAGGCACCCTTCATCCCCGCCGTGACTTGGGTCCTCTCCATCCTTTGGAGGCCCTTCTACTTCTTTAATACTGTTTGTGGTGGGAGGAGGAATCTCCGGGACTTCCTCCACCACAACCTCAAGATCAGCAGCCTCCTTGGGCTTGCTGTCTTGTTTTCCTGTCCTCTTCTCACTATCTCCTGTCACCATCATTGCCTTTTTAGACTTCATGGTGGGTTTAAAAATTTTCAACCCAGACGGTCTCCACCCACAACGGAGTCCTACAAGGGGAGGCCTCAGAGTTAAATTCGTCGCTCGAGGTACCTCAGAGATGCACCCAGGTTATACCCAGACTTCGGATCTCCCCTCGGACCAGAGCATGATCCGGGCCGAGGCCCGGTACTAGTCCGGGTCCCGGTCCGGACCCAGCCCCTATCGTCAAGAATCACCTCCACCTGGTTGACACCGCAACCGCCCCTGACCCACCCCAGCCAAGGGGCGGGACAGGGGATGCCTCACGTACCGATTGATCCGAGAGTGCCAGCTCAGACCTCCCGTTTTAATGAAGCAGAGGCCAAGGACAGTGTATTGGGATACCAGCTTGCCTGTCCCTCAACTGCCAGGACCCTCCTTTCCACGTTACAGGTCTCCACCCACGGTAAACAGGTGGGCCACTCATAGGTGTGGCGACCATGATACATTCTCCCCACCTCGCCCATCAGGGCTCAATCCAAACCTAAGCACTGGCCACCATTTCCCTATTAGATAAATTGTTCAATTTGAACAATCTCGGCAGTCTCCTCCCTTGAGTCCAACTAGAAAGTAGGCCCGCACCCCAGGGACGTCTTGAGGCGCGTATTCCGGGTAGAGTCCATCCTAACCTCCACCCGGAAATGGAAAAATCAGAGGCGTAAAAATGGGGGAGGACGGGAGTCCCCTGTCCAAAGGACCAGGACTCCCATCCTCCCCCGTGTTAATGAAACAACCTCAGCCTAATCTCTACGAATGATTTGATTTTGAGACCAGTGAACCTAAAAAGAAAATAAAAACGGGTTGGAGAGGAACCTGTGCCTTTCGACACAGACCACCTCTCCCCTTTAACAACAGACCTGTAATATCGGCTCTCCTCATAGCCACAGGCGTCTGTACGCCTTTACCTTTATAGTGTGTTCACCCACCACACTTTTCCATTTCCTAAACTTTTACTGCAGTCATTCTAAGAACCTTGACTGCAGTAATTAAAATTTTTCAACTTTTTCGTCCGTCTCATCAACCATATTTCACACCACCATTCCAATCATACACCCAATCTTTTGTGCTGCCCTCTGCACTGTTCCAACTCTCCTTCGCTATCTTCACTCCATACCACTTCTCTCCAATCCTCTTGTCCTCTTTTACAGCCCACCTCCAGCTGTACTCAAGTAACAACATTGTTGGCCTTGCCAACCGACCACCACACACCTTGGTGTTCTCCTGTTTTCCTCACCGCCATCCACCACCCCAACTTTCCGCCCCAACTTTCCTCACCGCCATCCACCACATCTCTATTCACTCACTCTCTTCTATTCATCTCAGTCCTTACTTGGGAACTCTTAGTCTGGCCTTTCCATCTCAGCCTGTCCGACATGAATAACTCTGGTCGGCATAGCCCTCGACTTCATTAAGGCACGCAAGCCCCCCCACCACGACAAGGTGATTCCCTTCGAGGGGGGTGAACCATGGACAGTGATAGTTTGCATGGAAACAAAGGCAAGGGCTGTAAAAATTTGGTAATTTTTAAAACTGACCTCAGCAAAAACCTAAGAAAAGGCCGATAAATTCTTCGTGTTGAATCTGCGCTAGCGTCGAATGCCGTTCAACTAGTTAAAAAAAAATAAATATAAAGTTCCCCAGACATCAGTTCAATCGAGCAACTGTGGTTTGTGTTGAAACAGCACATCCTATCTGCGGCGGCTCAACCACGTAACTTACAAGAGTTAAAGGATCTGCTGGTTTGTGTTGAAACAGCACATCCTATCTGCGGCGGCTCAACCACGTAACTTACAAGAGTTAAAGGATCTGCTGGTTTGTGTTGAAACAGCACATCCTATCTGCGGCGGCTCAACCACGTAACTTACAAGAGTTAAAGGATCTGCTGGTAACATGTTGGTACCACATACTATAACACACCAGAAATCTTATAGCGTCCATGCCTTGCTGGGTAAGAGCTGATTTGGCGGCACGTGGAGGACCAACATCATATTAGGCAGGTGGTCATGATGTTTTGACTATTCGGTGTATACTGATGCCATACCCAATGACTAATTCATAGAGAACTTTATATATCATTGTTATACAGTGGAATAAGAGTTTTAACTTCAGCACTTTCTTAGATGAAACCTAAATTCATCACAAGTATATTTATTGAACGATTTCCATTTAAAATCATGGTCAATATAAATCCCCAAATAATGATTTTTATTACCTTCTTCGACATTTGGACAGGGACAAATGCGTTTTCTTAAATATTTAATTTATATTGACAGTTAGACATGTGTTTTAATGCATAAGTAGTTTAACTAGTGCATACTCTGAATGATCACATATTTCTTTTTCTCTCCATTTAAGAAAAGTTCGTTTTTCTGAAACTAAGAAATTGCTCTGTTTTAATCGTTTTGTGCACATTTAACTACCACTTCTACCTGTATATCTTATATTCAGCAGAACGATATCATCAGCAAACATTAACAAATTACTTGGAAAATTAACTCTAGTTAAAACATTTATATTAAAAAAATCCTTCATTTAAAATATAAGTTCCATCAGCTTCTATCCTGTATAATACATGAACTTCTATCAAGAGATTTAGCATATCAGTTATTCGCCACGATTGTCAGCAAACCATGACAGTGTTTAATTAATTTTTCTTCCATCCTTTCAAATATTTTGCTTTTCCTAAAAACGTTTTGATTAACACTCCAATCGTATTATAGAAATATTGTTTTATTTTCCGTCTCAATGCAAAATCCAATTTTTTCTATTGCCCACCACTTATTATATTAAAATACGTTTATAATAAAAAATTCCACATTGTTGTTATTTGCGGCGTGGAATAAATCATTCCAACATTACTTATACTCCAACATTAACACATAGAGAGCTCAATGCTCTATATGTGTTAGGATTTTTTAGTCCAACCCAAACACAATATGTGTGAGGGGAACTTAAATGTTCTCCACGCCCAGGGCGCTATTCCATCAAAAATAAAAATAAGAAAAAAATGAACTTATCAATCTTTACTTACGTCATGTAGCAAAGACTTACACGAAAATTTCTGCATTCACATGTGACACACCTTCCTGATAAAGGGCTATAATGGAACTATTCCTATACCTTTTCCGATGTCCGCCCCTTATAATCTCTCTCTGCCTTCAAAATAACTTGAACTGAATCTGACATAGATTAAAATGAGTGTTTGGGAATCTTGTGATGTTGTGTGAAGGCATTCCTGTTATACAGCAGTATACAGTACCTTCAGGGTAGAGGATAATAGAGATTGTGACCAAGACATTGCAATCGCGGTTGGGAGAGCCATTTATAAAAATATCAGGTGTAAGGGAGAAATTCATTGCATTGAATTTCCTTTGCAGGTACTGATGTATTCCTAGGGTACTGAGAAGTAGCCTTAAATTGCGAGTTGTTTAGCATTCATGCTGGTTGAAGAATAGTGAAAAATATTCCAGAAACTGAGCCACAGTTTCTGAGGTGAAAGGAGCTTTTTGAATGTCTGGTAAGGTGGCTAGTTTAGAAATTCGAAGCATAACATTAAGTATTCTTCTGCTTGTGGAAAATTATGAGATTGCCGTGGAGAGTAGTTTCTGGCTTTTCCAATGCTTTTGTGATATACCAGCAATGGCTCGCTGGAAGGTATTGAGAATAGTAATCTAAGGATTTCTTTTAAAACTTTTGAAACCCAAGTGAATTTTAGTAACCGAGGTGTAGATAGGTTCTGTTGAAAGACATTTAACACGTGTCATCTGATATGAAACATGATGAAATTTATGTTTTAAAATATAAATTTCTCTAATCCACTGAAAACACGCTCAGTCATTTCCCGTATGATCTCCGGGCACGAGAATTATATACTCACACGGATGCTGAATGTTCGGTGCCTCATCGACTGCAGCATTCTTTGCTGCGCAAGTTTTCTCATTATGGTTGAAGGGTCGGCAGCGAGTGCAGCTGAGACGTTTATCAAAAAAGAGTCGTTTTCTGAAGTTCCCATCACATACGAACTTTATTTGGACAAAGAAGGCCTAGAATAATCACAACAGTGGATGTGAGAATTGTAGATACGTCCCGTCGCGAGAACAGACGCAGCTCGAAAATAAGAAATTTTGATTGGAATTTATATATAAATTCCTGTATTCTGATATTAATATATATATCACGCAGCAGAAAACGAGTGGATAATTCATCAGTAAATAAATTAGGTCACTTTTGTCGTAATTATATTTATAATGCGAAAAGTACCACAAGCTCAAAAAATTCTATCAGTACATATAAAAAAGTTCTTATTTCTTGCGAGGGAGGCGTATAGAAGTAAAGTCTTCTGGAAAATTTCAGGAATTATTATTATGAACTCTATAAAGCTAAAGGCTTTGTGGCTGTTATAAGAAGGCTTTTCCCTTTTAACAAAACGGTGAAATTTTGTAATTCCTAAATCTGCAACAAGAAGGACAATTTCTTCATCTTGAGGGAAAGTTCACCCTCCTGCAAAAGGTGCTTTTGTAGAAGGAGGTATTGCATCAGCATGAAATTTTGCATGAATTGGTATGTTTCATGGTACTTCACTCAGGATGCCGTGTTTATGATAATTTGGCCATACGGTGTATATTCACCCTTATTGGTTAAAAATTTTCACTTGCCACGTGTCTAGTATACATACAGTTAGTCAGCTTCATTACTCTAAAATATTTTTAACGCAATTTTTTTTCTGTCTTCTTTATTCGATAACCATCTATTATATACTTTGTATTAAAATAAAACTGCATTCAGCGTTTTCTGCTTCCACATTTACGTTTTTTAGTACAATTAAATACACATAAACAATAAAAAATAAAGAATTAGCCAAAGTGTAGTCAAGATATTAAATACACTTATATTTTTTAAACTACTAAAACGGAGGGAAATCTTTTTTATTTGGGACAATTTCAATGACGAACAGTGCACCTGTTAAACAATTGCTTCAATTATTTAAATATTTCTATACGTCTACATCTCTTTTTGAAAGACCATCTTGAATCGTGGCTTAGAGAAAGCAGTGGTAGTTGTAATCGGTTTCTTGGTCTAATTCGGTAAATAGGAACTTTAGTTACATATTTTAGTTCCAATGTGGGCCTAGTGGTTAGCGCACTTGTCTATTGATCTAAGAGACCTGGGTTCCAGCCTCGGATAAAGCATGGACTTTTGTGTTGTTTTTCTGCTCCACACAGACCTTCTACTATGGCATATAAACTGACAGGCTCCTGTCAAACCTCTGTGGGAAGCAGCTGCTTGAGGGGTATATATTTTTATTTTTTTTAATCGTAAACCTATATTGATATTTGAAATATATTTTATATTCTTTATGCTTGATATTTCCTTCGTATGATGTTAATTAGGAATGGTGAGAACTGTTTGTGAGAATCATGTCTCATCGCATTTCTGTATGGAATATCTTATGAATGTATAAGGGAGTACAGGATGTATCCAGGGCGCAGGGGACAAAATGGCCTCTCCCTTTGAGAATGCTAGCAAAGGTAATGGAAGTAAACAATAAATCATGCATTTTTTTAAGATTTTTTAAAACTTCAATAACGTGTAGGGAAATGTCATACTGCAATGTTATTACAACATCTCTCCCCCCCTACTTTTTTCTGGCTACATGGAGTCACTTTGAACCACCTTGTTCATTTCTCCTTTATTTTTTACAGATCCGGTCCTGAGTGTGTGTGTGTGTTTGGTAAACCAATTTCTTTGATGGGACCTGCAATGCAATGAAATGCAAAAACGAAACTAAATGCAATACGAATCCTTGATATAAAAATACTCCAAAATTCAACATTTCAGTTTCCTTTACTTGCGATTAGGAGCTAAATTTGATTAATCTTATATATGATAATTCTCATTATATGCAGAAATTTTGATTGAAATTTCTGTATACACTATCGAGAGATAATAATCGAACCACATTTCATATTTTAAATTCTTCTTCATAAATATATGGCAGTAGTATTGAAAAAATTAAATAATCAAGCAGCTGCTTCCGTACATTTATGCAATATCTATTATATAGCTGCAGAGTCAGCTTTATGGGGTAATGATTGCAGGGCGGATCTGATTACCGATCAAAAACTGTGGAGGCAAAGCCCTCTGCCGTTCTTGAGAATGATAGCAACGGAAACGGAAGAGAAATAATGTTATATATGAACATTACAAATATTTTTCAAGTAATGTTTCACAAAACACTAAGACGGAAAGAAATAATTTACACCGGAACGACGTTCTCTCTTTCATTAAGACAGCTTTCCCTCCCCCCCTTCCGCGACTTCCTTCTCTTTTTTTCTAGATTCAGGTCTATATTTGTATACTGTATGATATTTTCAAGTGTTATCGGATTTCACCCCGATTTTTACCACCTGAAATTGCATATTTAAATAACTGGGTTAAAAGCAAAAAAAATATATATGTCTTTCACAAAAAGGTTGTTGCTTTTATTTTTACAGAAAAGAAAAACTTTATTCGTATAATGTCTATTTGTTTCAGTTTGTTATTAACCACCACAGACTAAAACACCTTCTCCACTATAAGTATTCCTTTCTGTGATATTGGTGGGATGATATCACATTCTTTGTTCTCTCCAGATTAAACAATATCTAGAATCTGTCTGTAGGCTAAATCGAGAGTAAGTTCTGTAGGCTAAAACAGAACATTAAGCCATTGTTCAGAGTTCCAAGTGACCTATTGGCGACACTAGTTTAGATGAGCTTTTCGTTGATTTCGGAATATCGGGACTGAACCACTAACCTTTTCCCATAGAGACCACTCGAAAGAAGACTTCATGACTCTGTTCTGCTGGAAATCCTTTCATCTGTGGCCACAGAAACCTAGAGAGAGAATTGATGCGAAGTCATCTTGCGGTTCCGTCTTGCATTTAAAACCAGATAACGGTTAGTTGACGTTCATGTAACTCTAGGGAGACCTAAGCTAGGTCTTCTGGAAATGGTTCCTGTTTCCTGAAACTGGAAACTGTTTCTCTAGCGTCATCGATATCACCTTTCTCGACACATTCAGTCATTATTTTGTCCTACTTGAAATCCTAATACATCCAACTGTCCTACTTGAAATCAAACATCTCCCCATCGCTAGGAACTAGCTAAACCAGTGGTTCCAACTTGATTGAGCTTAGTCCCTCCCATAACCCTTTCTAACATTCTATTTAACACTCCCTTCATGAAATTCAAAATATTGTTTTTCTGTATAAAACTATTTGAAATAATATTTAAGGTAAGTAAATATTTACGAGTATTTTGCATCCATGAATTTCAAACATGGATATATTATGTGTTAATTAAGAAGTGGTTGATAGTTCATTTGACCAATTTCTTCCTAAAGCCTTAAGGAAACACCCCAATTGGTTAGTGGCGTCCACTTTGGGATCCATTAGTCTAAGCGATAATGGCTTGCCATCTACAGTACAAATGATAAGTGTAACCATCCTTGCAAGCAACGATTTCGAAATGAAGTTATCTGGTAGCCAAACACCTTTTTATAGGCATTAGTGATTTACATATTTCAGAATTGTGGGATTCGTGATGATATATTTATTGTTATTATAATATATACCGTATATTTCCGCAGATAAGACGATAGTTGATCATAAAAAAAGGCCCACAAAATCCGGGTCGTCTTATAGGACAGACACAAAAAAAATTAGATTGAAATTTATATAAATTGAAACCATTATTACTACAACTGTTCGAAAAATCTATCATATTATTTAAATACGCTATATGATAATACATTACAATGTAATGTAAATTGTAATTTACATTACAATGTAATTTACATTACAATTTACATTACAATGTAATGTAAATTACAATGTAATGTATCATCGCAATAGTAAATAATACATTACATTGTAATAGTAAAACAATACTAAAACAAAATATATATTAAAAGTTATGTTTATTGATATACTGAGGAAAAAACGGACAAACCGTAAATATTTACTAGTACAGAGTAGGGTATGTCCACAAAATAGAATAGCCCATACGACGTTTTTGTGAATAGTCAAGGTCATTACCCGAATGCCCGAATCAGTGCGAATGTTTGCGAATAAGACATAATTCCGTATACACTATACAGTATTATTATTCAGATGATGATCGCCGATCTAAACTAAATTCATAGGCCGTTGATAGTTTGGGGTCGTCTTATAGGACAGATATATGCTAAACTATAATAAAACTTTGACGAAAATTTATACCTCGTCTTATCTGAAGGTCGTCTTATCTGCGGAAATATACGGTATTATTATTATTATTATTATTATGATTTTTATTATTATTTAATTTTTTAAAGTAATGCCGGTAGGGTTACAGGCGAAATTTCTAAAACTGATTTATTTAAATAAGGTAAAAACCAATAAAAATATTATTACTTCCAGAAGCAGCTGCTTCCCACAGAGATCTGACAGGAGCCTGTCAACGACGTGAAAAGCATTGCCGCGCTTCTAAGAGCTTACGGTGTAGCAATGAAAAACGAAACATTAGAATTCTTACATGTTACGACAGTGGAAAGCTCAATTTTTATTTGATATTATTCAGATACATATACGAGAGAGAAAAAAACAGTTTTGCGGAGAGCGGGGGACTTTCAATTTGACATTACGTTGTCGTTAAAATACATTTTTTCCGCTTAAATGTATATTGAATTCTATATCAACTTCTGTTATGTGCAATTATTGTTGATTAATATTTCAGATATCAGTGCCGTTGTATCAATTAAGTGATTCGATTTGCTTTACAATGGAATATATATATATATTAGAAATACGCTACAAAAGTAACGTAACGATTCTGCAATGACTTTGATAGAAGACCGCTAGAGGTTGTTTGTGTTGTTTTTTTCTCTTAGCGGCACTTTTTTCACACAGTAGGGTAAATGGCCAAGTCATAAAGATCCGCTCATAGAAGGTAGGGGAGGCACTGGAACAGCTGTCGATAGATAGATGGTATCCTCCCGACAAGGCCATCCAGCGTGTTATCTAAAGTGTACACGGCTTAACCGTCCATCCAACGACAGTGGCTTTTCTAAGCCCATCGGTTTCCCTCGCAGATCGTTGGGAGTTTTGGGGAAATAAATGTCGACGCTGACCCAGCTGGTACTCGAACCTGGGAACTGCAGATTTCGAGCCTGGCGAGCTGCAGACTGAGCCATCCCCGCTACGACAAGTTTCGAGGATTCTTGTCTGTCTATATGTCACTTTTTTCATTTTGTATGTAGTTACGATAGAATCCTTGCAATTATATTTGTGGTTCTTATTTTTATTAATTTTTTTTGGGGGGGAGGTTGGAAAGAAGGAGTAACTCCTCATGTCACAAACTTTCGCGTTAAAAATTTTCAATTGTTTTCGAAGAGAATTATTACATATGTCATCCATCCCATCAATTAATACATATGTCAAAAGTACAGTTAATATTGCATCAGTTGTTATTAAGAGTTGGGTAGATAAAGTTTAAGAAAACAAGTAAACTTTAAGAATAATCACTACCTATCTACTGATAGCATATTTGTGACAGATTTTACTATTCGTCGACAGATATCTGTAGACAGGTAGCCATTATTCAACGTTCACTTGTTTTCTTAAACAGTATCAAACACGTGTTAATGCCAAGTGATGCGTTATTAACCGTACTTTTGATTTATATTAGTGTATGCACGCCACCTGCGTATATACTTCCGGTTTTTTGCGAATATTAAAATTTGTAGAATGTGGAACATTATTTATAGCCATTGACAGTTCACGATTTACAGGCTTTCATTCGATGCACAACTGTAGATCATTGGCTACAAGTCTAGTGAAATATGATGAAACGATTGTTACAGAAACAGGTGATCAGATGGGGATGACATGATTTCGTTTACAGATCATTTGAATGAATTCAATGGACGGCACATCGAATATCTAGAGACGGTTGTAAGTGGTTGACTGACGGTTGCTAGGGGATACCGATAATTTAAAGTATGATGCAGAAATGGTAGGGCTCTGAAAAGTTGCCCCTAGTAGTAATCCATATTGTATATCTCGATGCAAATCCTACATTTGTCTCCAAACATGTCCTTTAAAACACCTAATTTCTTTTACCGTGAACAGTGTTACATCTAAACAGAAGTGTAACCAGGAATTTGGAACGGGGGAGGTTCTCTTGTACCAGGCGACGATTAGTTGCAGAAAGGTGAGCGACGCAGTTCAAATTTACGCATACTGAAAAATAAAAAAAAATCATCAGAGATACAAATTATTAAATTAATTTAAACAAATATAAAAAATTAAATAATTTATCAGATTATAGGTTCAAATATTCATCAGAGACATGAATGAATCACCGGTAGCCAAATATCTAAGTGTGATAGCTAATTTCACTTCAGCTGGCATTGCTTCTCTGAAAAGAGAATTTTTTTTTCGATCTTGGCTCCACCATTCCCAAAAGCATGTAGAAGTTTGTTCTAGACATTCGCGTAAAGTTCTTAAAAAGAACGTTGTCATTTAATTTTAAAATTCCGCGCTTTCATCCATATCGATTGGCGGTATTTTTCACGTCGTTTTCTCGCTTTTTTCAGCACTAAAATTGCAGCACTTATACCCGCTAACATAGCAGCATCAGTTATGTACATTTCAATTCACGTCTACAGTGGTGAAAATTTGAAAACTATTTGACGCACAGGTGTAGAGAGTTGAAGGCATGCGTCCAGGGCATTCCATCTAAGGCATACGCTAGGCTACTCGGTGTTGAAAAGCGGAATTGAAAGTTGAAAGTGAAGTTGAAGATTAAAGCGCTTAAGTGTGGACATGGCTATTCATCTCAACAGGATAAATGTCTCCAGTATTGTCGGCTGAGAAAGTTGTCGGAACTAAGTTGTCTGTACTGTCTCCTGCAAAATGTTTCCTAAATCGATACTTTCACACTTTCACTCGGAAAGCTCCCTGCACTGCGTTCTACCCCGCCACTTTACGTTGTACTAGCGACGCGCTCACCACTGGATTACACCTTCCTGCTCCCGAAAATTGAATCCAACTCTAAATGATGCTCAAAAAACTGGTCTCTCTTATTTATACTGCCCACCGCCGTTACGTGGTTTATTACTGGTTGAATGAATCTTATATGTTCGAGGAGTGGTGTACCTAACAAATTGGCATCTCAGTGTATACTATATGTTTGTGATTTATTTTTCTATTCTGTACTGGTTACTGGCATTCTCAAAGGGGACAACAGCTTCTGTAACGAAATATGTTACAGGAGCTGTTGTAACATATTCCAACGTGAGAGGAACTGAAATGGATACCTCTAACGTTGTATACATTTGAAACATACTATTCCCAGAAGCAATAACGTTTTAAGTTGCGTTATCCGTGACACAGATTACATTTATCGCCATTTCTCACCACTCGTTTCATGGCAATTCACAACCTTTCTCTATTTCCTTTCATTTTACTGAAAAATATAATCGGATATTCCTGAATGGAACTTAAATTCGTGCTTACTAGAGTACTGCAAAGTTTTTAGTTTATTAATCATCATCACCATCAGCAACAACGCGATCATCATCAAGCAGCCATGGGCTACGGAGGTCCAACCACACTGTGCAATTTAGTTCTCCAAATCACTACTGCATAATTCTTGTAAATCGTGCTTGGATGTATCCTTTAACTACCTTATTTGCAAGAATTTAAGTTGGATTTTTAATTAACTCAGCGAAATTTTGAACTGGAGCAGAATACGAGGGCGTAACTTTGAAAGATAAACGAAGTTATTAAAATCCACAGTGAGCCACTCAGTAACGATGAACTTCAGGATTCTAGAATTCAACACTGCTTTTGAAGAACAACAGGAATCTGAACCAGAAATAGTGTTGACATTTAAATTTTTAGATGAAGCCCTTTCACTGCGCAATAAACGCATGGATTTGTTGAAGGAGCATGATATTGATATTTCATGACTGGATGCCATAAAACGATGTTGCGACCAGTTAATGGAATAATACAAATAAATATTAGGCACAAAACAGAGCCCAGCAATGCAAACCAGCTGGTTTCGTTCCGTATTAAGAAATGAACTGTAAAATTAATTAATCGATCACATATTTATATACATAATTATGCATATATGTAACCTTTAAATAAGTATTGAGAATTATAATCCAACTGGTTAATACGGAAACCAGCTGGTTAATACGGAACGAAACCAGCTGGTTTCGTTCCGTATTAAGAAATGAACTGTAAAATTAATTAATCGATCACATATTTATATACATAATTATGCATATATATAACCTTTAAATAAGTATTCAGAATTATAATTATTTTTGTTGAAATGAAACATCCATTACGAAACCAAGAAAAGGGAAAAAAAATTAATAAAATAGGCAAAAATACAAAAAATTAAAAATCCCCTCGTTTTACACGGAAATTCGTTTAACGATGATCTTCCCGAACTCATATCTCGCATTAAATGAGAGTTATCTGTATAACTGTTCCATTTCTGAATTAACCATTAATTGGTATTTTCAGAGTTAAACTACCACAAAACATATATATTAATTTGATAGAATTACATGTCTTTCGTTTAATTACTATAACAATTTCAACATCATAAGACTATATATCACGGATGTATCTCAATGATACATTCAAGGTTTACGAAAAACGAATTTTCATCAACGATATTTTCACGCTTTCAGTACCGAATGTTGGATTATCATCACTACAGCTACTGATACTATCCTCCCTATGTGATTCTGATGTTACTATAGGTTCGGATCACAAATTGGTCTGCATTGCAAATTTTCTCCACTAATTCATCTGATCTCTGAATGTTGCTTATGCATAAACTGGAAGGATAGCTGTGTACCAATCCCCAGTGATGATGCATAGAACCGCCCGGATCTAGCACATAATATCTTACCCTGCCTTCCTTTGGAGCATGCCGTTAGTACCATTCAAAAAGGTTTTTTCCAAAAGATATATTCTCTTTTCGGAGGAAACAGAAGTGGAAGGCTGTCAGACTGGTGTACCCTACTGATCTGGTCATCTATGGCCACATTTTTTCTTTTTTCCTGCCCTGTTGAGGAATGATCAACTTACAGGGTCTTGGTGATGACCATTTACCCTATGACACTGGACTGATTTACGGCTTTGAGCTTGATTCTGGATTCTGGACTTGCTGCAGAGGTGGACATCTGTTGAGTGAGAATTTGCCGCTGTGTTTTCTGTTTGCTTGTGAGTTGCCAGCCCTAAGTGAACAGAGGCACGGGTTACCTTATATCAGCTGGTGGATAATCCTGATCATAGGCCATCGCAGCTACCTGAACCCTCACTTAGTTATTCATCGCTAACCTAAACTGGAGTAATGTGTCTCAGGCAGGTCTTATGGCTCTTGAAAAAGTTCACTTAAAAACAGTGGTGCTTGAAGTTCCTACCAGCATGGATTACTTCAGCCTGTAGCAGTGAAGGAACAGGTCTTTGTCCCACGCCTGCTATCACGGGGCTGTTTGATATTGTTGGCCTAGCGTTTCTCAATAAACCTAATTTCTTCAAAAAAATCCTACTAGTCATTTTCTCTATGTAGGAACGTAGAACGTGAGCACGTTACGTTATCCCCTGTCAAAGATTGTTATCAGCAGCTAATTGATCTTTTACACGTTTATTAAGTTCTCTGTAATGCTTTCTATTAGGACTAGTAGGGTATTGATTAAGGATATTCCTGCAGTTCTTTCTTTCCGAAATAAGCTCAGGTGCCTTATCACTCAGATAATTCTGCCTTTTCTGCTCCTTTTTTCCTAAAAGAGTCCTGTTAGTGACCAAAAAATCCTGTTTAAAATGATCCCATTCTTCCTCAACTTCAGTAGTAAGCATACCATGACTTTCATAATGACTAAGTAACCTATCATGGAAAGCTTTGGCTATAACTGGATCTTTCAGAGCTTCAGTATTAAAAGTAAATTTTTTAACCCTAGCACAACACTTTTTAAGTTTAAGTTGCAAGACACTTTTAATCAGGTAATGGTCAGATCCAATTTCAGCTCCCCTATATGCCCTGGTATTCCTAACAGAACTAGCCCATTTGCTGTTAATTAATATGTAATCAATCATATTCTTATGCAGCCCATAAGGTGAAACCCATGTGTACTTATGTATGTCGCGGTACTTGTAATAAGTATTAGTTATTCTGAATCCATTGAGTTTACTTACCTGTAGGAGACGTTGCCCATTGCCATTGCAGCTACCAATACCAAAAGGGCCTATTACTCCTCCCCAAAGGTCAGAGTCAGTACCAACTTTGGCATTGAAGTCACCAAGAACAAGGGTAATATCTCCTTTCTTGACAGAATTCAAAATATCCTGAAGTTGTTCATAAAACCTATCCTTCTCATCCTCATCGGCATTCTCAGTGGGGGCATAACAGCAGATAACATTCAAGTTTTTAATGCTTGTCTGAAATTTTGCTGTAAGAAACCTTTCATTAATACACTCATATCCTAGAAGAGCATCGCTAGCGTGTCTGCTGAGAAGCAGACCCACGCCTTGGTGATGCTTATTGTCGTCCCTCCCTGAAAAGAGAAATTTAAGATTATTTTTAAGAATCTGACCTTTATCTGTCCATCTGGTCTCTTGCAAGCCGAGAATATCTAACTTATAACGGTGGAATTCTTGTGTGAGGACATCAAGAGAAAAAGCTCTGTGCAGAGTCCTCACATTCCAACTACCTATGGAGAGAAAATGTGGGATGTTTAAAGAAACTATGTTTATTGAGAGAGGGAATGCCGACAATATGAAACAGCCCCCTAATCGCAGACATGGGGCAAAGACCCGTTCCCCCACTACTAAAGGCTGAAGCCATCTACACTGGAAGACTTCCTCCAATGTAGAATTTGACGATGCCAATAGAAGCAAAGAGTTCAGGTGCCTTCGATGACTTCTGCTCAGGATTATCCACCAGCTGATAAACATATCCTGTGAATCTATTCACTTGGGGCTGTCAACCCACAAACAAACAGAACACACAGCGGAAGATTTTCCCTCCACAGAAGCCCACCAGTGCAGCAAAATCAGGATCCATAATCAAGCTCAGAGCCATATATCTGTCCAGTCCAGTTGGTTTATATGGTCAGCACCAGGAACCTATGTGGTAGACCACTCCTCAGCAGGGTAGAAAAAAAAAGGGTTCCAACGATTCTTTAACCTGATTTAATATTTAGGGGGATTCATACCTAACAATTCCAATAGAGTAGGCCTTTGATTTACGACTATTTAAATGTCCGCTGGTTTGAGGATTGTTTTTAATAATTTCCTCAGCTTTCTCAAAAATTCTGGAATATTCGATACCGCGTTGACGTCACCAAAAAAAAAAAAAAATTACTGCGCAGCGATACCGATCGGGTGACTCGACCCGCTTGAAGGTTCTAGAGTCTAATACTAAGAGAAAAAGCCGCGGTATAAATACCGGACAACCGAGCATTGTGTCCCTGTGTCTCAGATTAAAGACAGATACCATGTTGCGTTCAGTAGTGGCACATTACTTAACATTGCGTTTAAGTTAAAACTTGGTTTGTGAACTTGAATATTGTACTATATTTATAATTATATCTACTACATTATCAAGTTTCATTGTGGACTTTAACATTGTGCCTTAGAATTTTAAATAGAATTGTTATTTAAAAAAACAAAAAAAACTGGAACCTTGTCTGGTCGAAAGAGCGGAAGTGTAACTGCCGGCGAAAAGGTTGGCAAAAGATCACAGAAATCTATAACGTTGGAAGAAAAGATGGAAGTTATTAGAAGAATGGAGAGTGAGCAATCATGTCTACTTTGGTAGGTACTACTTGTCTACTGAAACACATTGCTTCTTCTACTGTCACAACAATCATGAAAAATGCTCATAAAATTAAAACGACAATGGAAACTGCAACAAGAAAAATTGCTATTAATATCAGATATTCAGGTGGTCCTGTGATTGGAAGAATAGAAAAGTTACTCTCATTGTGGGTTGACCAGTTAAATGAAAAAAGCTTTCCTCTCATACAAAGTCAACACTGACGATCCATAATGAAGACCTTCCTCTCTCAGTAATGCCTACCTATTTATATTATACAGGTACATATTATGAAATAAATGTGATTTTAATGCATTTATGTAATATTAATGTTTAAAATATTAAAATTTTCATATCATTGTATGAAAGAGATTCTCAATTTTTATTCACCTGGAACGCATCTCACTGAAATACATTATAATTCGGGTTTAGTTTACGACAATTCGATATACGCCTACATTTCGAGAAACAAATCCAGGCGTAAATCATGGCGGCGCAAAAAAGTGTGCAATATATTTCAAACTATGGGATATATCCTGCGGCTTCTCCAAAGGAAGTTATTCCAAATTTGTTTATTGAAGAAAATAATGTTTCACTTATTGGAAAAAAAAAGAAAATCCTTAAATAAATACTTATCCAGTTAGAGATTTCATCTTCGGTTTGCGTTGTTTCATTTCTTTTTTAATTTTTAGAGCGAATATGGTAAAAATTGGTATTTTTATTCCTTTAAATTATGCATTTCGGTTATTCACTAAATACGCATATCTTTAGAAGAGAAAATTTCTATATAGCGCATTAGAATTAATTCAAAGTTTCGTCATGCATAAAAAGTCTCTTTGGCTTGTGAGAATTTCGCCCCTATATCTCAGAGCAATTAATACATATTTCTCTCTCGAATACGTAGAGTTCCGTAAAAGTTTTACATCTTACTTCTCTTCAGACCACCAATTCATCTCCTCATATTGCTCCTTTTCTCTAGTACTCAACAGATGGTATCTGGTCGTTCTCCAGGTTAAGAGACGTCCAGAATCAGAGCTTAGAATCAAGGTGGAGTCATCAGTAAATATTAAATTGAACATTTCTCTTAAGTTCCAGCTTCCGTGTTCACGACACCAGTTGAATCCTTTTCCCCATTAACTTTTGGGGGACAGAAATCTCGGTTAGTCTTTTGTCTTCTACAACCTTCATGATATGCATGGTTCGACGTGAGACAGTTAATTTCCTTATGTCATCTGTCACTGAGAGGTAGATAACGGTCTCCTGCTTATGCTATGTCTTTCATCCAATATTACACAGGTACAACATGATACATCTCTTGTTTTCATATCTTATTTTGTGACTATTATAATCTATCGCCAGCAACGCACCACTAAACGCTTTTCACCATAATGAATCACTCATACTGTGCCTATCCATTTGATTGTGAAATATTCCTCAGGCGCGCATATTTTCCGTGGTACGAGGAACTGAATTCAGCCAGGGTCACTTAGATATATTGGGTTAGGACTAGTGTTGCCAACCGCTCTGTTTTCAACTGAAATGTCTGGTGTCCAGGTTATGACTTCAACCAGACGAACGTTTTCTGGTTTCTCTACCATCGGGTTTAACTGACGCGCATTTTGGACCCAAGCGGATATAGTGATGATACATTACATATAGACCGGTGAGATGCATGGAACAAAAAATAAAGCTAAGGCTTTTAAGAAAGATGGCCCACACATAAGCATATAACACTGTTTATTACCACGATAGCTTCAACATTTCATGCGATAAAGTCACTTTTTAACAATATGAGTACTAATGAAATAGAAAGGAGTACAACCTGCTTGCTCCTAGGATGAAAAGTACATGTCCCTCATGCTTAAATCCGTTGCAGTGACAACTATACATCGAATGTAACGAAATCATTTGACCTCGGTCGTCGAAGTGAGTTACGAAGTTGGCTTTCAAATTATAACAGCTTATATATGTTCTTTGTTTCAAATGAGTCTCAACTGTTAAAAATTCCACTGAATAAACCTGAGTCAAGTACGCAATTAACAAGCAGCATAGATATTAAAAGATCACCTTTATTAGGAAAAAGCTACTAGAGTACACGAGGTGGTTGACGAAAATACAGAACCATGATGTGAGTGTTTGCAAAGGCCTGCTAAAATCCCCTAAAGGAGGAAATAAATATAAGTTCAAGAACAGAACAATGATGTGATGTGTATTGGCTTGCTCAAAAACGAAATTTTAACAAATGATTTTTACCTAAATTAATTTTAGTGCCTTTAAATATTACCTCCAATTAATGGTCGGTATAAAGGCTAAATTATTCTGAGAATGCTACAAGAAACTATAGTGGTGATATAATTGTACTTCAATATGGATAGATGGAATGGATGCAGGAGGCTAACCATTTGTGTATTTCGTAAAAAATCTTATTTTCATTAAATCTTGGACATATCATTGCGGTATATCCGTGATATATCAGTCAACTTTCACTTATGCAGAGGATGCATATGATTGAACGATAGATGTTTATTTCAATTTATCTGTTCTATAAAACAAGTGGTAGTTAATAATAATTTTACTTTTTCTCTTATTTGTCGGTTGTGTGTTTCTGCAAACTGTTTCTACACCATATCTCTTCAACCCATTAACCAATTGTAACCAGTTATTCACCAAATGACCTCTAGTAATGCTGGGAGTGTCATAGGTTATAAATCGCTTCGTCCTGTTTCTTCCCTCCACTAAAAAAGGAAATATGAAATTCACTTTTATAGTAAATTAAAGCTTGTGAATTCGGGAGTGTGATTATGTTATAAATAAGTAAATATTTTCTTTGTTTGTTCAATTTTTGATCAGACCCACAGAGCAATTAGTTTATTTCCAGATTATAACAGAACAAATGACAGTGCTATCACCGGGACTCGAACACGGACACAGCAGGGTTACCACGAACTATGCACAATGTACTGCGCTACTCAAGCGGCAAACTCTCGTGCATTCTTCCCACAAAAAAAGGAGCTAAATGTGTAACAATTGGTACATATTTCGACAGCAAATGCCAACGTAACCATTTATGTGTCAAATGAAAGCTTGTGGTGTGGAAAGTACCACAGGCTACAAAATTTTCCATCACATGCTCTCTTCTCGCGTGACAAATGAGAAACGTATGTAAATGATTGTTCCGTTGCATATTCGGAACTAGAGAACAGAAAGAAATGAGTTATTTGTCAAATGGAAAGTTGTGACATGGGAATTGTCAACGCTATGGATCATTCACCATCCGTTCTTTGTTCCCTCCCCAAAAGATGGGAGGTTGGATTGTGTAAATTATTCCTCTATTATATCGTTTGTGACGACCAGGCATCTCTGAGGACCAAAAATTATATCCCTCTTTCTTCCGCTCCAATGGGGCGTTGGTGGCTCAGTCGGTAGCGCGCCAGGCTCGTAATCTGTAGTTTCCAAGTTCGAGTCCCAGCTGGGTCGGCGTTGAGATTCATCTCCGGAAAATTCTCCGCCCTGCCCACGGTCAGTAGGGGGACACTGATGGGCTTGGAAAGGTCACCGTCCGTCGGATGGGACGTTACGCCGTGGCCCCGTGTGCGGGACAGCCATACCCTGTGCACGTTAAAGAACACGCTGGATGGGCTTGACGGGAGTCTACCATCTGTCTCCCGTCAGCTGTTCCAGTGGGTCCCCTCCACCAACCTTCTCTGAGCCTTCGGGGTCCTTGTGACCTGGCCATTTAGCCCATGGTGTGAAAAAAAGTGCCGCGCAGAGGTAAAACAACCCAACTCTTCCGCTCCAAACAGATCACGTAAATTTAACGGTGTAAATCTGTAAGAGTCACATGTCAAATGTAAGCTTAAAACGTGCTGAGTAACATAAGGGAATGTTGAAATTTTCTGCTCCGAAGAAGGGGAAAGATTGATACATTTCGTGACAAAGGTTTTCCCTGAGTCCTGAACGAGCGGGTGTACCCTCGTGTAAGTGTTTTTATATTGTATGAGATACCAGGATAAACCTCATAGAGCTTCTGGTTTATTTATGTTCTATTCTCCTTAAAAAATAAACATTTCCGTAAGAAATTATTATTAAAAAACAAAATATAAAACACATCAATTAAGGAATTTTAAAATACATTTATCTTTCTACATTTCTATTAAGAAATAACATTTATACAATCAGTGTCCACTGAATTATGACCACTTCCCTCCATCCATGTTACAGATTTACTGACGTATCCATGTTACGTCAGTGGAAGCTAACTTCGAAACTCTATAATTTCTAAAAAATAAAAAAAAATGTGACAGAATGGGGGGTGAAAATAAATTAAAGATCTCAATCAATTCTCTATAACCCTCGATTTTCAACAATATCCCCTTAGTATTTAAACCGTTATGGAAGTTTGAATATTTAACAAAGGCAATGCCTAATGTTAGAATTCAACTCGGAACTTAATTATAATTTGAGTAAGAAGCATTATTTTACACCGCTTAATACATCAGATGTATATTTGAAAAGTTAATATCAATAATTTTTCGATATTTTTCAATTGTCCTAAGACAAATTGCATTGTTGCTGTTAAATATTTAAAGTGTTTAACTCTTCAAGTGTAAAGTAAACATTATTGAAAATTGAGTTTTTGATAGATTTGATTGAGATCTTTAATTTACTCCCATTACCTTTTCTCATAAAATATTTAGTTTAGAAGTTATAGAGCTCTGAAGTTATCTTCCACTTATATAACATGGAGGGTAGTGGTCGTAATTAAGTGAGCACTGAATGCATAAGCAAAATGTACCAAAGATAAACTCGGTTACTAAATTCATTCTCTTAAACATCGACCACATTTTTCCTCACCTTTTTTTTTTGGGGGGGGGGGGGGGGGGCTCAGTTGGTAGTGCGCTTAGCTCGTAATCTGCAGTTCCCAGGTTCGAGATCCAGCTGGGTCAGCGTTGAGATTTATCTCCACAAAATTCCTCGACCTGCCAACGATCAGAAGGGGACACCGATGGGCTTGGAAAGACGCCGTCCGTTGGATTGCAACGTTACACAGTGGTACCGTGTGCGAGAGAGCCATAATATGTGCATGTTAAAGAAACGCTGTGGAAGACTAACATCTGACGGGAGGTTAGTTTTCCACAGCGTTTCTTTAACATGCACATATTATGGTTAGTCTTCCCAACAGCTGTTCCAGTGAGTCCCCTCCCCCAACCTTCTCTGAGCCTTCGGGGTCCTTGTGACCTGGCCATTTAGCCCATGGTGTGCAAAAAAGTGCCGCTCAGAGGTAAAACAACCCAACCTAACTTAACTCGTAACTGTACGCACTCGCGTTCAGAAGATATATAAGAATGACTTTAACATTTTCCGCTTTTAAAGGAGGAAGAAGATAAAGCTTATATTTAATATAATAATATAATATATCATATGCTTTTATTTGACGTATAGCTTATTTTCAGCATTACCGTTCCCCTTCTGCAAAGATCGCAAAGAAATTGTTGTTCTCCTGTGTGGATTCGAAGATGTCTTCAAGACAATTCTTCATCTTGAAAATTTTACACAGCAGATACATTTGTAGGGACAATCTGCAGAATGGATGAGCATGTGATTCTTGATATAACGCAGCATTTGCTGGTTCATGCCATTGATTCGCTTCGACGATGAATTTTGTGACGTCATTTTGTGCAACTGGTACAGAACACCTGGGGACGCTTCCCACGATCTAGCGTTGTCGATACCAAGCAGGGTGCAAGCGGTTATAGCAGCGAAAGGCGGCGCAACACGCTTTTTTGGTAGGTGGTCATAATGCAACAACTGATGAGTATGTATACAGTATATGTGTATATACTAATTGTGTACTACTTATCTTATATATAAATGAATTGTGCATCTTATATATCTCATGGAATTGTGGAGTGATTTACTGACTACAAGTTAGGGCCATTTTTACAAGTTTTGGAAAGCATCATTTATTGGTAAAAGATCGAAACACTCTCCAGTTATACTTCTTCCGTTTGGAACACTGATTAGGGAAAAGAGGGAGCAAACTTTTATATTCGCCCTCCCATTTTTTCATGCAAGGGGATGGAATTGAGAGAATCAATATTTTGTAATCTATGATAGGTGTTCTCAACGTGGAATACGCGGTAAAAAATTTTGGAGTACGTCGTGAGAGCTCAAAAGTCTATAGATCTAGTAACAAAGTCGCTAATTTGGCAACACTGTTACTGATTAATTTCTGAGAACTGAGTGGCGAAGCGCTTCGCTGTAGTTCATGTCCGGACACATTTGTCAATCATCCGTTCCCTACTTGTGAGCGGAACCTACCCGAACAGCTGATAGCCCAGTCGAAACATCCATTCTAAGTGAGTGAATGTACCTTTTTACTGCTCTATGTATTTGTTGTGATTTATTTCACTCGCTGTGCTTAAAGTTATTTTTAGTCTTCAGTTTGCTGTGACGTTCAATGAAAATGTTTCTAAAGTGTCTTGAAACATGGATAAATGAATAATTAAGAAGAAATGTAACGTGGAGCCGGAGCCGATTGCTTCTACGTATACGGCTACGTCATCATCCCATGTGAGTAAAGAGGTGGATTCAGCAGTAACTAAAAAAACGTTAAATGTGAAGCAATCAATTGATAAAAAAAATAAAAAACGTAAATATCATGAATCATATTTACAATTGGCTTTACATGGACAGGAAATTTAGTAGAACTAAATCCACAGTGCGTTGTTTGCTCTGAAGTCCTGTCACAAAATTCTACGAAACCGTCTCTTTTACGGCGACACTTTGAAACGAAACATGAGCATTTAAAAATAACCCTTAAGCTCTTTTGAACGTCTTTTGGAAGACTTGGGGAGTAGAAAAACCGTAATTCAGCATTTTTCTGGTGTAAAAGAAAATGAAAGTACAATTAAAGCGTCTTAAAAAGTAAGCTTTCAAATTGCCAAAGCCGGAAGGCTCACACAATAAGCGAAGTCACTCATTCTTCCAGCAGCGGAAGAAATATCTTCTTGTATGTTTGGTCAAAAAGAGGCAAACCTTGTCAGAACCATTCCTTTGTCAAACGACACAGTTTCCAGGAGAATTAAAGATATGGCCTATAATATTAAGGACCAACTCATTCAAGGTATTCAATATAGCCCGTGGTTTGACATACAAGTGAATGAGTCGACAGATCTAGTTGGACTAGTTTAATTACTTATTTTTGTTTGTGGAAAATTCCAGGATGCAATATTTGAAGATATTTTATTTTGCAAGCCTCTCAAAACTTCTACTACGGGTGACATATTTTTAATATGATTGATTCTTTTTTTTCTGAAAGCCACTTTTAATGGAAAAATTGTATTTCTGTATGTACTGATGGAGCAAAAGCAACGTGTGGTTTTATCACAGGACTAGCAGGTCGCATAAATCAAGTTGCACCAGAATGTAAGTTCACTCATTTGTGTCTTCAACGTGAAGCGTTGATAGCTAAATTTCTCCCTGATGATTTGAAAAGAGTTCTGAATGAAAGTGTACATGGTTAATTTTATCAAAACTCGAAAATTGAAATCTCGACCTTTTTCAATTTTTTGTGAAGAAATGGGTAGCCTGCATAAGAGATTGCTCCTTCACACAGAAGTATGTTGGTTGCCACGAGGAAATGTTCTTTGCCGTTTATTTGAACTTTACAATGAAATACGCCTTTCTTTTCATGGACCACGATTTTCATAAATGAAATTGCATTTCTGTATGAATTTCTGAATTGCATTTTTTCTGAATTGCATTTCTGAATTGCATTTCTGTATGTGATTATTCTGTTGGAATAATCACATACAGAAATGCAACGATTTTCGACTTTCTTTGAGACTACAAGACTTAGAATGGCATCTAGGGTTAGCATATTTAGCTGATATTTTTGAAAATATGAATATTTTGAACTTGTCGTTGCAAGGAGACAACGTTGATGTGGTCTATGTTGAGAAGAAAACAGAGGCCATGATAAAAAAAATCTCTCTGGGGAAACGAAATTAAAAAGAACAGCTGTAACCAAATTCAGCGACTAGGTTCATTTCTTAAAGAAAATGAGCAAACGATTGCAGACTTTGAATACATCAGACAACAAATAATCGTTCACTTAAGCACTCTTAAAACTCTTATAAGGCAGTATTTCCACCCCCTGATGAAATGCAAGAATGGATTCGAGACCCATTCACATTTGATTTGGAAAAATGTAAGCTTCCATTGTCCAATAAAGAGGATTTGATTGAGATATCTTGTGACAATAGTTTAAAAAGCACTCATTTCAAAAAGCCATTGATTAATTTTTGGATTGGAGTGGAGAAGGAATATCCGACTTTGTCAAGAATTGCAGTCAGATATTTGTTACCTTTCACAAAAACTTATTTATGTGAAACTGGTTTTTCATCTTTAACTGCTTCAAAAAATAAATATAGGAACAGGATGGATGTTGAAGATGACTTGCTACTCTACCTTAGCAAGATAACCCCAAACATTGATGAACTGTGCAAGCGTAAACAAGCGCAACCATTTCACTGATTACCCAGTAAAATATTTATAATTTTATAAAATTCGTTAAATTATTTATGTCATTTTCTATGTTTATCGATATATGTAATTTATGAATACAAAATTTAATATATATATATGTTTTATTTTATTCCCATTGTTATACTATAAATATAGTTTTATCTATCTATACAAGAGGTACGCCAGTTACACACATTTCCAGGGGGTACGTCAAACATGAAAGTTTGAGAACCACTGCTCTAAACCATCCAGAGTTAATTATTTTTCCAACAAAGTGGCATTTAAGCATTCCCGCAATATTGTTGATTCTCTAGTGGCGCCATCTGTTATCAGGAATCGGCAGCCATACCACCACATTTGATGGTAGTAATATTTGTCACTCTCTCCCGCAGCGTTATATGGATAATTCAGTAACAATGAATCACAGGAAAACATCCTGTAGACAAGAAACACTTGAAATAATTAGTTTGAAAGAACTGGCTCTCCTAACCGGGATCTGAACCCAGGTTTCCCAGAAGCATTCAGGCACTTTAACCGCTGGACATACACTTTCAAGCAAAATTCTTCATTCGTTAGTAGCGTGATATCCTTTCAACGAATGCGGAACTAAATGATCTTCAAATACATGCAGTTAAGTAATTTTGCTTCTGAGCGTCATTTTGTTACACACTATGGGTTAAAAATTCAGATCACAAGGACCGCAAGTGCTAAGAGAAAGTTCGGGGAAGGTGAAACAGATGTTTGCATATTTCTCCTTTATTGGAGAGAAATAAAGCATTTAGGAAGTTTTTTATGTAAAGCTCTTGAAATCACAAGTTTAAATTTCATACTTAATCTTCGCACTTGAAAGATTAAAGTCAAGCAAATGGGTTATAGATTTATCCTTTTTTTGGGGGGGGGAGATGGTTTAAAAAATCGTGCTATTTGTTTATAGCCTAGAACTCACCGTCTTCCCTCGTCACAGGCATTAATTTCACACATAACTCGCTTTATTTTCGTCCTCGGCATTTGAAAGAGAGAAGAAGACTCGATATAGGGATCAATATTTTTAGCCTGAGGTCGCTCGAACACGAACCATTTCGATAATTGTTGAGTCCAAGCCCGATTTCAGGAAAATATATATTTCTGATGAATCATAATGTATAAATGTTGGAATAATCACATACAGAAATGCATGTCACTAATCATTTATTATTTAGTTTTTTCATTTTATGACAAAATTAAAATGTTAATGCTCTATGGAAATCAAAATATCATAAATATTAGTGGAATCATAATTATTCACTGATCTCACACGTGAATACTTCTCGAGTGGAAGTTATGGATTATTAGCTCTCAGAATTTTGCTTCTTTTTTCATTTGTTTCAAGATTATATAAACTTTACATGACATGTAATAGCAAATGCAATGTGAAACATGTATGTCTTTTCGTTGTTGAATAAACTGGTATAATGACTATTAATTTTTTTTTTACTGGGGGCTAACAGTCCTGAAGACACCGTAGTTTTCACATGTTTATCTTGTTCTAAAAATTTGAAGCCAAAAAATCATTAAATATGTAAACTTCTATCGTTCACTGTAAAGAATTAATCAGATTTCAAAATTTTACTTTCTGTTATAAATTACCTGAACACAATCAACTATAGATTGTATGACGATATGACATACTGATAAATTAAGAAAAACTGATTTGTCTTAAATTATTTAAATATGTATATCCATACATACAAATGCCTCTTGAATCCATGGATTATGGAGGTCCTACTAGACAGTGTAATTTTCCTCTCTAGACATGTCTCTTCAGAGCTACAGCAGCTGCATTTGGCCACTTTAGATCAATTCTAGCAAGGTTCTCTTTGGCATTATCTGCCCATCTCATCCTAAGTCTCTCCCTTTTTCTGCAACCCTTACGCACATTGTTTATCATCCTGTTTGCCAATCTGCAGCTGTGAATACGGACAACATGACCAAACAAACGCAGTCTCTCTCTTCTCAATATGATGCTCAAAGGAGGTTGATGAATCCTTCTAACCTCATAATTACTTACAGTCAAATCACTTAATGCCTAAGATACTGCGCAAACATCTAGAATCAAAGGCATCAAGTTTATTCTTATCCTGCTTACAAAGGGTCCATATTTCACTACCATAACTAACATTAGAAAGAACCAAACTATTATACAGCCTTACAGCCTATTATACAGCCTATTTCTCTATACTCTCCGTAGAATCTTGAAAGTCCCAGCAACAAATCCATATTCTTCTATTTTTCTCATGCCATATATGACCAGTATTTATTACGCAGCTCCCAAGAAAATTAAACTGACACACTTTCTGATGAGTACAGTCATTCAAAGTAACTGAAGCACCATCTACCTGACCAATTTTAAGTGAATAGCTTATTTTAAGCAATAAGCTGACTGACCAATTTTCATCATTTTAGTTTTTTCTCTCTTTATCATAAACCTACTGACTCTCATCAATAGCCCTAACGAACGAATTCATCTCATCAAGATCAGTAGCCAACAGAGCCAAATCATCTGCGTAATCTAAATCAGAAATGTTCAAATCTCTGGACCATTTAAAGCCAAAATCTTTCCCTTGCAAAGAATTTCGCATTACATAATCAATAGCCAAACTAAAGAGAAAAGGAGACAAAACGCACCCTTGTGTAACTCCACTATAAATGCTAAACCAGTCGCTACAAGACGTACCAACTCTCCCACACGACTCAGTGTAATTATAGAGAGCTCTCATTACACGAACTAACTTATCAGGTATTTTATATGATCTAACAATCAACCACAAATTATGTCTATCAACAGAGTGAAATGTCTTTTTGAAATCTACAAAGCTAGCAACAACAGGTTTCTGAAGATCTAACACTTCTTAAGAATCTGCCTAAGTGAACATATTTGATCAATACATCCCCTACAACTTCTGAATCCCCACTGTTCATCACACCGTGGTCCATCAACCAAATTCTTAATTCTATTAAGCACAACCATGCAAAAATATTTACCTGGAACAGAAAGTATGGTGATATCTCTGTAGTTATCACAAGAACTGCGATCACCTTTTTTAAAAATAGGGATAGCAATAACTCTAGTAAAATTTGTGGGAACAACGCGTTTATCATAAAAATATTCAAAATTTCTGTCAGCCAATTGTCAACACAAGTGTTCCCAGCTCTAAGCATTTCAATGGTGATTTCATCGACCCAGGAGATTTATTTAGTTTTATTTTAGAGAGAGCCGAAGCAACTTCCGAATGTGATACAAGGCCAACATTAAAGCCATAAAACCATCATCAAATGAATAAACTGCTGCAATCATTAACTAAGGATAGACAGAATAATGCATTTATCCTCATTACAAACATTGGAAGTAGAAATAATCACAATATTTAGAACATCGTTGAAATTCTCAGCTCACCTTGTCGTCAGAGAATCCTCATCTTCACCCACTTAACCAAGTTTCTCCCTCAGTCCCTGTGTATCAGTGTATGTATCCTGTTTCTTCCCACACAAAACATTAACAATCTGGTATAATCCCCTGCTATTGTGCTGTCTAAGAGATTCCTCTGCTTTATCAGCCGAATTATCAAGACAAGGATTCTTATCAGCTGTTAACTTTCTTTTACACGTTTATTAAGCTTGTTATAATGTTGTCTGTTACGACTAGTAGGCTGTTGATTCATATTAATCCTGCACTTTTATCTTTCAAAATAAGTTCCATGTCTTATCACTCAAATAATTTTGTTTCCTCTGTTCCCTTTTACCTAAAAGAGTACTGTTAGTTTTAAGAAAATCCTGTTTAAACTGATCCCATTTATTCTAAACATCAGCAGTAAGCAAACTACGATTGTCATAATGACCACTTGCTATCATGGTATGCTTTAGCTATAACTGGATCTTTCCGAACTTCAGTGTTAAAGGTAATTTTCTTAACCTTAGCAAAACATTTCTTAAGCTTCGGTTGCAAGACACCTTTTACCAGGTAATGGTCAGACCAAATTTCGCTCCTCTATAATGTCTGGTATTCCTAATCAAAATAGTCCATTTGTTATTAATTAAAATATAATCTATCATATTCCTGTGCAACCCATCAGGTGAAACCCACGTATATTTATAAAGGTCCCGGTGTTTGTAGTATGTATTAGTTGATCAGAAGCCGTTAAATTTACTTACGTGCAGGAGACGTTCTTCATTGCCATTGAAACTGTCAAAGCCAAAGGGACCTAAAATTCCTGCCCATAGGTCAGAGTTAGTACCAACCTTAGTAATATCTCCTTTCTTTAGAGAATTCAAAATATCATGTAGCTGTCTGTAAAATGTTCTTTTCATTCTCATCAGAGTCCTTCGTGGGGTCTCTGATGAACCACGGAAGAACCACATGAAGTGGTTGTCTTCAATTATTGTTTTAAATTTTGCTTAATTTTTGATAAACGTGTTGTTCCTATAAATTTTACTACCATCATCAGAGACCTACGTAACAACAGATGACATTCGTCTTTAATTATTGTTTTAAATTTTGCTTTATAAATTCTTTCATTAATGCAGTCATATCCTGGATACGACATCATTATATTATATCGCCAGTGATGTCCTAGTGAAGAACATCACTGACGTATCTCTGCTAAGAAGCAAACCGATAAGCCTAGAATATATAGCTGTCCTCACGCTGGAATTCCTGCGTGAGAACATCAAGAGAATAATCTCAACGTAACATCCTCAGGTTCCATATACTTGCAGAAAGAAAATGATTAGTAGGATTTTAAAAGGAAACTAGGTTTATTGAGAAACGTAGGACCAACAATATCAAAAAGCCCCTGATCGCGGGCATGGGACAAAGTGCTGTTCCTCCACGCTACAGGCTGAAGTCATCCATGCTACCAGGAACTTCAAGCACCACCGTTTGAAGTGGACCTTTTCAAGAGCTAAAAGGCCTACCTGAGTCACATTACTCCGGTTTAGGAGTAGAGATGCCTAACTAGCTAAGTGAGGGTTCAGGTAGCTGCGATGGCCTATGATCAGGATTATCCACCAGCTGATATAAGGTATCCCGGTGCCTCTGTTCACTTAGGGCTGGCAACCCACAAGCAAACAGAAAACACAACGGCAAATTCTCACTCAACAGATGTCCACCATTGCAGCAGGTCCAGAATCCATAATCAAGCTCAAAGCCTTAAACCAGTCTAGTCTCGTAGGAGGCATAAATGGTCATCACCACGACCCTGCGAAGTTGAACACTCCTCAACAGGGTAGGAAGAAAGAAAAAAGTTGTCGCAGATGACCGGATCAGTAGGGCACACCGGTCTGACAGGCCTCCACTTCTATTCCCTTCGGAAAAAGAATATCTCGTTTGAAAAGTATTAACGGCATGCACCAAAGGAAGGCGGGGTTGGACATTATGTGCCAGACCCGGACGGTTCTATGCGTTATTACTGGAGATTGCTACACAGCTATCCTTCCAGTTTGTGCCGAACATTTACTGACCAGAAGCGTTAGTGGAGAAAATTAGCAATGCAGGCTAATTTGTGATCCGAACCTATAGGAACATCAGAATCACATAGAGAGGATAGTACCAATAGCTGTAGTGAATGACATTCGGTATTGAAGCGTGAAAATATCGTTGATGAAATATCTTTTTTCTTAAAACTTGAATGTACCATTAAGATACATCCGTGATATATAGTCTTGTCAAAAACGTTCTCGGAGTTAAGTGATTGAACGAAAGGCAAACAATTCTATTAAATTAATATATATATATTGTGGTAGTTTAACTCTGAAAATACCAATTAATGGATAATTCAGAAACGAAACAGGTATACAGGTAACTCTCATTTAATGAGGGGAGATGAGTTCCGGTTAGAGTTATTTTCAATTTTCTCACCTTAATTAAAAATCTAACACTATTGAGTATCTGCATTAACGATTCTAGGTGGACAGATGTCCACCTAGAATCGTTAATGTAGATCTAAATATCGTTAAACAAATTTCCGCGTAAAAGTGGGGGATTTGTTATTTGTTGGTATTTTCGCCTATCTTATTGATCTTTTTTCCTTTTCTTAGTTTCGTAATAGATGTTTTATTTCAACAAAAATAATTATAATTCTCGATATTTATTTAATGATTACATATATGCATAATTATGTATATTAATATGTGATCGATTAATTAATTTTACAGTTTATTTCTTAATATGGAGCGAAACTAGCTGGTTTGCATTGCTTGCCTCTGTTTTGTGCGTAATATTTATTTGTAGCATTCCATTAACTGGTCACAACATCGTCTTATGACATCCTGTCACGAAATATCAATATCATGATTCTTCAACAAATCCATGCGTTATTCCTGCAGTGAAAACTAAATATTTAAACGCCAACACTATTTCTGGTTCAGATTCTTGTTGTTCTTCAAAAGCACCGTTGAATTCTAAATCATGAAGTTCATCGTTAGTGAGTGGCTCACTGTGGAGTTTAATAACTTCGTTTATCTTTCAAAGTTACGCCTTCGTATCTTGCTCCAGTTTGATATTTCGCTGATGTGAATTAAAAAATCGAACTAAATTCTTGTAAATAAACAATAAAGATGGATTATTCCAAGCATGATTTATCTGAATTATGCAGCAGTGATTTGGAGAACTCAATTGCACAGTGTGGTTGGACCTCCTTAGCCCATGGCTGCTTGATGATGATCGTGTTGTTGTTGTTGTTGTTGATGTTGATGATGATTAATAAACTAAAACACTGCAGCACTCCAGTAAGTACGAATTAAAGTTCCAATTAGGAATATTCGAGGTAAGATTCAGTAAAATAAACCTAGAAATGCAAGGAAAGAGAAAAAGTGTGTGAAGTGCCATAAAACGAGTGGTGAAAAAAGGCAATGAATGCAATCTATCTGATAAGGATAATGCAACTTATAATGCTATTGCTTCTGCCAATAATATGATTCAAATATATACCACGTTAGAGTTATCCATTTCAGTTCGTTACAGGAGCTGTTGTCCCCTTTGAGAAAGCCAGTAACCAGTACAGAATCGAGACAAATTCATAAACATATAGTATATACTGAGATGCCAATTTGTTAGCTACACCACCTAAATGTGTGATACAAAGCTCAGTGTTGTTTATACAGTTAAATGACCTTCATAGGCATCTTCATGTACCTGCAGTTTCTTCGATTTTCATAAAGATGCTCTGGTCAAAATGTTTTGGCTCTTCGGTATGTATTATGCATTTTTCAAGCAATGTTTTGAAAACTTCTAAAACGAAGGGGAAAGCATTTTACTGCAACAGAATTCAGTTTCTTACCATCACCCCTATCCTCTTACTCTTTATATTTTTTTCTAGATCCGGACCTGACTATTAAATTTCATTGGTATTATTGTAAATCAAGAATTTGTTTTTTTATTTGCTTTTAACACATTTCTTTAAAAGCAAAATTTGCTAATGCCATCGTCAGTTTCGACTGTCCGTCCATCTGTCTGTGTAGTCAGCATATCTGTAACCAATCGATCGATTTTATTGGTTCTTTATGCTTTGGATGCAGGAAAAGTCTCAGTTTACACGCATATGTTTTTATATCTGTGTCTCTATGGACGCAATATTTCTGTAACTAATCAACCGATCTCGATATACTTTTTTCATTCCATGGAATAAAGGATCCAGTTTTGCACGCGCACATCTTTAATTGCCTATAAGGAGGGAGTAGGGTACTTAAAAAGTTGTTACATCTTTAGTTGGACCGATTTGAAGTGAAATATACCAAGGAAACGTGCACTTTCATCCGTCCAGAGCGAATGAAATTTCACTTTTTTTGTGCAGAGATTTTTCATTCCCTCGTAAAATCGTAACTATTTGTTATGTTTTTTTTAATGTACCTAAAAGCCGTGACCCTTTGTGCCATACCCTATGTATGTTAAAGAACACGCTGAATGTCCTTTATGGGAGGCTACCATCTGTCTCCCAGCAGTTGTTTCAATGGGTTCCCTCCCCCAACCTTCTCTTAGCCTTCGGGAGCCTTGAGATCTGACCATTTTACCCATGGTGTACAAAAAAAGCACCGTTCAGAGCTAAAACAGCTGATCCAACCTAAACATGGGTATTACTCAATTAATTAAATCAAATAATAATCATAAAACTGATTCATGTTTGAGCAAGCTTCTGTATCGACGAAACTTTAGTCATACAGAAGTTAATCCGATACTCGTTACATTAAACGGTTCTCCTCACTGGGTTGCAATACATTATGGGTTTGAGTCATCTCAGCATATTTAACTTTCATTTACGGCAATACTCAAGAAAAACCTTTGCCTTCATATTTGAATTATAAAGCTCTAATAATATAGAAATTAATGCAGCAATTCTTGGGCGTCTCCGAGATTCGGAGTCGTTAATTTTGCCAAATGAATCGTATCAATTGTATTTCGTCGTATTGTTATCTCGGTAATACAACACAACTATCAAATTATATTAACAATGGCTGAGGTTACGCACTGCAATTGATTCATCCAAAAACAAATTAAGTGACGATCTTTACAAACATATAATATTGACGAATTTAATAATGAAAACAGAACAAGTAACAGATTTTTAAATTCTTCTCAATTTTCTACTATTAAATTTTATCCAGACATCAAATAGGTATACAATAACAGAAAAATGAAATTGTGGACCTCATAGATCCCTCTACCATGTCGTATTAAACTGACAGGCTCCTGTCAGACCTCTGTGGCAAGCAGCTGCTTGAGGAGGTATTTATTTTTATTATTATTTTTTTTCAGTTTATGAGGCAGCGAAATGGTGACAAATGTTGATGACCTAGAATCAGTAATGAAATATTCAAAAACGTCTCTTTGCTTTGGAGTTGAATTAATATCTTTAACAAATGACTTTTATACTTTCACATATATGACTTTTATAGCAAATGATTTCGTATGTGAAGAGAAACACTTTCTAGTGTCAGAGAAGCTTTCTACAGAGTACTGCAACGAAATGATCATTCTCCTCTGTGGATAGGTAGATGACCTTCAAGATTTTTCTTATTCTGCGATGTTCTCCACTTGCGAAGACAATCTCCAAAGTCAGTTGGCACATCATTCTTGATGTTGGTTAGACAATTGGTAGAGCAAGGACACCCGAAGAATAGGAATCCCCGACTTTTTTCTTCCTTTCCATGTCTCTTCTTGTGTTTAATGAGGAATTTGGATGATGTAAACCTATATTGGCAATTGTCACATTCATAAAAGCTTTGGCCTATTTCAGGGAAAGGAAACAAATAAAATATTATATTGTTTTAATTCAAATTAATGTACTGATAAAACGTAAGCAACGAACTAGTTATGATTTCAGTGAACTATAAGTTGACACAAAAAATTTAAACCGAAGTAAGAAATTTTAAGAATAAATGAAATAGTTCAAGGTCCGCAGGCAAATTTGATTTTCTAAAAATATACGGTAACAACATTATGGTATTTTTCTTACTTTACTCTTTACTGATTCACTCCCTCAGTGACCTTCTACTTTTATGGCGGCTTTTTTAAAAATGAAGCCTTCGTTATTCACGTGAAATTAGAATTAAGAATTGTCATCATCATCATCATCCTCAAGCAGCCATGGGCCACGGAGATCCAACCAGACCGTGCAATTTAGTTCTCCAAGCTAGTCTATCCTGAGCTACATCTACTGCATCTGGCCACTGCACACCAATTCTAACAAGGTCCTGTTTGATATTGTCTGCCCACCGCATCCTAGGTCTCCCCTTCTTTCTGAGGCCTTTAGGCACACTGTTCATAACCCTATTCGCCAATCTACAATTATTCATACGGGTAACATGGCCAAACCAACGGGGTCTCTCTCTGCACAATATGCTGCTTAAAGGAGGTTGCAAACTCCTTTGCCTAACCTCATAATTAGTTACAAAGTTGAACCACCTAATGCCCAAGATACTGCGTAAGCATCTGGAATCAAAAGCATCTAGTTTCCTGTTATTTTGTTTACAAAGTGTCCACTTTCCACTACCATAACTAACCCTAGAAAGAACCAAACTATTATACAGTCTAATTTTAGTCTTTAGGGGTATACGCCTATTTCTCCACACTCTCCATAGATTCTTAAAACTCCCGGCAGCAATCCCTATTCGTCTGTTAATCTCATGCCGCACATCACCATTATCTGTTACATAGCTCCCAAGATAATTAAACTGTGACACCTGCTCAAGACTGCAACCATTCAGATTAACTGAATCACAGCCTGTCTGATCAATTTTCATCACTTTAGATTTTTCTCTGTTTATAACCAAACCTACTCTACTACCAGTCTCATCAACAGCTCGAATGAAAGAGTTCATCTCATCAACATCATTTGCCAAAAGGGCTAAATCATCAGCATAATCTAAATCAGAAATTTTCGTATCTCCAACCGTTTAAAGCCAAAATCTTTCCCTTGAAGTGAATTTCGCATAACATAATCAATAACCAAGCTAAAGAGAAAAGGAGACAAAATGCACCCTTGTCGAACACCAGAAGTAATGCTAAACCAATTGCTACAAGCCTTACCAACTGCCACACACGACTCAGTGTTATTATAGAGAGCTTTCATTATGTTAACTAACTTGTCAGGTATACCATATGATTTAACAATCAACCACAAATTATGACGATCAACAGAGTCGAAAGCCTTTTTGAAATCAACAAAGCTAGCAACAAAAGGTTTCTGAAACTCTAAACATTTCTCAAGAATCTGCCTAAGTGAAAATATCTGATCCACACATCCCCTACCACTTCTGAATCCACATTGCTCATCACGCAATTGACTGTCAACCAGATTCTTAATTCTATTAAGCACAATCATGGAAAGAACTTTCCCTGGAACAGAGAGTAGGCTGATACCCCTATAGTTATCACAGCTCTGTAAAATTCTTAGGAAACATGACTTTATCATAAAAGATATTTCAGTCATCCAAGTGGTAACCGAAACATTCCCAGCTCTAAGCATTTCGGTAGTAATTTCATCTACCCCTGGGGATTTATGTAGTTTAAATTTAGAAACAGCCAAAATAACTTCAGATTGTGTTATAGGGCCAGCATTAAAGCCACCAATGCATCCATCATCACTGCAAACAATGGGAGCAGAACCAACTACATTGTTTAGAGCATCGCTGAAATGCTCAGCCCACCTAGCCATGACAGAATCCTCCCCTTCTATAACCTTACCTTTTTTATCCTTCAATCCTTGTAGGCCTGTCCGTTTTCTACCACATAAAACATTAACTATCTGGTACAGCTCTCTGCTGTTGTGCTGTCTAACTGCTTCCTCGGCTGTGTCAGCCAAACCATCAAGCCAAAGATTCTTATGAGCAGCTAACTGATCTTCTACACGTTTATTAAGTTCTCTGTAATGCTTTCTATTAGGACTAGTAGGGTATTGATTAAAGACATTCCTGCAGTTCTTTCTTTCCGAAATAAGCTCAAGTGCCTTATCACTCAGATAATTCTGCCTCTTCTGCTCCTTTTTTCCTAAAAGAGTACTGTTAGTGTCCAAAAAAGCCTGTTTAAAATGATCCCATTCTTCCTCAACTTCAGTAGTAAGCAAACCATGACTGTCATAATGACTAAGTAACCTATCATGGTAAGCTTTGGCTATAACTGGGTCTTTCAGAGCTTCAGTATTAAAAGCAAATTTTTTAACCCTAGCACAACACTTTTTAAGTTTAAGTTATAAGACACTTTTAACAAGGTAATGGTCAGATCCAATTTCAGCTCCCCTATATGCCCTGGTATTTCTAACAGAACCAGCCCATTTGCTGTTAATTAATATATAATCAATCATATTCTTATGCAGCCCATCAGGTGAAACCCATGTGTACTTATGTATGTCGCGGTGTTTGTAATAAGTGTTAGTTATTCTGAATCCATTGAGTTTACTTACCTGTAGGAGACGTTGCCCATTGCCATTGCAGCTACCAATACAAAAAGGGCCTATTACTCCTCCCCAAAGGTCAGAGTCAGTACCAACTTTGGCATTGAAGTCTCCAAGAACAAGGGTAATATATCCTTTCTTGACAGAATTCAAAATATCCTGAAGTTGTTCATAAAACCTATCCTTCTCATCCTCATCAGCATCCTCAGTGGGGGCATAACAGCAGATAACATTCAAGTCTTTAACGCTTGTCTGAAATTTTGCTGTAAGAAACCTTTCATTAATGCACTCATATCCTAGAAGAGCATCGCTAGCGTGTCTGTGAGAAGTAGACCCACGCCTTGATGATGCTTATTGTCGTCTCTCCCTGAAAAGAGAAATTTAAGGTTATTTTTAAGAATCTGACCTTTATCTGTCCATCTGGTCTCTTGCAAGCCGAGAATATCAAAATTATAATGGTGGAATTCTTGTGTGAGGACATCAAGAGAAAAAGCTCTGTGCAGAGTCCTCACATTCCAACTACCTATGGAGAGAAAATGGTTAGTGGGATGTTTAACGAAACTATGGTTATTGAGAAAGGGAATGCCGACAATATCAAACAGCCCCCTAATCGCAGACATGGGGCAAAGACCCGTTCCCCCACCACTAAAGGCTGAAGCCACTACACTGGAAGACTTCCTCCAACGTAGAATTTGACGATGCCAATAGAAGCAAAGATTTCAGGTGCCTGTGATGACTTCTGCTCAGGATTATCCACCAGCTGATAAACATATCCTGTGAATCTATTCACTCGGGGCTGTCAACCCACAAATAAACAGAAAACACAGCGGAAGATTTTCCCTCCACAGAAGCCCACCAGTGCAGCAAAATCAGGATCCATAATCAAGCTCAGAGCCATATATCTGTCCAGTCCAGTAGGTTTATATAGACAGCACCAGGACCCTATGTGGTTGACCACTCCTCAGCAGGGTAGAAAAAAAAAGAAAAGTAGCCATAGTTGTCCAGATCAGTAGGCCACACTAATCTGGCAGCTCTCCCCTTCCGTTCACTTCCACAAGAGAGTATCTCTTTTGAAAGTTACTAACGGTCCGCACCACGAGAAGGCGGGGTCGGACATTAGGTGCTAGGCCTGGTCGGTTCTATGCATCATCACAGGGGATTGGTGCATAGCTCTCCTTCCAGTGACTACCTAGCTACCATTTACAGACCTAACAATTGTACGTTTGAATATTTATCATAAAATAATTGAAAAATATATTTTTTTTTTCTGTAGCAGGCTAGCAAATGTTTTTTTTTTTAACCTTTTTTATATCTCGCTGCTTTTCGAACAATGCGATGTGGAATATGCACTAAATCCGTTAATAAGCTTAAAATTAAAAAAAAAACACATTTTATCGTATAATCACGAATTTTGGCTCACGTTCCGCAGACATCTGCTGGGCAATTTTTGGCGAATTTCGGAAAACATGCGGAATCGAGTTTATGAGCGATATTTTGATTCCATACTTCGTTGACTCACTCTCTCTGTGATCTTATATTTTTGCGGCTTTTATAATGCAGCCAGCGATTTCACATGTAACAAGAATTCATAATTGTACTTTTGAATATTTGTCACAAAATAACTATAAAATTCATTAATTCGCCTGATCGCGCTTACCGATAACTGTCGCCATTTTCATCGCTTAATTTTCAAACAATAAGCGATGTGGAATATTCACCGCTTATATTAACAAGTTCATGTTAAAATATTTAATCATATGGTTACATATGAATCTGCTTCTACTGGTGATCGATTCCCCTATAAAGACTTTTACAGCACAACATGGGAGATTTATGGCATGTTGCAATTACCGAGATATAGGTGGATATCTTAATAGATAGGATTGGTTTAATGAATTGGCTTAATAGATAGGATATCTTAATAGATAGATAGATTGTTGATTAGGTGTTCGCTACAGATTAGTTAGGCTACTAGCTTAGTTAGGTGTTTCGCTACAGGTGCAATGGTGATTGAAATCTGATTGATATACACGGATTGGCAAAATTATGGTAACAACAAAAGAGAGTCCTAACCTTATTGTAGGATCTAATTAGGTGAAAATTCGCCAGATATGTATTTTTAGTATAACTTGAAAAGCTGTAGAAAATGAGGGATTTCATACCCTTGATGAAAATATTACAAAACCATCATTATAACAAGAAAATATTAAGCATCGCAAAAGTTGAATTCAGATGCTTCAAAATATGCACATATAACATCAATATGCAGTATGATTCTCTCCCATTTCTAAACAGGCCTGGCAGAGTAGCTCCAGGCTCGATGTAAGGTTCTTCAGAATGGCATCCCAAAAGAACCTACTTTATCTCATTGGGTGACAAAAGAGGTGGCTGACGATTTGCAATGCGTCTTCCTAAGGCATACTACACTTGAAGTATGGAAATTAGTTCTGGCAACACAGCCGACCAGGTCAATCTTTGAATAAATTCCATTTCTAAGTACTCCTGCAACAAGTGATCTCTATGTCGAAGGACATTGTCTTCCATAAGCAGTAAATCAGCTCCAAACGCAGCCCTAAAATTTACATCTAGGTTTCAAAATATCTTTTCCATATCGCTGAGTAATTGTGGAGCCTCTATCCTATACCTGAAGTATGGCCACTGCAGGGCAGCACACCAGTTCCACCACTTATCTCTGACATTGGAAAATGCTATCGCATTCCTAGTTTCCTCCAGATTAAACAGCAGCTGGAATCGCTATAGTCTAAATCGACACTTGCCAGGAAACAGAACATTAGTCGATCTTTCAGGCTCCAAATGACATGTTGGCGGCACCATTTTAGAGGAGCATTTGAATATGGTAGGTATTAGCGAGACACAAATCACTGGTCTCCTGTCACAGAGTCCTCTCGCATTAATCATTCGTGGCACTCTTCTGATGGAAATCTTTCCATCTGTGCTTCACAAACCTCGAGAAAGAGAGTTGGTGTGAAGTCATTGTACTGTTCCTCCTCGTCATTAGAGGCGGAAAATTATCGGTTCAGGGTGAAGTAACTCTTGAGCGCCTTTGACCAGCTATTCTGTCAATGGTTCCTGTCTCCAGGAACTGTTTCCAAAATGTCAATATCATCTTTCTCGGCACATTTAGTCACCTTGTTACCTCCGTCTGAGGATGTCCAGCTTCAAGTAGTCCACTGCCGCCACCGCGTGGATCTCTAAATCAGGGATGCAATATGTAGTCCCATTGGGATCAAATGCAGTATGTAGTTCCTTCAGGATCAAATGCAGTATGTAGTTCCTTCAAAATCAAATGCAGTATGTGGTTCCTTCAGGATCAAATGCAGTGGAGTCTATGATTGTTTGCCAAGTTCCACTACATTGTAAAAATTTTCAATTAAGCAAGCAAATTGGTGTCCAGGGAAGACGACTAAATTATCCATCATCTTCTTTAAAACGTTGGCAGGCGGATTTCGTAAGGTGGAAAATTGCATTATCATCCGGTAATTATCCTTCTATATAAGTTAACCAATATGCCATTTACATATTCCGCGGAATTCCTTTTGTCAACCTTGAGACATAGTTCACCCAGTCCCTGCCGTGTTTATTGCTTCAGAATCATAGAGTTAATATGATGGATGTGGTTGGTACCATATCCTAGTTCTGCCATTTGTAAAAGAGATTACATACGTATTTCATATAATCACATGACTCTTTCCCCGTACCATCTACTCCACTAATGCCTCTTCTGATAATACTGACATGTCGTTTTACGATTTTTAGTCGATACTAAAGTTTTCCGAATGAGCTACCGACTTATAAATTAATTAATTTATTATTTATTTTCTAAAATCTTAAGAACGAACTGTCTGTGTTTGATGTGCGCGATGTTGAAAGTAGTGGTTATTTCATAGAGAATTGAAGTCGGTTCATTTTCATGTGCTTTTACAATGCTCTACAGTTTCTCTCCTCTAGTATCAGTAGCAGGGATTATTTCAGTCGTTACCATGCCAGGCTCCATATCTGCAGTTCCTAGGTTAAACTACTATATATGCAAGAATCCCTTGGGGAGAGATCGAGTAAGAGATCATGATCATTTTACGGAAGAGTTTCGAGGAGCCTCATATGACGCATGTAATTTGAATTTTAAAACTGGAAAAGATTCGTAAGCTCGGTCATCGTAAGCTCGGGTTGGCCGTGTTGCCCGCATGGATAATTATAGATCAGTGAATAGGGTTATCAAGAGTGTGTCAAAAGGCCTCAGAAAGAGGGGGAAACCTAGGAAACGGTGGACACACAATGTCGGACAGGACCTTGTTAGAATTGGTGTGCAGTGGCCATTTGCAGCAGATGTAGTTTAGGACTGAAATGCTTGGAAATCTAAATTGCACGGTCTGGTTGGACCTCCATATAGCCATGGCTGCTTGATGATGACGATAATGAATTTTGTATCTGAGATGCTATTGACATAACATGGCCTAACATACTTAATGAAATGGCCTCTAGTCTTTTCAAGAACGAGTTCCTAAAGAGTACATGTATCATTAATGTATATGTGCTCTTTAGGGATACTCCGTAAATCCCGTAACTAACGATTTAATGGGAGAGGATATGTTCTAATGTGGAACTCCTTATCTTTTAATAAAAATGTATTATTTTTTAATGTTATAGATATTAAAACATTAAAATAATATTAAAATTAAATTAAAATGCTCTATTTATTTTTTGCGATTAGTATATTTTTGCATTCTCCGATACAAAAATCAGGTTTTTTGAAACATATTATCCCTTGTTAAGTATTACTAATTATAACTAATTATTTTATATAATTAACTGCTACTACCTTAACAATGATTTGATATGGTTACATCATTACAAAAAGGAAATATTCTTACACAAAATATATTACTTAAATGAAAGTGATGATCCGGTCATGATTGGGATGCTAAATTCGTCTGATGCGACATTATTTGTTACGGAAGACTTGCTATGAAGTTTATTAGTGATATATTTTTATGGTAATTTGTAGCGACTTACATGTAAGTCACTGATTCAGAATCTAATCATCTAATCTGTGTTTTCGATTGAACGGAAGTATAATACTACACTAAAATATGTAATGATTTATAGTGGTAGCCATTTTTAGTTCTCTTTTAATGATCTTTCTTTAATTGAAAACATAAGATAAAATGAATTTTTAGCGTTTCCTTTAATAATATACTGAAATATCTAAAACTTTTATGGTAAGTTAAAAGTTACGAAATTATCTTTATAATTACACTGATCACCTTCAGAATAAAATGAAGAATATTACCTTTTCTAAACTATGTCCCTTTATCTTTATATATGAAGTGACCCAAAATAAACTAACAATACTCCTCTAAGCTTAGAGTAATAACTTAGTATATATAAAAAATTTCAAATTTATGCATTTTAAATCACTGTTGAAACAATACATAAAACCTTATGTTTCATGTTTTACAAATGGAGGGAATGTCATTTTCAATGTTAGAAGAAGCACAGAAAATGACCTGTAAACATGGGACTCATCGCACCTAGCCCAGGGTTATATCTTGAAAGTATTTTCTCGACTAGCATCTGCAATTGTAGTTAAGGCAACTTGCAATGACTGACTCGTGGTATAAAACAATCAATAGAAGATATCTAGGTCGACAGCCGGTGGCTCAGGAATCAGAGTACTTGACATGCCATCAGAAAGTCGTAGATCCACCGGATCAAATTGATATTTCCTCTATGCTTAGAATTGTTCATCCTGCTTATTATTTACGATATTTTTTCATTTATTTAAATAATAATATATGTTCATTCACTATATGTCGGATTTTTTAAAATACTTCTCCAAAATTTACATCATTTAAATCTATTTAGTGCATTGTAAATAAAAAGAACCGTTTAGGAAGCCTTCTTACGTTTGGAGTTTCAGGTGATTTCCTCATTAGCCTATTCCTAGGTAGATCTTATCTGATCACTCATTCACGCCATGTAATGAATCAAGTCCTTTGACATCAAATTGAAACTTAAACATGATATTCTAATTTGGCATTAAAGGAATTCCCATAACTTTCCCTTTTTGCACTTTTCTCAAATTCTAGATTGTAGCATGTAGCATAATTACGATTTTTCGAAGTACCAAGATAAAAGATCCCTAGCCTTCTCTATCTGTGGGTGTTCAATAAGTGGCATGAGTCGCAAAGGACATGACAAAAATCACTAAAAGGTGAGCCCCAGGGGGCAGAATTGTGGGGTAGGAATTCTCGGACATATGACCCGTGAAGTCATTTTTGTAATTCACAAGCAATACCTTTCATCATAATCAAGGTAGCGACTGTAATGATCTCACGCGAATATGGTCGCCTTCCTTCGTTTCAGCATCAAGCTGAAAATGAGACCACTATTAATGGAATCAAGTCTTTTTTATCTTTATGGTGTTGAGACAAGAAATGTATTTTAAACTTTTTTATCAATATGCAACTTGTTGCATTACCAGAACAGTCCTCCTGACCCATAGCTCTAGCATGTGAAAGTTTAAGCATTTCAATTGATATATACTGCCTAGGTAACAAAGTACCGAATTTTTGTCATATCAGAAGAAAGTCAAATTCGATGCTCCACAGTTTCTAAAATATGATTTTTATGGTAAATTTTGACGGAATATAAAAGTATCTGTCTGATATATTTATACCGAAGAGCCAAAACATTATGACCAGCTGCCTAATATGATGTTGGTCCTCCATGTGCCGCCAAAATAGCTGTTACCCGTCGAGGCATGGACGCTGCAAGATTTCTAAAGGTGTCTTGTGGTATCTGGTTACATGTTACCAGCATATTCTCTAACTCTTGTAAGTTACGTGGTTGAGCCCCCAGAGATCGGATATGCTGTTCCAACACAAACCACAGATGGTCGATTGGATATAGCTACAAATGGAACGAGAGTATGTTGGCGGACTGCTCTTGGGCTCTGCAGCATGAAGCTCCAGAAATAAAATATAAGCGATAGAAAACAGCAAAATATTTTTTTTTTGTAAATATTTACATCTATCAAGATTTATTAGTGTCAGTTTTAGCTTTGTATAGCATAAATAAATATTTGGTAAAATATATTTATCTCCTCTGAGTAAAAGAGTGTTTTTCTAAATTAAACGCATATAACTTGAAACTGTAGGTGATGGAACAAAACTGCTGTCAGATTCGGATTTATCACTCTCGAAAACATAACAATCAGAGAAATTTTCAAAGCTAGGGAAGAAAGTTTTTTTTGCAGACCAGTGTAATCAATGATATTACTGTGGTCGCATGTCAGTGCTCACAGACAGGGACCACCGATGAGTATCACGACTAGTGACTGTAAACCTATTTAAAACCAGGCAGAAATTGCTACATGCAATGACGAAGGACCACATCTGCCTTTTCACAAAGAACATTTCGAAAGAAACCGCATTCTTTGGGTATTTGGAGCAGAGTATCTCGGAACAAATCTATGCAAACAGCTGCACATAAAGCAGCTCAGTTGAAACGGACAAGACATTCGATTGCATTCCACTGGAAATTCTTCTCTGGTCAGATGAGTCGAGTTCCGGTCTGTAAGCCAACGATGGAAGACACGGGTTTCATCGCAGGAATAACGAAGCCTTTCATTCGAACTCTATCCAAGGTAGTATTCTGTGTGGTTCTGTGATATTCTGGGGATGTTTTACCTACCATGAGTTTGGAATCAGGAAGGCATTATAATATTTAGGAAGACCAGGTATTGCGGTTTGTGTTTCATTCGAAGGACAAACACTACATAGACCCTCCAGTGTCCCAGGATGACAAATGCAAGGTGCACAGGGACAAAACTATTTGTGACTGACTCGAGGAGCATTGGGATACTTCGACTGGCCCGCAAAGTCACCGGATATAAATTCCATTGAAATCCTTTGGGACTATGGAACAGAAGCTGAAGCATCGAAAAAGAAACCACGTAATCTAGCTGAACTACGAGTGTTATTTATTGGAGAAGTGATTACAACTGATGTAAATTACATCCGACGACTGGCGGAATCCCTACCTAACAGTATCGCTGCTGTTATTCATGCGAATGCGAGTGTTACACAATATATTTGATGAGAAATTACAGGTGATAAAATTTTTTTGTCCACTGAGCTTATATTGAATTATTAAAAAAATACTCTTTTTTGAAGCTTCATGATTAAAAATTACGAATATGTAAGTTTGGTAGATATTCTAAAACTTTCCTCCATCATCGTGATCTTTCTTCCCACGGTTTATAATTTCTGCCACACAATCCAAACTACATTGAACACTTCACCGTTTTTCTTTTCGGTCCTGAAAGTGTCTCTGCACTAGTGATGAGTCGTTCGCGAACGATTTGTTAAAAGTGAACGAATCAGGTAAGTGAGTCACTCGTTCGTAACTTCTTTCTGAAAAGAATCGATTCTTTCACTCATTTGAAGTCACCATGGATTATTTTTCACAACAAAACACAGTCACTAATTAACTGGAAAATTGCAGAAGCGGAAAATTATTGCAGTTTAAAAATCATTTTTTTTCAAAGTTCCTTTAGGAGGAGCCGAAAGAATCAGACTGAACAAATCGGCCGTACTGACTCAATGGCTCAAATGAATCCTTTGACTCCTTTTGTTGTCGAATCAGAGGGACTGACTCACGAACTCTTCCAGACTAACTCATATGATTCCTCTGACTCAGCGAATGATCAGTCATTCGAGGGAAATGTTTATTAATTGTAAATATAGATAAATGAAATGCCAGTGAAAGCCGACTTAAAAGAAGTCAGTTTAATAGTTGCTATGATTTAAATATAAATCTCTTTCAGTAATTTCTTGAAAGCAGTTGCAAAAGGTGTTTTCATATTTTTCTGCTTTGAATATTTTTTTTTATATTCACTTGTTCTGTAGCGTGCTGGATTTTTTTCGGGTGATATCTTAACGATCAGTAAATGAATCCATTTCGGACAAATCTTTTGAAGTTGTGTTTCGTTTTCTACGTGCTAACGAAAAAATTAATAAGAATCAAGATAAGACTGTGTCTGGAGAGCTCTCGAACACAAAGCAAAAGATTTAGTAATGTGCAAAAATTAAAAGTTATTTGTCTATAGTTTAAAAAATCTATAAATTATATATTTTTTCGAAATGTAATAACATAAGAAAATTTAGTTATTAAAGTTAAAAAAAAATATTTCTATGTTATTTAGTGTCCATAATTTTGAGACAGTTCATCTACTAGATTACATTAAACAGCAACTAATTCGAATCATTTGGAGAATCAAATGAGTCAAAACGAACGAATCTTTTGTATGCCTCTTTTAAGTGAGCCGATTCTATAGATTCGAATATTTGAAAAAGATTGCATTAATTATCAGCAGCTCACACTGCAAGTCTCCGAACTAGAACACTATTATTATAAGTGTTACTGTTATCTGATTAAACGGAAGATTATAACTACATTAACTGAAATTTAGAACGGTAGCTATTATATTTCTCCTTCTAATTACTTTTTCATAAAACATTTTTCAGGCAAAGTCCAGAATCCATAATCAAGCTCAAAGCCGTAAACCAGTCCAGTGTCATAGGCGTAAATGGTCATCACCAAGACCCTGTGAAGTTGACCATTCCTCAACAGGGCAGGAAAAAAGAAAAAATGTGGCCACAGATGACCAGATCAGTAGGGTACACCGGTCTGACAGCCACCAATTTCTGTTTCCTCCGAAACAAGAATATCTCTTTTGGAAAAAAACTTTTTGAAAGGTACCAACGACATGCTCCAAGGAAAGGCAGGGTAAGGTATTAGGTGCTAGACCCGGACGGTTCTATGCATCATCACTGGGGATTGGTACACAGCTATCCTTCCAGTTTATGCATAGGCAACATTTAGAGACCAGATGCATTAGTGTAGAAAATTTGCAATGCAGGCCAATTTGTGATCCGAACCTATAGGAACATCAGAATCACATAGGGAGGATACTAACAATAGCTATAGTGATGATAATCCAACATTCGGTACTGGAAGCGTGAAAATATCGTGATGAAAATTCGTTTTTCTTAAACCTTGAATGTATCATTAAGATACGTCCGTGATATATGGTCTTCGTTTACGTTACGTAATTTTCTAGTGATTGAACGAAAGACATAAAATTCTATTAAATTAATATATATATTTGGTGGTAGTTTAACTCAGATATTACCAATAAATGAATAATTCAGAAACGGAACAGTTATGCAGCTAACTCTCATTTAATGCGGGAGATAAGTTCAGGGAAGTTCATCGGTAAACGAATTTTCGTGTAAAACGAGGGGATTTTTTATTTGTTTGTATTTTCGCCTATCTTATTGATCTTTTTTCCTTTTCTTCGTTTCGTAATGGATGTTTTATTTCAACAAAAATAATTTTAATTTGTCAATATTTATTTCAATATTACGTATATGCATAATTATGTATATAAATATGTGATCGATTAATTAATTTTACAGTTTATTTCTTAATATGGAGCGAAACTATCTGGTTTGCTTTGATTGTTCTGTTTTGTGTCTGTTTTGCTCTGTTTTGTGCGTAATGTTAATTTGTAGTATTACATTAACTGGCCACAACATCGTCTTCGGTCACGAAATATCAATATCATGATCCTTCAACAAATCCATGCGTTATTGCACAGTGAAACGGCTTCATCTAAAATTTTAACGCCAACACTATTTCTGTTTTAGATTCCTGTTGTGCTTTAAAAGCAGCGTTGAATTATAAATCCTGAAGTTCATCGTTAGTGAGTGGCTCACTGTGGATTTTAATAACTTCGTTTATCTTTCAAAGTTACGCCTTCGTATCCTGCTCCAGTTTAATATTTCGCTGATGCTAATTAAAAAATCCAACTTAAATTCTTGTAAATAAAGTATTTAGAGGGATAAATCCAAGCATGATTTACGTGAATTATGCATTAGTGATTTGGAGAACTAAATTGCACAGTGTGTTTGGACCTCCGTAGACAAATGCTACTTGATGATGATCGTGTTGTTGTTGATGGTGATGATGACTAATAAACTAAAACATTGCAGCACTCTAGTAAGTAAGAATTAAAGTTCCATTTAGGAATATTCGAAGTAATTTTCAGTAAAATGAACCAAGAAATGCAAGGAAAGAAAAAAAGTGTGTGAAGTGTCATAAAGCGAGTGGTGAAAAAAGGCGATAAATGTAATCTATATGTCACGGATAACGCAACTTATAATGTTATTGCATCTGGCAATAGTATGATTCAAATATATACCACGTGAGAGTTATCCATTTCAGTTCGTTACAGGAGCTGTTGTCCCCTTTGAGAATGTCAGTAACCAGTACAGAATCGAAACAAAATCATAAACGTATAGTATACAGTGAGATGACAATTTGTTAGGTACATCACCTAAATGTGTGATACAGAGCCTCAGTGTTGTTTATGCCGTTTCATGACCTTCATAGGCGTCTTCGTTTACCTGCAGTTTCTTCGATTTGCATAAAGATGCGCTGGTGAAAATGTTTTGGCTCTTCGGTGTATATTATGCATTTTTCAAACAATGTTTTGAAAACTTCTAAAACGAAGGGGAAAGCATTTTACTGCAACAGAATCCAATTTCTTACCATCACCCCTATCCCCTTACTCTTTATATTGTTTTCTAGACTGACTGTTATATTTCATTGGTATTATTGTGAATCAAGAAGTTGTTTTTTTATTTGCTTTTAATACATTTCCTTAAAATTAAAATTTGCTAATGACATCGTCAGGTCCGACTGTCCGTCCATCTGTCTGTGTAGTCAGCATATCTGTAAATAAATCGATCGATTTCATTGGTTCTTTATGCTTTGGATGCAGGAAAAGTCTCAGTTTACACGCATATGTTTTTATATCTGTGTTACTATGGACGCAATGTTTCTGAAACTAATCAACCGATCTCGATATACTACTTTTTTCATTGCATAGAAGAAAGGATCCAGTTTTGCACGCGCATATCTTTAATTGCCAATAAGGAGGGGGTAGGGTACTTAAAAAGTTGTTACATCTTTAGTTGGACCATTAGAAGTGAAATATACCAAAGAAACGTGCACTTTCATCCGTGCAGAGCGAATGAAATTTCACTTTTTTGTGCAGATATTTTTTATTCCCTCCTAAAATCGTAACTATTTGTTATCTTTTTTTTAAATGTACCTAAAAGCCGTGACCCTGTGTGCTTATAATATAATATCCTGTGCATGTTAAAGAACACGCTGAATGTCCCTGATCGGAGACTACCATCTATCTCCCAGCAGCTGTTCAGTGAGTTCCCTCCCCCAACCTTCTCTAATAATTCGGGGGCCTTGAGATCTGACCATTTTACCCATGGTGTACAAAAAAAGCACCGTTCAGAGGTAAAACAGCTGAATCCAACCTAAGCATGGAATTGCTCAATTAATGAAATCAAATAATAATCATAAAACTCATTCATGTTTGAGCAAGCTTCTGTAAGGACGAAACCTTTGTTATAACAGAAGTTAATCCGATACTGGTTACATTAAACGGTTCTCCTCACTGAGTTGCAATAGATTATGGGTTTGAGTCATCTCAGCATATTTAACTTTTATTTACGGCAATATTCAAGAAAAACCTTTGCCTTCATATTTGAATTATAAAGTTTTCATAATATAGCAATTAATGTAGCAATTCTTAGGCGTCTCCGAGAATCGGAGTCGTTAATTTTGCCAAATGAATTGTATCAATTGTATTTCTTCCTATTGTTATCTCGGTAATACACACAACTATCAAATTATATTAACAATGGCTGAGGTTACGCACCTCAATTGATTCATCCAAAAAAAATTAAGTGACGATCTTTACAGACATATGATATTGAGGAATTTAATAATGAAAACAAAACAAGTAACATATTTTTAAATTCTTATCAATTTTGTACTATTAAATTTTATCCAGACATGAAATAGGTATACAACAGTAACCGAAAAATGAAATTGTGGACCTCATAGATCCCTCTACCATGTCGTATTAAACTGGCAGGCTCCTGTCAGACCTCTGTGGCAAGCAGCTGCTTGAGGAGGTATTTATTTTTATTGTTTTTTTTTAATTTTTATAAAGCGGCGAAATGGTGACAAATGTTGATGATCTAGAATCAGTAATGAAATATTCAAAAACGTCTCTTTTCTTTGGAGTTAAATTACTTTTTGTAACAAATAACGTTTATACTTTCACATATATGACTTTTATAGCAAATGGGTTCGTATGTGAAGAGAAACACTTTCTAGTGTCAGAGGAGCTTTCTAAAGGAAATAGTTTCTAATCAGGAATCTGAAATGTATGGCAGTTTTTAATATTTTAGAGGCGCTTCACTGTAATTTATTTTTCTGAATGGTGGTCAATTTACTCGGGGAAAAATGGGGACCAAATTTGGGAAAATGCCTATACCTCCTTCCCCTCAGTACAAGAGCGGTGTAGAGTCCTAATACGACCCCTGCTCTTCAATCTCCAATCACTGAGGTAGCTTACACAGCCAATTCCGTCTGTCAGGCTTGTCTCATCAATTGTTGCAGGAACGGCGAGTCAAATACGAGGCATACTTATCCCCAGAGGTAAGCTCTAGGTCCTAGGTCATTTGACTTTTGACGGAATACATTCGGGACTCTGTACGATCAAGGGAGATGGCTGCACGTTATCGTGTCTGAGGAACGAAAAACGAGTCTTTTGCAGACAATGGGCTAAATGGCCAGGTAACAAGGACCTCGAAAATTCAGCGAAGTTTGGGGGAGGGGACCCATTGGGTAGTGTTCGGAAACAGATGGTAGTCTCCCATCAAGACCATCCAGCGTGTTCTTTAACATGCATGCACAATGTGGCTCTTTCGCTCAGGGGACAACTGCTTAACGTTGCATCCGACGGACGGCGGTCTTTCCAAGCCCATCGGTGTCCCCTTCTGATCGTGGACAGGGCAGGAATTTTGCGGAGATAAATCTCAACGTTGACACAGCAGGAAATCAACATGGGAACTGCAGAGTACGATCTATGCTAACTGCCAACTGAGCCACCCCATTCCCCCTAACAAAAATGGGAAGAAAAATGTGGTCGATGTTTGACAGAATGAATTCAGTAACCGAATTTATCTTTGGTGCATTTTATTCAGTTCTCCGTAAATTATTTCCACTTCCCTCCATGTTATGTAAGTGGAAGCTAACTTCGAAGCTCTATAACTTCTAAACTAAGCATTTTATGAGAAAAGGTAATAGGACTAAATTAGAGATCTCAATCAATTCTATCTGAATCTCGATTTTCAATAAAGTTTGTTTTGCACTTTGAGAGTTAAGGACTTTAAATATTTAATAGCAACAATGCAATTTGTATTACGACAATTGAAAAATATCGAAAAATTATTGACATTAACTTTTCAAATATGCATCTGTTGTATTAAATGATTGAATACTTCTTATTCAATTATAATTAACTTCTGAGTTAAATTCTAAATGTTAGGCATTGCTGTTGTTAAATATTTAAACATCCATAACTCTTTAAATACTAAGGGAATATTGTTGAAAATCGAGGTTTATATAGATTTGATTGAGACTTTTAATTTACCTTCAGTCCCATTCTGTTACAAAACTCTTTCTTAGAAGTTAGAGAGTTTAGAAATTAGCTTCCACCGACATAACATGGAGGGAAATGGTCATAATCCAGTGAGCACTGAGTATGCATGTATAAGTTACATCTTAGAACAAACATAAGAAGATATAAATATATTTTAAATTTCCTTAACTTCAATATTTTACATTTTGATTTTTAATGATAATTTCTCATGGAAATGTTTATTTATTTAAGGGTAATAGGAGAGAAATAACTTAGAAGCACTTTGAGGCTTGTCCTTGTTCCTCAAACAATATAAAACATTTACACAAGAGTACACCCGCTCGTTCAGGACTCAAGGAAAACGTTTGTCATGAAATGCATCAATCGTTCCCCTACGTCGAAGAAAAAAAATTCAACATTCCTTATGTTTCTCTGCACCTCTTAATCTTTCATTTGGCATGCGACTCTTACAGATTTACCCCGTGAAATTTACGTGACCCGTTTTGAGCGGAAGAAAGAGGGACATAATTTTTGGTCCTCACGGCAGCCTGGAGGCCACGAACGATAGAGTAGAGGAATAGTTTACAGAATCCAACTCCCCAATCTTTTGAGGAGGGAAGAAAGAACGGATGGTAAATGATCCATAACGTTGACAATTCCCACGTCAGAAATTTGCATTTGACAAATATTGTGTATAAATAGGTTATTTGACAAATAACTCATTTCTCTCTGTTTTCTAGTTCCGAAGATGCAACGGAACAATCATTTATATACGTTTCTCATTTGTCAGGAGAGAAGAGAGCATATGATGGAAAATTTTGTAGCCTATGGCACTTTACACATCATAAGCTTTCATTTGACACATAAGTAGTTACTTTGCTATTTGCTATCGAAAGATTCACCAATCTTTACATATTTAGCTCCTGTTTTGAGGGAGATGCACGAGAGATTTTCGCCTCAGTGGCGCAGTACATCGTGCATTGGTTCGTGGTGACCCAGATAGGGCCGGGTTCGAGTCTCGGTGATGGAACTATCGTTTGTTCTGTTATAACCTAAAGATAAACAAATTGTCTTGTGGGCCTGATCAAAAATTGAAAAGGCAAAAAAAAAATTTATTCATAACAAAATCACACTCCCGTAGTCACAAACTATAATTTAATATATTACTCGTTACTCTGAATGTAATAGATAATGGTACACTGGATTTCATATTTTCTTTTTCAGTGGAGGGAAGAAACAGGACGAAACGATTTATATATAACCTGTGGGACTCCCAGCATTATTAGAGTTCCTTTGGTGAATAATTGGTTACGATGGGTCAATGGGTTGAAGAGATATGATGTAACAACAGTTTGTAGAACCGATAAATAAAGAAGAAACAACAATAAGAAAATTAATAAATATCAACGAAAGTAAAAATGTTATAAACTACCACTAATTTTATAAAACAGGGAAATTGAAATTTATATCTTTCGTTCAATCACTGACGAATTATTTCTCAAATGGTGGGTGATATATTACGGATATATCTCAATGATATCTCCAAGTTTTAATGAAAATAGGATTTTTTGGCGAAATGCACAAATGATTATCCTCCTGCATACATTTGATGCATCCACACTGGAATGTACAATTATATCATCACCATAATTTCTTGTAGTATTCTCGGATTATTTAGCCTTTAAAATGACCATTAATTGGTGTTAAATGGTACGTAATGTTTAAACGCACTAAAATTAATTTACGTAAAAATAATTTGTTCAAATTTCGTTTTTAAGCAAATCAATACATATGGTCGAACAAGGTTACGAGTACCTTGAATCCACTTAGTGCCACCCAATCTTAATGTTGCCATTCCAGAAAAAAATAGACATTTTGTTTGGGGGAAGATTTCACCCTCCCCTTTTTTGCTTCTTTTTATCAGATATTTAGGGGAAAATGTAAACAAATGTTCAAAACTAATTTTACACATTTCATGAGATTAAATGCAAACATCCATCCTCTTCCGAAATTTGAATTTCCATCAGCCATAGTTATTATGCATGGTCGTCTCCAGAACTTTTCGAGCTCATAATCGATTAATAAAAACCTAAATAATGGGTGCTAATACGCTATCGTATTCATTATAACAGCTTCTAAACAATGAAGAAAGACTTTTTCCACCTGGAGGTGCCCACTGAGAGTTAAAGGATGCATTTGTGTGAATTATTCGGATATTTAAAACAAAAAAATCTTAAAAAAAACTTTATTTTAAAAAGTTAAATAATAATAAATTTAAAAAAAAAATTTAATCTTTCTTCAAACACGCTTCTTAAATTTATATTTATTTCCTCCTTTTGGGGATTTTAGCAGTCCTTTGCAAACACTCACATCATTGTTCTGTATTTTCGTTATCCACCTAGTGTACTCTAGTAGCTTTCTCTAATTAAGCTGATACTCTAATATCTATGCTGTTTGTTAATTGCAGTACTTGATTCTGATTTATACAGTGGAATTTTTAACAGGTTTGGACTCATTTAAAACAAAGAACATATATAAGTCTTTATAATTGAACGCCAACTTCGTAACTCACTTCGACGAACGAGTTCTAATGATTTCGTTACCTTCGATGAATAGTTGTCACTGCAACGAATTTAAGAGGACCAAGTACTCTTCATCCTAGGAGCAAGCAGGTTGTACCCCTTTATATTTCATTAGCACTCATATTCTTAGAAGCGACGTTATCGAATGAAATGTTGAAGCTATTGTGATAATAAACAGTGTTATATGCTTATGTGGGGGCATCTTTCTTAGAAACCATAACTTTATTTTTTCTTCTATGCATCTCACCTGTCTAGATGTAATGTATCACAATATTCGCTTCGGTCCAAAATGTGCATCAATTAAATCCAAAGGTAGGAAAGCAGAAAACGTTCGTCAGGTTGAAAGTCATAATCTGCACACCAGACATTTCTGTTGGAAACAGGGCGGTTGGCAACACTAGTCCTACCCCAGTATTTCTAAGTGACCCAGTCTGAATCCAGTTTGTTGTACACGGAAATTAGACACGCCTGAGGAATGTTTGACTATCAAATGGATAGGAACCATATGAGTGATTCATTATGGTGGGAAACTTTTAATGGTACGTTGCTGGCGGTAGATTATAATGGTCAGGTACTATGATATGGAAACACGGTATGTGTAATGTTGCACCTATGTAATGTTGGATGAAAGACATAACAAAAGCAGGCGACCGTCATCTGGCTCTCGATGGCATATGCCATAAGGGAATTAACTGTCTCACGTCGAACCAAACATATCTTGAAGGTTGTAGAAGACAAGTAATACAAGACTAACCGAGATTTCTGTCCACCACAAATTAATGGCGAAAAGGTTTCAACTGGTGTCGTGAACATGAAAATTGGAGCTCAGAGAAATGTTCAATTTAATATTTACTGATGAGTCCACCTTGATTCTAAGCTCTAATTTTCGGCGTCTCTTAATCTGGAGAACGACCAGATACCGTCTATTGATTACTAGAAAATAGGAGCAATATGAGGGAGGTGCATTAGTGGTCTGAAGAGAAGTAAAATACAAAGATTTTACTGATCTCTATGTATTCGAGAGAGAAATATTAATTGCTCTGATATTTAGGGATGAAATGCTTGCAATCCATATCAAACTTTTTATGTATGACGAAACTTAGAATTAATTCTAATGGGCTATATAGAAATTTTCTCTTCCAAAGATATGTGTTTTTAGTGAATAACCGAAATACACAATTTAAAGGAATAAAAGTACCAATTTTCTTATATGCGGTCTAAAAATTAAAACATGAAGTAAAGCATTCCGATGATGAAATCTCTAACTGAATAAGTAGTTATTTTAAGGAAGATTACAAAATTGATTTATATATTGAACAGAAATTTCAGGAGACCTATCTTGCTCTGAAGGTAATAAGATTTCAGTAGATTATTTCACGATTAGTACGTTTTACTTTTATTAATTGCATAGTTAAAACTCTGCAGACAAAAGTTCTATCCACAATCGCAAATCTTTTTCAGCAACCATCTATATTGACTACTTAATGTGTCGAGGTTTTGCAATGCTTGAGTTCCGAAATATTTTTGCGAATAAAAGAAATCAGTCCATTTCTTATTAATGACTAATAATGAACTGAAAAATTATACTGTGAAAAAAATATTCAGCAGTTCTGAGAATTATGCCGTACTAAATATAAGATAGCAATTTAAGTAAATCAAATTATGCAACTTCTTCTGAGTTCAGTTTTTCTTCTAAATGCAGTAATCGGTAATTAGGGAAGACGCTCTTTTTTATTACACATTAACTCTCTCTGTACGTCACTACGCGAACTTTGTGATCTCCAATACTGAAATTATAACAGATTTAATTTCAGTTTTCTATGTAACATTCCAATAATTCTGCTTATATCTGCTTTGTCAGCAAAAAGAGCGCTTTCTTCACAAAAGGTTTACTTTTTTTTTTCATTACTTTAATTTGTGTCCTTATTCCCAAGCATTTTTTTTTTTCTTTAAGTGAATATCATCATTCAATGTTTAAATTGGATTTCTTTATCCAATATCTCACGAGTTTTTATTTACTGATATCAGCCACCAATAATGCAGTAATGTTTGCTCATGATCCTGTATATCTTATTGAATCCAAGATTTTAACCGCTATCAACTTAGTCTCGGAGTTGTTTTTTGAAATTCGAAGCAAAAATGTCTTGCTCAGGAATTGTAATATTTCTCCTAGTTATTTCTAATTGAATTATTCTGATATGATGTTGCAATATAACTCATTTTCTGACTTATACCCGCCGAAACTAAATAATTCCTTAGACATTTTTTACCTTTTGTGTTCTTAATCTTCTCTTCCTAGTACTAAGAATGAAAAACCCAAAAAATTCAAAGCTCAATATTAATTTGTTTTCCGTTTGCTGATAAGAGAGGTTTTATATTGATTTAATGGCGGTTCTACCAACGTATTCCGATTAAATGAGGTTTTCAATCTCTTACAGGATAAACTCACCCACGTAATTGTAAAAGAAGAAAAATAAAAATTTAAGATGAAGAAACAGACATTTTCATGCGTTGATACTTTTTTTTTAAACATTTCAAATTCTATTACATAAAGATATCAAATTTGGAGGAAATAAAAAATAAATTAAATTATTATATTAAATTTAGTTTCAAATCTCGAATATTTCTCTCCCCCAAGCGAATTTTTACTTCATCCGATGTTTTCCAACTAAGTGGTTGTTGGTATGTAAATTTCTGACCTCCACCCGTTTAGCCATTCCATATGGGTGAAATTTGTAATCTGACACTTATCACGTCACAAGCTTTCATTTGACACCTTAGTTTTTACGTTTGGCCTTCGTTATCGAAAGATACATAAATTATACCAAAGGTTATCTTTCCTTTCCTTGTTTCTAAGGAAGAATGCAAGAGAAATATCTCTTTATAACATTATAACACTACCGGTTTCACAAGCTTTAATTTTACATTGATTCGTTGCTCTGAATTGGAAGCGCAATGGTTTAGATATTTTCCATTTTCTGGGAACAGACTCCAGGGATAAAGTTTTGATAGTTTCTTAGACTCCCAGCGTTATGAGCATATTTGGTGCAGAACTCGATGCAATTGGTCAAAGGGTGGAGAATATATGTTGGAACAATCGTTTATGAAACACATAAACTGAGAAAACAACAAATAGATGAAGGAAAAACAATAAGAAAATAAGTAAAAATAGTTAATTAAAATTACCGAAAACTACCACTAATTTTATTAAACACAAAGGGGAAAATGAAAATCATTCGTTCTATCATAATCGATGGCACTAATGACTCTGCGGTGTTATATTACGGATGTATCTGAATTATACGTCCAAAGTTTAAGAAAAATAGTTTTCGTTACAAACTCTAGGATATAGGCATTTGCAGAATCTCGACGACAATGAATGCATGAGGATAACCATTTTTGCAAAATGCACAAATGGTTATCCTTATGCATTCATTGGATGCTTTTATATTAAATGTAAAATTTTATTATCACTGTTGATTCTTGTAGTAGTCTCTAGTCTTGTAGTAGTCTAAAAGTGTATTGTGAAAATAAAAAGCCTGGCTCGTAAAAATAATCGTTACTGAATACAGACAAAATTTACTTAATTCTAATTTTGGAAAAAAACTTTTAAATTAATTTTGCACTTTTAAATGCAGTTATCGGCGATTATAGGAATATATCCTTTTTTTTTTCTTACTCAGTAACTCTCTCCTAAATCTTCGTGATCTCCTCTCGTATGCCATGAGATCGCGATAACTCGTCTGGTATGCCATGAGATCTTAAGCTTGTACACGAAATAGTGCGGGGCACATGTAACAAAAATAAACTTAAAATACTTAAATTTTCAAATTATTCTAAACGTCTACTTACTATTTCTTAACCTAACTTAGGCCTTATCCCATAACATAATTTAGAAAATTTCCAAAAACAAGGTTTTAATTTTACCTGTTTAATATAATGTTAATGTCGAGAAGTCAACTGTGAATTTATTTTAATATTGAGTAAGTTCATAACTTTGTGTACTTTCACTCATTTTGTTCAAACTTTGTTTAAAACTCTAAAAGAATTTTTGACAATGGCACGAGCAGAATCATGCAAAGAAAAGTCAAGTGCATAACATAATTGTACGTTTTAAATTAAAGTTTTCATCATATCAATAAAATCATATTAATAAATACGTAAAAAATCAGATTTATAATCGATTTAGCAGTTTTTGTTAAAACCTTGACATCTTTTGTGAGAAATAGTTTTTATCAACATCGGCTTCTAATTTTTGTGATAAAGCAGTTTTCAGTAAGGATGATAAGTGTCTACCCGCTAAGAAAGAAGGAGTTCAGTAGCAGTCGTTGCGATTGGACGTTCCTCGTAGAGCTCAAGTCAGCAAAGTGTCGCCCTTTCCGGGACCTCGACCAGCGCAGAGAACAGCATCGTTGACCTTCTGGGCAGTCATCGGACCAGTAAGGCCATAAACTTTATTGTTCGTACGCTTCTTCTCCCCCTGCATCAGCCTGTCGTATTTTACACAATGCCTTGTGTAGCTGGCTAAATTCAAATAATGTTTTTCGGCCAATGAGACGTAGACACGATACCTTGTGCCAAATTTCTTTTTCTAGTTTTGAGGTGCGGGAACAACCAAACACACATGTTGCATTTCTTCACCCAGCCCACGAAACTGGATCTGCTGTGGGCACTCTTTTGCTACATGAAGAGGACCTTGCTGCCAAAATGGCGATCTTGCCTCGCACCCTTTCTGCCTAGCAAATATCTAAAGTTCTTCTCTTATATGTTTAATAAAACGTAAAAATATCACTTACTAAATTCATATTAACTGAAAGAAATTAGGGAGCCTGCATTTTCCTTTCAATTAGTAAGAGATACGAGTTTGTATATCATACATTCCTTTAAACTGAATATGAACTAAATGATTTTGATTTTTGAAATTTGATTTTTTGATTTTTTTTTTTTGGTTTAGAGCATTTAGAGTAAAATAGAATAAATGTTTACAATCACGTATTACTTCTGGATACATTTTAAACTTGCCTCCTAATATCCTACGCTTATAATTAAGTTGATGTAAGGCAATTTCGAGGGTATTACTTCGCTAAATGCTTATTGAAAGGCGGGGGTGGCAGAGGACGGGCAAGATGTCTTAGGGAACAAATATTCATGTAATTATTATATTGCAGCATAAATAAAATAAAAATAAATACTCCCTCAAGCTACCCCACAGAGATCTGAAAGGAGCCTGTCAGTTTACATGCCATAGTAGAAGGTCTGTGAGGATGGCAGGACCTCAGCAGGAAAACGATACGTATATCCATGCCTTACCCGGGACACGAACCCAGGTTCCTTAAATAAGTAGCCAAGCGCGCTAACCACTCGGCAATGGGATTAGGTATTGTAGTGTATATCATAGAAATTTTGGTTTGGCCTGAACCTTCTTGTATCTTAGTATAGTCTCCAAATCACTTTTCATTCACTAATGACTAGCCGCCTATGGATATAGCAAACAATCGTCTATGCAATTCCCCACATTTTTGGAAGGGTAGAAAGAACCTGTGCTAAATGGTAACCGGTGGTACCTTCACTCGAAAAATAAATCATTTCTCACAGTACTCGCGTTCAGAAAATATTATAAAGGAACAGTTTTCGCTTTTCGTGGTTCTTAGGGTATAAGAAAACGGGATAAAATGCTTATTGTCTATGGCACTCTACGTCACATGTTTTCATTTCAGATCTAACCGTTTATGTTTAGCCTTAGCTTTCGAAAGATATAGAGGATTAATTTTTGGTCGTTTTTTCGCGGAAAGAAAGCATGGAAATAAATGTTTATAAAATTGCGACACTCCCATTTCTCAAGTATTAATTTGAGAGATATGTCGTTCTCTCTGCTGTCGCGTTTGTAAGATATAGCGGTAAAACTATTTCCCCATTCCCTTTTTGGATGGAATGAAAGCATTGGAGAGCTTTTTACGTAACATTGTGACATTCTCCACGACACAGAATTCATTTGGTACATTACTCGTTGTGACTGATCAAAGTGTTTAAATTTCGTAGTGGAACAGCAATTTTAGCACCCATACAAACTCACAAATGCAAAAAATGTCGTGGGAAAGGCAATTAGAAAGTAGAAGCGAACAGGAAATTTGACAATTAACTACCACCAAATTTATAAACCACTTTAATTCAATAAATTATTGTTCGTTCAGTCTACGCATATCTCGTTACAATTTTCTGAGGTATATCACGGATGTATCCTACGCTATGTCCAACATATAAGAAATTGTATCCTTATGTATTCTTCGGGTGGCTTCATACCGAATATACAATTGTATCATCGCTGATGTTTCTTAGAGTAGTATCTAAAACACCTTTCATTCACTATGTCACGTTAAGTTTAATTTCAGCAGTTTAGCCGTTAAAAATCATATTAATCGAAATTTTAAACAGTATGATAATATGTCGAATAGCAGTGCATTTGCGCATCAAAAAGTAGTGTCGGTAAAATAGCATTTGTCGGATTCTGTTTTTTCAGCAAAATAAATATATATGTTTGAAATAAGTAGAATCTATTAGAACTTTTGGTTAACCTATTATAAATTACGAGAACTTGGGAGTAAGGACGATATTAGATGTCAGGAATCTAGTTCGTCTTGGATGGAAATTTTGTTCAACGCTACAGAGATGTGGTTATCTAGGAACTGATTTTACATTACAGGTATTACAATTTCCTGCAGAAGAAATGTTGTTTTAAATTGAAGAGTATGCCATTTTATATTACTCTGTAGGATGAAATTTCGATTAACCAATTTAAAGTTAGGAATACAAATTCAGAAAATAGAAGAAAGCCGACTAACCAGACAAAGGGGAATAATTGGAACGAGAGCTTATCGTCTATCGTGAATAGAGGATGCTTGATTTCAAAGAGAACGAGGTTTTTTCTGTTTCCTATTTTGCCCCATTTGATACTGTAAATACAAACTACTGGATGGTTTGGAAAAATAAGAATAATATATTGGTACGTACAAAACACAAGCTGCCATCTCGGTTCCATGGTTTCCAGCCCCTTGAAGTCTACCGTACTACGGAGAGGGTGTATTTTATAAGCAGCAATTTATAAAATAGTTAAATTGCCATATTGAAAATTGCGTACAAGAGTAAGTTCGAAACACTCACTAAAGAACATATTTTAAGGTACCGTATGATCTTTCCATCAGAAGTTTCAAAACCGAAAATCGCTTTGCCCCGCTCACAAAATCGAAGTTTTCAAATGATTTCTTATCAAGCAGACGGTTCTCGGATACAATTTGCCAGGCATATATAAGTATATAGCAAAACAATTAATAAATATGGTTTGAGCTGCATAAAAAATGTTTGTTCTATGAAGAAACTATCATTATTAAAAAACGTTCATTGCTTAAACATAATATTTAAAAATTTATTAATTAACCATTGCGATATACATTTATTAACTTTTATATATTTTTCAAAGTAAGCAAATGAATTTAAATTAGGATGAACACATTTCTTTTGGAGTTTTCTTTGCTTCAGTGGCCTGCGCAATCCCCAAATCTAAACCCGAACGAGCAACGTTGGGATGAGGTAGGAAGAGCTGTTCGCAGCGATACTGTGCCACCGTCCAATTCACAACATCTACGGGACACAATCCTTTCCTAATGGTGCAACATTCCTGCACTATGCATCCAGCATCTTGTAACTTTCATGCCCCGATGAATTTGGGATGTTCTGAAAGACAAAGGAAACGCAACACGCTACTAGGTGGTGTATCTAATAAACTAGCATCTCAGTGTTTGGCTTACGTATTTTTTATTAATTTAGCTATACTTATTACGTTTTTATCGGTTTATTTTTAACTTCATTAAAACGATGATATGTTATACAACTATTCGTTTAGGCAAAGCATTTTTTCACAAAAATATATAGCAGATTGGCAGAGGTTGGAAATACATTTGTTTTATTGAATATTTCGTCATTCTGGCGTGTGTTATACGGAGACTTAACTGTCTACTATTTTAAGATCATTAAAGAAATTCAGGCGTGTGTTTGAGTTCGGTTGCTCTACATCTGGTCAGGTCACAAGGGACCTCAGAGCTCAGAGAACGTTGGGGAGAGGATCCACTGAACAGATTTAGGGGACAGATGGTAGCCTCCCACTCAGCGTGTTCTTTAAATTGCACAGAATAGAGATCTCCCGAACATGGGACCACACTTAAAATCCCATCCGATAGCCCATCGGTGTCCAAGCCCATCGGTGACCAAGCCTTCGGAAGGTGTACCTCATCGGTGACCAAGCCTTTCCAAGCCCATCGGTGTCCACTACCGAGCGATGACATGGTAGGAAATTTTTCGGAAATATAATACTAGAAATAAAAATTTCAACACTTGCAAGAAGTTATGCAAATGTGACAAAATTTAGGCAGGCGGTACTATATGGAAATGGATGGAAATTATTTGGTTTGCAGGGCGATCGAAACGGTTTGACAGGAGCGAGCTGACGTCACAGGTGCAGAGCAGTCAAACACAGAAAAAGGCAACCAAAGCTCCCTGGTTGACAAAACGTTGTGGAAATTGTTCTAAAACTCTAAATCTGCATTTATGCAGATGTCGACAGCCGTTCGAACAGTTAACAGACTTTGTGGGTGGATTCATACAAGATTAATTAGAATAAAGATCTCAAATTATGTCATTCAAGTATACACATCCTTAACTCCTTACTGTACAAGAACCGTCTGAAATGATATTCTGCAGTATGTATCAGTTTGTACAGATTCAATGGGAACAAAGCTTTACATAAAAACTTCTGATCAATATATAGATCCTCTTCCAGTGCTGAGAAATCATGGAAGAAAAGCTGAGAAAAATCTGTTATCCACGACTTTAAAACTGTTGAAGTTCATGGAGTCGCTTTCCTTGATGTTAGAGGAATGATATAGTGCCTCACGTTCCTTCTAGATGAATGATCGTCGAGAATCAGGTTGTAAGCTTAATCGCGACTAATCTGTGAAAAAGGAGAGTTCCACTTTTTTTTTTTTGGGGGGGGGGGGGATCTGAAGAACATATTGCAGAGATAATTTCAGACGGGTTCTTGTACAGTAAGAAATTAAGGGGATGTATACCATTGGCCATCTTGAAGATAGAAATCTCTATTGATATCCTTCATAAAAACCTAGCATAAAAATCAGGACACATTCCATGTCAATGCAATGTTCCCGACACCACCATACTCCTTCAAGAACAGAGGCAGGATGGCCCAGCCGGCAACTTGCAAGGCTTGTAATCTCTAGTTCTCAGGTTCGAGTCCCAGCAGGGTCAAGGTTGAGAATTATATCCGCAAAACTTCCGCCCTGCCCACGGTCAGCAGGGGACACCGATGGACTTGGACAGGTGGCCGTCCGTTGGATGGGACGTTACGTCTTGGTTCCGTGTGCTGGATCTAAATCAGAAATTTTCACATCTGTACACCATATAAATTCAAAATATTTCCCTTGCAGATAATTTTGCATAACATAATCAGTAACCAAACTAAAGCGAAAAGGAGACAAAATGCACCCTTGTTGAACACCAGAAGCAATGTTAAACCAATTGCTACAAGCCTAACTAACTCTCACACACGACTCAATGTTATAATAAAGAGTTTTTATTATGTTAACTAATTCGTCTTGTAAGCCATGAGATCTCAAGATCTCATGGCATACCAGACGAGTTATCATGATCTTATGGTATACCAGACGAGTTATCATGATCACATGGTATACCAAACGTTATCATGATCTAATGAGATATCAGACGAGATCACGAAATTTTAGGAGAGAGTTACTGGGTAATAAAATGGAGTGTCTTCCTATAATCGCTGATAACTGCATTTAAAAGAGCAAAATCATTTTAAAAGAATTTCCAAAATTAGAATTAAGTATATTTTGTCTATATTCAGTAACGCATTTTTTTACGAGCCAGACTTTTTATTTTCACAGTATACTTTTTTTCAGTTATTCATGTCATTAATGAACCATTATATACTTTGATTTCTTTTACTCACAAACACATCATACTTGAAGCATTTTCAGAATTTCGATGGTTGCTAAATAGAGAACATGGTCAGATGCTGATAAAGTTTTGCTAATGCAGATAAGACCTTGCGAATGCGAGTGTGGATAGCACTTTCTATCCTCGCAGAGCTCTATTTATAACTTATATGTATATGTATTTGTCTTACTCGAAATCGAAATTTGGACTAATGGTAATTTACTGAATCGCCCTTTTCTGTGTCGATAAATGTTATGTATCGTTTAACATATTACCTTAAAATTTGAAACTAATTTAACGAGTATTTTAAAAGCAAAATTAATGAAATGAATCTTGGCATTACTAAATCAATGAAAACTGACTAAAATAATTAAAGACATTAAGGACTAGAGACTATGGCCAGAATCAACAGTGATAATAAAATTCTACATTTAATTTTAAAACATCAAATGAATGCCTGAGGATAAACATTTGCACATTTTGCAAAAATGGTTATTATTCTCAAGCATTCATTATCGTCGATATTCTGGAAATGCTTCCAGTCTGAGAGTTTGAAATAAATTCTGTTTTCCTTAAACTTTGGACGTATCATTTCAGATATATCCGATATATTACACTCTCTTGTTGAATGGTGTGGATTGAATGAAAGATTTTTGTTTTCCTTTTTATGTTTTATAAAATAAGTGGTAGTTCAGAATAAAAATTTTATTCAACATATTAATTATTTCTTTTTCTTTTCCTCTAATTTATTTCATGGTTTCTCAGTTTATGTGTCAGTTAAGCTTTCATTTGAAAGCTTGTGACGTTAGAAGTGTCAGACTACAAATTTCACCAATATGGAGTGGCAGCACGTGAGCGTATAGACTGGTGGGTGACACTAAATTTATATGCCATCAACACCTTAGCTGAAAACACCGGATGAAGTAAAAATTCACCTGAGGAATACGAGATTTGAAACTAAATATATTAATTCAATTTATTTTTTATTTCCTCTAAATTTGATACATACTAATCATTTTTTCTCTGCAGGAACATGGAACGTGAGGACATTTCATAGAGATTATTCTCTTGATGTCCTCACGCAGGAATTCCAGCGCTTTAACCTAGATAATCTAGGCTTGCAAGAGACCAGATGGACAGGTAAAGGTGATGTAATTAATAATAACTTTAAATTTATATTTTCATGGAGGGAGGATGGAAAGCATCACCAAGGCGTGGGTCTGTTTCTCAACAGACAGGCTAGTGATGCTCTTCTAGGATGTGAGTGCATTAATGAAAGGTTCCTTACAGCAAAATTTCTGACAAGCATTAAAGATTTCAATGTTATCTGCTGTTATGCCCTCACCGTCCCATGGCCGAATGGTTAGCGCGCTTGTCTACTGATCTAAGGACCTGTGTTCGAGTCCCGGGTAAGGCATTGCTGTTTGTGTGGTTTTTCTGCTGAGGGCCTGCCATCCTCTCAGACCTTCTACTATGGCATATGAACTGACAGGCTCCTGTCAGACCTCTGTGGCAAGCAGTTGCTTGAGGGGGTATTTATTTATATTTTTATGCCCTCACTGAGGATACCAATGAGGATGAGAACATTTCGAAAATGCTGAGCAACGTTTTAAAATTGCAGTTACTTGAGGGGGTATTTATTTATTTTTTATGCCCTCACTGAAGATGCCAATGAGGATGAAAACATTTCGAAAATGATGAGCAACATTTTAAAATTACGAGGTCTCATTTTTAGAAAGAATGCTAATTAGACGAAACTGAATAATAATTTAATCACTTTATTTCTCTGGCTTGAATATAACTGAATCTTTGCTATTGACCCGAAATTAACTAATGTAGTGCTTGAAAACTGTATGGATTGCGCTATGGGTAAAATTGTGTTATAAGATTTTACTGCGAACACAATCTCTTTCATATCGTGAGTGAAATATTGTATGGAAAATTACAACCATAAACGAATCATACTCTAGTGGGTTATTATTTATAACATAAATTTTGTGAATTGCATTTGTTTTTTTTATGTAGAATGCGAAAAAAAAGTCTTTGTGCTTCCTGGCACATTCTTAACTGAACGGTGCAGAGTCTTAGTGGATAGTTCTTCAGTTAAATTCATTCACTTTCCATTGTTGAAACCTTAGCTTGGTCCCTCAATGCCTTTAGATGAACTTGTATGATGTCGAGGTAGTGTCTGATTTTGTCGGGTTCCGAAGAGTTCATCACAGATGCGATTTGCTGGTCTAACCATTCCGAAGATGTTATGGCGTTGCTCTCATATTGATGGCTTTTAAGGCGAACTACAAGCCTTATGACATCCTTGTTACACTGTAAGCACACGGCGCGAAATCCCCTACTCTTCGGGTATTTCTGGAAACCATTCCAAATAGGATCGCTTTAGCCAATCAGCACGAATTAGATCTCGACCAATGGCAGGCTATTGCACGACGACGTCAAATGTTTTATGTATAAGCAGCACCCTTAATGTGTGAAAAGACATAGTTTTGCAGCACTGAAATGTTAACGATGGCCTGTGTTCAGCATTCTCAAACCGAGGGTGATCTCACCGAGGAGCGGTTTGCTATTGGAGATGATGATTACCAGCTAGGCTCTGATTTGTTGGTGAAGAATTGCAAGAACGTTCCCAAAGTCCACATATGTTTGTTTAAGAAGTGTAGTGGCATTCCGTTTAGACCCATAAAGGCTTCGGTTATATTATCCGAAGAACAGTGGTGTGGGTTGTCCCCTACTGACCGTGGGCAGGGCGGGGAATTTTGCGGAGATAAATCTCAACGCTGACCCAGCTGGGACTCGAACCTGGGAACTACAGATTACCAGCCTGGCGCGCTACCGACTGAGCCAACCCCGCCCCACACACAAAGACCCTGAAGGCTCAGAGAAGGTTGGAGGAGAGGACCCACTGGAACAGCTGTTGGGAGACAGATGGTAGCCTCCCGTCAAGGCCATCCAGCGTGTTCTTTAACGTTGGATTGTTTTACCTGTGAGCGGCACTTTTTTGCACACCATGGGCTAAATGGCCAGGTCACAAGGACCCCGAAAGCTCAGAGAAGGTTTGGGGGAGGGGACCCACTGGAACAGCTGTTGGGAGACAGATGGTAGCCTCCCGTCAAAGTCGTGTTCTTTAACGTGCACAGGGTATGTGACTCGAACCTGGGAACTACAGATTTCGAGCCTGGCGCGGTACCGACTGCGCCACCCCCGCCCCCAATAAAACAAAATATGATAAAAAATCAATGAGCTACAGGGACTACTGTGTTTAGTGATTTGAGGCAGAATCTAACTGAGCAGAATATTTTTCAGCAGCCAGCAAACACCGCGGGTTTGAGAGTTTCTTATGAGGTAGGTTTAGAGCAAGTAAAAACCAAAAAATCTTTGAGAGATGGCGAGCTCTTTAAAAAATGTTCTCTGAAAATGGCATCTGCCTTTGGAGGCAATAAGATGGTTAAAAAACTTTGAAATGGTTTCCTTGTCCCTACAGACAGTAAATTGAAGAGTTAATGAAGTGGGAAGTGATAATGAAGTGGGAAGTGAAGTTTCACCTACTCTCCATGACATTATGAACAATTGTGAATGCTACTCCCTAGCTCTAGGGGGTGGGGGTGGCTCAGTCGGTAGCGCGCCAGGTTCGTAATTTGTAGTTCCCACGTTCGAGTCCCAACTGGGTCAGCGTTGAGATTTATCTCTGCAAAACTCCCCTCGCACGGTCAGTAGGGGACACCGATGGGCTTGGAATGGCCGCCGTCGGTCAGATGGGACGTTACGCCGTGGTTTGCTGTACGGGAATGTCATACCCTGTGCACGTTAAAGAACAAAGTGGATGGCCTTGACGGGAGGTTACCATCTGTCTCCCAACAGCTTTTCCAGTGGGTCCCCTCCCCCAACCTTCTCTGAGCCTTCGGGGTCCTTATGACCTGGCCATTTATCCCGTGGTGTGCAAAAAAGTGCCGCTCAGATGTAAAACAATTCAACTTCACATGAGGCTACCATCTATCTCCCAACAGCTGTTCCAGTGGGTCCCATCCCCCAACCTTCTCTGAGCCTTCGGGGTCCTTGTGACCTGGCTATTTTGCCCATGGTGTGCAAAAAAGTGCCGCTCAGAGGTAAAACAGCTCAACTTCACAGGAGGCTACCATCTGTCTCCCAACAGCAGTTCCAGTGGGTCCCCTCCCCCAACGTTCTCCGAGCTTTCGGGGTCCTTGTGACCTGGCCATTCAGCCCATGGTGTGCAAAAAATGTACCCCTCAGAGGTAAAACAATCCAAAGTTAAAGAACACGCTGGATGGCCTTGACGGGAGACTACCATCTGTCTCCCAGCAGCTGTTCCAGTGGGTCCCCTCCCCCAACCTTCTCTGAGCCTTCGGGGTCCTTGTGAGCTGGCCATTTAGCCCATGGTGTGCAAAAAATTGCCGCTCAAAGGTAAAACAACCCAACGTTAAAGAACACGCTGGATGGCCTTGACGGGAGGCTACCATTGTATCCCAACAGCTGTTCCAGTGGGTCCCCTCCTCCAATATTCTCTGAGCCTTCGGGGTCCTTGTGACCTGGCCATTTAGCCCATGGAGTGCAAAAAATTGCCGCTCAGAGGTAAAACAACCCAACGTTAAAGAACACGCTGGATGGCCTTAAAGGGAGGCTACCATCTGTCTCCCAACAGCTGTTCCAGTGGGTCCCCTCCCCCAACCTTCTCTTATCCTTTTTGGTCCTTGTGAGCTGGCCATTTAGCCCATGGTGTGGAAAAGAGTGCCACTCAGAGGTAAAACAACCCAACCCAAAGCTGCACGTGTGTATCGCGTCGAACAACGCCATCTACCGCGTGAAAGTTCCGTTACCGACCCTGCATTGCTATATGTTTCCGATTTGTCTTAGTGCAACCTACCCCTCCCATAAGTTTGTAAACGCTTATCTCAATCACCCTGTATATATTATAGAAAAATATTTTGAACAGTACAATAAATACCTTTGTAACTAAACATATATTTTTCATTAGCTGAACCCAATTTCTTTATCCAATTTCTTTAAAAACATAACGTCATAGTATGTACTAAATTTCTTTCAAAATAAGCAAACTCAGGTTAGCATCTCTACGTTGAACAATCGTGATCATAGAGGATTGTCAGTTTAATGTAGGTAACCTCGTGTTTAAAGATTAAGATACAATGTCTAGAAAAGGTAGAATTATTTATTTTATTCTGAGAGCAGTCAGTGTTATAATGAAGATATGATTTAAACGGAACACTAAATGCTCACTTTTTATCATACGTTTTAGCTACTTAAAAGTAATTAAAGAAAGAGTGAAAACAGCTACCACTATAAATTTTAGTATCTTTTAGTGTAGTGTTATTTATTCGTTTAATCATACCAATATCATCAGATCTTGCAGGGAATTCTAGTTCAGTGACCTTCAGTGTAAGGCGCTAAAACTTAACAACAAAAGCGTAAGTTTTTACATGCCATCTGTAATTTATAAAACGTCAACATATCAAGTGAGTGTTAAATGTAGTAGTAGTTAATTACAAGGGATCATGCATAAAAAATGTGATTATTGTGATCGAAAAACGCAAAAAAGTACTAAATGCAAAATCAGATATTGGATTTTAATATCGTAGTGTAGTAGGTTAGTTGTTTGTTTAATGAGAAAGTTAATAGTGTGTTATGTAATGCCACATTATAACACCCCATCCAGCCTCAAATCGCTGTAGTTTCCAGGTTCGAATCCCAGCTGAGTCAGCGTTGAGATTTATTTCCGCAAAATTCCCCGCCCTGCCCACGGTCAGTACGGGACACCGATGGGCTTCGAAAGGCCGCCGTCCGTCGGATGCGACGTTAAGCCGTGGCCCAGTGTGCGGGAGAGTCATACTCTGTGCACGTTAAAGAACACGCTGGATGGCCTTGACGGGAGGCTACCATCTGTCTCCCAACAGCTGTTCCAGTGGGTCCCCTCCCCCAACCTTCTCTGAGCCTTCGGGGTCCATGTGACCTAGCCATTTAGCCCATTGTGTGCAAAGAAGTGCCCTTCAGAGGTAAAACAACCCAACGTTAAAGAACACGCTGGATGGCCTTGACGGGAGGCTACCATCTGTCTCCCAACAGCTGTTCCAGTGGGTCCCCTCCCCCAACCTTCTCTGAGACTTCGGGGTCCTTGTGACCTGGCCATTTCGCCCATGGTGTGCAAAAAAGTGCCGCTCAGAGGTTAACAACCCAACCCTATATATTTATTATATATTTAAATAGAAGAAAAATATATCGCCTCTAACGAATAGGGAGGTTTGGCAAGATTTTGAAGATAGTGTATTTTTTCCTGTATCTTCCTCTAACCATGGAAATATGAGCTAATGTTTGATGGGTAAAAGGCCAATTGTAATATTCTCTTAGGCCCTATAAAACTCGAAAAAAATTTTTTGAAAACGAATTAGACAGTTTTTTTTTTAGTTGTTAGAACGCTATTTAATAAAATGATATATGTTTAGGGTACAATTTGTATATGGCTAATCGTTATGTAAGAAATCTACCAGCCTCAAGAATGAGGATTTTATACTGTATATTCAAGTAAAAAAAATGCACGTATCTCCCAATTTACCTGAATTCTGCGTTAAATCGATCTCACATAAGCATTCATACAAAAACTCTTCCTCAAAATCCTTCTTCATTCACTATTTTCAGTTAAGATGTAAAAAATATCGCATATCTTTGTCTTCATATTATTATGAATTAGACGTCATCGGTGACAGAAATTGGCAGTTTCCTCGTGGTTCTACGGCTACTTGAGCGATTCGTCCTGAATTTCGTGGGATGGTCCCGCTTAGTTCTCACCCTCTTGGTGTGAGAGATGAGGATTCCCATCTTCCGTGGGTCGGGAGTGATTTTTCTAAACGCATCCGATATTTGTGGGGCGCCTTCGTCGCCTGCCTTCTGAATGGAATTATCGAACGACGCATGACAAAATGTTAGTCGATATAAATGAAAGATCTCAATCAAATGTACCTGAGTTTGCATTTTCAGCAACATTATTTCGGATGTAATCGTATTTACTTCGCTACAGATTCTAAAAATATGTTAATCGTATGTAATAAATTTCGACTTTGGGAAAGCATCTCCTTAGAGAATATGCTATAGCGATCTTGAATATGGCACTGATTCAGTTACCGCTCTGATTTCTACTCTAACCACACTTCTTATGTCATACTAGACATGGTCAGTACAATAACAGAACGATTGATATTTATAACAAATTTCAATTCTTATAATTCGACTGGTGGCTGTTAAGTTTTGTAAATGTTTTAAACAATTTTAAAATATTCTTAAAATTTTAAATACAATTCATTCATTATTATGTAGGCTTAAAAATAAATGGAATTCAGTGATATATTACCCAAATTCAATTGCTTATTTTTAAACATATTTCCTTCCTCGCCAATGAGAGAGCTAATGAACTCTGCATGTGGCCTTTGGTAAACGGGGTATGTTTATAGCTGTATTTTACCCCTATTTGTTGTTACCAGATTCTCTTCTTTTAATTAAATTTGTATTTGTAATTTTAGACTTATTGATCGATATTTCACCCTATTTAGCAACAGAAAATGTCGAATACCTCTATTTAAACGACTGGATTTGGTTGAAATTATAACACTCAAATATATTCTTTGTGTTGCAATGTTCCGAAATATTTGTAACCTATTTTGGATATAGTGTTATTTATTTGCTTTGCTACAGAATTTAAATAGAACAATTACTATTTTATGAAAAGTGTTAATTAATGGATAAAAACATGTGCTTTCGACGCACTACCACATAAAATGAAACTTTCAAGGATAAATTAGTGAAACTTGAATGAAGAAATGAAAGCTATTACATGAAGTCACAGTGATGATATAATCGTACATTCAGTAGGGAATGTAGGAAAGTATCATTCATGCATTTTGAAATATCACCTTAGATATATCGTTAAGATATATATGTAACGATATATCTGTAATGTACCATTTGCAAATCCTAAAGTTCAAAGTTACTAATTGAACGAAAGGCATTTTCTTATATTAAATTAATTTATAAATTTTGTGGTAGTTCAGGATAATAAATTTGATAGTTTAATTTTCTTTTACCCTAAAAGTTAAAAAGTTAAAAGTTACTTCTATCACCATTGGTTGATTTTTGAGTTTACCTATATGTGTTTCAAAACGGTTCTTCTAAGGTGTTGACCACTAGCAACAAGCTATGTACCAAATAAAGGCCTGTTACGCCGGAGGATCATGCATTTTGAAAAATTGTCTAATTTAAATTACCCATTTAAATAATAAACAAATATCCCCTTAAGCAGCTGCTTGTCATAGAGTTATATCAGGTTAAACCACATAGTAGAAGGTCTGTGAGGATGGTGGGTTCTCAGCAGAAAGAAAACACGAACAACCACACCTTACTCAGATCTCGAACCCAGATACCTCAGATCAGTAGCAAAGTGCGTTAACCACTCGGCAACGAGATGGGCTCCTGGAAAAGAAGGAAAGAAGTGTGAATATCGTTTTGTCACAATATTTTAGAAACGCGAGGGACGAGAATAACGATTGCCACATCATGGGAAGTGCCTTTCGAATCTTCCTTCCTAATAGAGAAGAGTTCCGGATTGGCTTTGCCGGGCTCAAAAGAGCACCTGTCTGAGATCACTTTTGGGTGGTGGAACGTATCGCCTTGTGATCCGATTCACGCCTTCTGCCACCTGGCCGTGTGCTAGCCAAATGATGGTCTATGACTCCACCAATTCTCTGGGCCTCAGCCAATCGGGCCTCTCCTGGAAAGCAATATATTCTTGCTTTGTCAGGGGCGCCTCGGATTTAAGTCTATCCGATATCATAAGGTCTTTTAATCCTTCCAAGTCTGTCACTTTGCGGCTATCTATATAACGATTCCACAAATCACGGATATGTTCCCCAAACTGACCCCAGGTATCAGACTGCAATTTTCTGGCCCTATCAAACCTTTGCTTATGCTCAATAGCCGACACCTTGCATCTGTCCAGTACAAAGGTGTTGAGCCGATCATAATGCTCAGCATCATCTAAGGGTAAGCTAACCAGAAATCTGCCAAATATTTCCCGGGACATAGGCAGAATACTGCACCATGAAGATCACGTGGTACCCACTGTGCTCTAAATGCTGCCTGAATAGTTTTAAAAAGTGGCATTTCGTAGAAGCTCTCAGGCGGATTGCCAATAACCGGCCAGAGAAACGACGACCACCTAGACAACTCTTTTCCGAGCTTCCAAACGGTATCAGATCCCTTCAGAATGGACCCGGAGGGCAGTTTCTATCGTACAGCACACCATGCGATAGTCCTGCCTCTGCTGCATCCGCATTTTTCGAAATTCGAATTCTCGTATTTCACTCCTCTCCTCAGCTTCACGAATTTCACGCTGTTAATCAGCTTCAATTTCGCGCAAATGTCTTTTTGACTCCGCCTCAATTTCGCGCAGCCGCACTTTCATGCACATTATCTCCAAATTATCGATGAGTTCGAATCGCGCTGCTCTTTCAGAGCATCCGGCCGTTCCACTCTTGGCCGATGCCTATCTTCGGCTTCCCCTACTCTCTCTACTCCAGAAACTACCTCCGTGTCTCGTGCGTGGAGCGTTTGTAATGAACTGTCTGCACTATGATCCGACGGACTACCGTTTTTCGCACTTAGTCGTGTATTGTAGTGGAACATGATGCACTAACACAGTAGCACACAAGAACAAATTCACAGCAATTGGAACTCACCAAACCAATGTTCTCGTAGAGCCTTTTCAAACGACGACACACGCAAAAAATAAATCACACCACCCTTCATGTACCTCGCTCAAGAACCCTCTCTGCTGACACCAATCAGTCACAAGATGTTTACGTGGAGATCTAAATTAGTTGAACCGGCGTGTGGGTTCCCAGCATTATTTTAAAAGCTACCTAATGCAGCGTATACATCAGGAATATGGCGAGCTAAGTAGTCGCATGGATCGACAGACAACGTACCAATATGTACAACAAATTTATTGTTCACAATATAATTATATTAATAAAACTATTTGCACCAACCCTACACTAGGGCATTGAACTGCCTCCATGTCTGTTCGGCCACACAAATGTGGCCAAACAATGGCCCTGGCTGGATATTTTTCATCCGCTGACTATACCGCGACAGAGCCTGCTTCTCTTCCTTCGCTGTTCGCCCTTGACGACGAAAGTCAAGGAGCCGAAGTCTCGCCCCTTCTCTCCAGCACGCAGTCACCTGGGGTCCTTTGTCCACACAGGGACCAAAAGTGGTAGTCAACGTACCTGGCAAGGGAGCAGATTAATGACCTCTGTTGACTAAAACATCCGGCAGCAAGACACTTTGGTTTTTCCTGGTGCTTCGAGGAGGTAACGGTCATCTAGCCGTTACAAAATATTTTGGAAGGTTCTTCTTCAACTCTTGAAAAAGGCTTTCAAGCAAATACTTTTTAAATATTTGGAAACAACCAAAAATCACATGGTGCAAGATCTGGTGAATATGCAGGATGGGGGAGACAATATCGGTATAGTATTGTCTATTGATAGTCAGTTGTTTTCTAGCTAAAATTGTGAACATCCTCTTTCTTGAACGAAAGTCTTGTTTAGAGGATTTGGGGAGTCGATTCATCCTTTGTAAACCCAAACATAGTTGTCTATCTTTCTGGGAGTTGTCTAGTAAAAACAACTCTTTTTTCACATGTGAGAATGTCTGTTAACTGTTTGGAGTCACTAGGTTTAAATTAATATCCAAAATTACCTGTACCTTGGCTTTACTGTAACCCCCTGCATGAAACAAATTATTATTATTATATCTCCTTGCACGAGTTGACTCTCGCCCTGTTCTGATGTTCTGTCAGTTTGTGTGGTACCCAATTTTAACAGATCTTTCGTAACTTTGAGTGATGATGAATAATTCTTTGAACACTGACAATCGATACACTGACATCTAAATTTATCAATGAACAGTCATGTGGGGATTTTCTTAATGAGTTCACGAACGTTCTTTCCTTCACGATCTCCTTCGGTCTTTCTGAACGAAGTAGGTTTTGAACCTGTGTCGTCATGCTCTGACTTTGCGTATCCGTCCATATATTTGTAATAAATCTGCATGAATCGTTTTCGCGTCGTCCCCAAGCTGCATCCATGTGAAAATGTAAAATATTTATCCATGTTTAGCAGGCGACATAGCAATATTACACTGAAACTGATTCCTCCGCATTGTTTCATTGGAGCTGGTTACTCTTCTTATTGCTCTGGATCCGATTCCTGCATATTATTACATTTGAGGCAATTGCTCCAATTATTACACTGCAACAGATCCACCACATTGCTACACTGCAGCTGATTCCTTCACATTGTTAAGTTGGAGCCGATTTCTCCATATTGCTGCAGTGGAATCGATTTCTCCACATTAATACACTGGAGCCTATTCCTACACAATGCTACACTCCAGCCGATTACTGCACATTATTAAATGGAGTCGATTCCTCCACGTTATTATACTGGAGCTGATTCCTGCACGGTGTTTCACTGAAATCGGTCCCTCCGCTTATTTCTCTGGATCCGATTCCTTCATGTTATTATATTAGAGCTGATTGCTCCAATTATTATACTGCAACCGATTCCAATACATTGCTACACTGCAGCCTATTCCTTCAGATTATTAAACTGGAGATGATTTTTTCACATTATTACAGTGGAACTGATTCCTCTACATTGCTATACTGCAGCTGATTCCTCCAAATTATTAACTCTGCGAGTAGCCTAAATCATGAGAATTAGGATAGGAGTCAACTCTCCGAATATGAGTCAATTTTTCTAAGAACATCTTAATCACTTCTGACAGAGCTGTTCTTAGAACCCAGATTGTGTTTTTTTTTCCTTTTGCTTTTCGAACATGGATGTTTTGTAAGCTTATTTGTTTACGCATCAAATGGGAATATAGAAAAAATATGAGTAAATACCCGTTCAAGTAGCTGATTGCCACAGAGGTCTGAGAGGAGCCTATTATTGAATATGCCAAAAAGAAGATTTGTGAAAAAGGCGAGATCTCAGCGGAAAGATAACACAAATATACATGCCTTAACCCGGGGATGGACCCCAGGTCCCTTTGATTGGTAGCCAAGGGAAAATGCATTATTCTTGTTCTTGCTCTTTCATTTGAGGCAAAAAAAAGCCACATTTCTTCGAAAAGGAATTGTCAGGCTAGAGGCCTTTGTAAATACTTTTTTTTGTTCGGGTTTTTATATTATTTTGGATTTCACCAAAATGGGCATATGCTACATGGGAGGCCCTCTGTCCCAGCATCTGGAGAGTTAATTGAAGTAGCAGTGCCCGGAGGGGACGGAGGTCACCCCACTGCTGGCGGCCTTCCCAGATGGTCCGGAGTGGAGAGAGAAAGGAAGAAAGGGTGTGGCAACGAGGAAGAGAGAGCCAGTCGAGGAACGACCGCGTGCAGACAAAAAATTGTAAAGCTGGTAAATGCCGACTGGTAATAACGGCATTGGGCTCTGTGAATGCAGCTGAACAGGCATAGTAAGCTGTTGTTGTATCTATGTAATTGAGCATATGTCCTTGTCCATCAAGCATGTTTGGAAGGTTCAATAAATATTTGTTATTTTAAAGTAAAAGCTGAAGTTGAACCAATTTATTGGGGAGGAGCCTCAGTATTGGGTCCCTGCAATTGTGATAAAATCTTTGATTTTTGTTCTGAAAGACTCTTTCACCCGTCGCGTATTGCGATCGAACCGAGGGGACGTTCCTAAGTGGTCCCAATAGACCGACAAACGAAGAAGCAACATCACAGGAATATTCTGATTTTAATTATAATTCACTTTTGGCATCCTCACTAATTCTATCGTAAACATTGTTCTCTTTATGTCAAATTACTAATTAAAGTTGAGGTTGCATCGTTTAATTTTTATCAGGTGTTAGCAGCTTATCTACAACTTAAGCCGTGGTACATTGTGTGTAGAAAACCCATACTCTGTGCACCTTAAAGAATCTCCTTCTGTTGGGCTTGGAATGTGCACATCCACCAGGTTCGAGTCCCAGCTGGGTCAGCGTTGATATGTATCTCCGAAAAACTCCCCGCCTGGCCCAGGGTAAGTAAAGCACACCAATGGAATTGGAAAGACCACAGTCCGTCGGATTGGACGTTACACCGTGGTTCCTTTTGTGGGTCAGCCGTATTCTGTACACGGTAAAGAACACGATGGATAGCCTTGACGGGAGGCTACGATCATTAGATGAGACCTTACATCTGTCTTCCAACAGCAATTCTAGTGGGTCCCCTCCCTTAACCTTTTCTGAGCCTTCGAGGTTTTGTGACCAGGCGATTTAGGCGACTGTGTGCATAAAGACGGTATAAGATGCAATTGATATTAGATATTGTTATAAATACTATGTTTCAGTATTGTCATGTGCATTACTTTTCAGTTTTAATAAAAGCATTACGTTTCAGTATTTTCATCTGCATTACGTTTCAGAATTGTTTTAAGCATTAATTTCGAAAAACTCCATTCACGTTACAGTGAAATGACCGGGATGCCAATCAGAAGGAGACTACTTCCGTTTGAAACCTTAGTTAGCGTCTTTAGGGTTGGATTGGTTTATCTCCGAACATCACGGTTTTGTCCACAATGGGCTGAATGGAGAGTTTACAAATAACCCGAGGGCTCAGAGAAGGTTGGGCGGAGGAGATCCACCAGACAGCTGCTAGGAGGGAGATGGAAACTCCTGTCAAGGCCATTCAGAGTATCCTTTAATGTGTAAAGTGTATGGTTCTCTCCTGCAAACGGAACCAAGATTTAATGCTCCAACAGATGGATGACGACCTTCCCAAACCCATCGGTACCTGCTTTCAGCGCACGAAACATCCATTCGTTACCTGGGACTCGAAACCACATCTTTCTTTTATCAGTCTCCAAGTGCGCTATTTATTAAATTTTAATAACCTTTGAGCAGTTTTTTATGTCTGCTACTGATGCTGCTGTTCAAATTTCCAATTTCAATAATTCTTCAAATATTAAAATAATGTTGTTGAAAATTAAAATATACACCAAAGAGCCAAAACATTGTGACCACCGCCTCTTTATGCAAATCGAAGCAACTGCAGGTAAGCGACGGCGCGTGTGAAACGACGGCGCTGTATAAATAACACCTAGTACTGAGCTCTGTTAATCAGTGTTATTCTTGTTCTTCCGATGGGAAAAACAGCGGACGTAAGTGATTTTGACAAAGGCCAAATTGTAATATACAGACGACTGAGTCAGAGCATTCCTGAGACGGCAAGGCTTGTTGGGTGTTCATGGTCAGCTGGTCAGCTGTGGTTAGTACCTTAAAAATTTATACGAGGAGGGAAAAACCACGAACCGTCAGCAAGATGTGGGTCGACCACAGCTCATCGATGCTAGAGCTCAGCAAAGGCAATCCCATATGGTACGATCCAACAGAAGAGACACTGTAGCCATATTCTAATACTGCTACTCGCAGAAGAGATACTTGCCCCTAATTCTAATAATGCTGCCGGAGTAATATGTCACAACACACAGTACATCCAAGCCTGCTGAAAATGAGGTTGCGTAGCCGCTGGCAGCTCCGATTGACAATGCTAACTTCAGTTCACCATCGAAAGCGCCTACAATGGGTACGTGCTCATCAAAACTGGACCCTGAATGATTGGAAGAATGGTCAGATGAATCTCGTTTCCTGTTGCACCATGTGGACGGCCGTGTATGTGTACATCGTTTACCTGGGGAAGTGTTGGCATCATGATGCACTTTGGGAAGAAAACAAGCCGGTGGAGGAAGTGTAATGCTTTGGACAATGTTCTGCTGGGAAATCCTGGATCCGGTCATTCATGTGCAGGAAACTATGACGTCTACCACCTACCTAAACATCATTGCAGAGCAGGTACATGCTTTCGTAACAACAGTATAGCCGTCTGGAAGTGCTTTCTTTCAGCAGGGTAATGCACCATGCCGCACTGGCCGGATTGTTAAAGAACGGTTTGCGGAACATGAAGAAGACTGTCAGGTATTGCCCTGACCTCTAAATTCCCCAGACAGCAATCCAATAGAACATATTTGATTTGAGTTGGAACAGCATATTCGATCTGCGGCAGCAAAGCCACGTAACTTGCAGGAGTTAAAGGCTCTGCTTGTAACGTGTTGGTACCAGATACCAGAAGACATCTTTAGAAATCTTGTAGTGACCATGCCTCGTCGGGTAACAGCTGTTTTGGCGACACGTGGAGGACCAACATCATATTAGGAAAGATCGTCATAATGTTTTGGCTCTTAGCTCTAAATATATTAGATAGGTAATTTTATATTTCTTCAAAATTTACCATAAAAAGCATATTTTAGAAGCTGCGGAGCATCGAATTTGGCTTTCTTTTGATATGACAAAAATTCGGTACTTTGTTATCTAGGCAGTATATATCAATTGAAACACTTAAACTTTCAGATGCCAGAGCTATGGGTTAGGAGAACTGTTTTGGTAATGCAACAAGTTGCATACTGATAAAAAAGTTTAAAATGCCTTTCTAATCTCAAAACCATAAAATTAAAAAGACCCGATTTCGTTGAGAGTGGTTTCATTTTCGGCTGAACGCGATTATTTTCGCGTGATATCATTGAAATCGCTACCTTGATTATGATGAAACGTATTGCTTGTGAACTACAAAAATGACTTCATGGGCCATATGTCCGAGAATTCCTACCCCACAGTGTTTAAAGAGAATTAATGTCAAAGAATGTGAAATTCCGCCCATTGGAGCACAGCATTTGGTGATTTTTGTCTTGTCCTTTGCTACTCATGCCACTTATTGGGCACCCACAGATGGAGAAGGTTATGGGATCTTTTATCCTGTTACTTCGAAAAATCATAATTATGCTACATGCTGGAATTTGAGAAAAGTGCAAAAAGGGAAAGATATGGGAATTCCTTCAATGCCAAATTAGAGGTCATGTTTAAGTTTCAATTTGATGCCAAAGGACTCGATTAATTGCATGGCGTGAATGAGTGATCAGATATGATCTACTTAGGAATAGGCTAATGAGGAAACCACCTCAAACTCCAAACGTAGAAGGCTTCCTATGCGTTTCTTTTTATTTAAAATACGCAAAATAGATTTAAAAGATGTACATTTTGGAGAAGTATTTTAAAAAATCCGATAAATAGTGCATTAACGTATATTATTATTTACCTGAATGAAACAAAATCGTAAATAATAAGCAGGATGAACAATTCTAAGCATAGAGGAAATATTAACTTGATCCGGGTGGAGTACGAACCTTCGACCATTTGATGGCATGCCAAGTACTCTGATTCCTCAGCCACCAGCTTGTCCACCGAGATATCTTCTATTGATTGCTTCATACCACGGAGTCAGTCATTGCAAGTTGCCTTAACTACAATTGAAGATACTGGTCGACAAAACACCTTCCAGATAAAACACTGAGGTAGTTGCGATGAGTCTCATGTTTACAGATCATTTTCTGTGCTTCTTCTAATATTGAAAATTACATTCCCTCCATTTGTAAAACATGAAACCTTAGGTTTTATGTATTGCTTCAACAGTGATTTAGAATGTATAAATTTCATACATTTCTTATATCCACTAAGTCATTACTTAGTGGATATAAGTTTTTTTGGGTCACTTCATATATAAAGATAAAGGGACATAGTTTAGAAAAGATAATATTTTTTATTTTATTCTGAGGTGATCAGTGTAATTATAAAGACAATTTCATAACTTTTAATTTACCATAAAAATTTCAGATATTTCAGTATATCATTAGACGAATCGATAAAACTTCATTTTATCTTATGCTTTCAGTTAAAGAAAGATTATTAAAAGAGGAGTAAAATTGGCTACCAGTACAAATCATAACATTTTTTAGTGTAGTATTATATCTCCGTTTAATCACTGGGGCTCAATTGCTTTTAAACGTGATTCTAGTTCAGTGACTTTCAGTGTAAGTCGCTACAAATTAACAAGAAATATATCAGTAATAATTTTCATAGCAAGTCTTCCGTAACTTACAAAATGTCGCATCAGACTAATTTAGCATCCCAATCAAAACCGGATCGTCACTTTCATTTATGTAACATATGTATTTAGTGTAAGAAACCTTTTGTACTGATGTAAGCATATCAAATCATTGTTAAGGTAGTAACAGTTAATTACAAGGGATAATATATGAAAAAAAAACTAATTTTTGCAATCGGAGAATGCAAAAAAATATACTAATCGCAAAATAAATATAGCATTTTAGAAATATTTTATTTTTGTAATTAGCAATTTAAAATTATTTTAATTAAAATTATTTTTTATAAATATAGCATTTAAATTTTTATTATTATGTTATAGACATTAATGTCTATAACATTAAAAACAATAATATATTTATATTAAAAGGTAAGGAGTTCCACATTGGAACATTTCTTCTCTCCTAAAATCGTTACGAAATTTGCAGACGAGTCCCTAAAGAGCGCATGTACACTAAATAATACATGCACTCTTTAGGAACTCGTTCATGAAAAAACTAAAGGCCATTTCATTAAGTATGTTAGGCCATGTTATGTCAATAGTAACTCAGATATAGAACTCACCATCATAATCAACCCGCCATGGGCTATGAAGGTCCAACTAGACCGTGTAATTTAGTTTTCAATGCATTTCAGTCCTGAGCTACAACTGCTGAATCTGTCCACTGCACACAAATTCTAACAGGGTACTGTCCGACATTGTGTGCCCACCCTGCTTCCTAGGTTTCCCCTTCCTTCTGAGGACTTTAGAAACACTGTTCATAACCCTATTCGCTAATCTATAATTATCCATACGAGTAACACGGCCAAACCAACGGAGTCTCTCTCTGCACGATAATGCTGCATAAAGGAGGTTGCCGACTCCTTTGCCTAACCTAATTATTCCTTACCAAATTCAATCACCTAATGCCCAAGATACTGCGCAAGTATCAAGAATCAAAAGCATCAAGTGTTTTTGCCATTTTGTTTACAAAGCGTCCAAGTTTAACTACCATAACTAACCCTTGAAAGAACCAAACTATTATACAGTCTAATTTTAGTCTTTATATGTATACGCCTATTTCTCCACAATCTACATATATTCTTAAAATTCCCGGCAGCAATCCCATTCGTCTGTTACTCTCATGCCGCATATCAGTATCTATTACATAGCTCCCAAGATAATTAAACCGAGTCACCAGCTCAAGAGTGCATCCATTCAAAGAAACTGAAGCACCATGTAGCTGACCAATTTTCATCACTTTAGTTTTCTCTCTGTTTATCACGAAACCTACTCTAGTACCAGTCTCATCAACAGCTCGAATGAAAGAGTTCATCTCATCAACATCATTTCCCAAAAGGGCTAAATCATCAGCATTGTGGGTCGGGGGTGGCTCAGTCGGTAGCGCGCCAGGCTCGTAATCTGTAGTTCCCAGGTTCGAGTTCCGGCTGGGTCAACGTTGAGATTTATCTCCGCAAAATTTCCCCCGCCCTGCCCACGGTCAGTAGGGGACACCGATGGGCTTGGAAAGGCCGCCGTCCGTCGGATGGGACGTTAAGCCGTGGCCCCGTGTGCGGGAGAGCCATACCCTGTGCACGTTAAAGAACACGCTGGATGGCCTTGACGGGAGGCTACCATCTGTCTCCCAACAGCTGTTCCAGTGGGTCCCCTCCCCCAACCTTCTCTGAGCCTTCGGGGTCCATGTGACCTGGCCATTTAGCCCATGGTGTGCAAAAAAGTGCCGCTCAGAGGTAAAACAACCCAACCCAACCCATCAGCATTGTCTAAATCCGAAAATATCAACCTCCAAACAATTTTTCCTACTATGAATTACTACTAAACAAACAGTTTCATCTAAATTCATTGCTCTATATTATTCGATTAGAAAAGACAAAAACCGAGCTTATATAAGCATTCAGTTCGTGAATAATCTCATATTTTCTAGGTTTGCAGTCCAACAATAGACCCGTGCTCTTCAATCAAATCACTCAAAACAAATTTTTTGATAAATATTTTATGAAATGATGTGGTTATTACAATGTAATACATTATTTGGTTTAAAAAAATATAAAATGCTAATTGATAAAAAAAAAAAAACTGGAATCAAAGCAAAAATATCGATTTATTACGATATCATATCCTGTGAATAAAACAATCCCTTATTTACCCTTCATTGGATTAACTCCCTCCTGGAGTTATCGGTAGAAAACTTGAGGTTATTAAACCAACTATTATCCGGTTTGTACTCAGAGAAATATTATCTGGAACTCAAAACAAAACTCATTTTATTTCTTAGTTGGGGCGTGGGATGGCTCAGTCAGTAGCGTGCCTGGTTCGTAGTCTACAGTTCCCAGGTTCGAGTCTCACCTGGGTCAGCGTTGCGATATATATTCGCAAATCTCCGCTTCCTGCCCTCTATTAGAAGGGCGACACCGATGGGCTTGGAAAGGCCGCCGTCCCTCAGATGACACGTGAAGCCTCGGCTTTGTGTGTGGGATAGTCATACCCTGTGCAAATTAAAGAACACTCTGGATGGCCTTCACGGGATGCTATCCTCTGTCTCCCAACAATTGTCCAGTGGATCCTCTCCCCCAAACCTTCTCTGAACCTGGGGGTTCTTGTGACCTGGCCATTTATCCTATTGTGTGCAAAAAAGTACCTCTCAGAGTTAAGCATGCTAACTGATTGACAATTGCGATTTTTAAAATAGGAACTGCAATTCTATTTTAGCGAACTTGAGGTGGAAATGTGATTTGTATACATCAAGATATGCATGTTACAAGATTGAACATTTGCTTTGTCTTGTGAAGAAGAAAGACATTGCAAAAGAGAATGAATTTGATTCGTTTGTGCTGTATGTGATAAATTTAAAGAAATGTGTTGAGTTCAGGGCCGGACTTACGCATAAGCTGAGCTACAGCTTAGGACTTCATAATTATGTGGGGCCTCAAAAATTCAAGTTTGAAGTTTAGACTGTTACGATTTTTTTTCATATATTCAAATAATATATTATGCAAACAACTGTTCATCTCAGCTTTACAGAGTCGTTATAGGTTACCAGTTGTAATATAATGTTCCACTCTACATGATTTGCCATGAAACTATTCGTCCACGAGCCACAGACAGCTCTCTCGCTGACATGTGTCTGTTACGTCTCGCTGTTAGTGTCACATAGCGATCAACTTTAACCGTTGGAAGTGGTGTTAACCCCCCACACGTGGACAGCTAACGTCTCCTGTCTCTTGTACATTCTCCACAGCTTTCAGATTATGGATTGGTGCACACTTATTGCTTTGGCAACATCATTCTATGTTCGGCCTGATTCCAACCTCCCGATAGCCCGACCATGCATAATGACATCCTTATGCTGTCTGTGTGACATATATAGGGGCGGGGGTGGCTCAGTCGGTAGCGCGCCAGGCTCGTAATCTGTAGTTCCCAGGTTCGAGTCCCAGCTGGGTCAGCGTTGAGATTTATCTCCGCAAAATTCCCCGCCCTGCCCAAGGTCAGTAGGGGACACCGATGGGCTTGGAAAGGCCGCCGTCCGTCGGATGGGACGTTAAGCCGTGGCCCCGTGTGCGGGAGAGCCTTACCCTGTGCATTTTAAAGAACACGCTGGATGGCCTTGACGGGAGGCTACCATCTGTCTCCCAACAGCTGTTCCAGTGGGTCCCCTCCCCTAACCTTCTCTGAGCCTTCGGGGTCCATGTGACCTGGCCATTTAGCCCATGGTGTGCAAAAAAGTGCCGCTCAGAGGTAAAACAATGCAACGTTAAGTAACACGCTGGATGGCCTTGACGGGAGGCTACCATCTGTCTCCCAACAGCTGTTCCAGTGGGTCCCCTCCCCCAACCTTCTCTGAGCCTTCGGGGTCCATGTAAACTGGCCATTTAGCCCATGGTGTGCAAAAAAGTGCCGCTCAGAGGTAAAACAACCCAACCCAACCTGTGTGACATATTGTTACAAGCAACAAGTCGGTTTCAACTAAAAACTTCTTCGAACTTTCAAAAAACTTCTTTCGAACACAAAACGAATGCTCTGACGGCAAGAATTGAGGTTTTACACATTTATCTCATTATTTGTCACCATTACAAGTTTGCAGTTCTTGTCTCTTATGCAAATTATATGTGATCACACTATATGCTAGGCATCATTACTCCCACATTTTCATGTGCCTACCGTTATCTGCACGTACATTTTGTTGCTATTTTCGCCGATTGTTTTTTCAATATAGCCCATTGGTCAACTATGCATAGCTTTCTGACACCAGTTTATTAGGGGAAGCTACGGTTTTAAATATTGCTGCGGCAATGATAGGAAATATTAAAATTTTAAATATCACCTAAATCCACCTATGAATTCTTACAAACTGACTAGAATATTTAAGTTTAATATAGGATACCTCTAATCTATATTAAATGACATGGTTGAGAAGTTTTCAACTTTAGCTTAGATTTAAAGGATTGAGATTTATTAGGTGCATTATGTCAAAGATACAAAAATTTTATTTCTTTATTTTTTAGGTATCAAAGGTAGTTAACATAAGAGTTAATATAACTACCACTATAAATCATGGTATTATTTCCTGTAGTTCCCTATATTAGTTTTATCCGTAAAAAATTGTCCGATTGTTTAACATCCAAGTTCAGCGGCTTGCAAAGTGAGTCGCTAAAAATTAACATTAAAGGCATACAACATATTAATTACCTAGATCAGGGGTGGGCAATTGTTTTCGTATCTACACTGCGCATGCGTATTGACGTGGCCGTCGTAGTGGAAAATACGAGACGAATCTTCGGTCGCGCACGGGAAGGAAATCTCTGTTCAAGGCGGATTATTTTGACTCTCGTGGCGGGCCAAAAAAAAACTCTTAGCGTGCTGAATGTGGCCCGCGGGCCGCTATTTGCCTACCCCTGGCATAGATTATAACTAACTAAATGTAGTATACGAACTCTCCACTCCTTATGAAACGCATGGCAGGATCGCCCTATGATTTAAGTAACAGTTTTCTTTGCAAGGACCTTCCCTTTTTTGCGGGAATCGGAATACCAAATAAATGTGTGCGATAGCAGTAATTAAAAACAAGTGATGATTATAAAAATAGCTGATATTTGCATCAGAAAATGAGTGAAAAACTAATCGCAAAAATAATTATATCATTTTACTGCTACGTTACATCCCATCCGAAAAACCGTTACATAATTCCAAGCTCTTTTCCTAACAGGTTGACCAATGGGTCTCTTTACCACATTTTTTCAATCCGTTGACCGATCTCGACCAGGTATGTGTCAAATGAAAGCTTGCCGCTCGTTTAGTGTCGTAGGTTATAAAACATCCCATCCCGTGCTTTATTCTCCCCTAAAAAGGGAAATGTGAAAATTGTTCTTCCATGCCTCCTCGGTGGTTCAGTGTCATCGCATTGTCTCGCTGTGACACTAAGACTGCCGAGGTCTAGGTTCGAGTCCCGAGTGTGGATGGCATGGTCATTTGTTCTCTCATATCTGTTGCATATTTGTTGTCTCATATCTGATTTTGCCCCTCAGTAACAAAATGAGCTGACTTCTCGACATGTCAAAAAATTCTTGTTCTCACATTGGGACATGTGACAATAAGCGGTACTAGCTGTTAAGTCCCAACATCCAAATTAAAAAAAATATATTCTTCCATTTTATCTTCCGAAGGCAAGGGGTCACGTTAAGAGTTATGGAATGAAATGGAGGCTTATGATATGGGGACTCTTGTGGAGTAGCCCGAGATGCAGCCAACCCCATTCTTCAACTTAAAAAGGGGATTGATATTTCATGCGAGTGATCTCAATGATTGTATCTTAAATGTCGTGGACTTCCCCAAATCATGCTCCTCTTTTTCACATTTTTTATATCTTTATTTTAAATTTCCCTCCCCCTAAAAGAGGGAAGAGAAATTATCCCTTAAAATGAAAAATTTGCGTTTTGTCACCCCCTTGTGATTAAAGGGGCCAAGTCCTAGCTGTCCGTGAAAACCCTTTGACATATTAGCACCGAAATTTCAAATTTCTAGCATACGTAGATCTTTCGGAATATTCTTTAAAGTTTAACATTTCCATATTTAACGCGCTCTAAATCTGAAAATTGAAAAATTAAAACTACATATAGATGTGAAAAATGTGAATAACGATATTTCAGTTTCAACTTGAAAAATTATTTGTATTAAGTCTTAAAAACAGGTTCGCCTCCAAAACTCCAAGAGTAAAGGGTTGATCATTGATGGCAGTGCAAACTCATGACGCTTACATTTAACCACAAAAATTTAAATTTCTTTAAAAATATGTCGTGTGCAATATTAGTTAAAATATTTTAAATGCTTAAATTTTCAACACAATTAAAACTTTTGGGGGACTCATAGTATGCTTTGCAAGAAAAAACAATGTTCGAGATTTGTTTAACACTGCCCTAATAAGACATGTGAGAGAACATCGCTTATTGGTACGAGATAAAAATAAAATATTTATAAGTGAGATAATAAATAGAATATCATATGTTTCCTTGTGGGTAGTTGACCTATATTAATAATTTAACAGAAATAAATTTACCTATTTTAAAAAATGCTTCATTTCCTACCTGTTGAGTTAACGAAAGGGTTTATTAACTTTGAAAATGCATATTATATGAAAAAATATCGTGAGATATATGCTAAAAAGACTCTGATTTCGCCAAACCTTTTTTTCCCACACTATTCACTTCGTATTAAAACAGTTATTGAAGTCGCAATGTTAATAACAGTTGCATTGAAATATACCTCTATTTGAAAAGAGGAAATTATCTCATCATAATTCTTTCTCTTTTTGTAAGCTGTATATTATTCTTAGATCCATATATAACTATTTTGCATTTGCATTATAGATACTTGAAATAATATCTTTGTTTTAAACAGATACTATTCAAATATATCATTCTTAACACTTTTCGAATCATGATTTGCTTCTTCGAACAAACACAAGATCTTAGTTATTTTTAATGTACCAATTAAGAAATTATTCTCTTCTTTATTTGAGGTATCAGAGAAAATACACAATTAATTATTTTTTTACTTTCTTTTATAGTAAAAATGACGTTTAAGGTGATCTTTCGTCACCTTATCATAATTTAATTCACAAGAATTAATGAAACAAACGAAATCTATTATTTTCCGTTTCATAACTTTGATCTTGATTTGATTGCTCCTATTTCTAACAGATGTAATTCCCATTTGAATAGAAAACATTTTGCCTCATTTTACAAGCACATCAGTATCACAATTGAGTTGATATTAGATCCCAAATTAATCTTAGAAGAATTTTGTGATTTTAAATCAGCCAATTTTTGCCAGATATTCTACGTGAATGAAACCTAACACCATGCACCATAAAACTTAGAATAAAGTAAACTTACGAGGGGCTTTCAAAGAGTTTTTGACATGCATCTGCAGAACAAAACCATTGCACCTACCTAAAACAAACCCACTATCCTTCAAAGTACTATCCCCCAGTATCTACGCAAAGTTGTAGATGTATCCGCCAATTCTAGAACACTTGGTTCTCCTGTTCGAGAATACTCCGCAACTCTGAATGAACGCAAAATCGACTTGATCCGAGTGAGATAGAAACCTACGATCTCCTGATGGCATGTCAGGTGCTCTAACCGCTGAGCTACCATACTACCGACCAAGTTCTCTTTTATTGATAGCTTTTTGATACCACGCAGCCAGTTGTTGGACGTTGCCCTAAATATAATTGAAGATGATGGCCGACAATTTCCAGATATAGCAGCTGAGGTAGTTGCGATGATTTTATGTTTACAGGACATTTTCTCTACTTCTCTAATATTGAAAATTATATTACTTCCATTTGTATATCATGATGCCTACTGTTTTATGTATTGCTTCAGCAATGATCTAAAATGGGAGAAATTACAAATATTACTTATATTCAAAAATTCTGATTTTTCAAGTTTATTTAAATATTATCAGTATAATTTGGGTCACCACGTATGCAAATATTGAGACATAGTTTAGAAAAGGTTCAATTCTTTATTTATTCTCAAAGCAGTCAATGCAAAAATGAAGATATTATTCTAGCGAAACACTAAAACACAATTTCTTATCATATGTTCTTACCCAGGTAATGCTAATGAAAGGAAGAATGAAAACAGCTACCACTATATATTGCAGTATCTTTTAATGTACTATTATGCATTCGTTTAATCACTCAACCATTGGTCGAAAGTAAATGGGTTCTAGTCCAGTGACTTGCAGTTAAGTCGCTAAAAATAAACAACTAAAGTAACGATCTTATTATTAACGACCTTATTAGTAACGACCTTATTAATATATAACTTGGTCGGTAGTTACTTTACAAGTCGAATATAATTTATATAACGTATCATGATTTAACACTTCACCCCATCCGCAGTGCATAGCGTGCCTCCTCTTCAATTTACCTAACGCACATTGTCTAGGAACCTTCACTTTTCTACGAGTGTCAAAATATACCGAGGGAGTGTGCGTTAAAGTTAGTAGTATTTAATTACAAGGGATCACACATAAAAATTCTGATTTTGTAATCGGAAAACGCTAAAAAGTGTTAATCGCATAATAAATATAGCATATTAATGCCATAGTGTGCTAGATCACTGGTTTGTTTAATTAGAACGTTATTGCATGTTATGTAACACCACATTGTAACATCCTATCCTGCCTCAAATCACTGCGGATTTTACATAGTGTATGTACACTAAACGGCCCCTGATTAAGTACAGTTCTATGTTTTGTAAATAGTAAATCAGGTGCAGAATTTAGTAACTTCCTAAATAAGAGTTTTATGAAAAATGCTGCCGAAGAAAAGTTAAAGATCTCAGTCTTATCAATTTCAATCCAAACAATCTTTTACAAATGCCACAGATTTCTAAGAGATGCGTTTAATTTTAAAGAGCAATGGGAGCTGAAACATTTAGCAAGTTAGCTTGTTCTGCAAAAAGTCATTCATAATTAGCGAAAATTATCATTATTTTTACAAGAACTGCTAAAAGCAGTTTTATACGTGTCAGTAAAGTTATTGCATTCTTTTTAGTGCGGCTATTGTATTCTTTTAAGCTTGTTTTTATTAACTTAGCGGAATAATTATTTAAACTCTTATTTTAGCTGTTAAATATTACAATTTCCTTAAGTCTCAAATTACTTAACGAATATTGTTGAAAATCGACACTGAAATAGATTTGATTGCGATGATTTTCAAGAAAAACTTATTTAAGAATTTACTAAATTCTGTATCTGGATTATTACTGAGTAAAAATAGAACCGAACTGATAAAGTGGCTGCTGAGTATATGTTTAACGGAAAATTTATTTGAAAAGCGACTTCTAAAAAGTTGGACAATGGGTTCTTTATAACGAATCTCATTTTATCGTTGGGCTCTTGTGACCAGGAAAATTAGTAATTACACTGCAAAGAAATTGACATATCTAATGTAAATGTTAATATACAACTGGAAGAAAAATATATCTTCTATGGCAATTATATTTTAAAGAAAATGAGGCTTTCCATTTTCCAAATTTATATATATATCGCCAGTTTGAAACATTTCACTTGACACCTCCTCCTTTACTAAATTTCAATGTTAAATCCCGACCTATACCGAAATAATAAATATATTTGTTTTTCTCTTCATTTCTCGCAAAATTATTCAGAAATATTAATTTATTCCATAAATAAATAAAAGTGCACACGTATGCACACTTATGAGTGTAACAACTTGCAAATACACGTGAGCATCTAAACAAGTGAAAGCAACTCGCAAGAGAGGAGAGGAGGATGGCTTTTGGTTTTGCTGCCACTTTGAATTTGGTAAGAAACGAAACACTGATGATTTTGGAAAGATTTTTGCATATTACTAGATTTACGATATGAAATTTATTTAATCAAAATACAGGAACTGCATTAAGGACACGACACTTCAGCAGATACCTCGGATCACAACAAATATCGACATTGATATAAGAGATCTTGTAAGCCCACTAAGTTCGTCCTCGGTGTTCTCATTAAATAATTTTTTTGTAATTTTTTCTTATGTATTTAACTTTTCGTACGCCAGTTTTTTATGTAAGCATTTTATTGCATGAAATATTATTAGAAAATAATATTTCTTTAGTTTATTTTTTTAAAATAGATCCTTTATTATACACCGAAGAGCAAAAATATTATGACCAGCGCATCTTTATGCAAATCGAAACAACTGCAGATAAACAACGGCGCGTGTGAAGGTCATGAAACGGTATAAAATAACACCTGATATTGAGCTCTGTTTAACACTGACTTTGTTCTTCAAAAGGGTCCCCAGACTTCAATCCAATCGAGCATCTGTGGTAAGTGTTGAAACAGCATTTTCGATCTGCGGCGGCTCAACCATGTAACTTACAAGAGTTAAAGGATCTGCTGGTAACGTATTGATACCAGATACCAAAGGGCACCTTTAGAAATCTTGTAGCATCAGTGCTTTGCCAGGTAACAGCTATTTTGGTGGCATGCGGAGGACCAATATCATATAAGGCAGGTGGTCATATCGTTTTAGCTTTTCGGTATACATACTACATATCAGGACCATATCTAGGAGGGAAATACCATGCCTTTCAGAATGTTAGTAAGGGTTGACAATAATGACATACAAAGACCTGCCCAATTATTCGATAAACGCACTTTACGCGTAGTCGCCTATAACATAAAATTTCGCTAGATGGCGCGTGAACACGTGAAAACAAACCGTTCTACTCAGTCCTTTTTACATTAGAGAAGGGAGAAAAACCCTCAGATAACGTGAATGTGAAGAATCCTGGGATGGAAAATATGTCACAATTTGCATTTGTAACTGATATCCTGTTAACATGTTTAATCGGAAAGTGATTTTTAGGAACAAAAATCATAAAGATTCGAATTTAAAATTCATGAAATGTTTAATGATTTCGCCTCTGTATGCCGTAATGACGAACTAAAACCCTAGGTTTCTTTAAATTTATTTTAAAAGTGACATATTTATATTAGAAATTAAAAATTTTGGTGGTGTAATTGAATGTTACCGAGTTCTCTTTCAAAACAATGGTAACCAAATGATTTTTGTTTTTAAATGATATTTACAGTGATAGTTTAAGAATTAATTTAGTTAAAAATTGCAAAATTTAAAACGAATATTACAAATGATGTAGTTATACTATTTTTTTTTATTTATATGGTGGAACGTGATAGTCATGAAGTGTTTATTGGCAGCAATGAGTGAAACCCTTGGGTGGGCGGGAAAATGCAAGTTTGTCTTTCAAGATATAAATTTATGAACCCCTTGGGTGGGCGGGAAAATGCAAGTTTGTCTTTCAAGATATAAATATAATTTTTTCAAGATAAAATTATTTTGGTGCGATTGAACAATGGTAACATACAAACTTCCAAAGTACGTGGAGACATACCCTCTGTGACTGAAAGTGACATAGTATTTCTTACACGTATAAAAGATTCTTTTCAGCTTTTTAAGGAAGTAAACATTTGCAAAGCTACCAAAACTACAAAGGGATTGTTTCAAGAATTTAAATATTCTAAACTAGGAACAAATATTCGAAGCCACCCTTAAATCTCTTGATAGTGTAAATAATCTTTTCATCGATTATGGCGATTGTAACGTCCGAAAATCGCAAACGCTATAATTGCGCTCTCTAACATTAGAAAAAAAATGAAAATTCGAAACATTTTAATGAATATCGCAAATGATGCATTTAGGAAAAAGATTTAAAATGTTTGTTTTGAAATGTAGCAGTTTTTGCGTTTCAATTGGCAGCACTTTATTGAACGCAGTGAGCTAAGTAGCCATGTCACAAGGACCCCAAATTCTCAGAGAAGATGGGGGAAATGAATCCATTGGACAAGGGTTACGATTCGGAAGTAAACTTTCCATCAAAGCCATCCAGAATGTTCTCTAACACACACAGAGTATGGCTCTCCTGCACACAGGGACTGAGCCTCACGCTCCTCCAATGGATGAACTCCTTTCCAAGCCCATCGGTGTCTACTTTCTGACTGAGGGCATCAGGACGGTTCTCAGTGGAGATAAATCTTATCTTCTGACAGATGAGGGACTCGAACCTAGGACCTATAGATTTAGAACCTAGCACAACGACTGAAACACCACACATCCCTGGGACATTCTTATCCTGGTCAACAACGATCCTTTCCTGTTACTTGAAATTCCTTCTAAACTTTTGAGTGCACATTACACCGTACTCTTAAAGGCCTGACAAGTAATTCTCTATAGGCTGCTTGAGTAGCAATTTATTTTTTCTACATGGCTCACATGAAGAAATCTCCCATAGATATAACGAGGAAAGATAATGTGAATACATTCAATGCATTCACCTGGCTCTCCTGGAGTGGAGTTCACTCAACTCTCTAGCGCATCAAACTCATTTCATAATGTTCCTAGTTCGAATCCCCACTCTGCTTGCATTGAAATTTTCCCTACCCTCGGTGAAAAAGTAAACAACTATAGCTTTGAAATGGCTACTCTCCTTCGAATGAAACACTGAGGTCATGGTACTATAAACAGGAATGCCATAGCCTGTGAACGTTGAAGAATATGAGTTGATCTTGACAGAAGGATTTCTTTTCTTTCCTAAGTGCGGCCAAGTCAATCATCTAAGCAGATCAGATCTCCTGGGGTTCTTTATAATCTGGTCATTTACACCATTTTGCAGAAATAATGAAAACGTAGTAGCAAAACACAACAAAATGAACAGAAATAAGAAGCATCTGCTCCCCTAACATGGGTGAATATCAATAGGTCCTAAATCCCATAAGATCAGGTTCTTTGATATAGCTGCTAAAACTTTGAACAACTGTAACATGCAAACTTCCAAAATACATGGAGATATAATCTCTATGATTAAAGCTGATATAGTATTTTTACATATATAAAAGATCCGTTTCAGCTTTTTAAGTAAGTAAATATTTTCAAAGCTATCAAAATTGCCAAGGGATTGTTTCAAGAATTAAAATATGCAAAATTAGGAACAAATTTCGAAGCTATCTTTAAATATTTTCTTGATATATATTTAAAAATTTCTTGATACTGTAAATAATCTTTTCATTAATTGTGGCAAATAAAAAGCTGAGAAAGGTATTTCAAAAACAAATTACAAATTGCATTTTGGAATGTTAATGGAGTGAAAAAAGACTTTAGTTTAACAATTTTTCTTCTTCAGAATGCAATTGATATTGCACTGTTATCTAATACGTACGTAAACAGGATTTTTTTTTAATTATAATTCTTTATCCATAGATCTGATTTCTTTCATAACATAGGTGGGTATTCTTATAAAACGCAAAACACTATTCTTTGAATAAACGTCAATTGAAGCGACAGCTGTTGTATTTTAAAATCTTATTCTTGGGAACTTGCGCTCTATAAGTGTGTATAAGTCTTCAAATAAACTTTTCATTTCACAGGATGTTGATGATCTATTCGAAGAAAGTCTCCCAACTAATACAACAGGCATGCAATGATATGGAAAAAATCGAGGGGTAGAGGGCAAAACGCTGGATTTCCAATACAGCATATCATTTCCCCTCTGTTTTCTTTGCCGGTCTTTAAAATATTTATTGGAAAATGCATCAAATGTAAATAAGTTTAATAATATTTCCCTTACTATCTTTCGGAAGGGGGGTGGCATGGTCTCCTTGACCCTTTCATAGATTCGGTCCTGACAGCAGGTGATCTCAACTCTAAATATGTATCTTGGAATTGTCATCCCGTGGAAGAAAAATATTAGACTCTCGTATTGTGGATGCTGCACTTCAACTACATTTTGTCCTTCATGTACATCACAAAATCCAGTTCTTCGGGATGTAGCAATTTTCTATAAATTATTTGTAGGATATGAATTGTGGACAATCAAAGGACTATCATGGTGATTTAGATCAGATTCCGATTGTGACAGTTTTCTCGATGACTTAATGTTATCTTAAAAATAAAATTTAGACCATAGGATATAAGTCCTCACTCTAGAAGTATCCATTTTGGAAGAAAGGTTATTGCATTTAAAGACTCGCGTTTTTGCGGAATGCCGTGTGCGTCCCCTAAAGTTCACACAATGAAATTTTCCCCCTTTCCACCTTTTTTATTGTTTTTTCCTGACGTCCTATCAACCGGAGTTGGGCATGACACAATTAATTAAAAAAGTGTCATTTATATATAAAACTCGTAAAGAATATATAATAAAAATATAAGAAAAAAAAGTATAATTATTTTTAAGTGTCCGCAAATTTGAATGTCACGCCCACATTTGTACAGCTCATCGCGCCTGGTAAGTGAGAACCTTTCCCGTTTTGAATTTTTGTCACTCCACTCTTTATATCAATTAATTTATAAAAGGCATCGAAATAGAATATATCTGAAAAGATCTAATTTGCTTACATATCTTACATGGAATTTATTCCGCTATCAACTCCCTATATCTCAACTGGGAAAGCAAAGATAGCTTGAAGGTAAGGTATCAATGCTAAGAAAGGATCCCAAATGAAAATCCCGTACAGTGAGATGATTGATTCACAGTTACTCATACAAATTCAATTTCGCCAAAATCTTCGATTTCAAATTGTATCAACGAATAAATATAACCAGAATGTTCTAAAGCATGAAGTCAAACTCGTCAACATTTGCAGGTATCTTTCTATTTTAAATATTAGTATCATAGGACGGCACTATGTTTTAAGGCGAAGCATGACTCAATCGATAGCGTTCCAGGCTCGAACGCTGCAGTCCCCAAGTTCTAGTTAACTGTGCGAGCATAGAAATTTATCTCTGCAACCCCCCAACCCAATATATACAGACACTGCCCTCGGTTAGAAAGAGGACGCCATTAAGCTTGGAAAGGTGTCCATAGACATATCGGTTGGTGCGTTATGACGTGTCTTGATGCGCCAAATAGCTATACCCTGCATTTCAAAGAACACGCTGAATGGCCTTGACCAGAAGATTCCATCTGTCTCCTAACAGGTGTTCAGGAATCCCCTTCTATAACCTTCTTTCAGCCCTTATGACCTGGCCACTTAAACCGTTGAGTGCCAAACAGTACTGCTGAAAAGGAAGGAAAATTTTCATGTTTGTGTAACATACACTATTATTTAGACCAGTGATTCTCAACCTATTATGCTTCACGTACCCACCGGAAATGTGTATGTAATTGGCGTACCCCTTGTATAGATGGATAAAACTATAGTTATAGTATAACAATGGGAATAAAAAACATATATATCAGTGGTTCTCAACCTTTTATGCTTTACGTACCCCCTGGAAATGTGTATATAATTGTCGTACTCCTTGTATAGATAGATAAAACTATAGTTACAGTATAACAATGGGAATGAAATAAAACACACAGACATATATATAACATATATTTGCGACTTTTGAGCTCTCGCGGCGTAACCCAAAAACTTTACCCCGTACCCCACATTGAGAACCCCTAAATTAGACTATAAAATAAAGTCGTACCGATAGGAGACCTCTGAACAGTAAGTCTATACTATAGTATAGTCACTATTTTGAAAGTCACTATATAGAAACTAAAATATTTATTCACGTTGTGAATAAATATTGTGGCTCATATGGTTGTCAGGATGAGACAATATTTTTACCTTCTAATTATTTAATTCCTTTACCTTCTTGAAGACACGTTTCGAAAACGTGCAGGCCGAAATTTATTATCGCCGAAAACGAAATATTTCATACAGAAGCCTTAACTGGCATAGTGGTTAGGCAGCTAGCGACTGTGTTGTGTTAGCTCTAACTAAGGCAGTGGTCAGCAGTGACTTCGGTCTTAGTAGGGCATGTCCTTATATGAGAAGGCCTGTAAAAGCTAGGAGTAGCTTCTAGGATTCTTCTCTGTCCTATATGTCTAAAATGTATAAAATTATAAAAGATGTAAACCTTTTTAAAGCAGAGCCGTCCAACCCAAAGTTATCGAAGATTCATTGTCACTCTGTTCTTAAAGAGCAGCAAGCAAAATTCTGTACCTGAAACAGAAAAAAAAAGTTCTAATAAGGAATAAAAAAAACTATGTTTTTAGCAAATCAAATATCTTGGTTAAAAAACAAAAATATGCATTTTTAATGAGTACTTTGAATTGAAAAAATAATTTACTTATTCACATAAAAATATTTGGTCAATAATTGAAAAAACTATGCGAGATTTTGTATAATACTTGTTTTATGAGCCGCTGTTTCAATAATGGACCGGTATAATTAAGCGCAATAGCTTTTTTTTAAATTGTTTCGTAGCTTCCTCTTGAAACCACAGACCTAGATTTCCCATACTGAGGGTGAATATCTAGTGGATTAAACGAAAGCAATCTCTTAAAATAAATTTATTTGTTTTCGTAGTGGTAGTTTGGTCTACGACAATTCTTGTGGACAGTAACTGAGAAGAACAATTCGGTAGATGAGAATTCGGGGTATAAGACAATTCGGTGGATGAGAATTTGAAGTCTACGACAATTCTGTGAATACGACAATTCAGTGGAAATAGAAAAACATTTAGAAGTAATTTTAAATTAAAAAAATAATAATAAATACCCCCTCAAGCAGTTGCTTGCCACAGAGGTCTGACAGGAGAATGTCAGTTTATAATGCCACAGTAGTAGGACTGAGTGGACGGCAGGACCTCAGCATAAAGCAACATGAACATCCATGCCTTACCCGGGGCTCGAACCCTGGACCCTTAGATCACTAACCAAGCGCTCTAACCACTCGGCCAGGGGACGGCGATTTTTTTTTAATTACTAAACCTAATTAAAATACACTTTCGATTAGTGAAGAAAACCAATCCTTCTCGGAAGTCTCTGAAATCCAGCACTACATAAAACGAAATTATTTATAAATCAACGTAATCGATAATTGTATCTGTTCTCTCTAATCCGACCTAAAATAAAAGGAATACATCTATTCTCTATACTCCAATATTCCACTACAACAGAATATTTTAAATTTTGTTTCTTCTAAATGAAGCAGTTAGAAGCCAAAAGAATACTATACAATTTGCATCAGACTTCAGCTATGCTCCTTAATACGGTCCTCAATAAAACGAAATTTCTCTAATGTTTTTTTTTTCTTACTGAACAAAAAAAAAAACGAACGCAAAGTACCAATAGAGTAAATCAAAGCAGCCGATGTTTGTTAAATCTATTCCCTCTTATTCGACGCTTCTTAAACACTCTTGCATATTTTTATCACTTCCTGTTCCTTCTAAATGAAACAATTGGGATTCAAAAGAATGTACTCAAGGGAAGTAGACCGCATAAGGCTATTGTCATTCTCAGCAATCCGATACTCAATAAAACGAATATCTTTAGTCATTTTTATCCGAAAAAGCAATATGATATTAACAGAATGCATTAGAGGAAAGAGACGATATTTAAAACTCTACTCCCTAATCTGACTTCTGTTAAACCGGAATTTCATACTTCTATACCTTTCTGTTCCTACTAAACGGAATGATTGGAATTCAAAGGAATATATTTCACGACACTAAACCGCACAACACTATCGTCAGTCTCACTAATCCGATACTCTATAACACGAATACACGAATATATTTAGTATCTTTTATCCGAACAGAACATTAAGAAATTAACGGAATCCATTTAGAAGAAAGATGCGACAATTTCCTCTGGACTTTAAAACCGACATTAGTTGGACTGGATTTTGATATTTTTATCCCTTTCTATTCTTAGTTTTAAAGTAATTGGAAATCAATCGAACCCATGTCAAGGACCCAAACCTCACAGAACTCTAAATCAACACTGAATAAAATTAAATATCTTGAACATTTTGTTTCTCTTGAACGAAATAATTTAAAGTGACAGAGATTCAATTTGTGAAATGAACATTCCAAATTATGAACATTCTAATTATCACATATTCTATTTCATGCGGTAAACAGATTTTCGTTTTCATCTGCAATCGTGAAGACAATTTCTTTTAAAACGCTGATTTGGGATGGATGGGGGGAGGAAGTTATTGCGCGTCCCCAATAAAGGAAATGGTTTTCTTTTCGTGTGATCATAATTATTGCAAAACTTTGTTTCCATCATTTGTAATAAAAAGTGAAATTGATATTCTCAATGAAAATGCGATGAGAACATCGAAGATTGAAGATGTGCAATTTTGCTTTATATAGATTTATACCAATTTCCCATATTAATTTGCAAATGGTTGTTAATTTAGAATTCGAATGGAGAACTGTCTATTTAATAACTAACAGTAAGAGATAATTTAACTACTAATTGATATATTAATTAATTTGAAAGTAGAGAAAATTATAGGTTATTGTCTCGTGAACGTTTCCATGATAGAATGCCGAATGCAAAGGTGTCGAGGGCAAAAACAAGGAGAAGAAAACGCCGCCTGTGTACATCATCGAGGGCAAAAACAAGGAGAAGAAAACGCCGCCTGTGTACATCATCGAGGGCAAAAGTGCCGACTGCATATAACGCCCCCTTAGGAAAAGAGGCGCAGTAATTTGCTTCGAACAGCTTCTTTAATAATAACGAGCTATTACTACCAATCTTCCTATTGCTTTTCGCTAGTTTGTGGATTTATTAAAACAACTATTCCGTCAAATTTTCGGGATGGTTTTTGGCTGAGTCTGTAACGCGCGTCTCGTAATTTATTCTTTCCAGTTTGGTGTCCTAATTGTGCCAGCGGTGAGATTTATTTGCACGTTTTAACCGAAGTCTCTCCCTCTCCTTCTTTAGAAAAGGGTTAAAAAATGGTAAAAAAAGTGCATGTGAGCTTGATCAACACTTGTCAAAAGTCAGTGTAATGCGGAAATAACCAAAATCGAAATTCATTTAGAAGCGTATTCCCTGTGAACAGAACAATAAAAAATAAAACGGACAAAGTGTAGAAACTCTAGTCACCACATTTATGGATCCCGTCTCTAATCCGGTTTTCAATAGAGCGATAATTTTTTCCTTATTGAATTTCTCTCAACAGAATCAGTCGAAAATCAAGCCAATTCACTGAATGGGAAAGAAAGGAGCCAACACACTTATATATGCATTTTCTCTAATGCGGGTCTCAATGCATCGCAACTTTTTAAATTTGAATTCTCCGAAACGAATAAGTCGGAAATCGAACGAATGAACTCCACAGACAAAGCCACCAAGAAATATATCTGATCTCTCTAATACGGACTTCGTAAATGGAGGATTTGCTGCTGTTTTGATTTTTAATTCCATTTTTCCCAAATGAATCAACTGGAAGACTTCCTCCAATATAGCATGTATCTCCCAACAGCTGTTCCAGTGGGTCCCCTACCCCAACCTTCTCTGAACCTTCGGGGTCCATGTGACCTGGCCATTTAGCCAATGGTATGCCAAAAAGTTCCTCTCAGAGGTGAAACGACCCAACCCAATCCTCCAATATAGGTTGGATGTTGCCCATTGAAGAAATAGATATGTATATTATCTGTAAATATGGAACTTAAACTCTGTCTTGGTGTTTATTTTTTTCTAGATCCGTGATTTCAATTACATATGACTTCATTTGCGCACGATTAATTCAAAAGTCGTAACCAAAAATGGAATGGAAATGGAAATGTTTCTTTATTCGCGACTTGTGGAGAGCGAATTTTGCATCTCCTTACATTTATGTCGTGACTACTCCTGTGTGTTTTGGGGGTAGCTGTACTTTAGGGACGAACCTAAAAAAATGAGGGGGGGGGGGAAGATAACGCTGTGTTTCATCAAATCAGCATTTCGGGAAAGTGGGCCTGACACCGCAATTTTATAATCGTAAAAATGATGGGGTCTAACAATCTCAGGCCTAGGCTGTCCGCCTATTTCGGTGTACAGTAACTAGACCAACAACAGACAAAACAAATAAGCAGATCGATGTGAAATCATTTTCAGGGATCATTTATTTAACTTTGCTCTTATTCTCAGTTATAATCAACTTATTCTAATTGAAGTGGATTTCACACAAATGCCAAAAAAATTCCTCTTCCCCACGCTGCACCGTTGTTAGGGAGCATCACAATTTACGGCTCAAATAAACATGGTCGAGAGCAGAGTGGCAGCTACAAATTGTCACTTAACATGGTGGAGACCAGATCAGGAAAGAATGACCCTCCCTCGTTCCTTTGCCGTGTGTGAACCGAAGAAAATGTGTCTCCTTGTACATATCAAGCTGTTGTCCTTTAGGTCGGTGTCGGGATCCTACTGCTTATCAGCAGAACTGCCTCTTGCTAGTGTCCAAAGTGGCGCACCTCGATACCGGGGGAAGAACATGCCTGGTCCTTTTTCGTGAATGAGGTAGAAGCAAGTACCGTCACCGAAAATCAACTTCTCACACCGAAAGTTCAGAGAAGAGTGTCCAAAAGCGCTCTCCTTTCCTTCCTCTCTAGCTTCGCCGTGGGCTGGGAAAAGAAACACCTGGGTTGCCGTGGCAGGTGGCAATTGGGGCATGCTGAACCGAACCGAGCATCAGGCCACTCATACGACACTTATTCTTCTTTTCAGTCGAGTGATTGCTGCCAGATGGGACCGCTTTTTGGCCGAGTTTCCTTGTCCTAGGCTTGCGAGCTACCTTCGTCTTCGACATGAAAATTCCAAGAGCCAAGATGAACGAAGGTGGGAAGCTAAGATCTAAACAACAACAACATGGCGGATGGGACTCAGACCATACAGATATGTTGTGTCCACATTTTGAAACAAAGGTGAGCATTTATACCAAGGAAATATGTAAGGTGGTAAGGATGTAAGGATGTAAGAAACCTCCCCAATAACGGTGCAGTACGTTTCATAAAAGTTAAATGAGCTGCGTTACTGAAGAAACGCAGCTCATATAATGTAGTGTTTACAGCTAAGATTTTTTTACTTTATTTTTTTAGAACAATATTTGAATATAAAATCTTAAATTTATTGATTGTGCGAAATTAAAAAAATAAATCAAACGCTCAGGATCAGATAATTTTTTATTAATACATTTTTATTTCAAAGTAAATCGTAAGCGGATCGTATCCGGATGGCCCAGAATCAGAGCTCTCTGGGCGGTCCGGATTGCCAATAATAGTTTTGGATGCCGCTGAGCGGACCGGAAGACATAGACCGCAGCCGTTGCAGTGTTCGAATTTTCGAATTCTAATATCTCTGGGCGCTGTTTCCAAATTTTCGAATTGTGGTGCCTCTGATCTGGTGATGTGTTTTTTGAAATATTACCGGTAGCTAACTTTTCGAAATTGTATATAATTTTCACAAACCAAAATAATCAAAATTCAGATTACCATTTATTTATATCAGAAATATAAATGCTTGTAAAAACTTTTACAAGTTATATTCATAACAATTTATATCACTTCTCGAAACAGGTTACAGATATATGAAAAACGGTTGCAATGCAGTTCAAGACACAGTAAAATATAAACTAGTATTTACTGAAAGTAATATTCAGAGAATTTGTCTAAAGACTTGTAGATAATATTATAGAAATAAATGTAACAACAATGTGCACTATATAATACAATGTATTAGACGCAGTAAATGCAAACTTACGTTAATTAAAGAATATTCCTAATAGGAACTGTATAACTTGTAATAAAACTCCAATGGAAGTTTAAATGGTTCCAAATCTGTCAATTGTAAAACTGTCAGTTAGAAACGGAAAATATAATTAATCTTCAAGAGAGATTAAAAGCGATCAGTGAAATATGCAGCCAAAAGACGGCAATTCACAAAAAATATAGAAATTTAAATTGCAATCTCTAAAATCCTAAATATACACTAAAGTATAAATAAAATATTAAATTATTTCTACCTATCCTGCCGACCAAGGGCACCACCAGGGTTGGATACCCGATCTCGCCCAATGATATTAGGCAATTTAAGTACAGGTTTAGCTAACTAAATTTCACTTGTTGGAGCTAAGTAAAAACATGTCGACTTCTTCAAGGTCTGAGCTCCAAGTCCCTCGAGCTCCACTTAAAGCCAAATATCTGATTAATTTATCTGGTAAATACAGTAATTACAGTGGTAGATAACATTTGAAAGCATGATGTCAAAATTGAAGACCAAATTTCAAGCTCCTTTAAAATGAGAATAAAATGTAACTTCAAATCTGAATCTTCAAAAGATTCTTTCAGTATTTAAAATATATGAATATTAATTTGCAAGGTCCGATTGACCATTTTTTTTTTGGAAACGATCAACACTAAACGAATCGTTAGAGAAACTTCAAACAATCTGCTTTGTTCCATTATCAATTTTGATGTAAAAGTTTTCTTTTCGCTTGTGATTTTGAAGAATTTTTATGACTGCCAATGTACACATCTAACTGGATAAGAAGGAATGAGCAGCTGTCGAAAAAAAATGGGTTTGGTTATTTAACCTCTGAGAGGCACTTTTTTGCCTACAATGACTAAAGGCCAGGTTACAAGGACCCCGAGGGCTTAGAAGGTTGTGAGAAGGGGGTCCCACTGCATAGCTGTTACGATAGAGTGATCGCAGACTTCCATCAAGTGTTTAATGTCCCCAGGGCAGAGTTCTCCTGCACAGAGGAGGGACATTCCATCCAATGGACATCGGCCTTTCCAAGCTCATCGGTGTTGTCTACTGACAGAGAGGAGGATGGAGATTTAGTGGAGATAAATCTCAACAATTTCACAGTTGGGACTGGGGATTGCAGATTAGAAGCCAGGCGCTCTCTGTTATGAGATAACGTTTTCCCCTGCAGTTGGCTCTCTCGTTAGAACTGTGATCCTAAGTCAGGAGTTTAAAATCAAAACCATATGAGAAGGTGAATCAGTCACTTTTCGTTATATGGCAGGTCGGATTTCATTTTAATAATAAGTAAAATATAGTTACTTCCATTTTTTTTAATCTTACATAATTTTAATACAAAAGCATGAAACTAACTATACACCCCAGAGGCGTATAATGATAAATAAATAAGGAAGCCAATAGTGCTGTGTAGATTGCCGGATTATTACAGTTTAAGTGAATCAACGGTGCATGCTATTAAAGAATGATGTGGAAAATATTAGAGACTGAGTTATAGCAAAGATCAGTATGAGCATCTAGAATCCCTTAATTGGAGTGAAGAAGAGACAGAGCCAATTAATCTTCCCTTCAGTGTTGTATATGTTCAGGAGTTCCGGTACAAGGCTCAAAGCTTCACTGAAGAAATTGATCTTGACTCCATCATGGGATGAAGGTTTGACTTTAAGATTAATTTCGAATAACTCCATTCATGTTACAGTGAAATGACCGGGATGGCAATCAGAAGGAGACTACTTCCGTTTTGAAACCTTAGCTCGTCTTCATGGTTGGATTGTTTTTTCTCCGAACATCACGGTTTTGTCCACAATGGGCTGAATTGAGAGTTTACAAATAACCCGAGGACTCAGAGAAGGTTGGGGGAAGGAGATCCACCAGACAGCTGCTAGGAGGCAGATGGAAACTCCTGTCAAGGTCATCCAGAGTGTTCTTTAATGTGTACAGTGTATGGTTCTCTCCTGCAAACGGAACCACGATTCAACGCTCCAACAGATGGATGACGACCTTCCCAAACCCATCGGTACGTGCTTTCAGTGCAAGAAACATCCATACGTTACCTGGGGCTCGAACCCACATCTTTCTTTTATCAGTTCATTTTTATCATTCATCTTCTCAAACTTTGGAATTTGCGTTAGAGTAAACAGGATAAACAAGGCTTGAGACGTTCAGTTCACTTTCCAGACGTTGATAATTAGTCAGACACTAAGCATTTTTATTCAACTGGATATAAATAGCAAGTAGTTACCAAAGGAAACGTTTCTGGTCGTTGTTGCGCACATTAACAATTGCATGCTTTGTTTGTAGCTCTCGTGGTACAGGGATATACAGTACTGTGCGAATTAATTGGGACAAGCGAAGCAAAGCCTTCAGAACCTCTTCGACCCGGCCACATTCAGCAATCTCCCAAACACCCACCCAAGATCATGTTTTGGGGATGTTTCACAGCTCCCGTGCCACAGACGCTTCACCCATTGAAGGAATGACGGACAGCAAAAAGTACATAGGCGTTCTGGAGGCGAAAATGGTCCCAACACTGCAGAAGCTGTTTCCTAACGGCGATGGGGTATTTCAACAGGATCTGGCTCCATGCCACAATTGTAAGCTTGCTAAGAGCTTCTTTACCCAGCAATATTTGAAAGTATTGGAGTGGCCAGGAAATTCACCCGATCTAAACTCCATTGAAAATTTGTGGGCCATTATTAAAGCGCATATGTAAGATGGATTGCACGACGAAAACCAAAATGATAGAAAGTGTCATGAAAGTGTGGTACCACGACCCTGAAGTGAAGGAGATGTGTGGAAAGCTAGTGGCATCAATGGTTGAGAGGGTGAAAGAAGTAATTAAAGCTAAGGGGGGTCACATGAACTATTAACTACACTATTAAACAAATAAATATTTTAGTTGTGTCTTTGTTACTGCATTTTCCTATTGTCCCAACTAATTTGAACAGTACTGTAGCTAGAGCCTCCTAGAGGTGGGTATTTTCCAATTTTCACTTCAGCGAAAAGAATTTCATCTAAAACCCAGCCACTCTGGGAACCTTCATATTCTTCACAGGAAGCTTTAACTTTCTCATAGGCCAGTCGAAGATCGTTCTTTAAATCGAGAACTGGAAGACTTGTGATGCAGTTACTCCTAAAGAAAGGATTACTATATTCATCTGTGGAGAGGCAGGCTTTTCGGACAAAATGCAATCTCACCACTAAGTACCACTTGATTGTCTGCTTCAAGTGCAATTCTTCTTGTAGAATTCAATTCCACGAATCATCAAGGAAAACAATCAAATCATGTCTCCTCTCCTCATTAGCCATCAATTTCCGCATTGATAGAATGTCAGAGAAACGGCACGGGTCGTCTTCTTTTTCATCGTGCTCATTACTCCTCTTTTTTATTTTGCAGACATCCATCATCTGCAGAACGTTTCCTCTTCTCATTTATGTGATGTGTACGTCGGATATGCAGCTCATAATTATCTTTTCTACTAAAGGTCGTCCACAAACTTCGCATTCAAAGTTGAAACTATTCTTATGAGAGATTAGATGTCGCTCAAAGTTATTTTTCCTTGCAAATGTAGCTGTACAAGCCACACAATGGAAAAGCGCTCCTTTGTCATGAGATTATGATCTATGAAGTCATGAGATTATGATCTATGAAGTCATATTATCTTATGACGGTCCAAGCTTGCAGGATGAGCGTAGACCATTCCGCAATCTTTACACTCATAGTCTGCAGAATCAGCATACAAACGCGTTGGCACTGGACTGCTCCACGAACACAAATGAAAATAGTCGCGGCTTCCCTTCGTTTTATAATCTTGTATAAAGTCACTCTAAAATAATATTAAATGTGAATCAAATGCCGATACCCTCAAATTTTCATCGAACATTTAATCGCTACATCAGAATAAAATTTAATATTAATCGTCGTATGGTCGTATGGTGGAGTGGGAGTAAGTAGGACAGAGATATAGATTCGATAACGCCAATCTATAAATTCATTGCGAATCCCCCCCCCCCCCGAAAAATATATCAAAGTTAATAAGACTGAAAGTAATTGAATCTGCATTTATAATAATCATTTTTCATTCAAATTAATTAGACAGAAAAATTAAGATTTCTAATGTACTTAAATTATCTAATCAAAAAACAAATACAAACGCAACAAAATCCTAATTAATAACAGTTAACACTTTTTCAATTACATTGAAATGACACATGCGGTACTTATGACTTCCTCTAGTCCCCGTTGATAAAGAGTTCTGTAAAATTTGTACGCCTACCAACCAACATAATACGAAACACTATTTTCCTAAAGTATAATGTGAAAGAAGTTAATAAGCTTCTGTTTGACTCACAAGTTCACTTCCAGTAACACTATTTTTTCCGTGTAATGAAATAAAAAACGTTTTTCAGAAAAAGAAAACTAATATTCGCTAGTATCTATTCTAAGTTTTTTTCCATATATATATATTGCTAATATATATTTTATAATTTTTTTAACCTTATGACACGATATCAGAACATTTGTATTAAGCAGTAATTCTTAAAGCTAATTATTTCGAAAATATCCATTATGAACACTATTGAAATGGTGCTAGTAACTTGCTGCAATTAACACTGTGATTGTCAATTTGTTTTTTATATAAATTATTGAAGGCAAACATATGCCACATCGCCATGCGTATGTCGAAACGATTGTGTGCGAAATACCTTTTTCGTAGTCAGATCGTGCAGAAATATCAAACCTGAATTATCTGTATTGCATGTATTAACATTAAGATACAACGTAAATCAGAAAATAAATTTCTTAAACACTGTACATATATTAAATTCCCCCTCTCGCCACAAAAAGTTTCCATTTAAATTATTTTAACACCTATATTTTATGAAACAATACCACAAAAACATATAAAGGACTCTATGATTAAAATGAACTGCAAGCTAGTAATAGCTATATCTGCAAAGTCAGAATCTGCCACAGTTGAAACGTATTCAGGACTCAAGTTGCAAGCTTACACTGAGTCCTAATGCAATCGAGAACACCAACAATAGTAAATGCGGCGATAAATCGAGAAAGCGACCACAGCGCCACGCTTTCTCAACGAAACAATTCAACTTAACATTCTTACAGCCAACGATCATTTGTAAACTTGACGGGAGAAACCCTAGAAGCGATTCTAAGTAATTCTCTACTAAATATTTATGTCGGTAGCTCTTTTCTGCAATCCAATATATGTAACATAATGTTATAGTTATTTGTTAAGTATTTTCAAGAATGGGAACAAATATCGTTAGTAGTGTTCGAGTCTTTCAAAAGTTCTACTATTTAACAAATATATCAAATTAAATTTCCCTCATTACAATGAAGCTTTACATATTTGGAGGAGTTACACATTCTGAAACAATCTTTGCGTTGAACACAGAATTACTTTATTCAGTCTAACAACAGGATCATTTCGAGTTGAATGTCACATTACAATGATATGTGAAGTCAGCGCAATGAGACATGGTTGCAACTGCAACGACTTTTTCATGTGACATCACTTTTATCTTTTGAGCACATTTGATCTGAAAATATTTCTGATGGCCTCACAAAGATTTGGCTTCGTTCTGAGAAATAAAACAAATGTTATTGATCATTAGTGTAATAAAATACGTTAAATGAAAGCATTTATACAATTCCATTATGCTCCCTAAATATAAAAATACCCTATAAAGCATCTGCTTAATCCTACATTAGGCTAAATATTGAAGCAATAACAGTAAATTTCGCATTGCGGGATAACCATAATTCTTATTACCTTCCGAGGAACTATGATTGTAGGAACTTCCTTGGAAAATTATTTAAAGCTTTATCTTTTACTGTTACCTAGACTCAAAAGAATTCCCATTTAAATGGGTTTGTCTTCATTTTCTACCTTTGTTCTCGTTCACCGATCTTGTTAATATTACAAAAATTATTTCCTCTAATTTAGTACGAATTCATTATATAACTATACAAATGAAGTTGGTAGCGCTCTCGTGTCTTTTGAAAGTGCTGGTAACAGAGTATTAAAATCGAAATAGGGAAATTTGCTACTTCTGCCTTGAAAAAGGTTTTTCCTTAACTGTATCATAACATATTTTAAGGAATACAACTAGTAAGTTGACAATGAGTTGTATTATTTCATCTTTATTAAAAATCATTAGATTTTAGAAAAATTAAAAATTTATTTCGCTATTCTTATTATTTAACTCGCTTCAAAAAATGAGTTGCTGTTTGCATTTTATCTTCTGTCTGTCTGTAGATATTGAATGTTTTTGGTTTTAACAGATAAATGAAAAATCCTTTTTTGTTCCATAGGTATCAAAAATTATTACGATTAAACCTTTTTTTTGATAATTTAATAATTTAAATTTTGATATTTGGTGGTTGAAATTTTCGAATTTTCAAAAGTTTCTCAAATGTTTAAATAATAATTTAAATTAAAAACTGTATCCATGCTACGAAATAAATAATTTGTACTACAGTGTAGTGATTAAGGAATTTTCACTCATTGCAAGATTCCCCCCCCCCCTCTACGTCACAAGAGAGTGAGTGGGAAAATGAAACCATCTTTCAAAGAGACAAATTAAAAATTACTTTTTGAGTCAGATAGGCAGAGATAAAAAATTATTCTTCACATTATTTTAATTAGCCATTAGTTCACATAAGAAAGAGTTTTCGTTGTGGGAAAATAACGAATTTCATTCTATTTGAAAACAAGTATTCTGCATTCGCCAAAGGCGATATTATATTCTTTTAGCATTTGTAAGTGATCACATGGACATTTCCTTTTAAAATGTGAAGGCTAAAATAAGTTAATCTTGCTTAAAATATACAAAAATTTAAGTTGAATAATACTTATTCTCTATTTTATAGCTTACTTTTATGATGACATTTTTCGGCTACAAAGTAATGAAACGCCCTCAGCAGCCTTAATATTTTTAAAAAAGCTTTGAAAATGTGTTTACTTGAATGTAAGCCATATATAGTACTATAGTTCTAATAACGTTAATATTCCTTCGGTAAATATTGCTAATACAGAAATATCATGTTTTTAATTTAAATGTTTTGAGGTTTCAATCAGCATAAACCATACTATACATTATTAATGCTATGTTTTCTGACCTGAATGAATTCAAACATTTAAGCTAGTTTTAGAGTTGAAGTTACATTAAGTTTCTAAAACCATAAACATGAATATTAAATACAGTTCAAAAACTGAATTAAGAAAAGCGGAAAGGAACTGCTAAATATTTACTAATTTTAACAAGGCTACATATCTGAAATAAAAGTAACTTTGAAGCATAAAACTTTTAACTTGCTTCTAGCGGTATTACAAATGACGATTAAATTTTGTTGCCAGATATATTTTTTGATCGCAGTAAAAATATGTCAATACCAAAGAAGGGGTACGATATAATTCAATAAGTGGTTAACTCATTCTCAAAAAATGCCATTTTAAATGAAATGTAATTTCCTATAGCAAAAAAACTGTCGTGAGTTACAATTGGTTTTGAACACTGGTGTATCCTTGCATAACAGGCACGAGATGCTTTATATCGATTTGAACGGAATAAGCGTTTTTGTATTTGGTATTCAAGTGTTTTTAGTTCGTTTTAGAAAATGAGGTACACATATTTAGACATTGTAGATCAGCTGTCTAAACGTCTATCGCAGGCGGGTCCAAACTTTTGACTTCCCTGGGCCACAATGAGTGAAGGTGAATTGTTTTGGTCCGCACAAAAAATATATAATATAGTTAATGTATATGGATAATAAAATTTCATTTATTTTCTCATGTTCTTTATTATAAAATTAAAAAAGGGCAACATAAAACTAGTGGAATATCAAAAACTCGCTGAAAATCACATAATCATGTTGAAAGCATGTGTCGTAAACACGTAAATTTTACGATTTTGTTGGCCATATTGCGTCCTGGAATGATTATACAGTAATTGTATGGTCACAAGTAGTGATCCCATTGTATTATGTTGTATATTTGCAAGTAGTAAATAAAATGGTATATGTTTATTCTAGAAACCATTGAGTGTGTGACTCTATACTGAGTTTTTCTTCTGTGCACTTGCAATGCGAAAGTAGGAGCAGATCAAGATTAGAACCAATTGGCAAAATTAACTAGCGGCATTTTATTGTAGTTAAAATGTTCAAAACAAAACGGAATTCCCTTATATGTTATTTCCCCCTTTGTTGCACCCAAATATAGAATTCGGGAAGATCACAATAATATACTTTCGCTAACCATTTCAGTGTGTCTAGATGAAAGGAGAAAGACTCCAATGCTATTCGCTCTGTTGGTAGTAAGTATCTCTTGAACGTGACCAAAACCAGAAGGTACATACCTCTTTGCGACCCCTCAATACCTCTTTTGTTTAGGATCTTTTTTTTTTAATTTTCCTTCTCTCTTGCGCTGAGTGAGATACTTATATTTTTCTCACAAGTAGAACTCAATCGCTCCCGCTATTTTGTTCTTTTCGTCGTTCGCCTCCCCTGAGTTACAGATCTTTTGCAAAAAGAGAACAGGCGAATCATCGCAATCTGATGCCCGCTGTCCAGTCGCCACAGCAACTCCAAACTGGACAAAGGATGGACACCGCGTCCTCTCCAGGTGTTCCCCCTTACTCTGTAGAATGGTCCAACAAAGAAAAAGATACCTCCTGCTTTTCGTGTGTGTGCTGTGCGTTCTTCGTTCCTCAGAAACAATAACGTGCAGCTATCTCATTTGCTCGTACAGAGTCCCGAGTGGATTCCGACAAACGTCAAGTGACCTAGGACTTAGAACTTACCTCTGGGGATAAGTACGCCTCGTATTTGACTCCCCGTTCCTGAAACAATTGATGATACAAGACTGACAGACGGAATTGGCTGTGTAAGCTACATCAATGATTGGAGTGTGAACAGCAAGGGTCGTATTAGGACTCTACACCGCATTTGTACTTAGAAGAATGAGGTACAGCCGCTCAAAAAAGTATCCGAACACTATGTTTGATTAGAGAATTCAGAAAAAATATCTGGCAACATTTTTTTTTAGAAATTAGAGATCTGGCAACCTTCGCGTAGAGTACACGAAGGTTGCCATATAACAAATTTCTAAAAAAATCGTTACCAGATATTTTTTTTGAATTCTGTAATCAACCATAGTGTTCGGATACTTTTATGAGCGACTGTACAGGCATTTTGCCAATTTTGGTTCCCATTTTTCCTTGAGTATATTTTCAAAGTTTATTGCGAAATCTGGCCTAAGCTGATGTGGGAAACATTTTCTTCCTCGCCACTGAGGTCATCACTGCCCATATCACTGCCCCACTCTAGCAATGTTTGAGAAAATTCAGATTAAATACATGTGTTTACCTGGAAATCTTAGTATTGTGATGTGTCCCATACATGTGTTTTCTGGTTAAACCCCGAGAGACGGTAGATGAAAAGGTTCCCCACTGTAGAAGTTCCATTTTGGAAGAAATGTTATAGCATTTAAAGGCCAACGTTTTGGCGGAATGCTGAGTGCGCCCCCCTATAGTTAAAACAATGCCATTTTCACCCTTTCCTCCTTTTTATTTTATCCCCTGACTCCTATCAGCCGATTTGGGCATGACACAATTAATAAAAATAGTTTGATTTATATATAAAGCTCGTAAAAAATATAATATGAGCATAATGTAAATTTACTTAGAGGCAGGTGAGTATCTGCTGGATTGATTTTGGAAGTCCGCACGCCTTTAGTCAAAATTTTAAATATGTTTGTAAAAAAGAAGCTTAATTATTTTCAAGCGTGGGCAAATTTGAGTTTGTCACGCCCACTTTTATACAGCTCATCGTCGCCTGGAAAGTGAGAACCTTACCCATTTTAAATTTTTTGTCACGCCACTCCTTATAGTTATCACTGCTCTGAGTAATTGAAATTAGCTGTTTTAATATACTGATAAAATTACCCCTATTTTTCAAAATGGCAACCACCTTTTAAACTATACCACATATGTTGAGTTGACACTACTTTAGTTTGCACTATTTGCATTATGTATCGAAAACAACATTACTGAAGTGGAACTCTGAGGGCTGAAAATGCTCAATAATCTTCCCTCATATAGAATCTGTGAAAAATGATCTTCACACGATAATATGAAAGTTAACGCAGAAATTAAATTTAGCTTAAAACATGTTTACAGGAAAAATCACTATTAACGTGGAGGGGACATATTGTGATTAAAAAATAGTGAATTCATGGTGAAATTGATTTCAATTTATGTATAAAAGACATCGAAATAGAATAAATCTGAAAAGATCTAATTTGCTTATATAATTTACATGAAATTTATTCCGTTATCAATTCCCTATATCCCAACTAGCAACGCAAATATAGCTTGAAGGTAAAGTATCAATGCTAAGAAAGGATCCCAAATGAAAATCTCGAATAGTGAGATTTTTGATTCACCGTTACTTATACAAATTCAATTTCGCCAAATTCTTCGATTGCAATTTGTATCAGCGAATAAATATAACCAGATTGTTCTAAAGCATGAAGTCAAACTCGTCAATATTTGCAGGTGTCTTTGTTTTAAATATCAGTATCCTAGGACGGCACTATATTTTACGGCGAGGCTTGGCTCAATCGATAGCGTGCCAGTCTCGAACCCTGCAGTCCACAAGTTCTAGTCAAACTGTACGAGCATAGAAATTTATCTCTGCAACCCCCCAACCCAATATATACACACCCTGCCCTCGGTTAGAAAGAGTACGCCATTGAGCTCGGAAAGGTGTCCAAAGACATATCGGTTGGTACGTTATGACGTGTCTTAATTGCGCCAAATAGCTATACCCTGCATTTCAAAGAACACGCTGAATGGCCTTGACCAGAGGATTCCATCTGTCTCCTAACAGGTGTTCGGTGAATCCCCTTCTATAACCTCCTTTCAGCCCTTATGACCAAACAGTGCTGCTGAAAAGGAAGGAATATTGTTCATGTTTGTGTAACATACACTATTATTTAGACCAGTGATTCTCAACCTATTATGCTTCACGTACCCCCTGGAAATGTGTATGTAATTGGCGTACCCATTGTATAGATAGATAAAAATATAGTTATAGTATAACAATGGGAATGAAATAAAACACACAGACATATATATAACATATATTTGCGACTTTTGAGCTCTCGCGGCGTAACCCAAAAACTTTACCCCGTACCCCACATTGAGAACCCCTAAATTAGACTATAAAATATAGTCGTACAGATAGGAGACCTCTGAACAGTAAGTCCATAATAGTCACTATTTAGAAAGTCACTATATAGAAACCAAAATATTTATTCACGTTGTGAATAAATATTGTGGCTCATAGGGTTGTCAGGATGAGACAATATTTTTATCGTTTAAATATTTAATTCCTTTACGTTCTTGAAGATACGTTTCGAGAACGTGCAGGCCGAAATTTATCATCGCCGAAAACGAAATATTTCATATAGATGTAAATCTTTTTAAAGCAGAGCCGTCCAACCCAAACGTATCGAAGATTTATTGTCACTCTATTCTTAAAGAGCAGCAAGCAATAATCTGTACCTGAAACAGAAAAAACACAGTTCTAATGAGCAATAAAAAGGAATAAAGAAACTATGCTTTTAGCAAATCAAATATCTTGGTAAAAAAACAAAAATATGCATTTTTAATGAGTACTTTGAATTGGAAAAATAATTTACTTATTCACATAAAAATATTTGGTCAATGATTGAAAGAACTGAGCGAGATTTTGTATATTATTTGTTTTATGAGCAGCTGTTTGAATAATGGACCAGTATAAATAAGCGCAATAGCTTTTTTTTAAATTGTGTCATGGCTTCCATTGGTAACCACGGACCTAGATTTCCCCACAGGAAGTAGGGAGGTTAGTGGATTAAACGAAAGCTACCTCTTAAAGTAAATTTATTTGTTTTCGTAGTGGTAGTTTGGTCTGCGACAATTCCTGTGGACAGTAACTGAGAAGGACAATTCGGTAGATGAGATTTTGGGGTATAAGACAATTCGGTGGATGAGAATTTGAAGTCTACGACAATTCAGTGGAAATAGAAAAACATTTAGAAGTAATTTTAAATTAAAAAAATAATAATAAATACCCCCTCAAGCAGTTGCTTGCCACAGAGGTCTGACAGGAGAATATCAGTAACATCGTGCCTCGAACCCAAGACCCTTAGATGACTAGCCAAGCGCTCTAACCACTCGGCCACGGGACGGCGATTTTTTTTTTTTACTTACTGAACCTAATTAAAATACACTTTCGATTAGTGAACAAAACCAATCCTTCTTGGAAGTCTCTGAAATCCAGCATTAGGTAAAACGAAATTATTTATAACTCAACGTAATCGATAATTGTACCTGTTCTCTCTAATCCGACCTACAATAAAAGGTATACATCTATTTTCTATACTCTGATGTTACACTACAACGGAATTTTTTAAAATTTATTTCTTCTAGATGAAGCATTTAGAAGCCTAAAGAATACTTTACAATTTGCAGAAGACTTCAAATATGCTTCTTAATACGATCCTCAATAAAACAAAATTTCTAAATGTTTTTTTTTTTCTTACTGAACAATAAAAAAAACGAACGCAAAGTACCAATAGAGTAAATCAAAGCAGCCGATGTTTGGTAAATCTATTCCCTCTTATTCGACGCTTCTTAAACATTCTTGCATATTTTTATCACTTCCTGTTCCTTCTAAATGAAACAATTGGAATTCAAATGAATGTACTTCAGGGAAGTATACCGCATAAGACTATTATCATTCTCACTAATCCGATACTCAATAAAACGAATATCTTTAGTCATTTTTATCCGAAAAAGCAATATGATATTAACAGAATGCATTAGAGGAAGGTGGAGATATTTATAACTTTACTCCCTAATCTGACTTCTGTTAAACCGAAATTTCATACTTCTATACCTTTTTGTTCCTACAAACGGAACGATTGGAATTCAAAGGAATATATTTCAAGAAACTAAACCGCACAACACTATCGTCAGTCTCACTAATCCGATACTCAATAACACGAATATATTTAGTATCTTTTATCCGAACAAAACATTAGGAAATTAACGGAATCCATTTAGAAGAAAGATGCAACAATTTCCTCTGGACTTTAAAACCGACATTAGTTAAAATGGATTTTGATACTTTTCTCCCTTTCTATTCTTAGTTTTAAAGTAATTGGAAATCAGTCGAACCCATGTCAAGGATCCAAACCTCACAGAACTCTAAATCAACACTGAATAAAATTAAATATTTTGAACATTTTGTTTCTCTTGAACGAAATAATTTAAAGTGACAGAGATTCAATTGGTGAAATGAACATTCCAAATTGTGAACATTCTAATTATACATATTCCATTTTATGCGGTAAACAGATTTTCGTTTTCATCTTCAATAGGAAAGACATTTCTTTTAAAACGCTGATTTGGGATGGATGGGTGAAGGAAGTTATTGCGCGTTCCAGAACAGCTTACGAACAAGCTCTTTGAGATCAAACCTATCATCAAACCATGGCAGTCTTGTTACCGCAGGAATCGCAAGGAGGAAGTTGTACTTGCTCGGCTCCGCTTAGGTCACTCGTATATTACTCATTCGTTTCTTCTTCGGGCGGACGACGAACCTAAGTGTGAGTTTTGTGACAATATTTTAACTATTAAACACATTTTAGTCGAATGCGAAGCTTTTAATAATGAACGAAAATTGTATTTTACCTTTCATGATTTTGCCAGCCGTCCTGTGGCCGAGTGGGTAGCACGCTTGGCTACTGATCTAAGGGACCTGGGTTCGAGCCCCGGGTAAGGCATGGTTGTGTGTGTCGTTTTTCTGCTGAGGTCCTGCCATCCTCTCAGATCTCCTACTGTGGCATATAAACTGTCAGACCTCTGTGGCAATCAGCTGCTTGAGGGGGTATTTATTTTTTTTTTATTATGATTTTGCCTCCGAGCCTCTTACACTCGGACATCTTTTAACCGATCATAGCTTTTTACCCTCAGTTTTTTCCTTTTTAAAATATTGTGGTTATTTTAATAGATTTTGATTTTACCTAATATTTTGTATAGCCCAGGTCTTTTACACCTGGGATTGTTTTAACTTATATTTTTGACGTGGATATTTTACTGGATTTTGATTTTACCACCTTATACATTGTATATATATCCCAAGTCACTTACATCTGGTATTCTATTGTTTTACTTTGTATTTTTACACTTGTTCTTTGTTGTTTTACCTTTTTCCAATTAGCTCATTTGTTTTAAATTTGGTTGCGGGTTGCACGTCTTTTATCTTTTATATTGTCTTTTGTTTGGCGCATTATGGCCTAGTTGCCCATGCGCCATAAAACCCAAAACAACCAAACCAAACCAATTGCGCGTTCCAATAAAGGAAAAGTTTTTATTTTCGTATGATCATAATTATTTCAAAACTTTGTTTCCATCCTTTGTAATAAAAAGTGAAATTGATATTCTCAATAAAAATACGATGAAAACATCGAAGATCGAAGATGTGCAATTATGCTTTATGTAGATTTATACCAACACCCCAGATTAATTTACAAATGGTTGTTAATTGAGAATTTGAATGCAGAACTGTCTGTGTAATAACTAAGAGTAATTGATAATTTAACTACTAATTGATATATTAATTGATTTGATAGTAGAGAAAATTATAGTTTATTGTCTTGTGAACGTTTCCATGATAGAATGCCGAATGCAAAAGTGTCGAGGACAAAAACAAGTAGAAGAAAACGCCGCCTGTTTGCATCATCGAGAGCAAAAGTGCCGACTGCATATAACGCCCCCTAAGAAAAAGAGGTGCAGTAACAACTTCTTTAAGCGTTCGAACAGCTTTTTTAATAATAACGAGCTATTGCTACCGATCTTCCTATTGCTCTTCGCTAGTGTGTGGATTTATTAAAACAACTATTCCGTCATATATTCGGGGTGGTTTTTGGCTGAGTCTGTAACGCGCGTCTCGTAATTTATTGTTTCCAGTTTCGTGTAACTAATTCTGCCAGCGATGAGATTTATTTGTACGTTTTAACCGAAGGCTCTCCCTCTCCTTGTTTAGAAAAGGGTTAAAAATGGTAAAAAAGTTCATCTGAGTTTGATCAACACTTGTCAAAAGTCAGTGTAATGCAGAAATAACCAAAATCGAAATTCATTTAGAAGCGTATTCCCTGTGAACAGAACAATAAAACGGACGAAGTATAGAAACTCTAGTCACCCCATTTGTGGATCCCGTCTCTAATACGGTTTTCAGTAGAGCGATCATTTTTTCCTTATTGAATATCTCTCAGAGAATCTGTCGAAAATCAAGCCAATTCACTGAATGGGAAAGAAAAGAGCCAACACACTTAATATGCATTTTCTCTAATCCGGGTCTCAATGCATCGCAGCTTTTCAAATTTGAATTCTCCGAAACGAATAAGTCGGAAATCAAACGAATGATTTTCAGAGACAAAGCCACCAAGAAATATATCTGATCTCTCTAATACGGACTTCGTAAATGGAGAACTTTGCTGTTGTTTTGATTTTTAATTCCATTTTTTTCAAATGAATCAACTGGAAGACTTCCTCCAATATAGCATCTGTCTCCCAACAGCTGTTCCAGTGGGTCCCCTACCCCAAACATCTCTGAACCTTCGGGGTCCATGTGACCTGGCCATTTAGCCCATGGTGTGCAAAAAAGTTCCGCTCAGAGGTAAAATGATCCAACCCAATCCTCCAATATAGGTTGGACGATGCACATAGAAGAAATAGATATGTATATTATCTGTAAATATGGAACTTGAACTCTGTCTCGATGTTTATTTTTTTTCTAGATCTTGGCCTTCAATTACATATGACTTCGTTTGTGCACGATTAATTCAAAAGTCGTAACCAAAAATGGAATGGAAATGTTTGCTTGTTCGTGACTTGTGAAGAAGGATTTTTGCATCTCCTTACATTTATGTCGGGACTACTCCTGTGTGTTTTGGGGGTAGCTGTACTTTGTGGAAGAACCTAAAAAAAAGTGAGGGGCGAAGATAAAGCGCTGTGTTTCTTCAAGGTCAGCATTTCGCGAAAGTGGGCCTGACATCGCAATTTTATAATCGTAAAAATGATGGGGTCTACCAATCTCAGGACTAGGCTGTCCGCCTGTCTCGGTGTACAGGAACTAGATAATAGACAAAACAAATAAGCAGATCGAAGTGAGATCATTTTCAGGGATCATTTATTTAATTTTACTCTTATTCTCATTTATAATCAAATTACTCTAATTGAGGTGAATTTCACACAAATGCCAAAAAAATTGCTCTTTCCCACGCTGCACCGTTGTTAGGGAGCATCACAATTTACGGCTCAAATAAACATGGTCGAGAGCAGAGTGGCGGCTACAAATTGTCACTTAACATGGGGGAGACCAGATCAGGAAAGAATGACCTTACCTCATTACTTTGCCGTGTGTGGACGGAAGAAAATGGGTCTCCTTGTGCATATCAAGCTGTCGTCCTTTAGATCGATATCGGAATCCTACTGCGCATCAGCAGAATTGCCTCTTGTTAGTGTCCAAAGTTGCGCAACTCGATGCCGGGGAAGAACATGTCAGGTCCTTTTTCGTGAATAAGGTAGAAGCAAGCACCGTCACCGAAAATCAACTTCTCACACCGAAAGTTCAGAGAAGAGTGTCCAAAAGCGCGCTCCTTTCCTTGCTATCCAGCTTTGCCACAGGTTGGAAAGAACGACCTCGGTTGCCGTGTCAGGTGGCGATTGGTGCATGCTGAACCGAACAGGGCGTCAGGCCACCCATATGGCACTTATTCTTCTTTTCGGTCGAGTGGTTGCTGCCAGATGGAACCGCTTTTTGGCCGAGTTTCCTTGTCCGAGGCATGCGAGCTACCTTCTTCGACAGGAAAATTCCGAATTCCGAGAGCCAAGATGAAGAAAGGTGGGAAGCTAAGTCCTAAACAACAACAACATGACGGATGGGAATTACTTAGCCAATATAGATACGTCCTGTGCACATTTTGAAACAAATGTGAACATTTATACCAAGGTAATATGTAAGGATGTAAGGTACCTCCCCAATAATCCCAGCTTTGCAACAGACTGGGAAAAAACCACCTCGTTACTGAAGAAACGCAGCGCATTTAATGTAGAGTTTACAGCTAATATTTTTTTACTTTATTTTTAGAGAACAATATTTGAATATAAGAATCCTAAATTTATTGATTGTGCGAAATTAAAAAATAAATCAAACGCTAAGTATTCGACAAATTCTTATTGGTACATTTGTATTTCAAAGTAAATTGTTAATGGATCGTATCCGGACCGCCCAGAATCAGAGCTCTCTGGGCGGTCCGGATTGTAAATAATTATTTCGGATGCCTCTGAGCGGACCGGAAGACATAGACCGGAGCCGTTGCAGTGTTCGAATTTTCGAATTGTAATATCTGGGCGGTCTGATTCGGAACTTTCGAATTGTGGTGCCTCTGAGCGGGTGATGTGTTTTTTGACATTTTACCAGTAGCTGACGTTTCGAAATTTCATGTGATTTTCACAAACCAAAATAATCCAAATTCAGATTACCATTTATTTATGTCAGAAATATAAATGTTTGTAAAAACTTTTACAAGTTATATTCATAATAATTTATATCACTTGTCGAAACAGGTTACAGATATATCAAAAACGGTTGCAATGCAGTTCAAGACACAATAAAATACAAACTAGTATTTACTGAAAGTAACGATCAGAGAATTTATCTACTGACTTGTAGATAAATATTATAGAAATAAATGTAACAACAATGTGCACTATATAATACAATGTATTAGACGCAGTAAATGCAAACTTGCATTAATTAAAGATTCCTAATAGGAACTGTATAATTTGTAATAAAACTCCAACGGAAGTTTAAAAGGTTCCAAAGTTTTAAAGGTTAGAAACAGAAAATATAATTAATCTGGAAGATAGATTAAAAGAGATTAGTGAAATAAGCAGTCAAAAGATGGCAATTCACAAAAAATGTAGAGATTTCAATTGAAATCTCTAAAATCCTAAACATATACTAAAGTTTAAATAAATATTAACTTATTTCTACCTATCCTGCCGACCAATGGCTCCACCGGGTTTGGATACCCGATCTCGCCCCTTGCTTTTAGGCAATTTAAGTAACGCTTTAGATAACTAAATTTCACTTCTTGGAGCTAAGCAAAAACACGTCGGCTTCTTCAAGGTCTGAGCTCCAAGTTACTCGAGCTCCACTTAAAGCGAAATATCTGATTGATTACTTTGGTGTATACAGTAATTACAGTGGTAGATAAAATTTGATTTTATGATGTCAAAAATAAAGACCAAATTTCAAGCTCCTTGTAAAATGAGACTAAAATAAAACTTCAAATCCTAATCTTCAAAAGATTCTTTCTGTGTTTAAAATATATGAATATTAATTTCCAAGATCCGATTGATCATTATTTTTTGCAAACAATCAAAACTAAACGAATCGTTACAGAAGCTTCAAACAATCTGTTTCGTTCCATAATCAATTTTGATATAAAAGTTTTGCTTTCGATTGTGATTTTCAAGAATTTTTGTGACTATCAATGTACACATTTAACCAGTGGCGCACTCAGGATTTAATCCTGGGAGGGGGGGGGGGGGGCGAGTGTCCAGGTGGGCTGGCTCGGTCCGCCCGATTCGTACGCCTTGTGTTCACAGCTGCCGTGATTCCCGAGAGCTATATCCCACCTTATGTGACCGCTAATTCATAAGTAGCATAGGAATAGGAGATTTTCATAAGTAGCACAGGAATAGGAGATTTCATAAGTTTTCATAAGTCCGCTAATTCATAAGTAGCATAGGAATAGGAGACACAACATAAATATAAAAAATGAATTTTAATTAGGAAAAGATTTTTGGAAAATTTTCTAGTGTTTTTTTTTTCTTTTTCTTTGGGGGGTGCTAGGGTCCCTTGCCAGCCCCCTCTGGGTGCGCCGCTGCATCTAACTGGATAAGAAGGAATGAGCTGTCGAAAGAAAAAAAGGGTTTGGTTATTTAACCTCTGAGAGGCACTTTTTTGCCTACAATATCTAAAGGCCAGATCACAGGGACCCCGAGGGCTCAGAAGGGTGTGAGAAGAGGGTCCCATTATATAGATGTTACGATAGAGTGATCGTAGACGTCTATCAAATCCAGCGCTGTCTTTAATGTTAGCAGGGCAGGGTTCTCTTGCGCAGAGGAGGTACATCGCATCCGACGGTCATCGGCCTTTCCAAGCTCATCGGTGTTGTCTACTGACAGAGAGGAGGATGGAGATTTAGTGGAGATAAATATCAACGGTTTCAAAGTTGGGACTGGGAAATGCAGATTACAAGCCTGGCGTTAGAACTGTGGTCATAAGTCAGGAGTTTCAAAATCAAATCGTACGAGAAGGTGTATCAGTCACTTTTCGTTGTATGGCAGGTCGGATTTCATTTTAATAATAAGTAAAAAAGAGTTTTTTTTTATGTTACATAATTTTAATACCAAAACATGAAACTAACTATACACCCCAGAGGCGTGTAATGTTAAATAAATAAGAAAGCCAATAGTAATGTGTGGATTGCCGGATTATTACAGTTTAAGTGAGTCAACGGTGCACGCTATTAAAGAATGATGTGGAAAATATTAGAGACTGAGTTATAGCAACGAGCAGTTGGTGCACCGTAATTAGAGAGAAGAAGAGACAGAGCCTCTTAATCTTCCCTTCAGTGCTCTATACGTTCAGGAGTTCGGGTACAGGCTCAAAGCTTCACTGAAGAAATTGATCTTGACTCCATCATGGGATGAAGGCTTGATTTTAAGATTAATTTTGAATAACTCCTTTCACGTTACATTGAAATGACCGGGATGCCAATCAGAAGGAGACTACTTCCGTTTTGAAACCTTAGCTACCGTCTTCAGGGTTGGATTGGTTTATCTCTGAACGTCACGGTTTTGTCCACAATGGGCTGAATGGAGAGTTTACAAATAACCCGAGGGCTCAGAGAAGGTTGGGCGGAGGAGATCCACCAGACAGCTGTTAGGAGGCAGATGGAAACTCCTGTCAAGGCCATCCAGAGTGTTCTTTAAGGTGTAAAATGTATGGTCCTCTCCTGCAAACGGAACCAAGATTTCATACTCCAATAGATGGATGACGACCTTCCCAAACCCATCGGTACGTGCTTTCAGCGCAAGAAACATCCATACGTTACCTGAGACTCGAACCCATATCTTTATTTTATCAGTAGACAAGTGTTCCATTTATCAAATTTTAATAACCTTTGAGCAGTTTTTTATGTCTGCTACTCATGCTGCTGTTCAAATTTCGAACTTCAATAATTCTTCAAATATTGAAATAATATTGTTGAAAATTAAAATATACACCAAAGAGCCAAAAGATTATGACCACCGTGTCTTTATGCAAATCAAAGCAACTGCAGGTAAACGACGGCGCGTGTGAAGGTCATGAAACGATATAAATAACACCTGATACTGAGCTCTGTTAATCAGAGTTATTCTTGTTTTTCAGATGGGAAAAACAGCGGACGTAAGTGATTTTGACAAAGGTCAAATTGTAATGGGTAGACGCTGAGTCAGAGCATTTGTGAGATGGCAAGGCTTTGTGGGTGTTCACGGTCAGTTGTGGTTAGTATCTTCAAAAAGTTGTCCGAGGAGGGAAAAACCACGAACCGTCAGCAAGGTGTGTGTCCACCACAGCTCATCGATGCTAGTGCTCAGCGAAGGCAATCCCATATGCGACGATCCAACAGAAGGGATACTGTGGCGCTACTCTCCCGTAATTCTAATGCTGCTGCCGGAGTATTGTGTCACAACACACAGTACATCGAACCCTGCTGAAAATGGGGTGGCGTAGCCGCTGACATCTCCGAGTGCTCATGCTAACTTCAGTACATCGAACCCTGCTGAAAATGGGGTGGCGTAGCCGCTGACATTTCCGAGTGCCCATGCTAACTTCAGTTCACCATCGAAAATGCCTACAATGGGTATGCGCTTATCAAAACTGAACCTTGAATGATTGGAAGAATGGTCCGATTAATCTCGTTTCCTGTTGCACCATGTGGACGGCGTGGACATGTGTATCGTTTACCTGGGGAAATGTTGGTACCATGATGCACTGTGGGACGAAAACAAGCCGGTGGAGGAAGTGTAATGCTTTGGACAATGTTGTGCTGGGAAATCCTGGATCCGGTCATTCATGTGCAGGAAACAATGACTTCTACCACCTACCTAACATAGTTGGAAACCATTTGCTGGAAAGAAAAATGCTTCTGACACAGAGTTAGTATTTCTTTTTTTTATTTCAGAAATAATAAATCAGAGTTTTGTTTCAGAAAAACTGTTCTTTTCCTTTATTTTATTTATTTTTGCATGAATTAAAATTACCCTGTATAGCATTTTTTCAGAAATGTGCCCTCTTGAAAACGCAAAGAGCAGGTATTCAACTTTCCCTACCAAAATCAACTGGCTTGAAGGATTATCTCAGCAGGACTGCTGCTCTCAGGCTACAAGAGGAGAAGACGACAACGCCTTAGGACATGACAAGGGCAGATAGGGATTTCGTTTGGAAGAGTCCATTTCGAAATTCGGCCGTTCTGGGCCTTATCACTCAAATAATTTTATCTCCTCTGCTCCTTTTTTCCTAAAAGACTATTGTTAGTTTCAAGAAAAGTCTGTTTAAAATGGTCCTATTCTTCCTCAACTTGAACATTAAGCAAACCATGATTGTCATAATGAGAGACAGAAAAAAAAAACATTACTCAGGTACTTTTCTCAGAGGTACTGATTTTACAGAGACGCTGTAAGTTACAGTGTTAAAATGTTTTCAAATGTTCTTGAGACTTTTGTTGCTGTTTTCATCCTTTTGGTGGACGAGATGTGTCATTAGAAACTGAAGATAATAAGTATTGAATGTGCTGATGATTCCTTAGTCCATAGGCTACCAAAACGAAGTCGTATTGGCAGGCAAAAAAATCAACATGGACATTGTCAGAATAAATTTCAATGGTAATGGAATGGCCGGAAGCCTTGTCCAATATCCGAAGTACTTTGTTATCGACGTTATTCCTCTTGCAGAATTCAGCTACAAAAGGAGAAAAGTGGTTCCTGATAAAATATCAGCAAAAAAGAGAGAACACGTGAGCTGAAACACGTGAACGAAAATGGTGCTCGCTCCCATGATCCTCTGCTCAATGCGCAGCAAACGGCTGAACAACTGCTCGATTGTGAACGCACGACGGCTCGTAAGCATCAAGAACTTCTTTTTTTGTTTTTCGCCCACTTGCGAACTGGAAAGTTTGTATATCTCAATCAGGCGTTCGCATAGCTATTTTTAGGATACAAATACTTAGTGTTCGGTTAAGTGAGGATTCGTATAACGAACGTTCGCATAGGGGGCCTGGGTGTGCTTTATGAAGATAAAATGTCTTCAAATGTTCAGTCAAGATGTTTCATTCTAAGACAGGCTTAAAACTCTAACTACAGTTTGCTTAAAACTGCATATATTGTTATTGGCAATGACATACACTATGTATTAAAAGGTTTGGGTTATAGTTCGTCTAACGTAACTATGTTACGTATATATTTAAGTGGTGTGGGTCACCATTGGGGTCCAGTGCAACACAAAGCCAACATGGAATATTCTACATCAGTTTATAACATGTTAGAATAGATTCAAGTTCTTAAATTCTGGTTGTCAACCGGACCATGCAAATAGAAATTGCGCTTCATGTGTTCACAAATTGTCCCACGACTACCGGTTGTTCACCTCCATTTGAGGAACAAACTTCGATACAAATATCACTCAGAGAGACTGCTCAGTGAGGAGATCTTGAAAATGGACAATCCTATAGGAATCAGAGCGTAAGATATTTCGTCCACTTTCTCGACATGGTTGGAGACAATCCCAAACATCGTACAACATCTAGTACGAAAAATCTAGTATCTAGTAGAAAAAAATAATTAATTACAGTAGGGATGATCGTTTTAACACTCTTTGGCTATAAAGGGGCAAAAAGTAAAATGAAACTGAAATGAGATAAATCACAATTGACTGAAGAAACAAACGCTGCCTTTTTGGTTAATTACCAGTTTTAAACTTTTTCACATAAATTTGAAATTCCTGTAAAAATATATTTAAATACCCAGAGGTGAGATTGTGTAAACAAATAAAGTACCAACAATATTATACAGAAATTTAATACAAGTAATATGGCTTTAGTTTAATCACTGCAGCCTTCCGCTTTGTTTTCTGATTGTCACGCGATGGATGAACTTTGCTGGATACATCCGAAATTTCAAACGTGAAAGCATCTCATAAAAGACGACGCATATTTTTTTCTGTCTCTAAAGCGCATATCATTTATATATCGTGTTTAGTTCCAGACATATAAATCTTACTCAAGAACTGTCATTAAGCTCCCATAAAGTAATATGCACCACAGGTGTCCTTGAAATACCACCTAAACTCTGCATGATGATATTCTTTTCGTGAGGGGACCAATTATGCCCAAATGACTATGCTTATGTGGGCAATAGTTTACGAGGAGTAAAACGAGTCTAAAGACTGAGGACATGAAATCCGCTCACAAACAAACAAATCTTTCGGCGGATATATGATCGATTAGTTTACAAAATAAATAGCTCGCCTGCAAGTGTGTCGTTTTCTGAGGAAATGCGCATAATATCCCTGTTTCTGAGGAAATGCGCATTAAAATCCCTGTTAAGTCAAAGCTCAATAACTTCTAAAATAAGTGTTTTGTTTAGAAAAATGTGATTGCAGACAAAAATCACAATAAAATGAATCAATATCTCGATTTTCAATAATATTCGTTCAGTATTTAATGAGTTATGGAAGTTTGAATATTTACCGATAACAATTCCATCCACAAAAAGTGAATTCAGGAGTTAATTAAAACTTAGTAATAAGCATTTTATCAAAGTGTTTCATAAAATAAATTTGTAGTTTAGAATTTTGTGTGAAGAATTCTTTTACTATTCTTTAGTTTTGTATAAGTTTCTTAAGATTGGCATTGTTGTTGTTAAATATTCAAACTTCCATAGCTCATTAAATCTGAACGAATATTGTTGAAAACAGAGATATTAATTTATTTGATTGTGGTCTTTATCTGCAATCACATTTTTCAAAAAAAAAAAACTTACTTTACAAGTTATAGAGCTTTGACATTAGCTTCCCATTAACTTAACATAGGAATTTTCCTCTATTTATAGAAACCAGTGTAAATTCATGTTGAGGTGAATCCTCGTGGCTGGTATAAGAAGCAGCGTCACGCACCGGCCGAGCAACGTATGTATGTCAGATTGCAACGTGTATTTCATTCGAGAGTACTGTGAGAGGTACCTGCTCTTTGCAGAGTGTCATGAGAATGTCTTGCACACTGCTGGAGAGTATGACCGTCGTTACCCAACACGTCCTCACACCAATGCCAACATTATACAACAGCTGGATGATCACATCAGAGATATTGTAAATGTGCTCCCTATAACGAGTCTTCGTGACAGAAGTCATATGGCCAGTCAGTGGGTCAGCACTACAGGAAGCCGTACTGAGGAAGCCAACGTGAGACAGATAAGCATTTAATTGGACGTGTATTGTGGACGGACGAAGTGCATTTCATCGGTGACGGCATCTTGAATTGAATCAACAGCCATGTGTGATCACGTTCCAATTTCCATGTCCCCCACCAGCAACAGCGCCAGGTATGTTGTTCTGTGAACGTATAGGTGTTGTTTTGGGTAACTGCATTATTGGTCATTGCAGCTGCCAAATAGTCTGACCACCCAAAGTAACCTTTGAATAAAACACAAGACACCAACTCATTTTATTGCTGATGTCAGAGAATGGTTGGATACTACATACCCGGGACGCTGGGTTGGACGAGGCAATCCTGTTCATTAGCCAGCCAGATGATCACATCTCTCGCCATTGGATTTCTCCTTTGGGATCATATCAAGGAGCTAGTGTACGGACTATCACCCATTATAAAAGAGAATCTAAGAGCTAACCTTCACGTTCGTTGACACTGCACTATTGGAATGTGTCCAGTCATCCATTCCCATCATGCACACACACGAGGGGTGACCCCTGTGAACACCTGCCACTGTGATACAGCTAGCACATTTCCACGACATCTGTTTTCGTGTAACACATCATGTACGTACAGTATTACTTGTCGCCCAAGTATGACTTTATCGGTACCTACTAATCATAGAGATATTCAATTTTGCCATATTAGCCATGCTTGCAAATTATGTCATTACATACCACGCCTGTTGCTTGATCTTCCGTTGTTTAAACATTCCAATAAAGTAGGTTTGGTTGCAAAACGGATGTGACACCATGAGCCTACATTCTTTTTACTCCGAAAGTATTACTCACACGGACATGGTTCCTTGGACATATTTAATCCTCTTACTAAGAGGAATATCACCATGCAGAGTTTATGCGTTCATTCAGGAACATCCTGTATTAATATTATGCGTGCAAACCGGCGCTTTAAAATGCCAAGCGAAACAATATTATTTAAGCACAATGTTTTCATAATATTTAGGACTTTTTTCCATAAGTCATTAAATAGTTAAACAAATCGTTAAATTCAACAAGTTTTAATGCAAAAATTTTCTCACGAAATGAAACATATGTAATATTGGTTTTACCTGTGCCACACCTTATACTATTGAAAAAGTTAAATCATAGCTTTTTACGCAAGTTGTCTTTTGTAATTTGAAACATTATCTATAGTTTGATTAGTTACTTCTTAACGAGTTTGTTTCTACACGTTTTTGAAGAATTTATGCCGTTGAGGCAATAATTTTCATTTACAGCAGAGATCCCAAACTTTTATACACGAAGCTACTGCCACTGCTACTCGAATTTAGTGTCAACATCATTCACATGTGAATTGGCAAAATATTAAATGTGAGAAAATGAATAATTGTTTTCAGTACTACCTATTTTATTCTTATACTTTATCCGAAGATGCCTTTTTTTCGTAAACAAAATTATGTGTATAAGTTCACATTATAACTCTGTAAAATTTTTTAAGTACTGTTTGGAAAAAAAAATGCTTTGGAACCACTGATTTACATGACAATTTTATCTTTTTTGGTTTTCTAAAAAGGTTACGATAATTATTAATTTTTCTGCTGTTTAGGCTTTCAAAACCTACATCAGAATTGTCTTCTACATCAGGCGTAGGAAACCCATCTCTCGTGAACGACACAGTGTTCGCGGAATGCTTATAAGTGCTCACTGTTATTAATACTGCTCTCTAACACGATTATGAAACAAATTGCCGTCTACTGTTATCGACAGCGCTGTATTTGCGGCTAAATATTCTGAAGAATTTTAACAAATGTTGGGAAAATAATACAGATTTTTTTTCTATGTTATTTATTGAAATATTTATTAAAGCAACGCCATTTACGTTTCATATTTCTATCAAAACGTTTAAAAATATTTAAAATAATTTATTATAATAAAAATATTGATGTGTCTCAGTTGGATGAGGATGAATGCTCTTAAATAATGAGAGTGTGATAAAAAGTGTTTTGTTTTCCCACACCACTGTTCTTAGACTCCTTAATTCTCCTCACGTTTATTCTTAAGTGATCGCTAAGTTCGTTTTTCGAGCACTCGATTCTTTCCTGCTCAAAGGATTGCACACACGTTTTTGCACGTAGTGATTTCGAAACTGCTATTGCTTTATAAAATTCGCATGCCTAAATATATTACGTAACTCGTATGTAATAGAGTACAAAAATAAAAATTTGAAAAAAATATGCTTTAATAAATTAAAAAGTTTAAAAAATACCTATTTTCCTATACGGGCCCTAAAAAGTAGAATATAAACTTAAAGCATATTCATGGTGAATTCAGTTACAGAGTTTACATTCACTTCAAAGGAAGATAGGGCGCCGGCAATTTTGTAGATAACTCGTCTCCCTATCTTCCTTTTAAATGAATACGAACTCAGTGACTGATTACATCACCAATATGTTTGAGATTTATTTTTTACTTTTTAGAGCCCATATAGAAAGATAGGTATCTCTTTGAAAAATTTGAATTGATTTATAGTTTATTTGTCGTCATTAAAACATCTACTTTCAAAAACGTTTATTTGATATATGACACATAAACATCGACCAGATTTTCCCTTCCTTTTGGAGTCGTGTTTGAGGTAACCCATGATATTGGAGACGTCACGAGCTTTAATTTGTGACATGACTAGTTAAAGTCTAACCCCGCGAAAATGCCCCTTTATCAGGGGGAGAGGTATGAGGACAAAATTCGAAATAGTTTACGGCCATCATTATATGAACTTCATTTAACACGTAACATGGAAGATATAATAGAACGACTTCCATATTTCCCCTTTTTTCCGGGGGAAGAAAGCATGGGGAGTCATTATTTCTAGTTTATGACATTTCCCGCTTCAGAAACTTTTATTTGACATATAGCTGGTTTCTTTCGGCATTCGCATTCCATAGATAGCAGAAGGATATTTTCCTTATTATCCCTGTTTAGGAGTGTAGCAAGAAGGGGGGGATCAATTTTTTATAGCTCCTAACACTCCCCAATTTCCTTCGTTTCGAATTCTAGGTTTAAGAAACCTCGACTCAATGTGTAGAAATCTCTCAGGAGGCGGATTAAGCATACTTACGAGCAGTTAGTCACCTTAGCACGAGTTGACAGATACGAGTTATTAACGAAGAGGAGAAATATTCATTTATAGGAAATTAGTTCCCACGTTAGAAGAAACTGTTCTAGAGAAGTCCTACTTATGTCGGAGAGTTTATTATTTAAACACGAAATAATATATTTCATTCTTACATTAATCTTTCTGGTGGTAACTAAGTGAAAGTATTAGAAATCGATGACGACAGTAAAATAATGTTTTTTTTATATTAAATTAAATATGTTGCAAATATATGTTTTTTTCTGTTGTTTATTAAAAGTCGAAAACAGGTTACAATGAATTAGAGACCAAATATTAAGCAGCAATATCTAGCAGAAATCAAATAATTGTGTAGAATTTATAGATCACATTGAATTCCAACTATATTTTTGAATCTCAAGTGATTATAAGATCTGTATATATCAGTACCAGGCCCAGATTCGGGAAAAAAACGAAAGATCCCCCCCCACCAGATTCGGATCTGATCGGTACTAATAGATGTTGAATGCCTGAAAATTTTTCAAAGCTTAATCCCGATGGAAACTTCCATCTGAAAGATACACCTCTCAAAGTGGAAATCGAAACACCTCGGAGGAAGCAATGTATATCCCAGAAACTGACAGGGCGAAAGCTATGGAGGTAGATGTGCAAATGATAAAAAAGGAACGTAAGAATACCAGGATAGGATACAGGATAGTAGTGACTAACATCCCTACTATCCTGTATTCACCGATCGAAATGCTATTGTGATTTACTAAAACAATAACAAAACAGTTCGAAGAGTGATTAACTTTTTAATTAAATTAGCTTGTCAAATCTGTTATAATACGCTTTAAGCTCTATTAATAAAATTATCACCTATTCTAAAAGTCTTCATTTCACACTAATATTGTAGTTGCTTGAAACAATACTTGGATACAGGATATGACTTTTTAAACATTGCTTTTCAAATATTTACATTTAATAACCATTTCAAAAGTTTAGTTTTAATTTCTTAATAAGTGCTCAGGCATGACAGACCTCTAGGTAGACATTAAAATTTTGGGTCTTTGATAAAATATCCGCGATTTATCACTCTTGCTGTGAAAAATTAGCTCGACAAAATAATTTTCACACATTCTCCTTGTATTGATCGCATGCAAAATTATATCCTTGTATTCTTTTTTAGAGCAATTTGTAATGGTAATTACATAAATAACAAAATTGTTCTATAACAATAACTAACAAAATGTTCATATTATGGAAACAATTTCCAAGTTATTCTTCATCAATCAATCATCATTACATGTTTATTGATTTTAGAGTTCTTTTTTGTATTCGTTTAATTTTGGATCAATCAGATTTATATGTGCATCCATATATACTGATACCATAACTAATGATTGATTCGTGTAGAACTTCATATATTATTATTATAACATCCAGTGGAATCAGAGTTTTCAACTTTAACATTTTCTAAGTTTATCACAAGTATATTTTATGAACGATTTCCGTTTAAAATCATGGTCAATATAAATTCTAAAATAACGAATTTTATTAATCTCTTCCACATTTGGACAGGGACATGCATTTTAGTAAATATTTAATTTATATTAACCCTTAGAGTTATGAGTTTTAATGGAAAAGTAATTGAGCTTGTTCCTATTCTGAATTATTATATATTTCTTTTTCTCTTCATTTTGGAAAAGTTTGTTTTTCTGAAACAGAAATTTGCTGTATTTTAGTCCTTTTGTCCACATTTAACTATAACTTCTAAATTATACCTGCATTCAGTGAAACGATATCATCAGCAAACATTAACAGATTACCCGAAAAATTTACTTCCGCTAAATCATTTACATTAAAGAATCATTCATTTTAAACCTTACTTCCATTATCTTGTATCCTGTATTACATGAACTTCTATTGAGACATAATTTAGCTTAGCAGTTAATTCGCTACGATTGTAAGCAAACCATGATAGTGTTTTAATTAACTAATCTTCAATCCCTTGAAATATTTTGCTCTTTCTAATAAAATTCTGATTGACATTTCAATCGTATTATAGACATATTATTTTATTTTCCTTCTAAATTTAAAATCATTTATTTTTCATTACCCACCACTTCTTTTATTAAAATACTTTCCTAATAAAAAAAATCCCAAACATTGTTATGCGTCCCCTGGAACAAACCATTCCAACACTCTACATGCAGAGAGCTAATGCTCTGATGTGTTAGGTTTGTTTCGTCCAACCCAAACACTATATGTGTGAGGGAAACTTTAAAACTTTTCCCTCCACGCCCAGGGGGCTACACCATAAAAATTTAAAATAAGAAAGAATTGAACATTTCAATTTTCACCTACGTCGTGTAGGAAAAATATGAAAATGTTTTTCATTGACATGTGACACACCTTCCTGATAAAGGGCTCTCTGTACTTTCAAAATATCTTGAACTGAATCTGACATAGATTATAACGAGTATTTGGGAATCATGTCATGTTGTGAGAAGCCATTCCTCTTACATAGTAGTATTGTGATACCCCACCGTTCACTTTTGCTTTACTTTAACCAGTTTTGTTTAATTTACGTTATATTTAGCATTTTGGGGATTTTTTATTTCCTTTTTGGCATCACAGCGCTCACATCCAAGAGATTCTAGGAGTTGCGCATGCGCCGCAACTCCGATCTTCCGACTGTACCGTTAAAGCGCGTGCCAAGGACACGCCCCCTCCTGCGTCATAGCTTTTGCGTCGTTCGTCATAGTATGTTAATGTCTTTCCCGGCATGCGCCGGCTTCATGTCAAAAAAAACGGTGACCTACGAGTCACTTAAGCAGTAGCATAAAAGGTAGAGTAAGTAGAGAAGCAGTAAAATAAGCAGTAGCTAAGCACAAGTAGTAGCACATGTGAGTGCACGAGCACAAGGTGCGTAGCACCAAGCACAGTGCGTGTAGCACAGGAGTTATGTTTTCTCCATTGATGTCTTGGTGAGTTGAATTATTTTGGAAATAAATCTGTTTTGTTATAAACCTTTTGAGTCTGTACAGTTTTTTTCTCTTGAGCAACGCGAATTAAGGATTTTTAAATTATATATACTTGACAATCATTTTGATTCTTACTCATTAACGCTCGCTGGTATTTGAACCCTAAATCAACTTATTATTAACTTATTCTACTTTTAGCAATTTGTTAATTATTGCTTGGCGCCCGTCTAAGCTATTCGGAGCATAAAAACTTCAAGTATTTTGCATTTGTTTGGAGCGTTACAGAGTACAATAAAAGAAGTGGCGCAGTGAACAGGGACTCGACAGTATTTAAAGATAGTATATATATTTGTGGATAAATTTTGTATGATTGTCAAAGATAGTAATTTTTGGAGCTCAGTAGTTGTATGTACTAGTTGTAGATTTAACGGCAGCTTAAGCCGAGAATTTTTGTTGAGCAAGTAGCTTAATATTTTTTTTGTGTATTATTCAAAGGTACTGAAGTTTCAGCGTTGATATTGCTGAATATTTAAGATATTTGTTTTATGTAATGATTAGAAGTGTCCGGGCACACGTACGTAGGCACGATAAGAAAAATCTTTTTTTGATAAGCAAATTTATATTTTTGTAAGCTTAGTTATAGCTTTAGTATTGTTGTATAGCAGTACCTTTGAGCGCTGCTCAAGATTAAAAAAGGTTTTCAAAATTTCCAAATGGAAGCAGAAGTGCTAATGAATCTGCTTGATGATAATCGGGAGAAAAGGGGAACGACACCTAAATTTGCTGACAATGCTACGTCAGTTCACCAACGAAGAAACTTTGAACGTAAGGTTCCATTTTCTGTTCCGTCAGAAGCAAGCGATAGAACAGAGTATTTTCAACCGCCACAACGACGATTTGCCAACCCATCCATTAACTATAGTCCTTATGTAAATTGGCCTTTACCTGAGATAAGGTTCGACGGTTCGAAACGTCCGTCATCGTGGACATTTGTCAAGTCCATGGAGGAGCACTTCCGTTTACATGAAGTGCCAAGCAACAAAAAAGTTGTTTTAGCAGTATCTTGCCTAATTGGATGTGCTAAGCAATGGTGGAATAACGTAGGATGTCGTCATGGCATAGAACTTTGGGAAGAATTTAAAAACGAAATCATGTACATATATCCGGCTTATAATGATTTTACAGAACTAGCTACAGAGTTGTTTTCACGAAGACAAAAGGAGAGAGATGACATAGAAAAATTTGTATGGGGTAGAGTAGAGTTATACCAGCTGTACGATGCTGATGCCACTGAAATTGATATTGTAAATTGCATTTTGTCTCAATTGCTTTTGCCCATTAGAGAATTCCTAGAAGTACGAAATGTGAATTCAGTTACCGAGTTAGTCAAATTGGCTCGGCAATACACTGCAAGAAGAGAATCTGCAGAAAATACACTTAACCAACAATGGATGCCATTCCCGCCAAAGCAGCGATATCAGGTTGAGTCGCGTAGAATGACTCCCGCACGACCGGAATTTACACGGTCCCGACAATTTGCGCCGAACGCGCCTAGAACTATGGAATACGAACTTAGTAGAGACTTTTTGCCACGTCAAGCTTCGAACCATAACACTAGACCTAAAACTTTGGTTAAACAAAAGAGAAAAACTATCACTTGTAATTTTTGTGCCCGACTAGGACATACTGAGAAATACTGCTATCAAAGGAATGAAAATTCGGAAAACTTTCATCGGGATCTTTGAAGCGAGAGGCCAAATTTCCTCAAGAAAAGCCCTCTCATGAGTTAAGTCTTGCTACTGTGGGTATACATAATGTCTTACATTTACCTTTTGTGAAGCTTTATCACGATAAGACAGAATTCATAGCTCGCATTGATACAGGAGCTGATCTTACATGTCTACATAAGAAAGTATGGGATAAAATTCAGAAAAACGTAAACTGAATTTGCAGCCGTGGTCCGGTGGACCTTTGAACTTAGCTTGTGCTTCCAAGCAGTGTTTTCCGCAAGGAACTGTTGAGTTACCTATCACTTTAAATAATGTGGAGATAAGACTTGAATTCTTAGTAATAAGTGAATTATTATATGACTCTTTAATAGGAATAGATGCGATACGGAAACATTGATTGAATTTGATTTTGCCAACAATACTATTTCATTAAAAGCAACAATGAAAGAAAAACTTGATATCGATCAGTTAAAATCAGACTTTAGAAAACATGCTGACAACGCTCATTTGGGAAATAGCGCGAGAGTTCAGTAAGAAACTCTGCTCAATGCTAATTACGAACATTTTAACAACAAGCCCGGTAGATGTCAGATTTTAGGACATCATATCGACACCGGCAATAATAGACCTGTTTACAGCAAACCATATAATTATCCTCCTAGTAAAGAAGAGATAATTTCAACACAAATTAAAGAAATGTTAGAGGATGGGATAATAGTGCCAAGTTTTAGCCCTTGGGCTTCACCGGTCGTGCTCGTTAAAAAGAAAACTGGTGATTTGAGATTTTGCGTAGACTATCGAAAATTAAATGCTGTTACAGTCCCCGACAGATATCCACTACCTATTATTCAGATTCTACTAACACAACTGGCTGGCAAGAAATTTATTAGCACACTAGATTTGTCTTCAGGATATTGGCAGGTGTCCGTATATCCACCAGATCGACCCAAAACAGCATTCCTCACAAAAGATGGATTATTCCAATTTCGTTGCTTACCATTTGGCTTATCAGGAGCACCCGCCATGTTTCAACGTCTTATGTCCGTAGTTCTGGGTGACCTAAAAGGAAAAATTTGTGAAGTATACTTAGACGACATAGTCATTTTTTCTACTGATTTTTCGGAGCATCTACGTGATTTGAATTTGGTATTTGCAAGGTTAAGAGAAGCCGGACTCACCATAAAGTTGTCCAAATGCACATTTCTCCGAGAGGACGTTCAATACCTCTGTTTCAATGTTAATAAAGATGGAGTAAGAACGTTACCTAATAAGGTCGAAGCCATAGAACGATTTCCCACACCGCGCAATTCGAAACAACTTAGTAGATTTTTAGGAATGTGTGGATGGTACCGACAATTTGTACCCAATTTTGCTAATTTGGCCGAACCTTTGTGTGAATTACGTCGAAAGCGAAAGCGGTTTCACTGGACACCTGTTTGCGATACAGCATTTCAGACATTAAAAGATGCATTGTGTCATACTCCCGTGTTGGCCTTGCCACAGTTAGGCAAACCTTTTTACATCTACACTGATGCTTCCGATGTCGGTCTCGGCGCCGTGCTGAGCCAAGTACAGAATGACAATTGTGAACACGTTATCATGTATGCCAGTCGCAGTTTGAGTCATACTGAAAGAAACTATACAGTGACTGAAAAAGAATGTCTAAGCGTAATATGGGCTCTAGAAAAATTTAAAGTACAATTAGACACATCCGACATTACTATTTTTACTGACCATGCTGCTTTACAATGGTTATAGACATCTACCAATCTAACAGGTCGTCTAATGCGCTGGGCATTACGCCTACAAGAATTTAATTTCAAGGTCGAGCATCGAAAGGGAAGTGCACATCAGCTACCAGATGCATTATCCCGTGCTCCCGTGTGGCCGGCAGAAATTACGCCAGAGCTCGAAGATAAGCCTTTTGCTCCCTCACTCGCCACAATAGTTCCCATCGAATACAAGGAACATTTAATTACTGAACAACAAAGAGATTTAGAATATGGAAACGTGTATCATTATTTGAAAACTGACGAATTACCTCTAGATCCTAGTATAGCTTCAAGTATTGTTGGAAGAGCCAGACATTTCAGATTAATTAACGATATTTTGTACTACTGCAGACGACCGAGTCAAACAGGCAGTTATCGCCCATTTATTCACAAGAATTTAAGAGAGTACGTACTCCGAGAATTACATGATGTACCTTCAGCTGGACATTTAGGTACGCGGAAAACCTATCAGAAAGTGGCCAAAAGATCATATTGGCCTGCTTTGAAAAAAGACATAAAAACCTATGTAGAAACATGCCTAATTTTTCAAACCACGAAATTCGATCAAAACCGTCCTTGTGGTCTTATGAAAAGCACGATCTCCAATGAACCCATGGAATTAGTTGGCATGGATTTAATGGGCCCGTATCCACAAACACAAGCGGGTTCCCAATATATTCTGGTCTTAGTAGATTATTTTTCGAAATGGGTCGAAATATTTCCTGTTAGAAACGCAACAGCAACAATCGTAGCAAAGAAATTTGTAAATGAATTTATATGCAGATACGGGGTACCCAAGAGTATAGTTTCGGACAATGGGCCCCAATTCATTTCCAATGTGCTTGCTGAAGTATGTGAAACGTTCCAAATAAAACATATATACAACTCCATATCATCCACAATCAAATTTGACAGAAAGAATTAATCGAAATATTGGCAGAATGATAGCTGCTTACGTTGAAAATAGACATAGTACATGGGATAAATATTTGCAACAGTTTTCCTTTGCTTTACGCACTTCATTACATGAAACCACCAAATTCACGCCTTCATGGATATTTCTTGGAAGAGAACTAACATTACCCTGGGACAGACTCATTGGCCAACCTGCATCTCCACAATCCATTGAGGTTAGAACGGAACAGCATATTCGAGCCATTTCAAAGGCACAAGATAATTCCCTACGAGCACAACAAAAGCAACGAGAGGATTATAATAAAAGACGACGACATATGGAATTTAAAGTAGGTGATAAGGTCTTGATTAAAACACATCATAAGAGTTATAAAGAAAGAGGATTCATCACGAAATTTGCACCATTATATGCTGGACCATATGTTATAAGGAAGAAACTTTCCCCACTTCTGTATGAATTGGCCAATATGACCACTAATGCCTCAGTAGGATACTTTAATGTTGTGAATATAAAGATATATAAAACATCTATAGAATTTTCTAGATCAGAAGTAGATGCTCCACAACAAACCCAGGAGAAAGATGGCTCTGATGATGATGAACCTTTACCAAGCAGAAGAGAAAAGAACAGATTAGATTATCACCTACTGCACACAACAGGACAAAGACTGACAAAGCAAGATTCAGCTGTTCCATCGACGTCAAGAGCGTGACGAAAGGCCGACGAAACGACCAGACCCTGCAGAGCGACAACCGGCAGCGAAGCAGCGAACATCGGGAAGATGACGTCACGAGAGAGATCTACAGCGACGACTTGACTTGAACGAGATCTTCAGTAACAACTTTATGTGAAGCCACCCAACGACGACGGAAGGATGTTATCGGAAACGGACTAAATGATTTATCGCCACGGAGTGCCAACAATGAAATTTAAGTATATTTTTCTTTCACTTGGCACTTATGATTTATAAATGTTCTTTGTTTTCTGGAATAGATGAAGACGAAGAAGAAATTTATTGTGATTTATATAGCTAGCAATGTTTGAATTCTTGTTGAAACTTTAGAGTTCGATATTTATTTTTGGAAAGTGAAATTATTGTAGTTCGAGTTTATACTTGTGTGAATAGAATTTTTTTTTTGCTTTCATCGAAGTTCTAGTTATTGTATTTACGTGAGTTAAAATGTATTTTTGTAGATTTTTTCGTTTCAGCTGACTGATAGCTGAAAATTTTGTAAGTCGATATTGAAAGTTTAGAAATTGTAAAATGTTTATGGATATGAATGAGGAGAGTGAAAGAGAATTAGTGATTTAATATTTTTTCATTTTTAAGAATTTGTATTGTAAAATAACATGCATTCCAAGGTGAATTTATGTAAAAAAAAAAGGAGATTCATGTAAAAGTTATTCGATGAAATGTTATCATCGTATATTATAAATTATTCACACTCTTTTTTCTTTATTCTTAGATACGATTTATGTATATGTGTTTGAATCTGTTCAGTGTCATCAGTGATATTTATGTGTCAATGATACGCAATTTTTGCGATGACATTGGCAGTATTTATTGGTATATATAGATGATGACCATGATGATGACTGCAGAATTTTGTGTTTTTTTGTGTACCTTTTTGGAGCTGTCCCCAAATGGCATAGTCTGATAACCGAGTTGTTACCAGCATAACTCCTTTGGGAGGGGGACGTTGGCTCTGAAGGGGGAGGTAATTAATGATTTTTTATTTCAGCTAGATCGTGATTTCTGTGAATAGAAGAAGAATTAGCGGATGATTACATTCCCGCTTGTTTGTAAATTTTGAATTTTCTTAGCTTTGCGTATTTGAATGTAATTAGGAGAAGATAACGGTGTTCGAATACCCGTTTTTTTATGTGATTTTGGTGAAGATTCACATCCAAGAGATTCTAGGAGTTTCGCATGCGCCGCAACTCCGATCTTCCGACTGTACCGTTAAAGCGCGTGCCAAGGACACGCCCCCTCTTGCGTCATAGCTTTTGCGTCGTTCGTCATAGTATGTTAATGTCTTTCCCGGCATGCGCCGGCCTCATGTCAAAAAACCGGTGACCTACGAGTCACTTAAGCAGTAGCATAAGCAATAAGCAGTAGAGTAGTAGAAGGAGTAGCACAAGTTGTAGCACAAGTGAGTGCACGAGCACAAGGTGCGTAGCACCAAGCACAGTCGTGTAGCACAGGAGTTGGAGTTATGTGTTCTTCATTGATGTCTTGGTGAGTTGAATTATTTTGGAAATAAATCTGTTTTGTTATAAACCTTTTGAGTCTGTACAGTTTTTTCTCTTGAGCAACGCGAATTAAGGATTTTTTTATATTTAATATTACTTGACAATCATTTTGATTCTTACTCATGAACGCTCGCTGGTATTTGAACCCTAAATCAACTTATTATCAACTTATTCTGCTTTTGGCAATTTGTTAATTATTGCCTGGCGCCCGTCTAAGCTATCCGGAGCATAAAACTTCAAGTGTTTTGCATTTGTTTGGAGCGTTACAATATCTCTTAAGAATAAAGTCAGAAGAGATTGGCAAAAACATCGACTGCCACAGATTCATGAAAGTCTCAGAGAGCTCCAAATCTCTGTTCACAATAGAATTCGCGAGCATCGATTTCACTCTTGGGATAAAAAAAGTTATCCTCGCCTGCAACTGAGATTCTGGCGAATTACCACTGCCCTGAAGAAATCACCTAATGATTATCCTCCCATTCATAGTATGAATGTGATTGTTTACAATGATAATGAGGAAAAGGTGGAAGCTTTTGCGACTCTTTGGAAGATCAGTTTAAGAGCAATGGTGATTTGTCAGATGAAGATGCATCACAAGATGTTCAAAATGCAGTGAACTATTTTTCTCAGTCGGTGATCTCAAGTATCAGATTTGCAACTCCTACGGAGATTAATAACTCTATTATGATGTTAAAATCTAGAAATGCTCTTGGTCTCGATGTTCTTATTATCACTATGATTAAGAAACTTCCTCCTAGGGCCATTGTTTACGTCTGTTACATTTTTAATGCCCTTTTAAGCTTAAAATATTTTCCATCAATCAGGAAGAGTGCTATTTTTTTAAAATGGTGCACAGCCTGGGAAAACCCATTTTTTCCTCAGTTACAGACCTGTCAGTCTGCTTCTGCTTAGGAAAATTATTTAAAAGAATAATCTTGAATCGTCTCTGGAGCAAACTGATCAAAATAGCCTAATTCCAGAGGAACAATTTGGCTTTAGGTAGAACCTCAACTACTGAGAGTAAAAGTTGAAAAACTAGCTGAATTTCAAAATAAAAATAATACTGTTGCGTCCACCTTTTTAGATGTATCAAAAGCATTTGGTAAGCTCTGGACTGAGGGTCTCATTTTTAAAATGATTAAAGCTGACTTTTCCTCGGGTATGACACATATCATCCAGTCATACTTGAACGGAAGGCAACTGTTTGTCTACTGAGAGACAGATAGATGCAGGTGTCCCACAAGATTCCTTGTTGGGCCCTGATCTATTCAATATTTATATTCATGATCTCCCTGATCTTAAACAGATCACAATGACATTTTACGTCGATGATATTTTTCTACTTTCTCTGTCCCTCAGTCCCAATATAGCTATTAAACGAATGCAGCTGGGATTGGACAAGGCAGAGCGCTGGTACTCTAAATGGAGAATCAAGATTAATCCTGAAAAAGTCAATCAGTTCTGTTTCCCAGTAAAAGAATTATTAATCCTGATTCTTCAACTATATTTGGTACACAAACTAAATGGATACCAAAGGTTTAATACCTTAGTGGTACTCTACATAAGAAGCTTAAATGGGATGCACATGTAACTAATGTGCTTCCCAAAGTCAATATCTTTATTTCTTAACTTGGCCCTAGGATAGAGTGGAATTCTCCACTGCCTCCGGAAAATAAGCTACTCTTGTATAAGACCATTCTGCAGCTTATCCTCACGCATGCCTCAATAATGTGGGGCATCACCACCAACACGAACGTAATTTCTTTAATTAATTCTTTAAGATATATTAAAGTGTGGGGATCCTCTCAGACCTCTGTAGCATGCAGCTGAGTAAATGGGGAATTAATTGCTTTCTTTTTTTTGTCCTGTTATGTATAGCTGGTTCGACACTTGTTATAATTTGTGTACAATTATTTTAATTTTTTTAAATAATTCGACAGAGATTAGCTATATTTTGTTTACAGATATTTACGTTCAGAACGGATGAGTAGCAAAGAAAGGCTGCGGAAACAAGATAATTTGATCGCTTCCTGGAACGATGCGAATCATGTGAATAAATGAATCATTATTATTAGAAGAAAGTAGATACAAATGTAATTTATAATAATAATACAGAGTATTAAGTACCTCCTACCTATTACATTTATTCCATGAATAATTATGAAGTGAACTTTATATCAAATAATCAGATCACTAATATTAATTATTGTCTTTAAACAATATATTACTGCAAAAACAATTAAATTTCGTAGCTCCCTGCCCACAGGAAATAAAGAATATTCATCGCAATTTTAATACTTCTTAAACATTTTCGATGTGTAGGAACACAGATTATCCTTAAAGGCTTTCAAATGTATTGGAGCAAATGCTCTTCTTAAATTTTAATTTTCGATCAACGGGCTTTTCAAAGGATAAATTAGTCAAAACATCTTAAAGTGATCGAATATATGAAAGGTGATTTTCAGACTACTCCAGGAAGCTGTAGTGTTTATACGAATGCAACTTATTCATAGAAACATTCGATGAATACTTGAGAATATTATTGATGCATTTCGTGTATGTTTATTTTTTGTAAAACTTTGGACATATCCCTATGATATTTCCGTGATATGCAATTCCATTATATCTAAGTAATTTTATGACTGAACGAAAGTTACTTAATTCAATGCATTTTTTTGTAAACATTTAGTGGTGGTCGATGCGAAAATTTTTCCTTCACATTTTTGTACTACGATTGGGACTTCGAATGAATAATAGTTTGAATTTGAATAATTTTGCTCTTAGAATATAATCTATTATTTCTTTTTTTAAATATAATATCGTAAAAAGTCAGTGCACAGTTTTTCTAGTGTTTAGTTCATTTTTTGGTGTTGTGTGAATCGGTACAAATTATGACAACTTGATTTACTAATAATAATTTATGGGTATACATCTGCGGTGAACAGCCATTGCGTTAGCATAACCTTTAATTAAATATTAACAGTAACCCTTAAATATGAATGCGAATAAGCAAAGAAAATTTACAATGCAAAACTCGAATTCCAAGAACAATGGACAGTTGAATATTTGTTCATTTTGGACAAACGTCTGGTGTATAAGATGCTATAATATTCTTTAACAATCCCTTAAATATCGATACTGAAAATATAGATCGTAAATATCAAATACAATTATGCTAGTTGTAAGCAGATGTATTTATTGGATACAGAAAAGAAACTGAGAGGGATTTGTTTAAGTTTCTATCAACAAAAAATATCCAAATTTAGAGATTTGGGACTCCAAATAGCTTCTGCGTTTGAAAGTACACATGTTTGCAAACGACGATTTTGCGATATGAAATTTATTAAATCAAAATACAGGAACTGCATTAAGGACGCGACACTTGAGCAGATACCTCGGATTACAACAAATATCGACATTGATATAAAAGATCTTGTAGCCCAACAAGTTTGTCCTCAGTGTTCTCATTAAATAATTTTTTTGTACGAAATATTTTCTTACGTATTTAAATTTTCTTGCGTAATTTTTTTATATAGGCATTTTATTGCATGAAATATTATTTTAAAATAATATTTCTTTAGTGTTTTTTAATAGATCCTATATTATACACCGAAGAGCAAATACATTATGACAACCGCATCTTTATACAAATCGAAGCCACTGCAGGTAAACAATGGCGCGTGTGAAGGTCATGAAACGGTATAAATAACACCTGATACTGATTCTTGTTCTTCAGATTGAGTCCCTAGACTTCAATCCAATCGAGCATCTGTGGTAAGTGTTGTAACAGCATATTCGACCTGCGGCGGCTCAACCATATAACTTACAAGAGTTAAAGGATCTGCTGGTAACGTATTGATACCAGATACCAAAGGACACCTCTAGAAATCTTGTAGCTTCAATGCTGTGCTGGGTAACAGCTGTTTTGGCGGCATGTGGAGGACCAATATCATATTAGGCAGGTGGTCATATTGTTTTGGTTCTTCGGTATATATAATATATATTAGGACCAGATCTAGGAGGGAAGTGCCATGCCTTTCAGAATGTTAGTAAGGGTTGGGAATAATGATATACTAATACCTGCCCAATTATTCGAAAAACGTAACTTTACACGTAGTCGCCTATAATATAAAATTTCGCTAGATGGCGCGTGAACACATGGAAACAAACCGTTCTACTCAGTCCTTTTTACATTAGAGTAGGAAGAAAAAAACTCAGATAACGTGAATGTGAAGAATCCTGGGATGGAAAATATGTCACAATTTGCATTTATAACTGATATCCTGTTAACATGTTTAATCGGGAAGTGATTTTTACGAACAAATATCATAAAGATTCGAATTTAAAATTAATGAAATGTGTAAAGATTTCGCTCCTGTATACCGTAATGACAAACTAAAACCCTAGGTTTCTTTAAATTTATTTGACAAGTGACATATTTTTATTAGAAATTGAAAATTTTGGTGGTGTAATATGAATGTTACGAAGTTCTCTTTCAAAACGATGGTAACCCATTGCTTTTTGTTTTAAAATAATTTTTACAGTGATAGTTTAAGAATTAATTAAGTTAAAAATTGCAAAATTTAAAACGAATATTACAAATGATGCAGTTATACTAATTTTTTTAATTTATATGGTAGAATGTGATGGTCATGAAGTGTTTATTGGCAGCAAGGAGTGAACCCCTTTAGGTGGGCGGGAAAATTCAACGTTTGTCTATTAACAATCAAAATTATAATTATTTTGGTGGGATAGATATTGATGAACTGGTAGAGAAAAAACTTTGAACAATGGTAACATACCAATTTCCAAAGAACATGGAGACATACCCTCTGTGATTGAAATTGATATAATATTTCTTACACGTATAAAAGATTCTTTTCAGCTTTTTAAGGAAGTAAACATTTGCAAAGCCACCAAAACTACAAAGGGATTGTTTCACGAATTTAAATATACAAAACTAGGAACAAATATTCGAATCCACACTTAAATCTCTTGATACTGTAAATAATCTTTTCATCGATTATGGCGATTGTAACCTCCGAAAATCGCAAACGCTATAATTTCGCTCTCTAACGTTAGAAAAAAATTGAACATTCAAAATATTTTAATGAATATCGCAAATGATGCATTTAGGAAGGAGACTTAAAATTTTGGTTTTGAAATGTAAACGTTTTTGCGTTTCAATTGGCAGCACTTTATTGAAGGCAGTGAGCTAAGTAGCCAGGTCACAAGGACCCCAAAGTCTCAAAGAAGATGGGGGAAGTGGATCCATTGGACAAGGGTTACGGTTCAGATGTATACTTTCCATCAAAGCCATCCAGAATGTTCTCTAACACACACAGAGTATGGCTCTCCTGCACACAGGGACTGAGTTTCACGCCCCTCCAATGGATGAACCCCTTTCCAAGCCCATCGGTGTCTACTTTCTGACTGAGGGCATCAGGACGGTTCTCAGCGGAGATAAATCTCAGCTTCTCACAGATGAGGGACTCGAACCCAGGACCTATAGATTTAGAACCTAGCAAAACGACTGAAACACCACATATCCCTGGGACAGTCTTATGCTGGTCAACAACGATCCTTTCCTGTTACCTGAAATTCCTTCTAAACTTTTGAGTGCACATTAGACCGTACTCTTAAAGGCCTGACAAGTAATTCTCTATAGGCTGCTTGAGTAGCAATTTACTTTTTCTACATGGCTCACATGAAGAAATCTCCCATAGATATAACGAGGAAAGATAATGTGTATACATTCAATGCATTCACCTGGCTCTCCTGGAGTGGAGTTCACTCAACTCTCTAGCGCATCAAACTCATTCCCTAATGTTCCTAGTTCGAATCCCCACTCTGCTTGCATTGAGATTTTCCCTACCCTCGGTGAAAAAGTAAACAATAATTGGCTTTGAAATGGCTACTCTCCTTCGAATGAAACACTGAGGCCATGGAACTATAAATAAGAATGACATAGCCTGTGAACTTTGAAGAATATAAGAATTGATCTTGACAGAAGGATTTCTTTTCTTTCCTAAGTGCGGCCAAGTCAATCATCTAAGCAGATCAGATCTCCTGGGGTTCTTTATAATCTGGTCATTTACACCATTTTGCAGAAATAATGAAAACTTAGTAGCAAAACACAGCAAACTGAACAGAAATAAGAAGCATCTGCTCCCCTAACATAGGTGAATATCGATAGGTCCTAAATCCCATAAGATCAGGTTGTTTGATATAGCTGCTAAAACTTTGAACAACTGTAACATACAAACTTCAAAAATACATGGAGATATAATCTCTATGATTAAAGCTGATATAGTATTTTTACATATATAAAAGATCCTTTTCAGCTTTTTAAGTAAGTAAATATTTTCAAAGCTATCAAAATTGCCAAGGGATTGTTTCAAGAATTAAAATATGCAAAACTAGGAACAAATTTCGAAGCCATCTTTAAATATTTTATTGATATATATTTGAAAATTTCTTGATACTGTAAATAATCTTTTCATTAATTGTGGCAAATAAAAAGCTGAGAAAGATATTTCAAAAACAAATTACAAATTGCATTTTGGAATGTTAATGGAGTGAAAAAAGACTTTAACAATTTTTCTTCTTCAGAATGCAATTGATATTGCACTGTTATCTAAAACGTACGTAAACAGGATTTTTTTTAATTATAATTCTTTATCCATAGATCTGATTTCTTTCATAACATAGGTGGGTATTCTTATAAAACGCAACACACTATTCTTTGAATGAACGTCAATTGAAGCGACAGCTGTTGTATTTTAAAATCTTGTTTTTGGAGACTTGCGCTCTATAAGTGTGTATAAATCTTCAAATAAACTTTTCATTTCACAGGACGTTGACAATCTATTCGAAGAAAGTCTCCCAACTAATACTACAGGCATGCAATGATATGGAAAAAATCGAGGGGTAGAGGGCAAAACGCTGGATTTCCAATACAGCATATCATTTCCCCTCCGTTTTCTTTGCCGGTCTTTAAAATATTTCTTGGAAAATTCATCAAATATAAATAAGTTTAATAATATTTCCCTTACTATCATTCGGAAGGGGGGTGGCATGATCTCCTTGACCCTTTCATAGATTCGGTCCTGACAGCAGGTGATCTCAACTCTAAATATGTATCTTGGAATTGTCATCCCATGGAAGAAAAATATTATACTGTCGTATTGTGGATGCTGCACTTCAACTACATTTTGTCCTTCATGTACATCACAAAATCCAGTTCTTCGGGATGTAGCAATTTTCTATAAATTATTTTTAGGATATGAATTGTGGACAATCAAAGGACTATCATGGTGATTTAGATCAGATTCCGATTGTGACAGTTTTCTCGACGACTTAATGTTATCTTAAAAATAAAATTTAGACCATAGGATATAGTCCCCACTCTAGAAATATCCATTTTGGAAGAATGGTTATTGCATTTAAAGGCCCACGTTTTTGCGGAATGCCGTGTGCGGCCCCTATAGTTCACACAATGCCATTTTCCCCCTTTCCTCCTTTTTTTATTGTTTTTCCCTGACGCCCTATCAACCGGAGATGGGCATGACACAATTAAAAAATTGTCAGTTATATACAAAGCTCGTAAAGAATATAATAAGAGCATAATATAAATTTACTTAGAAGGCAGGTGAGTATCTGCTGGGTTGATTTTGGAAGTTCAGACGTCCTTAGTCAAAATTTTAGATACTATAAGAAAAAAAGTATAATTATTTTTAAGTGTCCGCAAATTTGAATGTCACGCCCACTTTTGTACAGCTCATCGCGCCTGGTAAGTGAGAACCTTATCCGTTTTAATTTTTTGTCACTCCATTCCTTATATCAATTAATTTATAAAAGGCATCGAAATAGAATAAATATGAAAAGATCTAATTTACTTATATATTTTACACAAAATTTATTCCATTATCAACTCCCTATATCTCAACTGGCAAAGCAAAGATAGCTTGAAGGTAAGGTATCAATGCTAAGAAAGGATCCCAAATGAAAATCCCGTAGAGTGAGATGTTTGATTCACAGTTACTCATACAAATTCAATTTCGCCAAAATCTTCGATTGCAAATTGAATCAGCGAATAAATCTAACCAGATTGTTCTAAAGCAGGAAGTCAAACTCGTCAACGTTTGAGTTTCTTTATATTTTAAATATTAGTATCCTAGGACCGCACTATACTTTAAGGCGAAGCTTGGCTCAATCGATAGCGTGCCAGGCTCGAACCATGCAATATCCAAGTTCTAGTCAAACTGTGCGAGCATAGAAATTTATCCCTGCAATCCCCCCAACCCAATATACAGATCCTGCCCTCGGTTAGAAAGAGGACGCCACTAAGTTTGGTAAGGTGTCCATAGACATATCGGTTGGTACGTTATGCCGTGTCTTCATGCGCCAAATAGCTATAACCTGCATTTCAAAGAACACGCTGAATGGCCTTGACCAGAGGATTCCATCTGTCCCCTAACAGGTGTTCAGTGAATCCCCTTCTATAACCTCCTTTCAGCCCTTATGACCTGGCCACTTAAACCATTGAGTGCCAAACAGTACTGCTGAAAAGGAAGGAAAATTGTTTATGTTTGTGTAACATACACTATTATTTAGACCAGTGATTCTCAACCTATTATGCTTCACGTACCCCCTGGAAATGTGTATGTAACTGGCGTACCCCTTGTATAGATGGATAAAACTATAGTTATAGTATAACAATGGGAATGAAATAATATATATATCAGTGGTTCTCAACCTATTATGCTTCACGTACCCCTTGGAAATGTGTATGTAACTGGTGTACCCCTTGTATAGACAGATAAAACTATTGTTATAGTATAACAATGGGAATTAAATAAAACACACAGACAATAATATAACAAATATTTGCGACTTTTGAGCTCTCGCGGCGTAACCCAAAAACTTTATCCTCTACCCCACATTGAGAACCCCTAAATTAGACTATAAAATAGTCGTACAGAGAGGAGACCTATGAACAGTAAGTCTATAATAGTCACTATTTAGAAAGTCACTATATAGAAACCAAAATATTTATTCACGTTGTGAATAAATATTGTGGCTCATAGGGTTGTGAGGATGAGACAATATTTTTACCTTTTAATTCCTTTGCGTTCTTCAAGACACGTTTTGAGAACGTGCAGGCCGAAACTTATTATCGCCGAAAACGAAATATTTCATACGGATGTAAACCTTTTTAAAGCAGAGCCGTCCAACCCAAACTTATCGAAGATTCATTGTCACTCTATTCTTAAAGAGCAGCAAGCAATATTCTGTATCTGAAACAGAAAAAAACACAGTTCTAATGAGCAATAAAAAGAATAAAAAAACTACGTTTTTAGCAAATCAAATATCTTGGTTAAAAAACAAAAATATGCATTTTTAATGAATACTTTGAATTGGAAAAATAATTTACTTATTCGCATAAAAATATTTGGTGAATAATTGAAAGAACTGAGCGAGATTTTGTATATTACTTGTTTTATGAGCCGCTGTTTCAATAATGGACCGGTATAAATAAGCGCAATAGCTTTTTTTTTAAATTGTTTCGTGGCTTCCACTGGAAACCACAGGCCTAGATTTCCCCGTTCCAAATAAGGAGGTTAGTGGATTAAACGAAAGCGATCTCTTAAAATAAATTTATTTGTTGTCGTAGTGGTAGTTTGGTTTACGACAATTCCTGTGGACTGTAAGTGAGAAGGACAATTCGGTAGATTAGAATTCGGGGTATAAGACAATTCGGTGGATGAGAAATTGAAGTTAACGATAATTCTGTGAATATAGAAATTCAGTGGAAATAGAAAAACATTTAGAAATAATTTTAAATTAAAAAAATAATAATAAATACCCCCTTAAGCATTTGCTTGCCACAGAGGAAAAACAGGAGAATATCATTTTATAATGCCACAGTAGTAGGACTGAGAGGATGGCAGGACCTCAGCATAAAACAACACGAACATCCATGCCTTACCCGGGACTCGAACCCAGGACCCTTAGACCACTAGCCAAGCGCTCTAACCACTCGGCCACGGGACGGCGATTTTTTTTAATTACCTAATTAAAATACAATTTCGATTAGTGAACAACACCAATCCTTCTCGGAAGTCTTTGAAATCCGGCACTACATAAAACGAAATTATTTATAACTCAACGTAATCGATAATTGTGTCTGTTCTCTCTAATCCGACCTACAATAAAAGGTATACATCTATTCTCTGTACTCCGATATTCCACTACAACGGAATTTTTTAAAGTTTGTTTCTTCTAAATGAAGCAGTTAGAAGCCAAAAGAATACTATACAGTTTCAATAAGACTTCAAATATACTCCTTAATCCGATCCACAATAAAACAAAATTTCTAATTTTTTTTTTCTTACTGAACAAAAAAAAACGAACGCAAAGTACCAATAGAGTAAATCAAAGCAGCCGATGCTTGTTAAATCTATTCCCTCTTATTCGACGCTTCTTAAACACTCTTGCATATTTTTATCACTTCCTGTTCCTTCTAAATGAAACAATTGGAATTCAAAAGAATTTACTCCAGGGAAGTAGACCGCATAAGACTATTATCATTCTCGCTAATCCGATACTCAATAAAACGAATATCTTTAGTCATTTTTATCCGAAAAAGCAATATGATATTAACAGAATGCATTAGAGCCGTGTTTCCCAACGTGAGGCCCACGCCCCACAGGGGGGCAATTTGATTGTCAATGGGGGCAATTCGAAAATGGATTCGTTCAGAATTTAACCGTATGGCGGTTAAATTTGAAATAGGGAGGGACATAAGAAATTTAGAAAGGCTTAAGTGGGGCATGGCACAAAAAAGGTTGGGAAACACTGCATTAGAGGAAAGAGGCGATATTTACAACTCTACTCCCTAAGTTACTACCAACCCTAATCCAACTTATTTTAAACGGGAATTTCATACTTCTATACCTTTCTGTTCCTACTAAAGGGAACGATTGGAATTCAAAGGAATTATAATTCAAGAAACTAAACCGCACAACACTATCGTCAGTCTCACTAATCCGATATAACACGAATATATTTAGTATCTTTTATCCGAACAGAACATTAGGAAATTAACGCAATCCATTTAGAAGAAAGATGCGACAATTTCCTCTGGAGTTTAAAACCGACATTAGTTAAACTGGATTTTGATATTTTTCTCCCTTTCTATTCGTAGTTTTAAAGTAATTGGAAATCAATCGAACCCATGTCAAGGATCCAAACCTCACAGAACTCTAAATCAACACTGAATAAAATTAAATATTTTGAACATTTTGTTTCTCTTGAACGAAATAATTTAAAGTGACAGAGATTCAATTGGTGAAATGAACATTTCAAATTGTGAACAATCTAATTATCACATATTCTATTTCATGCGGTAAACAGATTTTCGTTTACATCTTCAATCGGGAAGACAATTTCTGTTGAAACGCTGATTTGGTATGGATGGGTGGAGGAAGTTATTGCGCGTTCCAATAAAAGAAAGGTTTTTCTTTTCGTATGATCATATTTATTGCAAAACTTTGTTTCCATCCTTTGTAACAAAAAAGTGAAATTGATAATCTCAATAAAAATGTGATGAGAACATCGATATTGCTTTATACAATTTTGCTTTATATGGATTTATACCAATTTTCCTGATTAATTTGCCAATGGTTGTTAATTAAGAATTTGAATGGAGAACTGTCTATTTAATAACTAAGAGTAATTGATAATTTAACTACTAATTGAAATACTAATTAATTTGAAAGAAGAGACAGTTTTAGGTTATAGTCCTGTGAACGTTTCCATAATAGAATACCGAATGCGAAGGCGACGAAGAGAGGTGAGCCATGGACATAATTGTAAACAATACAGAACACAGTTCGAGTCAGCAAACGCATTATGGATTAAACCAAGAATACTAACGAAATCGAACTCTGCCGCCAGAAATGAGATTTATCAGAAATGCGTGTCTATCTCAGGTTCTACTTAGAAATAACCTTTATATCAGTACATTACTTCGATGCTGAAAATTAAAAAATTATCTGTATTTGAAAAACATCTCTTATTGTAAAAAAGGAACACCACGGATCCCTATCACCATCTCTACTAAACAAAAGAAAACATGATTTATACATCGTTTCAAGAAACTCTCATTAAAAGTCCATTACTAATCAGATACACAGAAACAATATTACTTGAATTCACAATAAAGACAATGACGACCATGCTGGTCAATGCGCCATCATCAGAGATAACATGTCAGAGCATCTGTCATGTTATCTCTGATGATGATGCCATTTGGCTTCAGACATGGGATCATCAGTTCCTCTAAATTTCATATCTAGTTAGAGTAAGAGTGATAACTTCCCTGAGAGTTGAAAAATATAGTCGAGAAATTTCTTCGAAAAACTTCACTCATTGAAAACGAGATTCCTAAATGCGTCAGAGGCGAAATGCGTTCTTCTAGTTTACTTTTAGAATCTCCATTAAATAATTAATTTACTTTTAGAATCTCCATTAAATGTGGCCGATATAACGCAAAACTGCATTTACGTTTTATATCCAGATCGGAAAAGTTTCGTAATTTTACTTATATATACAAGGTTTTTGTTACCAATAGGTTAAATAACATATTAACTAAATTATTTTTATCTCGTTTTTAAAGAAAGCAAGAAAATAGTTTCGGTTTGCGGTCTGTAGACATCGAACGTTTTTGTTTACAGAGATAAATTAAAAATTCTTTTTGTGTTGGATAGGTATAGATGAAATATTACGATATGTACTTTCCGAATCTCTCTAAAACTATAATTGCGCCCTCTAACGGTTGAAAATTCCAAAATTTCAAACGAATATTGCAAACGATGTATTTATGCTAGAAATTTGAAATTTTGGTGGTGGAATATGAAGCTTACAAAGTTTCCATTGCCAACAACAACCCTTAGACCCAGAGAGGGTGGAAAAACACACCTTTTTAGTTTTAGTTGATCATTGTTTATTTTCAGCGGTAAATGAAACTTTCTTTTTGGGTTATTAGATAAGAATTGATGAAAGAAAAAGTGTGCTTTTTAAATCTTCCGAAAACTATAATTGCGCCCTCTAACGGTGGAAAACTGTCAAATTCCAAATTTTCAAACGAATATTACAGGCGACGAATTTGAGCTAGAAATTTTAAATTTTGGTGGTGGAAGGTGCGTCATGAAGTTTCCATTGGCAACAATAAAATGACCTCTTAGACCCTGGGTGGGCGGGAAAACATGACTTTTTTGTTTTAAAAGATAATTGTTTGTTTTTACAGCTAAATTAAAAGTTCTTTTTAGGTTGGACAGTATTGATGAAATATTACGATTTGCATTTTCGAAATATCGCAAAAATTATGATTGCGCCCTCTAATGGTGAAAAATTTAAAAAGTTAAAACAAATATTACAAACGATATTTTATGCTAGAAATTTGAAATTTTGGTAGTGGAAAATGAAGGTAACCAAGTTTTTATTGACAACAATAATGTTGAAGACATTTTGAACATCTTCAACATTAGAACATCATCAGTAATGTTTTGAACATCTTTATATATTTATATTATATATTATATATTTTTGTTATTTTTGTTCGAGTTATTAAAGTTTAAACAGTGTAAACCCCTTTGTGGGACACTATGTACATTAATATATATATATTTATATATAATTCATATATATTATATAATATTATTTTATTATATATATATATATATATTAATATATAATTCATATATATTATATAATATTATTTTATTATATATTTATATATATTTATATATAATTCATATATTATATAATATTATTTTATTATATATTTTATATATTAATTTTAATTCGTATCCTTACAGTTCACGAAATGCAGGAACAGCAAAACTACTAACGACTTATGCAAAATATTTGTATGTAACAGAAATTTGAAATTTCGGTGATTTATCATGAGTTATTTCGCCAACAGTAATAATGTACCCACCTTCCTCAGAGAGGTGTGGTAAATGCTACTTTTTAATTTAAATTTAATTTAAAGAAAAACAAAATTTAAGAATAAAGGACAAATTATTTTATGTTGTATAATTACTAATAAAATACTATTTGCACTTTTCCCACCATCCATTAGCTCAAATTAAAACATTTAAGGAGTGAAAAAAGTCATCATCATCATCATCACCACCACCACCACCACCACCACCACCACCATCATCATCATCATCATCATCATCATCATCATCATCATCAAGCAGCCATGGGATACGGAGGTCCAACCAGACCGTGCAATTTAGTTCTCCAAGCAAGTTTGTCCTGAGCTACATCTACTGCATCTGGCCACTGCACACCAATTCTAACAAGGTCCTGTTTCACATTGTCTGCCCACCGCATCCTAGGTCTCCCCTTCTTTCTGAGGCCTTTAGGCACATTGTTCATAACCCTATTCGCCAATCTAAAATTACCCATATGGGCAACATGGCCAAACCAACGGAGTCTCTCTCTGCACAATATGCTGCTTAAAGGAGGCTGCTTACTCCTTTGCCTAACCTCATCGTTACTTACAAAGCTGAACCACCTAATGCCCAAGATACTGCATAAGCATCTGGAATCAACAGCATCTAGTTTCCTGCTATCTTGTTTACAAAGTGTCCAAGTTTCACTACCATAACTAACCCTAGAAAGAACCAAACTAATATATAGTCTAATTTTAGTCGTTAGGTGTATACGCCTATTTCTCCACACTCTCCCTAGTTCTTAAAAGTCCCGGCAGCAATCCCTATTCGTCTGCTAATCTCATGCCGCACATCATCATTATCTGTTACACAGCTCCCAAGATAATTAAACTGTGACACCTGCTCAACACTGCAACCATTCAGATTAACTGAATCACAGCCTGCCTGACAAATTTTCATCACTTTAGTTTTCTCTCTGTTTATAACCAAACCTCTACTCTACTACCAGTCTCATCAACAGCACGAGTGAAAGAGTTCATCTCATCAACATCATTTGCCAAAAGGGCTAAATCATCGGCATAAACTAAATCGGAAATTTTCGTATCTCCAGTCCATTTAAGACCAAATCTTTCCCTTGAAGTGAATTTCGCATAACATAATCAATAACCAAGCTAAAGAGAAAGGGAGACAAAATGCACCCTTGTCGAACACCAGAAGTAATGCTAAACCAATTGCAACAAGCCTTACCAACTCTCACACATGACTCAGTGTTATTATAGAGAGCTTTCATTATGTTAACTAACTTGTCTGGTATACCATATTATCCCACAATCAACCACAAATTATGACGATCAACAGAGTCGAAAGCCTTTTTGAAATCAACAAAGCTAGCAACCAAAGGTTTCTGAAACTCTAAATATTTCTCAAGAATCTGCCTAAGTGAAAATATCTGATCCACACATCCCCTACCACTTCTGAACCCACATTGCTCATCACGCAATTGACTGTCAACCAGATTCTTAATTCTATTAAGCACAATCATGGAAAGAACTTTACCTGGAACAGAGGGTAGGCTAATACCCCTATAGTTATCACAAGATCTGCGATCACCTTTTTTGAAAATAGGGAGAACAATAGCTCTGGTAAAATCCTTAGGAACCATGCCTTTATCATAAAAGATATTCAGAATTTCAGTCATCCAAGTGGTAACCGAAACATTTCCAGCTCTAAGCATTTCTGTAGTAATTTCATCTACCCCTGTGGATTTATGAAGTTTAAGTTTAGAAACAGCCAAAATAACTTCAGATTGTGTTATAGGGCCAACATTAAAGCCACCAATGCATCTATCATCATTGCAAACAATAGGAATAGAACTAACCGCATTATTTAGAATATCAGTGAAATGCTCAGCCCACCTAGCCATGACAGAATCCTCACCTTGTATAACCTTACCTTGTTTATCCTTCAATCCCTGTATACATGTCCGTTTTCTACCACACAAAACATTAACTATCTGGTACAGCTCTCTGCTGTTGGGCTGTCTAACTGCTCCCTCGGCTTTGCCAGCCAAACCATCAAGCCAAAAATTCTTATCAGCAGCTAACTGATCTTATGCACGTTTATTAATTCTCTGTAATGCTTTCTATTAGGACTAATAGGGTATTGATTAAGGACATTCCTTCAGTTCTTTCTTTCCGAAAGAAGCACAAGTGCCTTATCACTCAGATAATTCTGTCTCTTCTGCTCCTTTTTTTCCTAAAAGAGTACTGTTAGTGTATAAAAAAGCCTGTTTAAAATGATCCCATTCTTCTGCAACTTCAGTTGTAAGCATACCATGACTGTCATAATGACTAAGTATCCTATCATGGTAAGCTTTGGCTATAACTGGGTCTTTCAGAACTTCAGTATTAAAAGCAAATTTTTTAACCCTAGCACAACACTTTTTAAGCTTAAGTTGCAAGACACTTTTAACAAGGTAATGGTCAGATCCAATTTCAGCTCCCCTATATGCCCTGATATTTCTAACAGAACTAGTCCATTTGCTGTTAATTAATATATAATCAATCATATTCCTATGCAGCCCATCAGGTGAAACCCATGTGTACCTATGTATGTCGCGGTGTTTGTAATATGTGTTAGTTATTCTGAAACCATTGAGTTTACTTACCTGTAGGAGAAGTTGCCCATTGCCATTGCAGCTACCAATAACAAAAGGGCCAATCAACCCTCCCCAAAGGTCAGAGTCAGTACCAACTTTGGCATTGAAGTCACCAAGAACAAGGGTAATATCTCCTTTCTTGACAGAATTCAAAATATCCTGAAGTTGTTCATAAAACCTATCCTTCTCATCCTCATCGGCATCCTCAGTGGGGGCATAACAGCAGATAACATTAAGGTCTTTAACGCTTGTCTGAAATTTTGCTGTAACAAACCTTTCATTAATGCACTCATATCCTAGAAGAGCATCACTAGCGTGTCTGCTGAGAAGCAGACCCACGCCTTGGTGATGCTTATTGTCGTCCCTCCCTGAAAAGAGAAATTTAAGATTATTTTTTTTTAAATTTGACCTTTATCTGTCCATCTGGTCTTTTGCAAGCCGAGAATATCTAAATTATAATGGTGGAATTCTTGTGTGAGGACATCAAGAGAAAAAGCTCTGTGTAGAGTCCTCACATTCCAACTACCTATGGAGAGAAAAGAGTTAATGGGATGTTTAAAGAAACTATGTTTATTGAGAGAGGGAATGCCGACAATATCAAACAGCCCCCTAATCGCAGACATGGGGCAAAGACCCGTTTCCCCACCACTAAAGGCTGAAGCCATCTACACTGGAAGACTTCCTCCAATGTAGAATTTGACGATGCCAATAGAAGCAAAGAGTTCAGGTGCCTGCGATGACCTCTGCTCAGGATTATCCACCAGCTGATGAACATATCCTGTGAATCTATTCACTTGGGGCTGTCAACCCACAAACAAACAGAAAACACGGCGGAGATTTTCCCTCCACAGAAGCCCACCAGTGCAGCAAAATTCAGGATCCATAATCAAGCTCAGAGCCATATATCTGTCCTGTCCAGTGGGTTTATATGGTCAGCACCAGGACCCTGTGTGGTTGACCACTCCTCAGCAGGGTAGAAAAAAAAAAGAAAAGTAGCCATAGTTGTCCAGATCAGTAGGCCACACTAATCTGGCAGCCCTCCCCTTCCGTTCACTTCCACAAGAGTGTATCTCTTTTGAAAGGTACTAACGGTCTGCACCACGAGAAGGCGGTGTCGGACATTAGGTGCTAGGCCTGGCCGGTTCTATGCATCATCACAGGGGATTGGTGCATAGCTTTCCTCCCAGTGACTACCTAGCTACCATTTACAGATCATTTACAGATCAAAAAAATTATATTTTAAAAAAGGAAAAAAAGTAACTGCACTTTGCATTTGAAAAAAATAATATCATGATTTAAAAAAAAGGTTTATTTTCTCCATAGGAATTATTTTTCGTTGAACCAACAATTATAAATTGAACGGCTAGAGAAGATTTGAAATTAGTCTGAAGTTAATTTATAAATATAATTAATGCAATTAGATGCTTTCTTGGTTGCATAAAAACAGGGAACAGAATTGATATTAATATAGTCTTCAAGGATATCAATGGGGAATTATTACATAGGAAAAGCGAAGAGAATGGAAGTTGACAGTAACATGTAATTACAAAAGCGTTCGTCCTCTGTAATGTTCGTTTCACCTCTACGCCAAATGCACGATACTCGATTTTACATTAATCTCTATGGAAGCTTAACTTCTTTTCCCTCTACGTTCTTTGGTTAAAGGATGCAAAAGTTGCAAAACAGAAAAGTTAATTCTCTTCGAAAAAGATATTTGCCATAGGCGATATATTTTTCTCCTAGTTGTTTATTAATATTTAGGTTATCTGTGTCGCTTTCTTTTCAGTATAATTGATAGAGACACAACTTTATCACAAGAGCCTCAATGTGAAGAACAAGATTCATTAAATATAATCCATTGTCCACTTTTTTCTAGGATAAGTCGCCTTTCAAATACATTTTCTGTTAAATATACACTGAGCAGCCACTTTATTAGATACAGTTTCATGTTATCTCAGTAACAACTCAGATACAAAATTCGGTTACTTCTTACATCAACTTTTCTCGAAAATCATGGGAATCAAATCTATTTCCGGTTCGATTTTCAACAATATTCGTTCAGTATTTAAAGACTTAAGGAAATTATAATATTTCACAGCTAAAATGAGAGTTTTAATAATTGATTTGCTAAGTTATAAAAACAAGTTAAAAGAAAGTAATAACTGTTATACTAAATTTTTTTAACATATATAACAGTACTTTTATCATGGTTGTGGTTGTTTTACCTCTGAGCGGCACTTTTTTGCACACCATGGGCTAAATGGCCAAGTCACATGGACCCCGAAGGTTCAGAGAAGGTTGGGGAAGGGGACACACTGGAACAGCTGTTGGGAGACAGATGGTAGCCTCCCGTCAAGGCCATCCAGCGTGTTCTTTAACGTGCACAGGGTATGTCTCTCCCGCACACGGGGCCACGGCTTAACGTCCCATCCGACGGACGGCGGCTTTTCCAAGCCCATCGGTGTCCCCTACTGACCGTGGGCAGGGCGGGGAATTTTTGCGGGGATAAATCTCAACGCTGACCCAGCTGGGACTCGAACCTGGGAACTACAGATTACGAGCCTGGCGTGCTACCGACTGAGCTACCCCCGTCCCCGTACTTTTATCAGTTCTTGTAATAATTATGTTACTTTCAGATAATTGTAAATGACGTTTTGCAGATCAAAGCATACTTTAAATACTAAACTCATCGTTTCACAAATTTGTTGTGTTTGAAAAAGATTGTTTGGATTTAAATTGATATGACTGAGATCTTTAAGGTATTTATCGCAGTAAAGCAATCTGATATTTGTGACTTATTTCTTGAGATAATTCATCAAAAATGACGTCAAATGTTAATCTGTTGCTTTAGTACCATAACGGGCTGCCACTGGACGACGGACGTTGGACGACATCCTCCAACTGGCGCCATTTCGTAATGAATTGCCTCCTTTTGACTTTTCCCCTTTCTCGATCCTTTGTTTCTCCCTCCTGACCTGTTTCCGTGGGAAACAACGAAGAGGAGCTAGGCAGACTTCTAGAAAGGTCCATAGCACCGCTCCCGCTCTCCATTTCCGAAAATAAGGGATAATAACCTTCGGGTCACGTGACACGAAGGTTGCCAAATCACTAATTTCTAAAAAAAGAGGTTTCCAGATATTTTTTCTGAATTCTGTAATCAACCGTAGTGTTCGGATACTTTTTTGAGCGACTGTACACTATTTTTGTTAATTTTTAGCGACTTCCGTTGGAAGTCACTGAACAGGAATTTACCTTCATCCCGAGGCCGATGTATGAATAAACGCAACACAAGACTACACTAAATGAATCTAAAATTTAAAGCGGTAGCTGTTTTGCCTCCTTTAATTACTAATATCCTAGTAAATAACACACGATAAAAATGATGATTTAAAATTTCTTTGAAATAATATCTTCATTATTATTACACTGACTGTTTTCAGAATGAAATAAAGATTTCTACCTTTTCTAAACCATATGTCGTAAATCTTTATAAAAAAAGTGACCTAAATTAAACTGACAATATTTAAGCAAATTTGTAGAGAGAACTCAGTGGATATAGGCAATATTATAAATTTGCACATTTCAGATCATTGCTGAAGCGATACATAAAACAGTAGGCATCATGATGTACAAAAAGGAAGTAGTGTAATTTTCAATTTTAGGGAGAATCAAAAAAATGTCCTGTAAACACGAAATTCATCGCAATTAGCTCAGCTGTTATATCTAGAAATGATATTGCATGCAACTCTTGTCTTAACATGTAATAAGAAGTTTACATAAGCGTTCAAAAAAGTAGTAGCTCATTAATTTCGATGGAACGAGTAACGAACTGAAATTGTAGTGCAGCGCCACCTAACGTAAGGTCCGAATTATTGATTTTCTCTCTGGTCTCGTCATGTTACGACCGCCATGAATCTGTCTCCTTTCGTAGCTTTCAACAGAAGATAGCATTGATATGGCGTTTAATTTCTTTATTCAATCTAATGATTTGACAAATTGCGAATTATTAAAACAAATTGCAAACACAAAAAAATACGAGTGAAGGTCAATAATAAAATAAGTTAAAAAGAGAAATGAAATTTGACAGTTAATTACCACTAGTTTTATAAAACAATTTAATTAAATTATCTTTAGTTCGTTCAATCCTCAATAGACACTGTTCAAAAATGAAATGGTATATCACGGATGTATTTCAACAATACGTCAATCTTTTATAAGAAAAAAAATTTCTGAGATTAGTTGTACACGAATATATAAAAGATTTGGTTCTTGCAAAAAAAATATTGAGATCTGCTGTTGATGTCGTTTGGTTTGTTACTAACAGACAACTTGATAAAGATTTGGGTATCGACCACATACATACCCATATTAAATGTATTTCAAAACGGTTCCTTGAGGTTCTTAATCATTACTTGACAATGTTTCAAAGCATTTAAAAGTCCTCTACTGTCATTTTCGGTTCGCTGTAGAATTTCTGAAAGAAGCTTTCTCCTGTATCGTCTTTTTAAACTTACGAGCACGCCTTGATCCATTGGTTACACTAAAGACGTTACATTTGGTGGCAAAACATGGCTTTCCTGTTGTCAGAAATGAGTTCGCTTGACTGTGTTGTGGCATTGCCGAGAATTAGTAGGGCCTTTATAGGCATTTTAAGACATGTCAATTGGTTTTTTTAGTTTGGGAACAAATTCTGTAAAGAAGCATTCTTTAAACAAATACGAGTCTATCGAAGTAGACTTTTGAGCTATATAGTAAACTAGCTGATTAGCTGAGTTTACATGCTTGAATGCTCTAGGTTTTGCTGATTTCCCAGTTACAAAAAGAGGAAGTTTGTGCATACCTGCATTATTTGTACACGAAGCCATAGTGATTGTGTCTATGTTTGTTTAAAATCCTGATGCTGAGGTTCCGTGCGCTTTCATAAACGTTTCCGTTGGAAGAAGTTTAAAATTTAACCCAGTCTCATCTACATTGTTGATTTGTCCTGCTCATAGGTCTTCTTCTTCAATAAGGACTAAAAGTTTTTTTGAAAATTCCTTTTCTGCTAACGGATCAGCTGACAATTTCTCACCACAAACACCAAGGTAGTGAACACCATACCGTTTTTTCCAGCGAGAAAGCCATCTCAGGCTTGCTGAAAAACCTCCCCCACTAGCGATTTTAGAAGGAAGGATTATTGCATTTTCTTTCAAAATTGGCCCACTGATTAGCGTTTATTTTCAACGCTCTTGTATATCATATTGTCTATCATATTGTAATAACCAAAGAGCATCACCGACAATTTCATTTTTCGGCTTTTTAAGAGTGCACCGAGAAGAAAGCGTTTTTTCAGACTCGACTTGAGTGAAAAATCAGAAAATATTGTTTTCCCTGAATAATCAAAATTAATTTGCGTACCGTAAATGAACAAAACACTAAATATGCATTAATAAATTCACCACAATGTAAATTTTCTTAGATAAACAAGATTGTCGGGAGTGTAGAGTTATTTACAATAGTTAAGACTTTCAATGGTAAATTTAGCATATTTCCAATGAACCACTTTCCTACTGTATTTAACAAATTTAACATATTTAAGCCATCCCATGGCCGAGTGGTTAGTTTGCTTGGTTACTGATCAACCGGACCTGGGTCCCGCTATCTTCACAGAACTGCTTATGTGGCATATTAAACTAACAGGCTCCTACTTGGCTTAACAGACCTCCTTGCCTTTGTGGCAAGCAGCTGATTGAGGGGATATATATATATATAAAACATATTTAAAAAAAAAACTTGTCCAAGCTAATTTCACTATTGAAAAATATATATTAACAGGAACTGAAGGATGCCTGCGACAAGTAGTTTTTTACTCTTAAATATAATATACTCAAACAAACACTAGATTGCTCAGACTAGCTAAAATCGATTACCATACTTGTCGGCGTATAGGACGCACCGGCGTATAAGACGCACCCCCTTTCTTAGACACATTTTTAAGGGAAAAATAATTTTCCACATTGTTTCATGAATTTCCATAAATATTTACTGTACTCATTTTAGAGTTGTTTATGTATACAACAAATGTAACTAGGGAACATTGTGGTTAGGTAACATTTAATGTTCATCCTCAAAACCCAGAAATTCATTTCCAGAACTAAATGAAAAACCACTTGAAGCCTCTTTTTCAGAAACTGAGTCTTCGTATAACAAATCATCCTCTGTGACATCAAGTGAGTTACTAATACATTTCTTAAATGACTTTACAACTGTCTCATGTTTCACAGCATTCCATGAAGTTTTAACCCATTCACAAATCTGCAAAATGTTAGGTCTCTTCCTTTTTCCTGATGGTGTCACTTCAAAATCTGTAGACTGCATCCAACTGTTCCATTTCTCCTTCATGAATCCTTTAAATGATTTATTAATGCAGACATCTAAAGGTTGAAGCTGGCTCGTTAGTCCACCTGGAATTACAGTTAACTGAGTTTTCAGTTGGTTGATTTTATTTTTTACAGCTTCTGTTCTATGACTCCGAAACTGATCCCATACGAGCAAGACAGGTTTATTTAACAGTCCACCAGGACGCCTAGACCACACATTGTCTATCCACAACTTCATCCCCCCTTCATCCATCCATCCCTTAGGATGAACGTGTACAAACACACCTTTAGGCACTTTTTTCTTGGGCAAGGTTTTCCTTTTGAAAATAAAAAGCGGCGGCAATTTCGTTCCATTGGCACAACAAGACAACACGACTGTTAAGTGCGTTTTCTCATGTCCACAAGTTTTAACAATAACACTTCTTGCACATTTGGAATCTACTGTTTTGTTTGAGGGTACATCGAACGTCAGTGGGAGCTCATCCATGTTAACGATTTGTGAAAGTTCAAAATTTCCACTTTTTCTTGCATTAATGACAATTTTATGAAACTCGATAAACTTGTCTTCATATTCTGTTGGCATCTTTTGCTCTATTTTTGTTTTAGTCCGCATACGTAAGTCATTTCTATTCATGAATCTAGAACACAATGACGTTGATCCTGTAAAATCAGCGATGCCTCTGTTAGTAGCTATCACTCTTGCTTGTTGAATAGTCATTTTTGTGGAAACTGAAAATCCCGAGCTTCGGTGGACTAATAACCAAGTTTTTAATTCTTCTTCTAGTTCCGGCCATTTTGCAATTCCATGTCGCAGATTATGTTTACTACGCAAAGCTTTTTTTAGGTCTTCTTCCTGTCTTCTCCAAGTTCTTATCGTCTTTTCTGTTGGCGGTGATCCGAAATTCTTCTCTGCTGCCCTGTTTCCGTGTTCTTTAGCATACTCAATCACTCGTAGCTTAAATGCAATATCATAGCAGAATCTGCGTTGTTTTTGAGCCATGTTTCGCAGCAAAAACATGAGAAAGCTTCTTCGGTACTAAAAGTTTACGTTTTGGTTGCCTGAGGCGCTGTAATCGGTAATGACGCGCCATGCTAGCGCTTTTCGAAAAAATATGCCGGTGAAATGTGATCACACATGCGCACATTGGATGAATCGTAACCTTGAGATGTCAGTGGATCTGAACTCTATTTTGCTGGAATGCTCCCTCTATCAGTAGTGAAGCATAAAATACATCACGCAACTTATTGTTTTTACAGAACAAAAAAAATATTGAAACGATTTATTTGAAACCACTCTTTCACAAAAGGACAAAATGCAAAATAATACTTATATATGTATATTGATATAAACCAGAAGTTTTAGACTGAAATTTCAACTAATAATTTTGATTACCGGCGCATAAGACGCACCCCATATTTTAGGCGTATTTTGAGGGGAAAAAAGTGCGTCCTATACGCCGGCAAATGCGGTAAATACGGATCTTCAATTAGTTTACAAATCAATATTTCATGTTTTACAAATCCGCATTAAATTCTGTGAATGAAAGGAATGCCAATCAAAAAAGAGCAGGAGGAATAGCAACTATTTACCAGAAGCTCTTTTGCAGGGTATAAAATAATTTGGTTTTTATACGTTTTAAACTTTCCTAATTTATTGCATACTACCATATTAAAGGTATTTCTGATTAAAACAGAGTCAACTTACTTACTAAACTTTCTGCTTTTTTTTTGATAAAATCTTCATATAACCTTAAGATAATAATCATTATAATCATAATAATGATTGACATTTCTGTGCAAACAACCATCGAAGATTATATTAATTAAGAAGTTGAAATAGGATTATTAATTAGCTGAAAGTATTCTGTCCTGAGGGAACAAAATAATAGAGTGAGACTTCATGCAGCCTAAATTCTCTGCAACTTGTTAACTTTTTGAGTTTTAGTAGAATTTCCTGACATTAATTTCGAAGATTGCATTCATCATTGCAATTCTGTATTTCGGTAAGAGTTACAGGTTTTCAAGATTAAAGGGAAATTTTTGGAGAGAAAGGAAGTCATTAAAGTGTAAAGCTTGTGATGCAATTGAAACTCGTTGATTTGCAGCAACTCTTTGCTTTCTATGCAGAATACAGTTCTGCTCTTCAAGATTATATATTTCTACTTCTTCTTTGTTAAGCTTTCCTGTGTGAATGTTACTGTGGAGTCAATCACCTGACAAAAGTTCAGAATATCCGAGGTCAGAAGTCGTAGTGCCGTCGTTTGTGCGAAATTCTACCATTCATTGGGATCTTAAGATTCCGTTTATTAATAGTTCAGTAAAGAAACTTTAGTCGTGTTTTTTTTTTTCAGAAGTTGAGCGAAATTCATTCCCTATCACATCGAAATTGTCATATCCAAAATGAATGTGAATGTAAAGCATAATTTCCTTTCCACCTGTTTATTCTCGTTGTAAAAAGTGTGCCGTAGAAACTCGCTAATGAGTTGAGGATTGTTACATTTTTGAAGTGTCGCGTGTTTCTTCTTATTAGCCTTCTTGTTTAAAAGTAATAAGCGACGACTGAACAAAAATTCTTTGAGTGATACCTACCGTTCTCTTAAGAGAAATTGGTATAATTGATTCGTTAATCATCATCCAGGTTTGGGAGACTGTGGCTACCGTACATCTTGACTCTGTACATCTTGAAACGTTTTGCCCAGCGAAAAGGCAACTATGTATATTTCTTAATTTCTCGACCTTATTCTCCGCAAATTTCATTACAAAAATACGCATTCTGGCTAAACCTACTGTAGTAAGAAATATTTTTCCATTTTTCGTCACGAATGAGAAACACCTGATTCTTTTCTTTTTCTCATATTTCACAATCATTCTTTTTAATTGGTACGAGCGAACAAAGTAGAAATGAGGTCTCATTGGATAGTTTAGATATTATTTTGGATAAAAAAAACACCTCTTCAAATAGCTGCTTGCCACAGAGGTCTGACAGGAGCCTGTCAGTTTGTACGCCATAGTAGAAGGTCTGTGAGTTTGGCGGGTCCCAGCAGAAAAACAACACAAACATCTATGCCATACCTGGGGCCCGAATCCAGGTCCCTTTATATCAGTAGCCAGGAGCGCTATCCACTCGGCCACGGGACGGCTGTTTTGGATAGCAGTTTAAATAATGACATGTAACTATTTGTATAGTTTTTGCATAATGGTTCTTAACTAAGGTCTCAACAGATATTTACGTTAACTTGTCCTCGTGATACCATAGCTATATCTCTTTCCTTTTCGAAATATGACTATTAACCACGATTTACCTTTCGAAATTTGTTTTATGTTAATGTCATTTTTTGCTGATAATTTAATTTGCAATTACACATAAATCTGAATCAACTTTGTTCACCGGTAATACAAATTTTGAAACTTACCAATATGATATCGAAACAAAAATAATTATAACTTACCTTAAATAATTATAATTATAACACCTTAATTCCATAAAACGCTATTTTCAGCGTAGACTTCAGATACTATTTTGGCTGTTGCGAGAATTATACAATATTCATCAATTCATATTCCCATACTACTGCGACATAACGCTTTTCGACTTCGGCATCTTCTGTCTGAGCCGATGTTCAGATGTTATTTAATCCGTCCAAGAATCACCATAACCGAATTCTAGTTTCATCTGTAATCAATCAAAAAGAAACAGAAACGAGGAGTGCCTACATACTGATGAGGTTCGAGAATTTGATTAATTTCAAAAAGGCCTGTATTCTATAGAGTTAGTAGTGGCCAATTTAGGCATATCCCACGTGCCAGTCTTTGAACTCATGTCACTATCCTTACATTTGATCACTCACTGTTCTCCTTACATTTGAATCATTTCTTCGACTGTCTGTCTGGTCACCACTTAAGCCTCACTGAATGCAGCAACGTAGCACATATCACATACCGCTGTTCACTTTTCAAATCAACCATAGCTTCCAACAAATCACGCACATTAAAATGAACCCTTTCCAAAGTGAAGAAACGGAACACTGACTGCCTAAGTTCAGTTAAAGTTAATATTGGACCATGGCGAAATCAACCTCCAATATGGGCACCCCACAACAGACTGCGTACTAGTGGCGAAGCGTGGATGAAAACAAATGAGTTAATGAGACTGCGCAATTGACACATCAAACATCCCTATAAGTCATTGGTGAGTTATACTATCAATCGCATGTCAATAAGCTAATGATCATTAATCTGTGAGATCATTGGTCTATTGAGAAATGTTTGATAACTAAATGAATCAATAGTTTATGCAGTCCCATTATTTCAATTGCTTCTATCCACGCTTTGCGGCTGCTGCGTACTGTTCTGCTCTTACATGAGAACCATATTGCAATGTGTTTCAATTTGCACCCACTGCTCCGTGCCCTTTACGAGTTGCTGTGTTGCCACATATCAAGTATTAACTAGTACGAAAAGCTGCTAATTGTTGATGACGGCAGTCTACTTATTATTATTACATTCTATTGCTATAACAAAATACAATAGAATACAATTCAAAATTTAAATAGAATACATACGACATTCAACGAATTCTATGAACTTCAACAGTTTTAAAACCCATAGATACGAGCTCTTTCTCTGTTTTTGCTCTCTGGTTTCTCGTCATTGCAAGAGGCTTTATACATCGAACAGGATCCTTTATGTGATATTTTTGTTCTCATTGCATCTCAGCAATCATCAGTATATCATTTCCCATTACAATTTGCTGGTAGAACCTGAAGCTCAAATTTAAATTTTAGAATTTTCAATCCGCATCTCATTTTGAACGAAAACAAAAGATGAATATGACTAATCCGTTATTTATATTTTGTAAAGATTATCTATTTTCGCGAAACCCCATGTTGTAGATCGTGTATGGATATGCGATGCTCCAGGTAAAACTTTACCCACTATCATCTCCAATTAGCATAAGACCCGTTGACAAAATTCAAAAGAAATAATAATTAAACCACCCGTGGATCGGTCCCTACAGTCGAAACGCTAAAAAGAGTTTCGGAACATTTAAATACAATTATTAACAGTCTATTGGAGAAGCAATCTAATAATGCTACTAAGATGTTTATCAATTTAAAAAGCAGTAGTTTTACAAGTCTTCTATAATTATGTTGTCTTTCTGACGGTAAACGTATCCAGCAAGAAAATTTCCTTTTTCGGATATACACCATGTCTAACACTATAGATAAGATGTACAAACAAGGTTTGGGAACTACTTTTCCATAGAATCAACAGGAGTTATAAGTATACTGGATTTCAATATTTACAATACACCAGAAATATGAACAATTGCATAAAAGCTGTTTCATCATCATCGTCACCCTCAAGCAGCCATAGGCTACGGAGATCCAACCAGACCGCGCAATTTAGTTCTCCCAGCATATCTGTCCTGGGCTATATCAGCTGCATCTAGCCACTGCACAGCGATTCTAACAAGAGCCCTATTTGACATTGTCTTCCCACCCCATTCTAGGTCTCCTTTTTTGTGAGCCTTTAGGCATACTGTTCATAACCCTATTCGCTAATCTATAATTATCCATACGGGCAACATGGCTAAACCACTGGAGTCTCTTTCTGCACAATATACTTCTCAGATCAGGTTGCCTACGCCTTTACCTAACCTCTTCATTACTTACAATTTTGAACCTCCTAATAGCCAAGAGACGGCATAAGCATCTTGAATCAAAAGCATCGAGTTTCCTGGTATCTGTTTACGAAGCGTCCAAGTTTCACTACCATAACTACCCTAGAGAGAAACAAATTATTATACAGTCTAAATTTAGTTTTGGTCTGTAAATGGTAGTTGGTCTGTAAATTTTAGTTAGCTAGAGCTATGCACCAATCCCCTGTGATGATGGATAGAACCCGCCAGGCTTAGCACCTAATGTCCGACCCCGCCTTCTCGTGGTGCAGACCGTTAGTACCTTTCAGAAGAGATACTCTCTTGTGGAAGTGAACGGAAGGGGAAGGCTGCCAGATTAGAGTGGCCTACTGATCTGGACAACTATGGCTAATTTTCTTTTTTTTTTCTACCCTGCTGAGGAGTGGTCAACCACACAGGGTCCTGGTGCTGACCATATATACCAACCTGAACGGAATTATGGCTCTGAGCTTGATTATGGATCCTGATTTTGCTGCACTGATGGGCTTCTGTGAAGGGAAAATCTTCCATTGTGTTTTCTGTTTGTTTGTGGGTTGACAGCCCCAAGTGAATAGATTCACAGGATATGTTTATCACCTGGTGGATAATCCTGAGCAGAGGTCATCGCAGGCACCTGAACACTTTGCTTCTATTGGCATTGTCAAATTCTACATTGGAGGAAGTCTTCCAGTGTAGATGGCTTCAGCCTTTAGTGGTGGGGGAACGGGTCTTTGCCCCATGTCTGCAATTAGGGGGCTGTTTGATATTGTCGGCATTCCCTCTCTCAATCAACATAGTTTCTTTAAACATCCCACTAACCATTTTCTCTCCATAGGTAGGTGGAATGTAAGGACTCTGCACAGAGCTTTTTCTCTTGATGTCCTCACACATAAATTCCACCATTATAATTTAGATGTTCTCGGCTTGCAAGAGACCAGATGGACAGATAAAGGTCAGATTCTTAAAAATAATCTTAAACTTCTCTTTTCAGGGAGGGACAACAATAAACATCACCAAGGCGTGGTTCTGCTTCTCAGCAGACACGCTAGGTATGTACTTCTAGGATATGAGTGCATTAATGAAAGGTTTGTTTACAGCAAAATATCAGACAAGCGTTAAAGACTTGAATGTTATCTGCTGTTATGACCCCACTGAGGATGCCGATGAGGATGAGAAGGAGAGGTTTTATGGACAACTTCAGGATATTTTGAATTCTGTCAAGAAAGGAGATATTACCCTTGTTCTTGGTGACTTCAATGCCAAAGTTGGTACTGATTCTGACCTTTGAAGAGGGGTGATAGGCCCTTTTGGTATTGGTGGCTACAATGGGCAACGTCTCCTACAGGTAAGTAAACTCAATGGATTCAGGATAACTAACACTTATTACAAACACCGTGACATACATAAGTACATGGGTTTCACCTGATGGACTGCATAAGAATATGATTGATTGCATATTAATTAACAGCAAATGGGCTAGTTCTGTTAGGAATACCAGGTCATATAGGGGAGCTGAAATTGGATGTGACCATTACCTTGTTAAAAGTGTCTTGCAACTTAAACTTAAAAAGTGTTGTGCTAGGGTTAAAAATTTACTTTTAATACTGAAGCTCTGAAAGATCCAGTTATAACCAAAGCTTACCATGATAGGTTACTTAGTCATTATGACAGTTGTGGTATGCTTACTACTGAAGTTGAGGAAGAATGGGATCATTTTAAACAGGCTTTTCTCGACACTAGCAGTACTCTTTTAGTAAAAAAAGGAGCAGAAGAGAGAGAATTATTTGAGTGATAACGCACTTGAGCTTATTTCGGAAAGAAAGAACTGCAGGAATGTCCTTAATCAATACCCTACTAGTCCTAATAGAAAGGATTACAGAGAACTTAATAAACGTGTAAAAGGTCAGTTAGCTGCTGATAAGAATCTTTGGCTTGATGGTTTGGCTGACAAAGCTGAGGAAGCAGTTAGACAGCACAACAGCAGAGAGCTGTACAAGATAGTTAATGTTTTGTGCGGTAGGAAACGGATAGGTATACAAGGATTGAAGGATAAACAAGGTAAGGTTATAGAAGGGGAGGATTCTGTCATGGTTAGGTGGGCTCAGCATTTCAGTGATGTTCTAAACAATGTAGTTAGTTCTACTCCCATTGTTTGCAATGATGATAGATGCATTGGTGGCTTTAAAGTTGGCCCTATAACACAATCTGAAGTTATTTTGGTTGTTTCTAAACTTAATCTACAGAAATCCCCAGGGATAGAAGAAATTACTACCGAAATGCTTAGAGCTGGGAATGTTTCAATTACCACTTGGATGACTGAAATTCTGAATATCTTTTATGATAAAGGCATGGTTGCTAAGGATTTTACCAGAGCTATTGTTATCCCTATTTTCAAAAAAGGTGATCGCAGTTCTTGTGATAACTATAGGGGTACCAGCCTACTCTCTGTTCCAGGTAAAGTTCTTTCCATGATTGTACTTAATAGAATTAAAAATCTGGTTGACAGTCAATTGCGTGATGAGCAATGTGGATTCAGAAGTGGTAGGGGAAGTGTGGATCAGATATTTTCACCTAGGCAGATTCTTGAGAAATGTTTAGAATTTCAGAAACCTTTGGTTGCTAGCTTTGTTGATTTCAAAAAGGCTTTCGACTCTGTTGATCGTCATAATTTGTGGTTGATTGTGAGATCATATGGTATACCTGACAAGTTGGTTAAGATAATGAAAGCTCTCTATAATAACACTGAATCGTGTGTGAGAGTTGGTAAGGCTTGTAGCAGTTGGTTTAGCATTACTTCTGGTGTTCGACAAGGGTGCATTTTGTCTCCTTTTCTCTTTAGCTTGGTTATTGATTATGTTATTTGAAATTCAGTTCGAGAGAAAGATTTTGGCCTTTAATGGACTGTAGATAGGAAAATTTCTGATTTAGATTATGCTGATGATTTAGCCCTTTTGGCTAATGATGTTGATGAGATGAACTCTTTCATTCGAGCTGTTAATGAGACTGGTAGTAGAGTAGGTTTGGTTATAAATAGAGAGAAAACTAAAGTGATGAAAATTGGTCAGGCAGGCTGTGATTCAGTTAATCTGAATGGTTGCAGTCTTGAGCAGGTGTCACAATTTAATTATCTTGGGAGCTATGTAACAGATAATGGTGATGTGCGGCATGAGATTAACAGACGAATAGGGATTGCTGCCGGGACTTTTAAGAATCTATGGAGAGTGTGGAGAAATAGGCGTATACACCTAAAGACTGAAATTAGACTGTATAATCGTTTGGTTCTTTCTAGGGTTAGTTATGGTAGTGAAACTTGGACACTTTGTAAACAAGATAACAGGAAACTAGATGCTTTTGATTCCAGATGCTTACGCAGTATCTTGGGCATTAGGTGGTTTAACTTTGTAACTAATGATGAGGTTAGGCAAAGGAGTCTGCAACCTCCTTTAAGCAGCATTTTGTGCAGAGAGAGACTCCGCTGGTTTGGCCATGTTGCCCGTATGGATAATTATAGATTGGCGAATAGGGTTATGAACAGAGTGCCTAAAGACCTCAGAAAGAAGGGGAGACCTAGGATGCGGTGGGCAGACAATGTCAAACAGGACCTTTTTAGAATTGGTGTGCAGTGGCCAGATGAAGTAGATGTAGCTCAGGATAGACTGGCCTGGAGAACTAAATTGCACGGTCTGGTTGGACCTCCGTAGCCCATGGCTGCTTGATGATGATGATGATGATGATGATGATGATGATGATGATGATGATGATGATGATGATGATGATGAGTCACTGGAAGGAGAGATGCACCAATCCTCTGTAATGATGCATAGAACCGGCCAGACTTAGCACCTAACGTCGGACCACGCCTTCTCGTAGTGCAGTCCGTTCAAGAGGCTTTCAAAGAGATACTCTCTTGTGGAAGTGAACTGAATGGGAGGGCTGCCAGATTAGTGTGGCCTATTGATCTGGACAACTATGGCAACTTTTTTTTTATTCTACTCTGCTGAGGAGTGGTCAACTACACAGACAAGCATTAAAGACTTAAATGTTATCTGCTGTTATGACCCAACTTAGGATGCCGACGATGTTGAGAAAGATAGGTTTGACGGACAACTTCAGGATATTTTGTATTCTGTCTATAAATGAGATATTACCCTTATTCTAGGTGGCTTCAATGCCAAAGTTGGTACTTACTCTGACCTTTGGGGAGGAGTAATATGCCCTTTTGGTATTGGTAGCTGCAATGGCAATAGGCAACGTCTCCTATAGGTAAGCAAACTCAATGGATTCAGAATAACTAACACTTATTACACACACTGCGACATATATAAGTACACATGGGTTTCACCTGATGGGCTGCATAAGAATATGATTGATTATATATTAATTAACAGCAGATGGTCTAGTTCTGTTAGGAATACCAGGCAATATAGGGGAGCTGAAATTGGATTTGACCATTACCTTGTTAAAAATATCTTGCAACTTAAACTTGAAAACTGTTATGCTAGAATTAAAAATTTTGCCCTTAATACAGAAGCTCTGAAAGACCCAGTTATAGCTAAAGCTTACCGTGATAGGTTACTTCGTCAATACGACATTCATGGTTTGCTTACTACTGAAGTTGAGGAACAATGGGACCATTTTAAACAGGCTTGTATGGAAACTACAGTACTCTTTTAGGGAAAAAGAAGCAGATGAGGCAGAATTATTAGAGTGATAAGGCACTTGAGCTTATTTCATAAAGAAAGAACTACAGGAATGTCCTTAATCAATACCCTATTCTTCCTAATAGAAAACATTACACAGAGGTTAATAAACGTGTAAAAGATCAGTTAGCGACTGATAAGAATCTTTGGCTTGATGGCTTGGCTGACAAAGCTGAGGAAGCAGCTAGGCAGCACAACAGCTCATATCTGTACCAGATATTTAATGTTTTGTGTGGTACAAAACGGACAGGTATACAGAATCCTCACCTTCTAGTGACTGAATCCTCACATTTCACATTTCAGTAACTCATTTCAGTGACAGTTCAACATTCTAGTGACTGAATCCTCACATTTCAGTGATGTTCTAAACAATGTGGTTAATTTTACTCCCATTGTTTGTAATGAAAGATGTATTACTGGCTTTAATGTACGCTCTATAACACAGTCTGAAGTTAATTTGGCTGTTTCTAAATTTAAACTCATTAAGCTCCAGGGGTAGACGAAATTACTACCGAAATGCTTAGAGCTGGGAATGTTCCTGTTATCACATGGATGACTGAATTTTTGAATATCTTTTATGATAAAGGCATGCTTCCTAAGGATTTTACCAAAGCTGTTATTATCCCTATTTTCAAAAAGGTGATCGCAGTTCTTGTGATAACTATAGGGGTATCAACCTACTTTCTGTTCCAGGTAAGGTTTTTTGCATGATTATGCTTAATGGAATTAAGAATCTGGTTCACAGTAAATTGCGTGATGAGCAGTGTGGATTCAGAAGTGGTAGGGATATGTAGATAAGATATTTTCACACAGGCAGATTATTGAGAAATCTTTAGAGTTTAAAAAATTTTGTTGATTTAAAAATTCTTTCGACTTTGTTGATCGACGTAATTTGTGGTTTATTTTGAGATTTAATGGCATACCAGACAAGATAGTTAACATAGAGTTGGTTTGATGATAAACAGAGGAAAACTAAAGTAATGAAAATTTATCTATGGAGAGTGGGAATAATAGGCAAAGGAGTCGGCAACCTCCTCTGAGCAGTCCTATTCATGTATTAAGTAATAGAAAATATATAAAATTATATTAAAATGTTTTTCAATCGTTAGAATAAATCAATAGGCTTTAAAATATTTCAAAATCAGCTACAATTTATTAAAAAACTGAATTACAAATGTTATATATATATCATTCGTAAGATTTCCATTTGGAATTTTATATACCTGATTAATCGATATTATCAATTCCATATACAGCAAAAACTGGATTATCATGATTAATTTATGGATGCAAGTTTTTCGGATAATCGAAAATAACGAAAATCTATTTCAAATAAAATAAGAATATGCATATTGTATAAAAATGCTTTGTGCATTAAAAAAGTATTACAATAGAAAATTTTAAGAAATTTCAGTTTGCATAATTTAACAAATATTGTAAAAAATTACATACACAGTTAACAACCCTTGTATAAAAAACTAAATTCACTGTGAGCAATGGGGTCGTGCAATCCTGATAATCGAATATTCAGATAATGTTAGTCCTCAAAATTGGGGTCCGAATAGCGCAGTTTTACTGAAATTTAATATATATATTTTTTATGCAACAACATTCGTAAAGAATATTCAATATCACTGGTATTCATTCTGCGACAGAATAAATATTTTAAAATCTTGGAAGAAGTTTGTCAGAAATGAATATTCGTTTGTTGAACCTGTGGAAACTATGAATTTATTTGATTATTTAAAAAAAAAGATATCAAATGTAACTTTTTCGTCTTTCTAATGTACACTGGTCGACGAAATTAATGTAACCCAGCGTTTTGATCAATATTTCAATTCAAACACCCTCCCCGAAGAGAAAAATGCGCAACTATAAGCATCATCATGAATCCCAAAATTCTTTGCACATGCAAATCACTAATGCCTATAAAAACTTGGGTGGCTACCAGATTACTTCGTCTCAAAATTGTTGTTTCCAACGATGGTTACACTTACCATTTGAGCGTAGATGGCAAGCCATTATCGCTTAGCCCAATGGGTCAAAGTGGGCACCACTGACCCATTGGGGTATTTACTTGAGGTTTTCGGGAGAAATAGATCAAATGAACTATCAACTACTTCTTAATTAACACATGATCTATCCATTTTACAAATTCATGGATGCAAAATACTCATGAATATTTACTTACTTTAAATATTATTTCAACTAGTTTTATACAGAAAAACAATATTTTGAATTTCATGAAGGGAGTGTTAAATAGATCTTTAGAAAGAGTTAAGGGGGGGGGGGGGCTAAGGGCAAACAAGTTGGAACCACTGGTTTAGCTGGTTCCTTGCGATGGGGAGATGTTTGTTTTCAAGAAGGATAGTTGTATGTAGTAGGATTATAAGTAGGGCAACATGAAGAATGTGTCGAAAAAGGTGATATCGATGACACTACGGAAACAATTTCAGGAAACAGGAACCGTATCCAGAAGACCTAGCTAAGGTTTCCCGAGAGTTACATTAACTCCAACTGACCGTTATCTGGTTTTAAATGCAAGACGGAACCTCATGATGACTTCGCATCAATTATCTCTCTAAGTTTCTGTGGCCACAGATGATAGGATTTCCAGCAGAACAGAGTCATAAAGTCTTCATTCGAGTGGTCTCTATGGGAAAAGGTTAGTGGTTCAATCCCGATATTCCGAAATCACCGAAAAGCTCATCTAAACTAGTGTCGCCAACATGTCACTTGGAACTCCGAACAATGGCTTAATGTTCTGTTTTCTGAGGACTCTCGATTTAGCCTACAGACAGATTCTAGACGTTGTTTAATCTAGGGAGAACAAAGAATGTGATATCATCCCTCCAATATCAGAGAAACGAATACTTATAGTGGAGGAGGTGTTTTAGTCTGTGGTGATTAATAACAAAATGAAACAAATAGACATTATACGAATAAACTTTCTTCCTTTCTGTAAGAATAAAAGCAACAAACTATTTGTGAAAGAAATATATAATTTTTTCGCTTTTAACCCAGTTATTTAACTATGTAGTTACAGGTGGTAAAAATCGGGGTGAAATCCGATAACACTCGAAAATATAATACCGTATACATATATAGGCCTGAATCTAGAAGCAAAGAGAAGGAAGTCGGGGGGGAAAGTTGTCTTAATGAAAGAGAGAACGTCGTTCAGGTGTAAATTATTTCCTTCCGTCTTATTGTTGTTTGAAACATTACTTGAAAAATATTTGTAATGTACATATATAACATTATTTCTCCTTCATTTCGGTTGCTATCATTCTCAAGAACGGAGAAGGGCTTTGCCTCCACCGTTCCTGATCGGTAATCAGATCCGCCCTGCAATCATTACCCCATAAATCTGACTCTGCAGCTATATAATAGATATTGCATAAATGTACGGAAGCAGCTGCTTGATAACTTAATTTCTTTTAATACTACTGCCATATATTTATGAACAAGAATTTAAAATATGAAATGTGATTCGATCATTATATATCGATATTGTATACAGAAATTTCAATCAAACTTTCTGCATTAATGGAAATTAATATATATGTATAAAAGTATTCAAATTTAGCTTCTAATCGCAATTAAAGGAAACTGAAATGTTGAGTTTCGTAGAATTTTTATATCAAGGATTCGTATTGCATTTAGTTTCGTTTTTGCATTTCATTGCATTGCAGGTCCCATCAAAGAAATTGGTTTACCAAACATACACACACACTCAGGACCGGATCTGTAAAAAATAAAGGAGAGATGAACAAGATGGTTCAAAGTGACCAGGAAAAAGTAGGGGAGGGAGAGATGTTGTAATAACATTGCAGTATGACATTTCCCTATACGTTATTGAGGTTTTAAAAAATCTGGAAAAATGCATGATTTAGTGTTTACCTCCATTACCTTTGCCAGCATTCTCAAAGGGAGAGGCCATTTTGTCCCCTGCGCCCTGGATACATCCTGCACTCCCTTATATATTCATAAGATTTTCCATACAAAAATGCGATGAGACATGATTCTCACAAACAGTTCTCACCATTCCTAATTAACATCATACGAAGGAAATATCAAGCATAAAGAATATGAAATATTATATTTCAAATTTCACTATAGGTTTACGATTAAAAAAATAAAAATAAATACCCCTCAAGCAGCTGCTTGCCACAGAGGTCTGACAAGGAGCCTGTCAGTTTATATATCATAGTAGAAGGTCTGTGAAGATGGCATGACCTCAGCAGAAAAACAACACAAAGTCCATGCCTTATCCGAGGCTGGAACTCAGGTCTCTTAGATCAGTAGACAAGCGCGCTAACCACTAGGCCCACATTGGAACTAAAATATGTACCTAAAGTTCTTATTTACCGAATTAGACCAAGAAACCGATTACAACTACCACTGCTTTCTCTAACGCGTGATTCAAGTTGATCTTTCAAAAAGAGATGTAGACGTATAGAAATATTTAAATAATTGAAGCAATTGTTTAAAAGGTGCACTGTTCGTCATTGAAATTGCCCCAAATAAAAAAGATTTCCTTCCGTTTTAGTAGTTTTAAAAAATATAAGTATATTTAATACCTTGACTACACTTTGGCTAATGCTTTATTTTTTATTGTTTATGTGTATTTAATTATATTAAAAAACATAAAGGTGGAAGCAGAAAACGCTGAATGCAGTTTTATTTTAATATAAAGTATATAATAGATGGTTATCGAATAACGAAGACAGAAAAAGAAAAATTACGTTAAAAATATTTTAGAGTAATGAAGATGATTAACTGTATGTTTACAAGCGTTTGGACTAGACACGTAACAAGTGAAAATTTTTAACCAATAAGGGTGAATTTACACCGTATGGCCAAATTATCATAAACACGGCATCCTGAGCGAAGTACCATGAAACATACCAATGCATGCAATATTTCATACTGATGCAATAACTGCTTCTACAAAAGCATCTTTTGCAGGAGGGTGAACTTTCCCTCAAGATGAAGGAAATTGTCCGCCTTGTTGCAAATTTAAGAATTACAAATTTCACCGTTTTGATAAAAGGGAAAAGCCTTCTCATTACAGCCGCAAAGCCTTTAGCTTTATAGAGTTCATAATCATAATTCCTGAAAATTTCCAGAAGACTTTATTTCTATACGCCTTCCTCGCAAGAAATAAGAGCTTTTTTGTATGTACTGATAGAAATTCTTGATCTTTTGATATTTTTCGCATTAATATATAATTTCTACAAAAGTGACAGCTAATTTATTTACTTATGAATTATCCACTCGTTTTCTGCTGTGTGATATAGATATTAATATCAGAATGGAGGAATCATATAAAAATTCCAATGAAAAGCTATTATTTTCGAGCTGGGTTTGTTCGCGCGACGGGACGTATCTACAATTCCCACATCCACTGTTGTGATTATTCTAGGCCTTTTTTGTCCACATAAAGTTCGTATGTGATGGGAACTTCAGAAAACGACTCTTTTTTGATAAACTTCGCAACTACACTCGCTGCCGACCCTTCGGCCATACTGAAAAAAATTGCGGAGCAAAGAATGCTACAGTCGATGAGGCACCGAACATTCAGCATCCGTGTGAGTATATAATTCTCCTGCTTGGAGATCATATGAGAAATGACTGAGCGTGTTTTCAGTGGATTAGAGAAATTTATATTTTAAAACATAAATTTCATCATGTTTCATATCAGATGACACGTGTTAAACTTCTTTCAACAGAACCTACCTACACCTCAGTTACTAAAATTCACATGGGTTTCAAAAGTTTTAAAAGGAATCCTTACATACTATTATCAATACCTTCCAGTGAGCCATTGCTGGTATATCACAAAAGCATTGGAAAAGTTAGAAACTACTCTCCACGGCAATCTCATAATTTTCGACAAGCAGAAGGAATACTTAACGTTATGCTTCGAATTTCTAAACCAGCCACCTTACCAGAAATTCAAAAAGCTCGTTTCACCTCAGAAACCGTGGCTCAGTTTCTGGAATATTTTTCACTATAACTATATTTATATTTTTCGTATAAATACAACTCACAATTTAAGACTACTTCTCACTACTCTAGGAATACATTAGCACCTGCAAAGGAACGTCAATGCAATGAATTTCTCCCTTAGACCTGATATATTTATACATGGCTCTCCCAACCGCGATTGAAATGCCCTGGTCACAACCTCTATTATCCTCTTACCCTGAAGGAACTGTATACTGCTTGTAACAGGAATGGCTTCACACAACATCACAAGATTCCCAAACTCATTTTAATCATTTAACGTCAGATTCAGTTCAAGCTATTTTGAAGGCACAGATAGATTATAAGGGGCCGACATCGGAAAAGGTATACGAATAGTTCCATTATAGCCCTTTATCAGGAAGGTGTGTCACATGGTAATGCAAACATTTTCATGCAAGTCTTTGCTACATGACGTAGGTGAAAATTGATATGTTTAATTTTTTTCTTATTTTTATTTCTTATGGACTAGCGCCCTGGGCGTGGAGGAGAACTTTTAAAGTTCCCCTCACACATATTGTGTTTGGGTTGGACAAAACATTCCTAACACATATTCGAGCGTTGAGCTCATATTAATGTGTAATAATGTTTGAATGCTTTATTCCAGAGCGCAAATAACAATAATGTGGAATTGTTTATTAGAAACGTATTTTAATATAAAAAGTGGTTGGCAATAGAAAAAATTGGATTTTGCATTGAGAAGGAAAATAAAACGATATTTCTATAATACGAATCGAATGTTAATCAAAACGTTATTAGGAAAACAAAATATTTGAAAAGATCGTTAAAACACTGTCATGGTTTTTCTGACAATCGTGGAGAATAACTGCTATGCTAAATCTCTTGATAGAAGTTCATGTATTACAAGATACAAGCTAATGGGAGTTATATTTTAAATGAATGATTTTTTTTAATATAAATGATTTAACTAGAGTTAATTTTCCAAGTAATCTGTTAATGTTTGCTGATATCACTCTCCCGCACACAGTGCATCGTCAAGTCAATTAATATCGTCAAGTAAACTGTCCTATCTTTTGCTATTCTAAATTAAATAGCTTCTGGTTAACTTTTAGACGAATTAAATTACGTGAAATTTATGCATAATGAAGCTCTGTTTCTGTGAAGGACCAGGTTGTCACTAACTGTTAAATGATATCTACGCCCAATCAACAGTGACACATTTTAAGTGCTTGAACAGATCAGAAAACCTTTGTTATATTTCTGGCAAGGTGACATTTGCGTCACAGAAGGGTGTCATAACTCCGATCAGCAGAAAAGATTACAATCTGTATATATAGGACCACGGCTTAACGTCTCATTCGATGGACAGCGGATTTCCAAGCCCATCTGCTTCGCGCTTTTTACCGCCTTTTTTTGCACAAAATGGGCTAAATTGTCAGGTCACAAAGACCTCAAGGATTCAGAACAAGTTGGTGTTAGCGAACCCACTGATAGATGGTAGCCTCCAGTGTTGTTACACTCCTCCCGCACACAGTACCACGGTTCGATGGATGGCGACCTTTCAACCCCATTGATGTCCCCTACTGACCGATCACAGGAAGATAAGTTTTGCGGAGATATCTCAATGCTGGAGCAGCTGGGTCTCAAACCTGGGAACTGCAGATGACGAGCCTGGCCAACACCTCCTACAAGGGAAGGCCGTACAACTACGTCACAGTAAAATGACTATGTCTAGAACCCCTATACACCAAACCGACCTATCCGCCATTCTTATGCCAACTGGTGACGTGACTCAGTGTTATAATCAATGAAGCCGCCATGTTCCCGCAGTTTTTCGAATTCTTAGTATATGAAAAACAATTATTATCGGAAGATATTCAGTTGAGAATTGTCTAAACAGCTATGGAAACAATTGCAGAGTGTTTAAATTCCAGGCTGATCCAATTAAATTTAAAAAAAATTGGGGTTGAAAGAATTCGACCGAGAACGTGCATTAGGCTTACAGCTTTCTATAATATATACTTCTGACTATTGCTTCTGTATTTTAATGTTACTTTATGTGATATATCGATTAGTAATATGTAGATGAATGATAGCTACATTTAAGTTAGTAGTCATTAAAAACATTCATCGTTTACGATTAAGTTTAGTTTGGTTAATATTACAAAATATGCATGCGGCAAACTTCGATCGGGACAGCCGTAACCCTCAGCTTCCCATGCGGGCATACCGAGATCGGGACAGCCGTAACCCTCAGCTTCCCATGCGGGCATACCGAGATCGGGACAGCCGTAACCCTCAGCTTCCCATGCGGTCATACCGAGATCGGGACAGCCGTAACCCTCAGCTTCCCATGCGGTCATACCGAGATCGGGACAGCCGTAACCCTCAGCTTCCCATGCGGGCATACCGAGATCGGCGACTACCGTAGTCGCTAAACGCCGATCGTGGCTGGTCGGCCTGTTATATAGGGGCTCTAGACGTAGTCAGTTTTCTGTGACGTAGATGTATGGCCTTGCGCACTCGTGATCTGCCCAAAATCGGGAACGTAGCCTTGTAGGTAAAGATGCCATTAGCTCGACACAAGACAAGGCAATGCATTTGTTTGTGACACTGTCAGAGCCAGGACAGAATCTAGAAATAATAATGGGAGGCCAAAAACTGCATTTCCATTACAGTGTAATATTTTCCTGTCGATTTAGTGGTTTTGTAAAAAAAATTCATCAAAAATTCTTGAAATATGCACAAGAATAATAATTTGTGTTTTCCATTACCCTTACTGCAATTCTCCAAAGGGGAATCACTTCCCCCCTAAATCCAGCTCTGCTATACCGTAATTGTTAGTCTTCTATCGATCGTAACAAGTTATGTATGAAAAGAATCACATATGGCACCAGGTGAGTCATTGGCATTTTCTTTAATGATTATTTCTCATTTGGACAGATGGGGGGGGGGGGGCGAGGATCTATCGGTAACGTGCCAGGCTCGTAATCTACAATTCCCAAGTTCAAGCAATACTACCTTGATACACCAGCCTGGACAGACTTGAGCAAAAAGAGAGAATAAAGGAGAGATATTAATTATGCATAAAATTTCAAGTGATGTAATTTGTTTAAAATTTAAGTTAAAAGTAATTTGGACCAGTTAAAATAAAATAATTTATTCATTACGATTTTATCAAAATATTTGAGAATATTATTTAATTTATTACAAAATTTTTAAAACAAACAACTACCAATTGAATTTTTATGACGGTAGATATAATTAGAAGTGCTGTAATTTTCAGAAATAGGTCTTCTCTCACTGCCGTATCCAGGTTTATTGTATCAATGTGGTTGTTCGAATCGCAGCTTGGTCAGCTTGCAGATTTATCTCCGAAAAATTTCCCGCCCTGCCCTCGGTCAGTAGGAGAGACCAATGGTTTTCGAAAGGCCATCGTCCGTCGGATGGGACGTTAAGTCGTGGCTTCCTTTGAGGGAGAGCCATGTCCTGTTAAAGTACCCTTTCGAATACAATAATTTTAAATTGTAATACATTTCTGGTGGGTATTGTATATTGGATTGTAGCAAAGAAATATTGTCATGACCGATGGAGAATTTAATTTCTAAGAAAACGTTTACCAAAATCAAGTTTTATTTTCATATGATCTGTTCTTTTTTCCCTAGATCCGTTCTATTAGTAGTGTTATAGGAACAAAATTCATCAGCTGAATGATTATAAACATTGGAAATAAAATTTTGTAATAATTTTAAATATTGAGATTGGACATAAAGCAAATAATTAATGCATAAAATCAAAGGAACATAATTTTGAATCTCTTGTAATTTCATGTGTTATTTTCTTCCTTTTCTTAACGGAATTTATTACTAATTTATTATTAATACATTTAATTTTATAATTTATTAAATAACAAAAATTAAATAAATTTTTCGGTTTTAATTGCAATGCTTTGATCACGATCCTATGGGTATATTCAAGAGACCCACGATGAGCCGGGGAGAGTTCCACAGGTCATCTGGATCACAGATGGCTCTCATCTAATACAGCATACAGCGGAGAGGCAACGCGAAAGCCGAGGATTCGGATGCTATATTTTGATTTTGGAGGAAGTAGTCACATTTTTCTTAGTTTAAATTCTGGAATTGTTAATCAAGAACTCTAAATTAAAAATAAAAATTGCAAACGCAATTTTAGGAATCACCACTGAATGTCACTGTTTCAATGGGAAAATCCAAGTTTACAGGGGGCGGGGATGCTTCAGTTGGTAGCGTGCCAGGTTGGTAATCTGCAGTTCCCAGGTTCGAGTCCCAGCTAGGTCAGCGTCGAGATTTATCTCCGCAAAACTCCCCACACTGCCAACAGTCAGTAGAGGACACTGATTAACTTGGAAAGGCCGCCGTCCAATGAATGGGACGTTAAGATGTTGCCCCATGAGAGGGAGAGCCATATCCTGTACAGGCTAAAGAACATGCCTAAGGCCTTGACGGAGGCTACCATCTGTCTCCCAACAGTTGTTCCAGTGTGTCCTCTACTCCAACCTTCTCTGAGATCTCGTCGTCCGTGTGACCTTGCCGTTTAGCCTACTGGTGAAAATAAAATGCCTCTCAGAGGTAAGACAAACGAACAATATCTTAGAAACCAAATTTTGGAAGCGATGGGTCATTTGAGGTCAAATGTCAAATTGAGATCTACTTTCAAAAGTTTTCGCTTGCTCCATACACATCCTTCATGTATGGAGGAGTCTATTAATATTCTTTAAATGAAACTAGTTAATCAAAAATATCTGGAATGGCATTCGTGCAAATTTATTCATCAAAATATAATTCTTCACTTCCCGAAAATCAAAGATTTTAGGTTTTTGATTCTATGACCAAAACTCTGTGTTGACCATTTCTGACTAGGAGTTGGCTCTGTCTGTGGCTCATCTGGCTCATAATCTGTGGTTCCTAGCCTCAAGTCCCAAATGTTCTGTCACTGAAATTTACTCCCATATCCTTTGCCTGCCCTCAGTAACAAAGGAAAGACCTAATGGTGTTGAAATGTCCAGCGTCCGTCGGATGGGACGTTAAAACAAGGTTCTGTATGCAGATGGATTGTTTTACCTCTGAGCGGCCCCTTTTTGAACACAATGTGGAAAATGGCCAGTTCACAAGGACCCCGAGGGCTAAGTGTAGGTTGGGGGAGGGAACCCACTGGAACAGCTCTTGGGACACCGATGGTAGCCTCCTGTCAAGGCCATTCAGTGTGTTCTTTAATGTGCACAAGGTATGGCTCTCCCACACACGAGTCATGTCTTAGTCCCATCCGGCAGACAGCGGTCTTTCCAAGCCAACCGGTTTGGAGAGACTGCTGTCTGTCAGTTGTGGTCGCGGTCTGTAGGTTTTGCAGAGATAAATATCAACGCTGACCCAGCTGGGATTCGAACCCGAGAACTACAGATTATGTATCCTGGGGCGCTACCGACTGAGCCATTCTTATCTATGAGAAGAATAAGGAACTAGCCATGTAGGTAAATATCCCATTAGCTTCAGACAAGACAATGCATTTGCTAGAGACACTGTCAGAGCTAGGACAGAATCTTGGAAAAATAATGGCGGCGTAGGCGAAAAGAAAAGGGGGGGGGAGGTTAAAGCAATTGAATTTCATTACAGTGTAATATTTCCTCTCCTTTTAGCGGTTTGAAACAAATCATGAAAAATGTTTCAAATATGCTCATGTATGATAATTTGTGTTTTCCATTTTCCTTACCAGGATTCACAAAAGGGGGGATCATGCACTTTCCCCCACTAAATCCGGCTCTGCTATATCTTAATTGTTAGTCTTCTATCGATCGTAACAAGTTATGTATGAAAAGAATCACATATGACACCAGGTGAGTCATTGGCATTTTCTTTAATGATTATCACTCAATTGGTCTGGGGGGAGCTCTGTCGATAAACGTGCCAGGCTCGCAATCTTCAGTTCCCAAGTTCGAGCAAAACCACTTTGAACAAAAGGAGGATAAAAAGGCGAGATCTTTTTTATTGATAAATTTTCAAGTGATTTTCTTTATTTAAAATTTAAAATAAAGCTATTTAGTTTAAAACTGGTTGAAATAAAATAATTTATTCATGATTTTGTTAAAATATTTGGGAATATTATAAAATTATTTTCAAAATTCTTAAAAATAAGTAACTACCAGTTGCGTTTTTAGGAAACAGATATATTTAAAGTGGTATATTTTTGAAAATTAGTTCTTCTGTTACTGCAGTGTCCACGCCTTTGGTTACAACTGCCATGCCCTCGATCAGTGGGAAATACTGATAGGCATCTAAAACCCGGCGTCCGTCGGAGGTACGTTAATCTTTGTTCCACGTGTGTGAGAGAACGCACCCTGTGCACGTTAAAATAAAATATATTTAATAGCAATACATTTTGGAAGGTATTGTATATAGGGTTTTAAGAGAGAAATATTTTCATTACCGATAGTGAATTTAATTTCTAAGAAAATGTTTACGAAAATCAAGTTCTATTATCATTGATCTGTTCTTTTTTCCCTGTATCCGTTCTGTTAGGGTTGATATAAGAATAAAATTCACAAATGGTTATAAATATTTGAAACGGAATTTTGCGATAAATCTAAATAGTTGAGATACGATATAAAGCAAAAAATTAATACATGGAATCCAAAGCATGATAATTCTGAATCTCTCGAAATTTAATTGTGTTATATTCCACCGTTTTATTTATAGTTATATAATATAATAAATATATTGTTCGAATTAATTAAAAAACTAGTCTCTCAGTTATTTCTAAATTAGAATGTGTCCAAAGGATATTTTATATACAAAATCGATACTGACTGGCAAGATGTCAGCTATATCCAGCCAGGCTCGTAATGTGCAGCTCCCGGATTCGAGTTCCAGCTGGATCAGCGTCGACAAACTTTCCGCCCTGCCCTTGGTCAGTAGGGGACACCGATGGACTTGAAAAGGTAGCCGTCCTTCGAATGGAGCGTTAAACCCTGGCTCTGTGTGCAACTCAAAGAACACTCTAGATGGCTTTGACGGGAGACTACAAACTGTATCCACACAGTTGTTCCACTGGGTCTCCTCCCCCAACCTTCTCTGAGCTCTCGGGGTCCCTACGACCTGGCCATTTAGACCATGATGTGCAATAAAAATCGTCGCGCAGATGTAAAACAACGCAACGTTAAAGAACACGCTGGATGTTCTTGACATGATGCTAACATCTGTCTCCCAACATCCGTTGAGTGGGTCCCCTTCCCCAACCATCTTTGAAAATTCGGGATTCTTGCGATCTGGTAATTTAGCCCATGGTGTGCAAAAAATTGCCGCTCAGAGGTAAAACCTTCCTGTATATCGATCGAAGCTGCGCTTTAACATGCAATAAACTTTCTAGTTTGGCTCCAAATCGAGGCGAGAAAGTAGTAAAAGTGTGGGTGGGAGGGGGGTAAATGACTGGTTTTCATTATAACACTTCCCCATTAGTTTCAGAAATCTTTAAAAATTTGGTAGAAAAATGCAGCAAAACTTATTAAGTTTAATAATATGTTTTGCCTCAATTTCCCTTATAAACATTCTGAGCGGACAGGGGGTATTTCTCCTTTTCTACCCCTATCCCTAACCCTAGGTACCATTGAATTTTTATTAAATTTCGTGCGCTATTTGAGTTTAATGAAATATAGAAATAGTAATAATTTCAAAAACATTTTGATCTTAGACACACAAATGAAATACCAATTCGAAATAAAAAGCATAGCATAAGGAAAAAAAAAAGCCTCCTTGTTTAAAATGCTCTTTTATCGCCAAGTCGTCTCATGGTAGAGTGATTAATGTGCTTAGCTATTAAACCGACAGGCTCCTGTCACATCTCTGTGGTAAGCATCTACTTGAGGGAATATTTTCCATACAACCACAATATCTAGAAAACGTCCGAAAGGTATCAGGATGGCAAATGAATATCCATTTATTAGCTTATATATCCTATGATGAATTTGGGACATTGTGGTAGTGAGGGTTGTTATTATTTGTTATCGCCAAGTACGATTGTATGGGTTTCAGAAAACAAATCCGAAGTTTCAAATGAATTCAACATTTTGTACTCGGGTGTTTGACAGTGGACTATGACTGTTGGAACTCCTTACACGTAGTAGTAGGTAACAACAGCTAAAATAAATAGTCATTAAGAAAATTGCATACTTTTAGTTTATTGAAACATCTGAGGTAACACTGGATTATAAAAAGCATCAGAAATTTTCAAAGTTGCACAAGATTATATGAAATCATTTTATTAAAAGGAGTATTGGTTAAAAAGAATAGATTTTAGTGCCCATTACATATTTTTGCAAACAGATTTTGAATTGCAATATTATTTTTGCCTAGTATCAAAGACTAGGTGTGAATAGTTCAGAGGTTGAGGAATTCTTTAGAATTTCATTAACTACTGAGTGGTTAGCACACTTGGCTATTGATCAAATGGACCTGGTTCGAGGCCAGGGATGGCTTGAATATTTCTGTTGTTTTCCTGCTGAGGTCTTCCCATCCGCACAGACCTTTTATGTACTATGGCGTATTAAACTGATAGATACTTATCAGAACTCCGTGGCAAGCAGCTGCTTGAGGGGATATTATTATTTAGTTATTTTTATTAAGGCAAGTTTTGGTCATATATATATATATTTTAAATTTCATTATGCTTCACTATTCAACAATTTTTTGGCATATGTTTTTATAACTTGCGGTTGTCCCCCATTTTACAATTTCTAAAGTTGTAAAGTATTTATATATCAAATTATATTTGATATATAAATTAATATAATAATGTATTTTTAATTATATATTAATTAAATATAAATGATTATTTTATTCATATATTTGCATTCCATAAACGAGCTCGAGTGAGATATGTCTGATTGAAAGTATTATTGGCGTATTTGTATTATGGCCTAATTGATATAATATCACTTGGAAAGTTCACAGATATCTATTTCATTGTATTTTATGAAATTTTGCACGTATTCCATCGCTCATCTCAACATATTTTCTGCTTTTGTCGCAATTCTATCAATCATTCGAGGTGATTATCGGATGTTGCACCTTTCATTTTTTCACATTTTGAAAAGATTCTGTTTTCCGTTCCTTTGTACTTTGTGTGATTGTATATTTATTCTATCATCCATTTACTGTACTTTACGAAATTGCATTCACTCTGCCACTTTATTTTAGTGTTCTTTAAGCAATTCCGACAGACATTCTGATTTACCAAGTGAGATTTTGCAGTGATTAAGGGATGCATTCTGGTACATTTGGGAGATATTCTAACTTTTATTTTAGACTACTCTGGAATTTGATTTTAGAGTACTCTGGGATCGGCATTCACGACTGGAATGGGACCGAAGAAATCGAAACTGTCAGTAGAACAGTGGCGTCGTGTAGCATGGTCTGATGAATCAAGGTTCCAGCTGTTTCGCTTTGACGGGTGCCTTAGAATGTGGCGTAGGCCCCGTGAAGCCATGAACCCTTCCTGTCTGCAAAATACTCTTCAGGCTGAAGGTGGCTCTGTGATGGTGTGTGATATGTTAATGTGGTCTACATTGGGCTATCTCGTCCATTTGGAGCAATCTCTGACAGGTATGAGATACGTGGACATTTTCACAGATCGCCTGCACCCCTTCATCACTCTCGAGCACCCTGGTGGTGAAAGGGTATTCCAACAAGATAATGCAATGTGTCACCAGTCTTTGGTTGCTAGGAGGTGGATTGAGGAACACTCCACGGACTTTACCACGATGAATTGTTTCCCACGGTCCCCTGATATGAACCCCCTTGGAGCATCTGTAAAACACAATGGGAACAAGCTTACGATCCATGAATCCAGCACCATTCAATGCAACACAGTTTTGGTCTACTCTGCAGGATGTGTGGGCTGCCATCCCTTCAGAGCGGTACCGGCAACTCGTTGACTCCATGCCTCGACGTTGGCTGCACTGCTGAGGGCTCGAGTAGGACCAACCCATTATTAGGCACGTATCCTATGACTTTTGGCTTCTAAGAGTAATATATAATTAAGAAACTGAGAATAGCAATACAGGTAACCCTTGTTTAAGCGAGAGATGAGTTCGAGGAAGACCAGCGTTAAACAGATTTCGAACTAAAACGGGAGCATTTGTTTTTTGCATATCTTATTGATCTGTTTTCCTTTTCCTTGGTGTTGTAATGAATGTTTCATTTCAACAAAATGAATTATAATTCACATTTTTTATTAAAAGATTTCAAAAATGCATAAATAGTTACATAAATATGTAATTTATTAATTTTACTGTTTATCTCTTAATAAGGAACGAAACTAACTGGTTTGCATTGCTTGGCTCTGTTCTGTGCGTAATATTTGTTTGCAGAATTTCATTAACTGGTCACAACGTCGTCTTATGGCATCCAATCGCGAAAAATCGATATCATGTTTACGCAACAAATCCAAGCATTTATTGTGCAGTGAAAGGATTTTAATTTTCAACACACTTGTTGTAAACTCAACTGCCGAATGATATGCGGTACTGGACGTGGGGCGGCATATACACGTTTTACACGAATTTGGCTAAATATAGTCTTTTCTGGTACCTTGGTTTAATCAGACTCGAAACCACTTACGTAAGTAACAATAACAAAACACTTTATTTTCCTTTGTCAAGATACACGACAAATTACCCTGTCAGAGATTACTAGTCTGTGCGCGGATCTCTCGCTCATCTTCTACTTTTTACCAATTATAACTGGCACCCGTACATTAGGGTGGGCCGAAAAAAGTCAAAAATTTTTTTCAAGTCGTAATACCGCGGAAACTTTGGAATTGGGGAGACTAACAAGGAGTAAAAAAAGAAATAAAATAGGTTTATATCTTCCGGTCGCGCATGTGCTCTACATTTTGCCGAAATTTGGAAAAATTCACATTTGTACGATAATTTTTAACTTTTTTAAATTAGCCTCTTCCCGAATGTAATAGCGCAAATTCTTATGTATTAGACCCACAGAAATGAATGTTTAAATATTATTTAAATCTATCAACATCTTCCGGTCGCGCATTGCCTTCAAAATTAATGAAATTTTCAAAAAAAATTTACAAATTAAAGCAGATCACAGTTCAAGGAAAAAAAACACTAACAACTTACATGTTCTTTATATTTGTTCTTTATTGAATACAAGTTTAAATGTTTAAAAACAAATTATTTTAGACCATTAGTAATATTTATAAACAGTTTTTTTATTAAAAAAACTAAGTTTTTGTATGAAGAGTCGTAAGTCCAAGAAATTGATGTTGAACAATTGAACATCTCCGTTTTCACTCATTCTTAGCTGAAGGTACTTTGAAATCTGATTTATGGGCAAAGTTAGGAATGGTTGACCTTGACAGCAGAGTCGTTCTGATAAAACCATCCCTAGACTCAGCTCCGCAAACTTTTCCTGAGGCTTCTGTCACGAGTTTCACACATCGTTCAACTGCCTGTGTGTGAACTGGGAATGTCTTGAATGTTATATCCCAATTAGGGACTGAGTCACTTTGAATATGTGATTTAATCTCATCGTCACTGATATCTTTTAATAAGGGGGGACAAGATAAATCACAGTCCATCCAGTTAATTATTTTCGAGTAGTCTTGAGCCTTGAAATTGAGTTTTGGCGGCATGAATGTTCTGATAGTTGTTCTCTTTTGATCTAACTGTCTCGCCTTTAGAATTCGTCGAAGTCCGAGCTCTCTTATGTGTTTTGTATTATCTTGTGTTATGGCTAACATTAAATGTTCTGGATGAGCGAAAAAGCCATTTCGTTCGATCACAGGGTCGACAATATTACGTAAATCTTCAGGCAAGTACCTAGAAGATTGTATTGATTGGTACACAAGTTTTGGTCCCTCTGTAAAGTATTTACTTGTTTTAATACTAAACCACATTGGCATGCATGACTTCAAAATAAATACAACTATTTCTTGAAGTTCAGGTGTGGGACTTTCTTCACTTAAGTACAATCTGAGAGTTCGATTTGCTGTTGTCAACCACCTCGAGTGTGACCAGCGACCAGGATCTCGTACAGCCAAATCCTCTTTACAGAAAAATCCCCTTTACCTCTTTCCCGACTTTATTGCCATGGAAATATCGAGTAGATATTGCTGATCCTTACTTAGTATACTTCTGTCTATTGTGTGGATCTGACAGCCAATACTCTTGAAGCCAATCACTAGACGTTTTTCGCAGCCACTTAGCTTTTCACCGATTGGCCATCTCAAAAATTTCGGACCCGTTGATTTACCGTCTAGGTATTGAAACAGATGCCGGAATGGCAGTTCATTGAAATGGAGAAGGCAAACTGCCCATTGTAACGGTTTCCCCAAATGTATTTCGAATCGGCGAATCAGACCGTTTTTCCAACCTGTATTAACAGCAGTGCCATCACATCCTATGACAACTAATTTTTCAAGAGAAATACCGCGACCAGATAGATAACAAATAATAGAAGTGACAATATCTTCAGAACTTCCAGAAGTTGGAGTAACATGGCCGATGTAAACTAAACCAGGTTTTTGAATTAGCGAGTTACGACAAGCGCGAGAATTTGTTAGATTTGACAGCTGTTGCGCGAGCGGAAGACCTTAACAGATTTGAACCATTCTTTTTTCTAAATCATTATCGGTTCGAGTAAGAGTCGACTAGAGCTATTACATTTAAATATTGACAAGTTAAGTAAGATAAAAAATTATCATAAAAATATAAATTTTTCCAAATTTCGGCAAACTTTAGAGCATATGGGGCCCGCATATTGGTCATTACGTGTCTAAATATTGCATATTGGTCATTACGTGTCTAAATATTGCATATTGGTCATTACGTGTCTAAATTGGTATTATCATTAAAAACAAATTCTTCATCATCCTTTCTCATTTCGCTGGCGGCGTGTAAAGTTCGGTCTGCAAAACATGAGCGTTGTTGCTATGGAGCCTACTAAACCCGAGGAAAATCACAAGAATGCAGCTTGGGGACGATGCAAAAAAAAATAACAAATCATGCCGATTTATCTTGTATATGGAGTTCATGTTTGTTCATATGACAGTGTTATGGGATGGATGCGCAAATCTATAGAAGGATGGCAGAGCTTCGAAGACCTCTTTCGTGCAGGAAGGGAGAAAGAGGCCGTGAACGAGAGAACCATCACTGCTATTCTTAAATTCCTTAAGGAAAACCAACACCTCACCGTTCAAGTAATAAATTTAGATGTCAATGTATTGATTGGCAGTGTGGAAGCTATTATTCATCAACATTTAAAGTTCCGAAAGATCTGTGCCGAATTGGTACCCCATAAATTGACACAACAGCAAAAAAGGGCTAGAGTAGACTCGTGCGAGGAAATGCTATCAATGTTTGAACCTAGTGGCCCCAACGATTAATAGACGTTGTCACAAGTGATGAGACGTGGTTTTATTACTATACAACACCCAGAAAGATCGGCAACTATGTTTGGGTTGCGGAAGATGAACCTTGAACACATTAAGGAAATGGGAATTTGGGGACGCTAATTCAATCTGAATTAGCGTAGCATCCCCAAATCCTCCGACGACTTTCGCTCATGGAAGATGATTTTCAGAATTTTTTTCGATTCCCAAGGAATGGTAGACGTGGACACTTTGCCTGAATAAATATAAATAAAAAAATAAATAAATACCCCCTCAAGCACCTGCTTGCCACAGAGGTCTGACAGGAGCCTGTCAGTTTATATGCCACAGTAGAGGATCTGAGAGGATGGCAGGAGCTCAGCAGAAAAACAACACGAACAACCATGCCTTATATATATGGACAATACTACCAACATTGTTTTTCCCAAAATGGTTAAGGAGATGAAGGAGCACCGTATAACAACAGGCGTGTCAAGGGTTCTCCTCTTCAAGACAATGCCAGTGCTCGCAAAACCCAGCAAGTGACGACCTTTCTGGAGCAGGAAAAAAACAAACAACTACCCCATCCTGCGTATTCACCCGATCTTGCACCATATGATTTTTGATTGTTCCAAATATTAAAAAGGAACTTTCCTGGAAGTCTTTTTCAAGGGTGCAAGAACTGCAAAATCATTCATTCATAGTTGAGTAGTATTCCCCAACAAGGGTACCCCAAGCATTTCAGAACTGGCGTAGACGTCTGCATCTTTGTATAAATAGTGGACAGGAGTACTTTGAAGGACACGAGAAATTTTGTTCAGATAAGTGCAATTGTTCTTGTTTTACAGATGTATGTCAAGAACGTTTTGAACGTCCCTCGTAGAATACTAAATGAATGTGATTTAAATCAGGTATTCCATTCTTCAGGTAAGCATCTACGAGTTATGAAATGTTAAAAAAATGTGATCAAGTTTCTAGGACAGTTATCAGGAAAATGATTAACGAATTCTTCTTCAGAAATGAACTGCCGAATTTAAATGAAATTTTAATAACGATAATTTCGGTTCCTGATTTGCCAAATTTTAGCCAAGCAACATTAAATTGATTGCTAATAGATATCAGCTTTATATTTTCCATTCGCAAATGCGAAGGTGCTTTAACTGAAAGAGACAACATTTTAATGTAGAGGTGAAAATATTTGAGACAATTTAAAGCACATAGTGGTAATAAAAGAAAACAATTGCTATTTAGATGAAACTTGGGTGAATTCGAACCACACAACTTCTAAAGTAAAAAAAAAAGTTAGAAACTAAACTGTGGCAGAATTAGTGTCAGCATCTCGGTAAGCATTTTATTCATGGCTCACCAGAGGCCTAATACAAACAGCTGGGAAAGGCAGAGGTTTATAATTGCTCAAATAGGAAGTGACCATGGTTTCCTTGATGGAGCACAGTTAGTGTTTGAATGAAAAAGTAGTAAAGTTTACCATGAAGAAATGAATGAGATAGTATTTAAAAATCGGATGTTATGTTTGTTTCAAAAATTAGCAAAGAAGCTCTGTTATAGTAATGGGCAATGCTCCGTACCAGAGCGTAAAAAACTGAAAAAGCATCAACTATGGCATGGAAAAAAACAAGATGTTATTAACTGGTAAAAGGAGCATGGTATTAAGCATAGTGACCATTTGATGAAGAGAGAACTCTTAAATAAATTTAGACAAGTGAAAGACAATTACGACAACTATATTATAGATGAATTTTTAGTGGAAGCATGACACGTAGTACTGCATTTCCTTTCCATATCATTGCCCGTTAAAACCAATTGAAATGACTTGGAGTCAAGTAAATGGCTACAGGGTCAAAAATAACAAAATTTTAAATTTATAGTTCCGAAAGCTTTGTGCCGAATTGGTACCCCACAAACTGACACAACAGCAAAAAAAGGGCTAGAGTCGACTCGTGCGAGGAAATGCTAGCAAAAAAACAAACAAACTGACACACAAACTGACACAACAGCAAAAAAAGGGCTAGAGTTGACTTGTGCGAGGAAATGGAACCTAGTGGCCCCAAACGATTAACAGACATTTAGTATTCTACGAGAAGCGTTCAAAGCGTTCTTGACAAACATCTGTAGAACAAAAACAATATTCCTCTGAAATGCACATTTTTGCGCACAATGGGATAAACTAGGATAAGCGCGGTTATTACTTGAAGAAGCAATCAAACTTGTTTCAAAAGAAAATTGGAAAATTATATTAGACATGTGGCAGCAGAAGAAGAGGATTTGTGGAATTTGATGTAATCAGTGAACACGTTGTCGAGAAAACATTTGTTTATATACGAAGTATATAAACAATTATTAATCATAGTAGTGATGATACTGTGTTCAATGTATCAGAGGATAGCAATTTCAAGCCACTTGACAACTGAAACAAACATTTAATTTTAAAGTGAAATTCGTTGAAATGTTTTTTATTCCTTGTATTATATCATAATTATTTGCATAATGTAACAATAATATTAATTTCACAAGTCATTGTCGGTGCTTCTGGGGATGTAATTTTGCTTCGTAAGGGACAAAAAATTAACAATAGGAGATATAATATATATAACGTTGCGCTAAATATCTAGCAAAATACACTTCTGGCATTGTATGTTTTTATCCACAAGTTTGACATCTGCTTAAAAATGCGGTCTCAAATTGTAACCAATAGCAGTTAATTTTCTGTATATTGATACTAGGAAAGGCTTGCTTATGTCGCACGGTTTGTTTACTCAAGTGGAACGGAGTATAATGATGAGTTAACACGTTTGAGCCTAATAGGAGGTTGACACTTGAGTTTAAAAAGGATGTCGATACATTTGAGCTTAATGGGACTTGACATGTACCAATCTAAGTAAAATCTAATGGGGGCTTGAGATGTCCAATTTTAAATCTAATGGGAAGTTGGGTGGGCTTTGCACACCATGGGCTAAATGGCCAGGTCACATGGACCCCGAAGGCTCAGAGAAGGTTGGGGGAGGGGACCCACTGGAACAGCTGTTGGGAGACAGATGGTGACCTCCCGTCAAGGCCATCCAGCGTATTCTTTAACGTGTACAGGGTATGGCTCTCCCGCACATTTGAGACTAATAACGTTTGACATGGTTGAATCTAATAGGGTCAGGTTGTTTTACCTCTGAATGCACATTTTTGCGCACAATGGGCTAAATAACCAGGATACAAGGACCCTGAAGGCTCATATGACAGTTGTTACTCACTGGACAGCTGTTAGGAGATACAGGGGTTTACAAAAATAATGGAAACATGTACTGTGTGTGGAGAACATTTCATTAATAAGCTGTAGGCCCCCTCGAGCATTCAGAATAGACGCAATTCGATGTGGAATAGACTTATACAAGTCATGCACATATGGTAATGCAATACGGCCTTGCACTCCAGATATTCCCACAGATGTTCAATAATATTGAGGTCTGGAGACTAAGGTGGCCAGGGTAGCTGCTGTACCCTATCCTCACACTCTGTAAACCACAACTCGACACGTTTCGCACAATGCTTGAATACATTATCCGCTTGAAACCAGGGACACTCATTAGGGAACAATGATGATGATCCCAACATTGGGTGCAGGTGGTCCCCGAGAATGGATTCGTACGTTGCGGATGTGACACGACCCTGCAGAATAACCAATGGCCCTAAGGAATGCCATGATATGGCATCCCACTGCATCAGGGATCTACCTCCATGCTTCACAGTCGGAACCAAACAGTCGGTGTGGTATGCTCTACAGATTTTTGCCTAACATACACTCTACTAGTGGTTGGAAACAATGTGTAGCACTATTCTTCAGACATAAAATCAGGGACCTTATAAGTTTTCTTGCATTGATGCTAGTAATCAGAGGTTTGTGGATTGCAGCACTGCCATAAATACCAGCACGATGAAGTTTCCGACAAACTGTTATCGGATTTTCCGACGAACTGTTAGTCGGAACCAAATAGTCGTTATGGTATGCTCTGCAGGTTTTTAATAGGGATACACAGATAGGCACGATGAAGTTTCCGACGAACTGTTATGACCGAAACGGGATCATTCCGACTGGTGTTCAACTCTGCTGCTATTTGCGGTGCGGTGGTCTTGTGCTTCCGTTATATAATCCGTGCCAATATTCGCCTATCCTTATCTGACAACGTCATATGGCGTCCACAATTTGCATATTTGAAGGCAACGCCTTGTCCTTTTTGATAGGTAGTCATAATCTTCGATACAGTTCTTCGTATTGCACCTACTTGTTCCGCTGTTCTGGTTACTGAATCTCCTGCAAGACGCGCACAAATGATCATGCTTTTTTGGAGGTTACTATGATCTGACATTGTTAACAAATACACCACAACACAGCTGTTTCACCTGTGGCTGTAGCACTACTATGTGATAGCCGACATCGTACTTCTCCCCTTTATTTCCTCATATCGCGGGTGACTTCATCCCGTGATATGCATACGGCGCATTGAGTGTACTCCAGTGGCCATCGGTGTTTCCATTATTTTCATAAACCTCTGTAGATTGTTAGCCTCCCGTCAAGGCCATCCAGTGTGCTATTTAAAATTCACAGGTTATGGCTATTTCACACACAGAGCTTAACGTGCCACCCGATGGCCTTTTCAAGCACATCGGTGTGCTCCAGTGACCGAAGGCAGGGTGAGGGACTTTGCAGAAAAAAATGTCAACTCTAGCCCAGCTGTGATTCGAACATGGGAACTGCAGAAAAGGATGCTGTCACTTTTGGTGTCGTGTTTTAAATGGCATCGTTTGAGCCTGGACTTTGTTTTTCTGGGATCACCGAAGGTGTCCGCGAAATTTCTCTCCTCATCAGGGAAGGGGGGACAGCAATGAGCAGACATAATTACAGGTAGTGACGATATTCTCTTGAAAAGAATCTTTTATTTGGGATATAACTCCTTACCTTAGCGATTAGCTCAATCGGTAGCATGAAAGGATCGTAATTTGTAGTACCCAAGTTCAAGGCCCAACTGCGGTAAGGATTAAAATTTATTTTCGCGACCCCCCCCCCCTCCCTTCGGTATGAAAGAGGGAACATTGGCTTGGACAGTCCATGCACCGTCTTCGAAAGGAACATTATCCTTCTGTGCGAATGAACGAACAATTTGGATGATCTTTCTGGGGGCCCAAAAGCTGTTCAATGGATTCTATTTCCCAATCTTGTGTTGTTTAATTTGTTGTTTAACTGGATATGTTAAAAGAGCCCTTTGGGGTCCTTGTAACATATCCAGTTAAGCCATTGTATTGTCTGCCCAGGACGAAAGGAGAAGCGTTTTTCATTAATAAACTTAGAAATGTAATGTGTATTTTTCGTTGTAGAATTAGGAAGAAGAAATGAGAGAATATTTGTTACAGATTTTGTAAATGATATTTGTTATAGGAATTCATATTCAAATTGGAAGTTATTAGCTTTTGGAGACAACATTTCGCTAATAATATACTGCTCATTGAAATGAAAAGTTAATAAATGATGCAAATGGAGACTTGCTAAAAATTGCAAAATGATATTTGAAAGGTAAATTAACGTTAATTTTAAAACGGAATAGTTTTACTTTAAACCAGTACATTCGTCTCAAAGCAGTACAGTCATCATAGAGAAATAAAACAATATATAATTCGCCAAACACAGTAAACTAACGATTTTCCGGTACTCAACCAGAATTCTCATGCAACCGGCATAAATTTAGAGTTGAAGAATTTTAATTTCATACGGCAAACTTCAATGCACGTGATAGTTCTCGCGACTGCCACTGTCGCTTGCATCGTCTTTCGCGCATTGTTACATTCATGCTATGGCAATATGCACCTGCTACAACGACACTAAATACTGAAGAAATTATTGAAAGTGTTTTGAATAATGACAAATGTAAAGTTCTAGAAGAGGAAGGCGATGAAGAGGATGAACAGGTTCAAAGAGTCTCGTGACAGACTGCTGCCGAAAGATTTGAAAATGTTATGAAATTTGTTGAGCAGGAAAGCTGCTTCACTTCCAAACCGCAATGCATTTTCACCTCTTGTATTGTAAATTGTTGCATCAGAAAAGGAAAACATTCAAGCCGGCAGACAAAAGAAATTTATTTAAAAAAAAAACTATTAAATCTAATTTTATGTCATCTCCACCCTCTACATCAGTTGCTGTTCAAGATTCAAATGCTAGTTCAGTGGATGACCCTGATGAAATGCCCCCTGAGTATCTAGAACTAAACTAAGCCATTAACTAAACTACAAATACGTATGCATAAGAAGTTTGTTTTTATCCTGAAATTAAAGTTTAGCTTGGTTTCAGTATTCTTGGATAATATTTTTTATTTCGTATATGGTTTATTTTCCGATTTTACCTTTCACATTATAGGTGAAACGTATTGAGCAAATACGGTACCAGTGTTAGCCAATGCCATCCGACATCCAAAGTAGAACTCTTTATGTGGTGGCTTTGAATGAAGCAGTTCCCGATATGTTTGTTAAGTGCACGGATTTTGACATTCGTCAAGTGTGAAAATAAGTATAAAATGCAATTATATTTTATCTATTTACATTTATATGAAGGACATTATACTTCATTTTTATTATCATTGTTTTTCATTGCATTTTTATTTCGACTAAGGCTTGAGTACAAGATTTTGCATACTGTATATTTGGTTTCTGTAAAAATATTTCTCATGCAGTCGACAGATTCATCTAACCGGAAATTCCCACTCCTCATAAATGCCAGAAACGGAAGTTTACTGCACATAGAAAATGTTTCTCATGTGAAGCAATAAAGGAGATGAAAATTTAAAAGTGTTTCGGAATTATTATTGACAATAAATTAACTTGAAACGAAAATATTAATGAAGTAATAAAAGAGATTAATAGAGCAATATATAAAGTTTATTGTATTAGGAATTTCCTTCATATTTTGACTTTGAAAATCATTCATAAAATTTAGATTAGTTAAATAGTATCTTAACTATATAATAGAAAGTTTACAAAAATTAATAGGCTATGACATTAGAAAGATGTCTGCCGGATGGTTTAGTGCAAAGCTCTGACGCCACGTCAAGGCACCATCCATGTCAGAGTGTTTTGCTCTAACCCGGAGAAAACCCCTCCACACTTAGGCAGTTAGTGTGGAAGGAAAAAGAGGGTTCAAGATTCCAAAAAACATCCATTAAAACCTCAAACAGAATTTATTTTTTGTTGAGCGAATTTAATGGAAATGTTTTGTAGAACCTTGCATTAAATTAAAAAAATATTAAAACTTTCTCCCATCGATAGAATCCTCCCTTTAAAACACCTTCTCTTCTCTGTAAGCAACTCCCAGAGAGTTTGATTTCCCATAGAGCAGATTTTGACATTCTGTTATTCCCGATGTACTTTACCGACAGGTCATAAATTTCGAAGGCGGATTCCCCCTGCCTTTCCCCATGTTTGGTTAGAAAATCAAGTCCCTAACTGCAATGGAACGCCTAAATAATGCCTTTGGAAATGTGGGGAATCTGGCAACGGCAGCAGATTTAAATGCTATTTTAACTCTTTACTTTCGTAGTTAGGGAGCAATAAATGGCAACAATAGATTTGACAGCGATTTTCGTTTCCCATAATAATAGCATGGTACATAACTTTGCCTCTAGAAAGCCCCCCTTTTGGATGTTCGACTTGATATTTGGCATTGCAATCCGGACCATAGCCAGCAACATTATCTGAAAATTTGCAGCCTCTACGTTGAATTCCCGATGAGTTATGGCTGCCACAGGCACAACAGACACCTGCTTTTGTTATATAGATTTAAATGGCCAAATAAAATTGGGAAATTTTTTAAAATCCACGACCCTCCAATAGAACAACCTTTTATTTGGTAGGTAGCATGTTGCTAGTGGTCAGCATCTTAGAAGAACCATTTTGACAAACATATAGAACTGAAAAACCAAGAAATGATGAACGAAAACCATACAAAAATTGAAATGTGAAAGTTTTATCGAAAACTACCACCCGATTTATAATACAATTTAATATAAATAAATTCATTTCTTTCTGTCGTCACTTTCTATTTTTGTTAATAATGTAGATCACAGATATATCATTAAGATATATCTAAAATTAAAGAAAAATAAATTATATTTTGCATGTATCATCATACTTTCCTACATTGCCTAGTGAATGCACCACGGTATCATCACTCTAGCTTCATATAATAAATAGCTTCATTTCTTCATTCAAGTTTCATTAATTTACCTTTCAAAGTTTCATCTTAAATGGTAGTACGTCCGAATGATAATGTTTTTGTCCACTAATTAAGACATTTCGTAAAACAGCAATTGCTTGATTTCAAGCAAATAAAATTACTTCCGAAATAGGTTTAAAATGTGATCGTTTTAGTTGCAACTAATAACTAAATCTATATATTATAATTTCATGCAAAACTAGTGGTTTAAATAGAGGTATTCAGCATTTCCTGCTGCTATGAAGGGTGAAATTTCGATCAACCAGTCTAAAATTGTAAATTTCATTAAGAGAAGAAAATCTGGTAACAAGAAAGAGCGAAAAACTACAGTTATAAGCATACCACGTTTACCAAAGACCACCGGAGATTTGCTGAGCAAAAGGAGGGAAACATGCATAAATATTTAAGCAATTAAATTTGGTTAATATTTAATTCAATTCCATTTATTTTTATACTACATAATTTGAAATAATTTATTTATTGCGGCGAAATTGTATTAATTTTTTTATGATTATTTTACATTGGTTATTATTATTATTACGTATAATTTATTATTATTACGTCAAGGCACCTTCCACGTCAGAGTGCTTTGCTCTAACCTAGAGAAAACCCCTCCACACATAAGGAGGCTAGTGTGAAAGGAAAAAGAGGGTTCAAGATTCCAAAAAACATCCATTAAAACCTCAAACAGAATTTATTTTTTGTTAAGCGAATTAAATGGAAATGTTTTGTAAAATATAGCGTTCATCACCGGTATAAACCCCGCGATAAAACATCATCGTCTCTCTCTAACCAACCTTCTCGTAGAACCTTCGCGTAATTTTGTTACAAGGAAATTGCATTGTCATCTTCTGCCATTATCTCAGTGTATCATCTGGAAAATTTCCTATGGAAAAACAATTCACAGAATACACATGCACATACCTAATTCTAAAGAAGACATGATCAACGGAAGACCAAAACAGACTGCTATTCATTTAGCTAAACATTTCTATTTTAAGTAACAACTATAGCACTTAGGCACCGCAACCGTCCTTTCTACGAAGGTCCTTCAACACCAAGATTATCATTGCTCCTTCAGTTATCTGAAAATAACTTATTCATTAATCTAATTTTATCCACAAATATAAGCCATCCAGGGGATGCTCACCTATAAATATGATTAAAATGGGTCCAATAATTTAAAATTATTTATAAACGTATCGTAATTGTCACCCATATTCATATTCTTCCCATACTTCTGGGTCCTGATGAAGAGCTGCAGAAACTTACGTGGAACATGGAAAGTCGCCGAGTCCAGATTCTTCTTCTCTTGCATCTGGCTTCTAAGAGGCACGTATGGAGACAATGTTATATCTTGAAAAGAAAAGTTCGTATTAGAAAACAATTGGCAAAATGCACATATACATACACATCTCATCCTCAAACAGATCACCATATTTTGAAACTAGGTTTAGCAAGGAAAATCCAAGCATTGGATTGAATGGGAAAATATTTATGAGACGTACCTTTATTGTCAACCATATTCACTTTCTTCCCTTCACTGGGAACTTCTCGGTCCTGATGACTCTTACCGGAACTTGAGGAGAATGTTGTCATCTGAATGGAAGGAACAGACAGGGGCGTAGCCATGGGGGGGGGGGGAGGATTTCGTAAAATTTAGGTGAGTTGGGAAATATTTTTTCAATTTTTTTATTTTTTTTTTGGAAAATTAAGGGGAGTTGTCAAAATCGTGGCAACTTGGGAAATCTGAGGCAGTTTGGAAAATGGAGAGACGGCAAAATTTAGAGCAGTTGGCAAAATTCGAAGCCACTTAGTAAAAACAGGTGAGTTGGGAAAATCTTAGGCAGTTGGCAAAATTCGGAGTGACTTGGTAAAATTTTGGGGAGTTGGCAAAATTCGGAGTGACTTGGTAAAATTTTGGGGAGTTGGCAAAATTCGGAGTGACTTGGTAAAATTTTGGGGAGTTGGCAAAATTCGGAGTGACTTGGTAAAATTTTGGGGAGTTGGCAAAATTCGGAGTGACTTGACAAAATCTTGGGGAGTTGACAAAATTCGGAGTGACTTGGCAAAATCGTGGGAAGTTGGCAAAATTCAGGTGAGATGTAAAATTTTTTTTTTCTGTAAAATTATGGCGAGTTGGCAAAATCTAGGGACAGTTGGCAAAATTCGGAGTGACTTGGCAAAATCGTAGGGAGTTGGCAAAATCGTAGGGAGTTGGCAAAATTCAGGTGAGATGTGGAGATGAAATTTTTTCTTCGATTTTATTCAACTATCCTGAATTTCACAAACCCAATCCCAATTATCACAACTCGCCCGTATTTTCCAAGTGGATTCGAATTTTGCCAACTGCCTTACATTCTGCTAAGTTTCCTCAATTTATCCAACTCTCCTTCATTTCACAAAACAAATCTCAATTTTCACAACTCGCCTATATTTTACCAAGTGCATTCGAATTTTGCCAACTACTCTAGATTTTGCCAACTCGCCGTAATTTACAAAAAAATCGCCCTTTTACATCTTCCCTGAATTTGCCAAGCCAATTTGAATTTTATCAACTCTCCTTAATTGCACAAGAAAGGCACAATTTTCACAATTCCCCTGTATTTTACCAAGTGACTTCGAATTTTGCCAACTCTCCCTCTTTCCAACTCTCCTTAATTTCACAAAACCAATCCCAATTTTTACAACTCACCTGTATTTTACCAAATGGTTTCCAGTTTTGCCAACTTCCCTAGATTTTGCAAAGTTTTCTTGATTATGTCAACTGTCCTTAATTTCACAAAAACAATCCCAATTTTCAGAAATCGCCTGTATTTTACCAAGTGGATTGACTTTTCCCAAATCCCCCAAGATTTTCCAACTCTCCTAGATATTGCGAAGCTGCCTCGATTTTGCCAACACGCCATAATTTTACAGAAAAAAGATTGCAATTTTTACATCTCACCTGAATTTTGTCAACTCTCCACGATTTTGCCAAGTCATTCCGAATTTTACCAACTGCCCCTAGTTTTTGCCAACTCCCTAAGTTTTGACAACTCTCCTAGATTTTGCCAACTCGCCATAATTTTGCAGAAAAAAATCAAAATTTTCACATCTCACCTGAATTTTGCCAACTCCCTATGATTTTTTCAAGTCACTCCTAATTTTGCCAATTGCCTCTAATTTTTGCCAACTCCCTAGATTTTGCCAACTCTCCTAGATTTTTCCAACTCGCCATAAGTTTACAGAAAATAATCCTAATTTTTACATCTCACCTGAATTTTGGCAACTCTCCACGGTTTTCCCAAGTCACTCCGAAATTTTACCAACTCCCCAAGATTTTGTCAAGTCACTCCGAATTTTGCCAACTCCCCAAGATTTTGTCAAGTCACTCCGAATTTTGCCAACTCACCAAGATTTTGCCAAGTTGTCCCGATTTTGGCAACTCTCCAAGATTTTACCAAGTCACTCCGAATTTTGCCAACTCCCTAAGATTTTGTCAACTCACCTGTTTTTACTATTTGGCTTCGAATTTTGCCAACTGCTCTAAAATTTGCCGTCTCTCCATTTCCCAAACTGCCTCAGATTTGCCAAGTTGCCTCGATTTTGACAACTCCCCTTAATTTTCCAAAAAAAAAATGGGGAGTTTGAAAGTTTGAAGTGATTTGGGAAATTTAGGAGAGATGTAAAGATTGGGATTAGTTTCGTGACATTAAGGAGATTTCACCAAATCATGGTAAAAATTCATGCTGATTTGCTGCAATTCAGACGAGATGTAAATATTGAAAGTTATTCTAGAAATTATGGCTAGTTGGTAAAATTGGATGTCAAATGGCAAAATGTAGGAGAGGCTTAAAAATTGGCCTCCCCCACGGCGGGAGTTTGCTCAGTTGGCAAATTTTGCACTTCTCCCCCCCACAACCGTATTCCTTCGCTGCGCCCCTGGGAACAGACACAAAACATTAAAAGACTAGCAGATTTAGTCGACATTTTTTCGGACAAAATTAGGTAAACAAAAAAAGCGCAGATTTCCACATCATTGCCTGATTGTTTGCAGCAGCAAAGCAACAAAGGCTCAAGGAATCGAGCTCATTCCCAGCTCGTAATTCTATATAAGTGTAAATAAACTGCGTCGTCTCTATATAACTCTCGTGCTTAATTGTTGGACACATTTTTAAACATCACTTGGCGCAGCAAGTCTGAGGCATACGTCAGTACTGGGTGTAATAACCGCGAACCTGTGATCTCATTAATGTGAAAATGAATTTAATTAAAAGACTAAGCGATCTTTTATGCTAAAGAGCGTTATTTATGTCATTGGAGTCGCAACACGACATTCGGCGCTGTTCAGTCCGCAGCATACGTAATCACAAGTAATTAGACGTGACGAAATAAAAATCTGCGTCCTCCCTTACTACCGATCATCGCAAACGCCCCTATTTTATCTTACCAAATATGTTTCCCTAGTTTAAATAATATTTACCTTCAGTACAAATTTACGAATGTTTTACATTCGTGATTTGTAACATGAATATGCAAAACATGCATGTCTATCTTCACCTAAGAGCTATTCAATATTCTATTTAATCTATTTATATCAACTAAAAGAAATCGCTCCCTTAAATTTCTAAGACGTCCCTGCTGGAAAAGATTGGTTTAAGGCGCCATTTGCTTGCATCTAATCTAGGTCTTCTATGAATTAAATTTAGAATGTAATAACATATGCCTTAACCTTAACTAATAAAACTGACAACAAAATCTTAAAGTTTAGAAAAATTTTATTTTAAAATTTTCGATGGATGTGATGCCCTCTAACATGAAGCCCACCTTGTTATCACTCCAGCTAAATGAGAGATAAATTTTCCCTTATGACAATAAAGACTGCAAAGTTTCCTATACACAAAGCTTAATACCCTAATTATTTTGCACCTAAATTTCAAAGAAGTAGTTTCACTTACCTCATTCCTTAATGGACTAGCCTTATTCCCAGAGGTGGGGGGGGGGGGCTTGGTGAGCAGCTCTCTAGGCTCGTCATTGTAGTCCCCAGGTCCGAATCTCTCAAATGTCGGCATTGCTAATCGGATTGTAAAGAAAGTCGCGGATGAAGTCGGCCGTATCCTCAACGCGCTAGATGATCTTGACGTGAATATGCTGGATGACCTTGATGGGAGATCGGAGACTTCTCTCTGTCTCCTAACAACCTACCCTGACGTTTTTGCGATTTAAATCAAACTCCTAACAATGCGTGTATTTCTTTACGAATTGCTTCTAACAATCATTTTTTCTTCCAAATACTCTTTCTGTGATCGAATGATGAAATTGTTTAACAGTTTCTTTTCGTAACAATTGGTTGTTAAGAGAGCAAGTTATTGAACTGAAGCGGAAATGAATCATACTTCCTGTAAAATTTTTTATTTTTCCAAAAATAATTCTAGCCGATTGCAGTCGCGAATTCGAAAATTTGCTTAAATTCTTTAGAGACCCTCTCTCGCCAATCACTTATTGTAGAACACATTACACCAGATAACAGTCTTTGAATAAAATTTCTTTAGCATTCGTTTAAAATTATCACTTAAATATGAATCAGATTTAACGTTAGCTAAATCTACTATGGGCTTCAGAAAACTTTTGTCTGTTTGATTAAGAACTCCTTCGAAAGGGCGGGGGTGGCTCAGTCGGTAGCGCGCCAGGCTCGTAATCTGTAGTTCCCAGGTTCGAGTCCCAGCAGGATCAGCTTTGAGATTTATCTCCGCAAAATTCCCCGCCCTTCCCACGGTCAATAGGGGACACTGATGGGATTGGAAAGGCCGCCGTCCGTCGAATGGGACGTTAAGCCGTGTCTCCGTGTGTGGGAGAGCCATACCCTGTGCACGTTAAAGAACACACTGGATGGCCTTGACGGGAGGCTACCACCTGTCTCCCAACAGCTGTTCCAGTGGGTCCCAACCTTCTCTGAGCCTTCGGGGTCCATGTGACCTGGCCATTTAGCCCATGGTGTGAAAAAAGTGCCATTCAGAGGTAAAACAACCCTAAAACAACAGCAACTCCTTCGAAACTGTAAGAACTGGGAGCACCAACTTCGGGATCAGTTTCCTCTTATTATAACTAAAAGGCGCTCCTTTACATCAATTCTTCCCCAGAGCCCATAAAAATAATATATTGGTTATGGGCTCTGGGGGCTTTATATATTATATTATTATGCCATCCACCTAAGTGACGGCAGATAGCACTAATAAATTCATGTACGAAGAGGGGCGGACGTTGAATCAGTAACGCTCCAGTTTCGTAATTTCCAGTTTCCTGGTCGAGTACCAAATGTTCTAGAATTGAGAATTCTTTCCTCCTTACCCACCCCTCTGCTCTCGGTGAGGGAGAAGACACCGAGAGGCATGGAAAGTGTGTCGTTCATCAGATGGGATTAAGCCGTGATCTCTGTGCAATAGAGTCATATCCTGAGCATCTTAAAGAATATGCTGAATGGCCTTCATGGGATTCTTCCATCTGTCTCTTAACAGCTGTCCAGTGGAGACTTAGAGGAAGTTCCCTCCATCGTTCTCTAAGCCCTTGCTGGACTTGAGACGTGGCCACTTAGCTCATTCTGTGTAGAAAAAGTACTATCAAAATCAACTCCAATGGTATGCAACTTCCTCTTATCATCAGCTAAAGCAATATAATAATTTTGTCCAAAACTTTTATCCTTCCCTCCTAAGGGGTGAGGGTGGCTCAGGTGGTAATGCGCAAGGCTCGCAACCTACAGTTCCCAGATACGAGTCTCAGCTGGACCAGTGTTGAGATTTATCTCCACAAAACTGCCTGCCTGCCCGCGGTCAGTATGAGACACAGATGGGCTTGGAAAGACCGCCGTCCTTCGGATAGAATGTAAAGCCGTGTGGTCCCACCTACAACATTCTCTGAGCCTTTGGGGTCCTTGCGACCTGGCCATTTACTACATTGTGTGCAAAATAGTGCGTCTCGAATGTAAAACACCCCTCCTGAAAAAAAATTCCTTCAAAAATCATCGAGAAATTAGTTCTCCTAAACAAATAATATCTAAGATGGCCAATTTCGCTTTTAGGTGACATTATCATGGAGGAGGAATAAAGGTTCGATTGAACCTTTATTCCTCCCCCATGAAAATGTCACCTAAAAGGTAGCATTTCTTCCTTTCATCGTAACTTTAGGTATTATGAGGGCTGGATTCGGGTTCAGTCGAATCTTTATTCCTCCCCCACGGGAAAATCGGGAAGCGGGATGAATGCCACCTAAGAGGAAAGAAACCATAGAATTCTATACTTCGATTCCACTTATCAAAATTTTTAAAAATGATAACAAAAACTTTAGAGCTAGGGTAGAAACTCGCAGAAGGTTCCTTCCCTCTCATAACTGGATGAAACTCATGGGTCATATATGGAAGAGATATTATGGGTCAGATATTCCATATATGCAACTCATGGGTCATATATGGAAGAGATATCATGGACAAGATATTCCATATATGAGACTCATGTGTCAGAGATTATTTCCATATATAAGATTCATGGGTGATATATGGAAGAGATATATGGAAGAAAATTTTTATAAAGAATTTTCGCGGTTTTATTAGTTGAGAATTTAAAGAATTAAAGATTTAGGCTTAATTTATTAATTAATGTTATTTCTGCAAAGGACTCATAGAAGATTGAGAGAAGGGAAAGTAACCAGTCACTTTTTATTTTAGCCACTGGACAGCTGCTAAGAGACAGATGGAAGTCTCCCATCAAGACCATCCAGCTTATTCTTTAAAGTGCACAAGGTATGGCTCTCATGTGAACCGGCCACAGCTTAACTTCCCATCCTTTGGACGGCAGCCTTTCCAAGTCCATCTCTATTGCCTTTCTCCAATGACATTCATTTTTAAATGAAAAGATATATTGAAAGTTGAAAAGTATAATAAAAGTAAGAATATTGAAAGTCTGATATGCTCTTGGTATATCAGGCATTTTTGGTTAAAATTTAAGCAGGTTATTCGAAATGTCTAAAATATACTAGTGCTGAAAACATTAGTTTCATCGATGAGTGGGATTCGAACCCACACCTCCTAATTACATGTCAGGTATGCTAAGTATTAAAATATCACCATCGCCGTCATTTATCCACTAATTTTGAAATTTAAATATTCCGAACCTTGTCCTTCGTGGCGTATCTATCGTATGGAAGTCATTCACACTAGAGGGGCGGGGGTGGCTTAGCCGGTAGCGCGCCAGGCTCGTAATCTGTAGTTCCCAGGTTCGAGTCCCAGCTGGGTCAGCGTTGAGATTTATTTCCGCAAAATTCCCCGCCCTGCCCACGGTCAGTAGGGGACACCGATGGGCTTGGAAAGGACGCCGTCCATCAGATGGGACGTTAAGCCGTGGCCCCGTGTGTAGGAGAGCCATACCCTGTGCACGTTAAAGAACACACTGGATGGCTTTGACGGGAGGATACCATCTGTCTCCCAACAGCTGTTCCAGTGGGTCCCCTCCCCCAACCTTCTCTGAGCTGTCGTGGTCCATGTGACCTGGCCATTTAGCCCATGGTCTGGAAAAAAATGTCGCTCAGAGGTAAAACAACCCAACCCATTCACACTAAAATGTTGTTAATGGAATAATCAGTCAATAATAAATACTCAGATTACCTGTTGTCAACCATTCTATGTCAACAGTTAATCTGTGTATATTTTATTCACTGATTTTTTGTATTAAATAACGCTTCAGAGTGAGTGACTTCAATCTGAGCAATATTACAAAGTTATCTTTCTCGTTCATAGATGGCGCCATGAGGAACAAGTCGGGTAGATTTAAAAGTCATCCATTAGAGGATAAATTGCTGCGCTGGAGGTAGTTTAGTGAGTTAAACATTTGGCATGTAACTAGGAGGCAAGGATTCGGGTCACACATATCAGTATTACTCATTTTTTTATCCACAAATATACAGTAAAACTTTAATATAACGAACCAAGAATAACGAAATGTCAGTATAACGAAATTTTTTCCAACACTGGACAATTTAATATTTATTTCTATCTCAAAATGTTTAATTTTTGTTTTAATGAATACCAATATAACGTTGATGACAATAGAACGAAATAAAAAATTATCCCGATTCAAAAAATATGATCAGTATAAGGAAATTTGGAAAACGGAGAATCCTTAAACGCTATGTGTAATGTAAATTTTAGCATCTGGTAAAGCTGTAAAAAATTTAAACCCTGTGAAATATACAGGGTGAATCTGAAGAAGTGGGCAAAACTTTACGGGGTGGTAGAACGCAGCTATACGAGCAATATTCGTCATAGAAAGTATGGGCGGAACGCAAACGGCGAGCCGCTAGGTGGCGTTGGAAATGGTATAAAAGGGTCGGTCCTCGCACCCAACGGCATTTCTACCGTGGATTGCCGAGAGCATGGCTGGTTATACTAACCACGAAATGGCGGATATGCACTTTGTGTACGGTGCGGCGGACGGGAATGCAAGTGAGGCACAGAGTATCTCCTCTTCTTCTTGTGTTCATTCTTTAAATGTGAAGTGGAAAACTACCTTTCAACTTCTCACCGCTTGACTTCCGACCATACATTCGATGACGAATATTGCTCGTACAGCTGCGTTCTACCACCCCGTAAAGTTTTGCCCACTTTTCAGATTCACCCTGTATATCAAGGAGTCAGAAAGTTAAAAATCACGTGCTAATTCACATCGCCCGAACCTATTTTTGGAAATCTCACTACTTAGCACAGATGCTCTCTACAGCTTGCCTTGTATAATGCTTTAAAAAGGTGTTGCCACAGTTTTCTACATGAAAGGGTTTTTCAAACTTGGATATCTACCAGATTTTGTTCCTATTTTATTATAAGTAACGGTTTTGTCAGGGGAAAATAATTGAAAGCAGTTCGAATCCAGTACTTTCATTCCTTAAATTTAAGTTATTATTATAATTGTTCGTTATTGTCATTGTTTCAGTTAAATTTGTTAATTAGTTAAATTTCTTATTATCAGCCAATATGGCGTGAAATCTTCGCCATTTCTTAATGAAACGTAAAAATATTCCGGATAATGTGTCGCAGGGTTGCGACATCATTGAACTCTTAATTGCCAGGCTTATAGAGCAGAATTCACTCTGGTTTCGATTTAATTTTGAAATGCTTGCAGCAGATTTAAAGAATAGTTTTAAAACCTTATACTGAAATAACTAATATATATATATAGAAATAGGTATCATTAAATATATATATATATAATATAATTCATTAGGTTAATATTAATTATTGCATTTAGTTATTAATTTCCAGGAGATTAAAAAAGCATTAAAAATGGCCAAATCCGCCATTTTTGATGAATTCCGCGTAACATAATCAAACAAAAGAGAAAAGGAGACAAAATGCACACTTGTCGAACAGCAGATTCAGTATACTAAACCAATTGCTGCAAGCCTTACCAACTCTCACACACGACTCAGGGTTACAATACAGAGCTTTCATTATGTTAACCTACTTGTACGGTATGCCATATGATCAGCTACAAATTATGACGATCAACAAAGTTCAAAGCCTTTTTCTAATCAACAAAGTTAGTAACCAAAGGTTTCTGAAACTCTAAACTTTCTCAAGAATTTGACTAAGTGAAAAAATCTGATCTACACATCCCCTACCACTTCTGAATCCACATTGCTCATCACTTAATTGTCCGTCAACCAGGTTCTTAATTCTATTAAGCACAATCATGCAAAGTAATTAGCATTGTAATCATGCATTTGTAATTATATTTTATGTAACCTTCCTGCAATGCCACGACTGGTGGCAAAAAGCCACCCAGTTAATTTTTCATGAAGTAACTCTTACAGGCAAAGTGTCAGTTCCACTGTAAATAAAACACATTTTTGAACTTATACATCACAGTTTTGTAGCACCAGGTCTAACATTTGAAGCAGGAAGTGAATTCAAGTCCCTTTTTCTTCCTGGGGATGAAATTGTGCAGGACATAAGAGCATATCTTCAGTAGGAGTAGAAGGGGTTTGACAGTCAGTCCAGAAGTTTGTTTTTCAATTTTTTTAATGAAAAAATTTCGTAACATCTTCAAAATCAAGATATTTCAGCCTATTCAATTCATCATAAAATATTATGCATAATTCTTGTTCTTCCTCGAGTAATTTATCCACATTTTGTTAATTTAATAAATGTATTTTATCCTTTTCCACAGTTATGAATGAGTTCAGAGAAAATGAATCATTGTCATTTGAGTCCAATTTTATGTCCGAGGAGAGAGACATTAAATTATTTTTTGAATTATTTAGAGATTTGTCAGTGAACATTTTTCCCTGACATTTGTCGAAAATAGCATTATCTTCTAGTAAGTCTTGAATATTATTACAATAGTTTGATTTAGTTATGTTTGTACTTTTTTCCTTCTTCTCTTATAGTTCATTTCCTTTAATATTTCTAGTAGTTTTTACAGATGTTTAATCTCTGTTAGTTGATCAGATTTTTGTTCAGTTAGATTGGGTTTCTTCTTTTTTGTTTTCTGCTTACCCATACTTTCATATGTTAGTAGTGTCCTATGTTAGTAAAGTTTCTTTGGAACGTGAAAATCACCAAACTTAATAATCCAATCACAATGCACACTAAAAAACATTTTGTTTCAGCTTTATTTGACCTATCAGACCAAATTCGTTGTGTTTAAAGCTTTCACTATATACATATACACTGAGAGGACAAAAGTTATGGGAATAGCAGTTAAAGTAGAATTAACGCACTGTACTCGTAACAGATGAATTGGACGTCAACCGCAGAATGGCGCTGCAGTAGCCTACAAACCCAACATTCATTTCGGAGCAATTGTTAATTCATTATGCCTGCACGTCGTGAGTTGTCTGACTTTGAACGTTTCTTGATCGTCGGTGCCAGAAGGATGGGTCATGCAATATCGGAGATCGTGCAGGAATTCGGTTTTCCAGGTCTACAGTGTCAACAGTTTATCGTCACTATTCTGTTGATGGCATTTCCACACATGTTAACCTGGGACGGCCACGTGCAATTGACGAACGGAACTCGCGTCGGCTCTCATGAATGGTAACGACCAACAGACTGTCTACAGTGCATGAAATCACTGCCAAACTGAATGCGGGCCAAACACAAAACGTTTCTGAAAGGACTGTGCATCGCCATCTGCACTCAGTCGGATTTGGTATCCGAAGACCCACTTGTGTCTCATTGCTTACATGTCATCACAGAGCTCAATGACTAGAATGGTCCGGAAGACATCCAAATTGGACAATAGAACAGTGGCGTCGGATAGCATGGTCCGATAAATCAAGGTTGCAGTTGATTCTCGCTGATGGGTGCGTTAGAGTGTGGCATAAGCCCCGTGAAGCCATGGACCCTTCCTGTCTGCAAGATACTGTTCAGGCTGGAGACGGCTCTGTGATGGTGTGGGGCGTGTTCACGTGGTCTACATTGGGCTCTCTCGTCCGTTTGGAGCAATCGGTGACAGATATGAAATACGTCGACATTCTCGCACATCACCTGCACCCCTTCATGACTCTCGAGCACCCTGATGGTGAAGGGTGCTCGAGACCAAGATAATGCAACGTGTCACCAGTCTTTGGTTGCTGAGAGGTGAATCGAGGAATACTCCACGGACTTTACCACCATGAAATGGCCCCCACGGTCTCCCGATATTAAACACTTGTAGCATCTGTGGGACACAATGGAAACAAGTTTACGATCTTTGGAATCCAGCCCCATCCAATGCAACACAATTATGCTCTACACTGCAGGATGTGTGGGCTGCCATCCGTGCAGAATGGTACCGGCAACTCACTGACTGCGTATCTCGATGTGTGGCTGCAGAGGGCTCGAGGAGGACCAACCCTTTATTAGGCACGTATCATATTTTTGGCCTCTCAGTGTATATCACTAGTTTTAAAATTCTGAGATGTTTCCGAAAAGGTTCATCCGATCTCGATAGTTTCCTTGACAATGGGGAAGTACGTGTGATTAAACGTAAATTACTCTATTAATTTCGCCCATAATTCTACTGGTGGTTTTACTGTTTATAAATGTTTTAAATTTTATAATATATCTCCAATACTGATTATATACAGGGAAATTTTTAACGCCATGCAAATGAAATTTGAAAAGCATTAAACAGAGAAAAAAATGAAATTTCTGTTTGTTCAATCAATTGTCACTTTCCAATTTCAGCTCTTTCTTTTTACTTTTTCAGCTACTTCATACCAAAAGATATTATTTTTATTTAAAAAATGACGGAAATAACTTTTAAGCTTTTTTTACACACAACACCATATGAACACTTACACAAGAACATGACAGCTAAAATAGTAGTCAGGTACGCTAACCACTAGGCCAGTAGGCTATTCTGATTTTGGATTTGCTTTTTCAGACTTATGCACTAGATGCCGAAAGTCTAACTGGAAACAGAAAGAATATACAGATTACCACGAATATATTGGCTAAATTAATCGTAATGTTATGATTCGCATAACATCTTCGAAACACGGACAGCGTCATGCCTCAGAATCGGTTAATCGACGATGTACGATTACAGGAATCATCTGGTCCACGCTCCTGCTCTGTCATCTGCCAGCAGTTTCCATTGGCAGGCTTCTGAACTGCTACGCAGGGGCCTAGCCATGGGGGATGGGGGAGGCTCCCCCCAAAGTAACTCGGAGTTGGTAAAATTCAAAGCGACTTCGTAAAATCTAGGTGAGTTGTAAAAATTTGTAATTTTTTCTTTTGGAAAATTAAGGGGAGTTTTCAAAATCGAGGCAACTTTTCAAATCTAAGGCAGTTTGGAAAATGGAGAGACGGCAAAATTTAGAGCAGTTCACAAAATTCGAAGCCACTTAGTAAAATACAGGTGAGTTGGCAAAATCGGGACAACTTGGTAAAATCTTAGGGAGTTGACAAAATTATGACTTGGTAAAATCTTAGGGAGTTGATAAAATCGGAAGAACTGTGCAAAATCCAGGAGAGTTGACAAAATCTAAGGGTAGTTGGCAAAATTCGGAGTGACTTGGCAAATTCTTGGGGAGTTGGCAAAATTCAGGTGAGATGTAAAAATTAGGCAATTATTTTTATTATATTATATTAATTTTTCTGTAAAATTATGGCGAATTGGCAAATCTTTGGGGAGTTGTCAAAATCTAGGGACAGTTGGAAAATTCGGAGTGGCTTGGCAAAATCGTGAGGAGTTGACAAAATTCAGGTGAGATGTGAAAATTTGGGATTTTTTTCTGTAAGATTATGGCGAGTTGGCAAAATCTAGGGACAGTTGGTAAAATTCGGAGTGACTTGGCAAAATCTAGGGACAGTTGGTAAAATTCGGAGTGACTTGGCAAAATCGTGGAGAGTTGACAAAATTCAGGTGACATGTAAAAAATGCAATCTTTTCTGTAAAATTATGGGGTGTTGGAAAAATCGAGGCAGCTTTGCAATATCTAGGAGAGTTGGCAAATCTTCGGGGAGTTGAAAAATTTCAGAGTGGCTTTGCAAAAATCAGGAGTGATGTAAAATTGAGATTCTTTTTCTGTAAAATTGTGGTGAGATGGCAAAATCTAGGAAGTTTGGCAAAACTAGGGCAGTTGGCAAAATTCGAATCCACTTGGTAAAATACGGGCGATTTGTGAAAATTGGGATTATTTTTGTGAAATTAAGGCGAGTTGACAAAATCGAGGAAACTTGGTAAAATCTAGGGGAGTTGTGAAAATTGTGCCTTTCTTGTGCAATTAAGGAGAGTTGATAAAATTCGAAGTGACTTGGCAAAATTCAGGGGAGATGTAAAAATTTGCGATTTTTTCTGTAAAATTACGGCGAGTTGGAAAAATCTACAGTAGTTGGCAAAATTCGAATCCACTTGGAAAATTATAGGCGAGTTGGGAAAATTGATATTTGTGTTGTGAAATTAAGGAGTGTTGGACATTTTTTTAGGAAACTTAACAAAATGTAGGACAGTTGGCAAAATTAGAATCCATTTGGAAAATATGGGCGAGTTGTGATAATTGGAATTGGGTTTGTAAAATTCAGGATAGTTGACTAAAATCGAGAAAACTTGCCAAAATATTGAGGAGTCTGAAAAGTTGGAAGTGATTTGGTAAATTTAGGAGAAATGTCAAGATTGGGATTAGTTTCGTGAAATTAAGGAGAGTTGGCCAAATCAAGGGAAAATTCACACTGACTTGCTAAAATTCAGATGAGATGTAAATATTGGAATTATTTCTGTGAAATTATGGCTAGTTGGCAAAATTGGAGGTTAAATGTTAAATTATGGTTAGTTGGGAAAATTGGAAGTCAAATGGTAAAATGCAGGAAATTTGTAAAAATTGCCTCCCCCCCCCCAAGGAACAAAAATCTAAGTTTGCTAGTTGGCAAAATTTGAATTTCCAGATGGAAAATTTTTGATTTCAACCCCCGCCCCCCAACAAATAGTCCTTCGCTACGCCCCTGCTGCTACGAATTACAAAAAGCTTACGCATACGAACGATTTTCTGATTTTACAAAAAAAGAATGCAAGAATTGTTTAGAACTTCGCTAATGACAACAAAATTCATCAACAAAGATAAATGCCTAATTCTCCAGGTGCCTAATATTCCTTCCATACTTTCCTTCGCTATTCACAACCAAGAGATGATATTATTTGAACCCTCCCTACTGATTTTAAAGTATGTTTCCCTAATTCATGCCTTTGGATTGATGTAGATAGCATGTTATGGACTCACGAGCACTGAAGAGTTTGTTGTTTGCAGATGAGTCCAAATTTGCTCTGTAGAGTGATATACATATTTTAAATTAAAAATAAAAGGATATAAATACATTGACCGCGTTATTCCGAAAATGCCCAATTCTAATCCATGGAAATCTAGAGATAATTGTATTCAAAAGTATTATCACTTTCCTTCGGTAAGTGTAAAGAAAGAAGCGTTGAATACATATTACTGCAGATATCCGAAAACCACAGATAATTACGGTAATACAAGAATTTATTTTGTGAGTACTGTTTTGCATTTTTATAAATGCTGGGTATTCTGAATAGAATTTAAAACTGTCCTGATGCATGCCACTGTTGTTTTATCTCTAAGTAGCACATTTTTCACACAATGAGCTAAATGGCCAGGGCACAGGACTCCCCAAGGCTCGGAAAACGTTGGGGTGTTAACCCACGGGACAGCTGTTAGAAGACAGATCGTAATCTCCCGTCAAGTACATTTCGGACTCTATCTGATATATATCGTGTGGTATAACGTGCATAGCGTATGACTCTCTCGCATACGGCGCCATGGCTTTACACTACATTGGATAGACGGCGGCCTTTTCGAACCCATCGGTGTCCCCTACTAAAAGAGATCTGGATGGGGGTTTTTCCGAAGATAAATTTCAACGCTGACCCATGTGGTTCTGATAAAAAATGTTTTTGAATTCAAGAAACAATGTAAACCTATTGAGAACTAGTCTCTAAAATAATTTGTAGATATTAGAAAGTAAAGTAATAGGTCAGTGATTTTTTTACGTTTAAGGAATTTTTAATAGGTTTAAGAATAAAAGTAATGTAAGATTTGATCTGTTAGACTTATGTTCAATAGTGATTATTGTATTCATATACCAGAATTTTTTTTAAATTCTTGCTACTTTGTTAAAAACAGTTGTAAAACATTTTTGCAAGGTTACTAATTTCATCTAAAAATTGATAATCTAAATTATATTTCAGTGGAATTATTTCCTATAATTTTTTGAAAATTTGCCAGTTATGCAAATTTAGTAATAGTTCTATTGGTTTACATTTGAGATGAGTAATAATTATGGGGTAGTGGTCACTTCCCCTAAAATCGTCAAATTTATCCCATTCCAGGGTTTGAGCAAGAAAAGTATCTATAATAGAAAGTTCAATTACTGAGAAGGATTTAAATTTATTTACATGTGTTAAAGTTTTTTTTATTTAAAATATGAAAATGATGTTGGTTTATAAAGTTCGATAATGAAACTCCAGCAGAGTTATTTTTAAATGAAAACCAGCGTTTGTTAGGTGCATTAAATTCTCCAAGCAAGATTGCTGGTAGTAGAGATTGGGAAATAATATTTTTATAACATTATGTTGCATATTTTCATTATGAACATAGGTATTAAATAAGGTATAAATAATATTATTTATAATTAAATCAATAGCAACAGTCAATTTTTGTCGTGGACTTGCAAAATAGTTCGATATTTCGGTGGTAATTGTTTCTGTACATAGATGGCAGCACCTCGATTTTAATTTATATTGAAGTAGGAGAAACCAAGGTATTTAAATTAATTTGTCAGTTTTAATTTTTTGAAGGGCAATAACATTAAAGTGGAACATTTTTTTTATCATTACCAGAAATTTCTCCTTCTTAGAAGGAAGGCCTCAACAATCCAATTAAAAATTTTTTAAAAAAGAATATTTATTTTTAGTCGACTCGTAGAATATCACTAATAAGTAGGAAATCGTTTTCGGTATTTACTAAAAATCGCAGAAGCCGTAACACCGAGTGTATGATGCTACTTTTGCTTGGCTCAATTCTTTTTCAATGGTGATAGGTGAATAGATATTAGTGACGTCTTTTCTGGGACGTAAGAGTTCTTGCTTTGATGTAACGGAAGCGTAGGTATTCAAGTTTGAACTGGTCGTGTTTGTTGATTTATTTTCAGGTGAAGATTGACAGACTCGGCATAAATCCGGCTTGGAAGCAGAAGGGCGAGTCAATGTAGGGAATTCCTTACTTAAAGTCTCTGGTCTAAGATGCGAAAATTTGGTGGTCTATTTTCGTAGTTACGATAAGATGAATTAGGCAAATTTCTATGACTTTTGGTTGTAGGAACATTTTTTAAGGTTGGATATAGGTCTTTAGAGACATCATAGTTTATATTTTCAGCTAATTTTATAGCAGTATTCCGAGAAACATTACATTTTACATATAAGATTGGCTTTGCATGTCAGACGTTTAGCTGTGCAGGCATAACACGTTGAGGGGTATGCACCTTAACAGTTAGGGCAGCATAAATAAGTAGTTTGACATAATTTAAAGTAGTGATCACCTAAACATTTTTTACACCTTGTCTTACTTGTACACCTCACAGAGTTATGTCCAAAACGATTACACCGGGCACACTAAGGTAGGGGGGGGGGGGGCGTAATAATATGGGATGACCTTGAATCTGAGAAATCCTATGTAGACTTCAAGTGGAATAAAGTTTTTGGTCGAGTATATAATTGCATGTATTATTTAGTGTACATGCGCTCTTTAGGGACTCGTCCGTAAATTTCGTAACGATTTTAAGAGAGAGGATATGTTCCAATGTGGAACTCCTTAGCTTTTAATATAAATATATTACTGTATTTAATGTTATAGACATTAATATCGATAACATAAAAATAAATAATTAAAATGCTACATTTCTAAAAATAATTTTAATCAAAATAATTTTAAATTGCTAGTTAAATAAATAAAATAATTTTAAAATGCTATATTTATTTTTGCGATTAATATATTTTTGCATTCTCCGATTACAAAAATCAGTTTTTTTTACATATATTATCCCTTGTAATTAATTATTACTACCTTAACAATGATTTGATATGCTTACATCAGTACAAAAGGGATAATTCTTACACAAAATACATATGTTACATAAATGAAAGTGACGATCTGGTTATGATTGGTATGCTAAATTCTTCTGATGCGACATTATTTAAGTTACGGAAGGCTTGTTATGAAGTTTATTAGTGATATATTTCTTGTTAATTTGTAGCGACTTACACTGAAAGCCACTGAACTAGAATCAGGTTTGGAACATTGATGACTAGTGATTAAATGGAGGTATAATACTACACCAAAAAATGTTATGATTTGTACAGGTAGCCATTTTTACTCCGCTTTTAATGATCTTTCTTTAACTGAAAGCATAAGATAAAATGAAGTTTTAGCGTTTCCTTTAATGATATACTGAAATATCTAAAACTTTTATGGTAAGTTAAAAGTTACGAAATTGTCTTTATAACTACCCTGATCACCTCAGAATAAAATAAAGAATATTATATTTTCTAAACTATGTCCCTTTATCTTTATATATGAAATGACCCAAAATAAACTAACAATACTCCTCTAAGCTTATAGTAATAACTTAGTGGATATAAGAAATGTATGAAATTTATACATTTTAAATCACTGTTGAAGCAATACATAAAACCTTAGGTTTCATCTTTTAGAAATGGAGGGCATGTAATTTTCAATATTAGAAGAAGCACAGAAAATATCCTGTAAACATGAGACTCATCGCAACTACCTCAGGGTTATATCTGGAAGGTGTTTTGTCGACCAGTATCTTCAATTGTAGTTAAGGCAACTTGAAATGACTGACTCCGTGATATGAAGCAATCAATAGAAGATATCTCGGTCGAGAGCTGTTGGCTCAGGGATTAGAGTACCTGACATGCCATCAGAAGGTTCGTACTCCACCCGGATCAAGTCGAAATTTCCTCTATGCTTAGAATTGTTCATCCTGCTTATTATTAAAGAATTTTATTCATTTAGGCAAATAATATTATACGTTTATGCACTATTTATTGGATTTTTTAAAATACTTCTCCAAAATGTACATCGTTTAAATCTATTTTGTGTATTGCAAATAGAACCGTTTAGGGAGCCTTCTACGTTTGGAGTTTGAGGTGGTTTACTCATTAGTCTATTCCTACGTAGAGCACATCTGATCACTCATTCACGCCATGTAATTAATGGAGTCCTTTGGCATCAAATTGAAATTTAAACATTACCTCTATTTTGGCATTGAAGGAATTCCCATATCTTTCCCTTTTTGCACTTTTCTCAAATTCTAGCATGTAGCATAATTATGATTTTTCGAAGTAACAGGATAAAAGATCCCCTAACCTTCTCCATCTGTGGAGGTACAATAAGTTGCATGAGTCGCTTAGGACAAGATAAAAATCACCAAACGGTGAGCCCCATGGGGCAGATATTTAAATTCTTTGACATTAATTCTCTTTAAATACTGTGGGGTAGTGATTCTCGAACATATGGCCCATGAAGTCATTTTTGTAGTTTACAAGCAATAGGTTTCATCATAATCAAGGTAGCAACTGTAATGATCTCATGCGGATATGGTCGCCTTCAGCCGAAAATGAGACCACTATCAATGAAATCAGGTCTTTTTTATCGTTACGGTGTTGAGACAAGAAAACTATTTTAAACTTTTTTATCAATATTTATCTCGATTAATTACATGGTCAGGAGGACTGTTTTGGTAATGCAACTTTAATGCTGCATAACCAAAAGAGTCCTCCTGACCCATAGCTCTAGCATCTGAAAGTTTAAGCGTTTCAATTGATATATACTGCCTAGATAACAAAGTACCGAATTTTTGTCATATCAGAAGAAAGCCAAATTGGATGCTCCGCAGCCTCTAAAATATGCTTTTATGATACATTTTGAAGAAATATAAAATTATGTTTCTAATATATTTACACCGAAGAGCCAAAACATTATGACCAGCTGCCTAATATGATGTTGGCCCTCCACGTGCCGCCAAAACAGCTGCTACCCTTCGAGGCATGGACGCTACAAGATTTCTAAAGGTGTCTTGTGGTATCTGGTACCAACACGTTAGAAGCAGATTTGCAAGAGTTTTTAACTCTTGTATGTTTCGTGGTTGAGGCTCTGCAGATCAGATATACCGTCCCAGCAAAAACGACAGATGCTTGATTGATTGATGTCTGGGGAAATTGGAGGTCAGGGCAATACCTGAAAGTCTTCCTCATGTTCTGCGAACCATTCTTGAACAATCCGGCCAGTGTGGCATGGTGCATTATCCTGCTGAAAGAAGGCACTATTAGATGGTTATTCCGTTGCCTTGGAAACATGTACCTGGTCTGCACTGATGTTTAGGTAGGTAGTAGACGTCATAATTTCCTGCACGTGAATGACTGGATCCGGGATTTCCCAGCAGAACATTGCCCAAAGCGTTACACTTTCTCCACTGGTGTGTATCGATTACCTGGGGAAGTGCCAACACTTCCTCAGGTAAACGATGCAGACGTACACGGTTGTCCACATGGTGCAACAGGAAACGAGATCCATCGGACCACACAAACTTCTTTCAATAATTCAAGGTTCAGTTTTGATGTTGGCGTGCCCATTGTAGGCGCTTTAGATGGTGAACTGAAGTTAGCACGGACACTCGGAGCTGCCAGCTGCTACGCAACCCCATTTTCAGCAGGTTTCAATGCACTGTGCTTTGTTACACATTACTCCCGGCACCAGCATTAGAATTACGGGCGAGTTGCGCCACAGTATCTCTTCTGTTGCCTCGTACCATATGGGATAATATTCGCTCGGCTCTAGCATCGATGAGCTGTTGTCGACCACACCTTGCTGGCGGTTCCTGGTTTTTCCCTCCTCGGACCACTTTCTGAAGTTAATAACCACGGCTGACCGTGAACACCCAACAAGCCTTGCCATCTCAGAAATGCTCTGGCCCAGTCATCTGTATATTACAATTTGGCCTTTGTCAAAATCACTTACGTCCGTTGTTTTTCCATCTGAAGAATGAGAATAACACTGATTAACAATACCAGGTGTCATTTATACCGTCTCATGACCTTCACACGCACCGTCGTTTACTGCAGTTGCTTCGATTTGCATAATGTCATAAGATTTTAGCTCTTTGATTATATTTAAATTTTCAACAATATTATTTCAAAATTTGAAGAATTATTGAAGTTCGAAATTTGAACAGCAGCATCAGTGGCAGACATAAAAAACTGCTCAAAGGTTAATAAAATTTGATAAATGGCGCACTTGGTGACTGATAAAAGAAAGATATGGGTTCGAGCCCCAGGTAATGTATGGATGTTTCTTGCGCTGAAAGCAGGTACCGATGGGTTTGGGAAGGTCGTCATCCATCTGTTGGAGCATTAAATCGTGGTTCCGTTGCAGGAGAGAACCATACACTTTACACATTAAAGAACACTCTGGATGGCCTTGACAGGAGTTTCCATGTGCATCCTAGCAGCTGTCTGGTGGATCTCCTCCGCCCAACCTTCTCTGAGCCCTCGGGTTATTTGTAAACTCTCCATTCAGCCCATTGTGGACAAAACCGTGATGTTCGGAGATAAACCAATCCAACCCTGAAAACGCTAGCTAAGGTTTCAAAACGGAAGTAGTCTCCTTCTGATTGGCATCCCGGTCATTTCAATGCAACGTGAAAGGAGTTATTCAAAATTAATCTTAAAGTCAAGCCTTCATCCCATGATGGAGTCAAGATCGATTTCTTCAGTGAAGCTTTGAACCGTGTACCCGAACTCCTGAACATATACAGCACTGAAGAACAAATTAAGAGACTCTGTCCCTTTTTCACTTAACTACAGGATTCAAGATGCACATACTGCTCGTTGATATAACTCAGTCTTTAATATTTACTATATCATTCTTTACTAGCACGCATCGTTGACTCACTTAAACTGTAATAAGCCGGCAATCCACACAGCAATATTGGCTTTCTTATTTATTTAAAATTATACGCCTCTGGGATGTATAGTTAGTTTTAAGCTTTGGTATTATAATTATATAAGATAAAAAAGAAGTAACGATATTTTACTTATTATTAAAATGAAATCCGACCTGCCATATACCGAAACGTGACTGATACACCTTCTCACATGAATTGATTTTGGAACTCCTGACCTATGACCACAGGTCTAACGAGAGAGCCAACTGCAGGGGAAAATATTATCTCATAACAGAGAGCGCAAGGTTTGAAATCTGCAGTTCCCAGTCCCAACTGTGAAACTTTGAGATTTATCTCCACTAAATCTCCATCCTCCTCTCTGTCAGTAGACAACACCGATGAGCTTGGAAAGGCCGATGTCCGCCGGATGGGATGTACCTCCTCTGTGCAGGAGAACACTGCCCTGGGAACATTAAACACAGCGTTGGATTTGATGGAAGTCTACGATCACTCTATCGTAACAGCTATGCAGTGGGCCCCGATTCTCACAACCTTCTGAGCCATTGTTATTGTTAATTTGCTATTGAGCTATATTGCTATTGTTAAATATTCAAACTTCCATAACTCTTCAAATACTAAGGGAATGTAGTGGAAAATCGAGATTTAGATAGTTTTGATTGAGACTTTTAATTTACCTTCAGTTCCATTCTGTCACAAAACTCTTTCTTAGAAGTTGTAGAGTTTCGAAGTTAGCTTCCACTGACATAACATGGAGGGAAATGGTCATAATTCAGTGAGCACTGAGTGTGCGTGTATATGTTACTTCTTAGAACAAATATAGGAAGATATAAATGTATATTATATTTCCTTAATTTAAATATTTTACATTTGAATTTTTAATTATAATTTCTCATGGAAATGTTTATTTTTTTAAGGGAAATAGGACAGAAATAACCAAGAACTTCTTTGAGGCTTGTCGTGGTTTCTCATACAATATAAAACACTCACACAAGTGTACACCCGCTCGTTCAGGAGTCAAGGAAAACATTTGTCACGAAATGCATCAATCTTTCCCCTACTTCGAAAGAGAAAATTTCAACATTCCCTGTGTTTCTCTGCATGTCTTACGCTTTCATTTGACATGTGACTATTACAGATTTACCCCATTAAATTTACGTGACTCGTTTTGAGCGGTAGAAAGAGGGACATATTTTTTGGTACTCACGGCAGTATGGACATATAATGGCACATGGAACGATATAATAGAGGAATAGTTTGCAAAATCCATCCTCCCACCCTATCGTGGAGGGAAGAAAGAATGGATGGTAAATGATCCGTAACGTTGACAATTCCCACGTCACAAGTTTCCAATTGACAAATAGCTCATTTCACTTTGTTCTCTAGTTCCGAAGATGCAACGGAACAATCATTTATATACGTTTCTCATTTGTCAGGAGAGAAGATAGCATAAGGTGGAAAATTTTGTAGCCTATGGCACTTTTCACACCACAAGCTTTCATTTGACACATAAGTGAATAATGAAAGCTTGTGGTGTGAAAAGTGCCATAGGCTACAAAATTTTCCATCATATGCTTTGGTATTTGCTGTCGAAAGATATACCAATCTTTACACTTTTAGCTCCTGTTTCGAGAGAAGAATGCACGAGAGATTGCCGCCTCGGTGGCGCAGTGCATTAGTCCGTGGTGACCTTGCTGGGGCCGGGTTCGAGTCCCGGTGATGGAACTGTCGTTTGTTTTGTTTTAGACTGAAGATAAGCTAATTACTCTGTGGGTCTGATCAAAAATTGAAATGGTAAAGAAAAATTTATTACTAACATAATCACACTCCCGAAGTCACAAGCTAGAATTTAATATATTACTCGTTACTCTGAATATAAGATATAATGGCACACTGGATTTCATATTTCCTTTTTCAGTGCAGGGAAAAAACGGGACGAAACGATTTATAATCTATGACACTCCCAGCATTATTAGCGTTCATTTGGTGAATAATTGCTTACGATTAGTCAACGGGTTGAAGAGATATGGTGGAACAACAGTTTGCAGAAGTACACAACAGATAAATAACGAAAAAAGAACAATAAAAAAAATTGATATATATCAACGAGAGTAAAATTTGCTATAAACTACCACTTATTTTATACAACAGAGAAATTGAAATAAATATATGTCCAATCACTTACTAACTTAATCTATCGTAGGTGAATGATATATTACGGAAATATCCCAATGATATCTCCAAGTTTTAACGAAAATAGGATTTTTTGGCGAAATGCCCAAATGGTCATCCTTCTGCATCCATTTGATGCATCCACACTGAAATGCACAATTATATCACTACTATAACCTAGATATTCCAGACTTGCAAGAGACCAGATGGACAGGTAAAGGTGAGATACTTAAAAATAACTTTAAATTTCTCTTTACAGGGAGGGAGGATGGAAAGCATCACTAAGCCATGGGTCTGCTGCTCAGCAGAGAATGCTAGTGATGCTCTTCTGGGATATGAGTGCATTAATGAAAGGTTTCTTACGGCAAAATTTCAGACAAATATTAAAGACTTGAATGTTATCTGCTGTTATGCCCCCACTGAGGATGAGGATGAGAAGGATAGGTTTTACGGACAACTTCAGAATATTTTGAATTCTGTCAAGAAAGGAGATATTACCCTTGTCCTAGGTGACTTCAATGCCAAAGATGGTACTGACTCTGACCTTTGGGGAGGGGTGATTGGCCCTTTTGGTATTGGTAGCTGCAATGGCAATAGGCAACGTCTCCTACAGGTAAGTAAACTCAATGGATTCAGAATAACTAACACTTATTACAAACACCTCGACATACATAAGTACACATGGGTTTCACTTAATGGGCTGCATAAGAATATGATGGATTATATATTAATTAATAGCAAATGGGCTAGTTCTGTTAGGAATACCAGGGCATATAGGGGAGCTGAAACTGGATCTGTCCATTACCTTGTTAAAAGTGTCTTGCAACTTAAACTTAAAAAAGCAGTTAGTCAGCACAACAGCAGAGAGCTGTACCAGAGAGTTAATGTTTTATGTGGTAGAAAACGGACAGGTATACAGGGATTGAAGGATAAACAAGGTAAGGTTATAGAAAGGGATGATTGTGTCATGGCTAGGTGGGCTGAGCATTTCAGTGATATTCTAAACAATGTGGTTAGTTCTACTCCCATTGTTTGTAATGATAGATGCATTGGCGGCTTTAATGTTGGCCCTATAACACAATCTGAAGTTATTTTGGCTATTTCTAAACTTAAACTTCATAAATCCCCAGGGGTAGATGAAATTACTACAGAAATGCTTAGAGCTGGGAATATTTCTCTTACCACTTGGATGACTGAAATTTTGAATATCTTTTATGATAAATGCATGGTTCCAAAATATTTTACCAGAGCTATTATTATCCCTATTTTAAAAAAAGGGGATATCAGTTCTTGTGATACCTATAGGGGTATCAGCCTACTCTCTGTTCCAGGTAAAGTTCCTTCCATGATTGTACTTAATAGAATTAAGAATCTGGTTGACAGTCAATTGCGTGATGAGCAATGTGGATTCAGAAGTGGTAGGGGATGTGTAAATCAGATATTTTCATTTAGGCAGATTCTTGAGAAATGTTTAGAGTTTCAGAAATCTTTGGTTGCTAGCTTTGTTGATTTTAAAAAGGATTTCGACTCTGTTGATCGTCATAATTTGTGGTTGATTGTGAGGTCATATGGTATACCTGACAAGTTAGTTAAAATAATGAAAGCTCTCTATAATAACACTGAGTCGTGTGTGAGAGTTGGTAAGGCTTGTAGCAATTGGTTTAGCATTACTTCTGGTGTTCGACAAGGGTGCATTTTGTATCCTTTTCTCTTTAGCTTGGTTATTGATTATGTTATGCGAAATTCAATTCAAGGGAAAGATTTTGTCCTTAAATGGGCTGGAGATACGAAAATTTCTGATTTAGATTATGCTGATGATTTAGCCCTTTTGGCAAATGATGTTGATGAGATGAACTCCTTCATTTGAGCTGTTGATGAGACTGGTAGTAGAGTAGGTTTGGTTATAAACAGAAAGAAAGCTAAAGTGATGAAAATTGATTAGGCAGGCTGTGATTCAGTTAATCTGAATGGTTGCAGTCTTGAGCAGGTGTCACAGTTTAATTATCTTGGGAGCTATTTAACAGATACTGGTGATGTGCGGCATGAGACTGACAGACGAATAGGGATTGCTGCCGGGACTTTTAAGAAACCATGGAAAATGTAGAGAAATAGGCGTACGCACCTAAAGACTAAAATTAGACTATATAATAGTTTGGTTCTTTCTAGGGTTAGTTTTGGTAGTGAAACTTTGACAATTTGTAAACACGATAAGGAACCTAGATGATTTTGATTCTAGATATCTGGAATATTAGGTGGTTCAACTTTTAAATAATGATGAGGTTAGGCAAAGGAGTCGGCAACCTCCTCAGAAGGAGGGGGAGACCTAGGATGCGGTGGGCAGACAATGTCAAACAGGACCTTGTTAGAATTGTTGTGCAGTGGCCGGATGCAGCAGATGTAGCTTAGGACAGATATGCTTGGAGAATTAAACTGCGCGGTCTGGTTGGACCTCCGTAGCCCATGGCTGCTTGATGATGATGATGATGATGATGATGATGATGATGATGATGGTGGTGGTGGTGGTGGTGGTGGTGGTGGTGATGATGATGATGAATATAGACCAAGTTTATTCCACTAATTTATTTGCACCTTTCAAGAAGAAATTTTGTGTGCATCACCAGACTCAGAACAGGTGCATCATTCTGAATGACTCACTTTTTAAGATAAGAAATGTTCTTTCCCCTAATTGTCAAACGTGCAACGTAAAGGAAAAAGTGATTCGTGTTTTGCTGAACTGTATTGCTTACTCTATCCAGATATACAATTTAACATATAATTAATGTATTATTAATATAACTTAATAGCAAGATTATAAAAGGAGAACATCTTTTAAATAAGTCTGCACACTTCACTTGGACAAGGGATTTTCTTACTAAGCTCAAAGTTTGTTACATTGAAACAATCCAATTTTTACAAGATGCGAATCTTTTCCATAGGATTTAAGAATTTTTATCATGGTTATTTAACATAAACATCATCTGCTTCTTGGCATTATCCAATCTTGCGATCTGGAGGAGAGGGGCGAAAGACTCGAACATATCCAGAGGAAACATTTATTTTTGACTGATTATGATGATGATGATAACAATCGAAATCCATAGAACTTCATAGGTAGGAGAGTATATCACGGATGTGTCTCAAAGATGTGTCTAATGTTTTAGAAAATATATATTATATTGGCAGATTTACCCGGCTTTTCTCTGATCTGAAACTCTTTAGAATACAGAATAAATGGTACTCCACACGTCGCAAGCCTTCATTTGGCATAAATATCATTACGATCGATCTCCCCCACTGGTTAAACATTTCTCCCTCTCTTTTAGAAGAGTAAAGAAATTATATTTGACTGATTATGATGATGATGACAATCGAAATCCATATAACTTCATAGGTAGGAGAGTATATCACGGATGTGTCTCAAAGATGTGTCTAATGTTTTAGGAAATATATATTATATTGGCAGATTTACCCGGCTTTTCTCTGATCTGAAACTCTTTAGAATATAGAATAAATGGTACTCCACACGTCGCAAGCCTTCATTTGGCATAAATATCATTACGATCGATCTCCCCCACTGGTTAAACATTTCTCCCTCTCTTTTAGAAGAGTAAAGAAATTATATTTGACTGATTATGATGATGATGACAATCGAAATCCATATAACTTCATAGGTAGGAGAGTATATCACGGATGTGTCTCAAAGATGTGTCTAATGTTTTAGAAAATATATATTATATTGGCAGATTTACCCGGCTTTTCTCTGATCTGAAACTCTTTAGAATACAGAATAAATGGTACTCCACACGTCGCAAGCCTTCATTTGGCATAAATATCATTACGATCGATCTCCCCCACTGGTTAAACATTTCTCCCTCTCTTTTAGAAGAGGAAAGAAATGGACATAGTTCGAGGTACCCATAATTCTCGCCATGTCGGAAGTTTCTAAATCAAAATACGGAATTCCTCGCTCAGGTTATCAAACTTTTCTAATCACGTCATACCAAAAGCGTCCTTCGAATTCAATTTGCCAGGCATATATAATTCATTGCAAATGAAAATTAACTGTGGTCTGAGGTGCATAAAAAATATTAAGGTACTAAAAGTTATTATTATTAAATAAAATTAGTTATTACTTAATATAATATTTGAAACATTTATTAATTATTTGTATATATTTTTATTAGTATTTACATATTTATCAAATTAAGATAATGATTTCAGCTTCCGATATGAACTTAGTTTTTGAAGCTTTCATTAAAACAAAGAAGCTCGTTTATGCACGTGCTTAATTAGAACGACTTCAATATTCATGGAGACTCACGCAATGACCCACTAACTGATGATTATTGACCCAGTGAACAATGAGTTTATCACGCGAAATCGTAAAGAAATTAGTTCGATGAATTCGGTATTTTAGATTTATTTGCGGCAACAGTTATTTTGAATAACTTCCAAGCGTTAATGTTTAATCACGCGTAATCGGATATTAGTTTACTTTGATGCATTTTTTCCCCAAATTTATTAGTAGCAACACTTATTTGAATAACTTTCAAACATTAATGTTAAGTCTAGGGGTATTTTCAGAAATTATAACTCCCCACCTCAATTTTGATTGACCCCATTGGGTTCGCACATAGTCTATATTTCTTCTCTGGGTGAGGGAACGTTCATGCAAGTTGTGTGCCTTCACCTTCTCTTGGGACCGAGTACATAAACGGACATACATACATACAGACAAACTTTCTTCTTTATATGTTAGATTTCTACTATTCTATGTATAATTGCAAGAAATATTTAAAAATTAAATATTCTGAGCCCTTACCCCGAACAGGTCTATGTTACTTTGAGTCCCAGCCAGAAGACCTTTGTGTTATTTTGAGCCAGGCAAAGTCCGATCCCGAACTCATCTCTATTAGGAAGGAAGCATCGAAAGGCACTTTTCATAATATGACAATCGTTACTCTCGTCCCTCGCATTTCTAAAATATTGTGACAAAACGATTTTCACATTTCTTTCCTTTGTTTCCAGGAGCCCATCTCGTGGCCGAGTGGTTAACGTGCTTTGCTGCGATCTAAGGTATCTGGGTTCGAGTCCCGGGTAAGGCGTGGTTGTTCGTGTTTTCTTTCTGCTGAGGATCCGCCATCCTCACAGACCTTCAACTACGAGGCATAAACTGACAGGCTATTGACATAACTTTATGGCAAGTAGCTGCTTGAGGGGATATTTATGTATTAAATAAATGGGCAAATTAAATTAGACGATTTTTCAAAATGCAGGACCCTCCGACGTAACAGGCTTTCATTTGTTACGTAGCTTTTTGCTAGTGGTCAACACCTTAGAAGAACCGTTTGGAGAAACATATAGATAAACTCAAAAATCAACAAATGGTGAACGAAGTAACTCTTTAATTTTAAGGGTTTTGGGTAAAAGGTAAGAAAATTAAAATATGAAAGCAATTATGCTAAACTACCACCTGATTTATAAATTAATTTAATTGAACTGAATGCCTTTCGTTCAATTTCAATGTGTTTTTGCCAACTCGGGCAATTGTATGTTACAGATATATCTTAACGATATTTCTAAAGTTAACGAAAATTAGATGTAGCGACTAGAGGCCCTATATGAGTAGAGGTTGGCCACCTCAAAATTGGACGCCATTTTTTTTTTCGGCGCTCCGATTGTTTAGCGTGCAATAGCTGAATGGTATTGCACGGTACAGTCGCTCAAAAAAGTATCCGAACGCTATGGTTGATTACAGAATTCAGTAAAAAAATCTGGGAACGATTTATTTTAGAAATTAGTGATCTGGCAACCTTCGTGTCACGTGACACGAAGGTTACCAGATCACTAATTTCTAAAATAAATCGTTCCCAGATTTTTTTTGAAGTCTGAAATCAACCATAGTGTTCGGATACTTTTTTGAGCGACTGTACTTATTGATTTCGGAAAAAGGTAGGGTATTAATTGATACAGATTTCAATGTTCATGATTGGAAGAAGTTTTGAAAACGTCTGAAAAAGGAAAAGTTAATTTTAGTTTGATTTTTTTTAAATAAGGTATAATTTCGCTTTGTTGTCTGTCCGTCTGTAGATATGGAACATTTGTGTTTATACGGATCAATAAAATATCATTTTAATGTTGGATAGGTATTAACGATATATTACAATTTTCATTTTTCGAAACTTCCAAAAGTTATAACTGCGACCTCTAACGGTGGAAAATTTTAAAGCTTCCAAAATATCAAACGAATATTCCAAACGATGAGGTTGCGTTAGAAGTTTGAAATTTTGGTGTTGAAATATAAAGGTTACGAAGTTACCATTGGCAACAATCATTTGACCCTTTAGACCCAGGGGGGAGGTGAATGCGAGTATTTTTTTATTTTGTTTTAACAGAAAATTGTACGTTTTTAAGGATAAATTCAAAATTCTTTTTCGGTTGGACAGGTATTAATGAAATATTACAATTTGAATTTTGCGAATTTCCCAAAACCTATGATTGCGCCCTCTGACGGTGGGAAAAAAAAGAAAAATTCCAAAATTTAAAACGAATATTGCAAACGATGCAGTTATGCTAAAAATTTGAAATTTTGGTCGTGGAAACTCCATTGACAACAATGAGTTCACCCTAAGCCCAAGGTAGGTGAGAAACAGAACGGTTTTGTTTTAAGAGAAAATTGGAAATTTGTTTTTTAGTTGGTTACTAATGAAATGTAATTCGCATTTTCAAAGGTAGTTTTAATTTATATCGTTAGAGATCACTAAGCATCGAAACTACAAAACCTTTAATGAATATTTCAAGTGATCTGTTTATGATAGAAATTTCGGCGTGTAGAGTTCTGTTATGGTAAAAATTCCACTGACAGCAATGATCTGCCAACTATTTTCAGAGGAGCGAGACAACACCAAATTTTTAAATTTAAGTACCAAAAGACAAATACTTTTATGTTTCATAATTACTAATAAAATACTACTATGCACAATTTTTCCATCATATATTAAAAAAATAAATAACCCCTCAAGCAGCTGCTTGTATAGAGGGCTCACAGGAGCCTGTCAGTTTATACGCCATAGTAGAAGGTTCATTAGGATGGCGGAACCTCAGCAAAAAAACAATACGGACATCCATAATTAAAACTTTTAAGGAATGAAAAGTAGGCAAAGGAAGAACTGCATTATCTTTAAAAACGATTCCTATATGCGCCAGAGGCGATATGCATTCTTCTAGTTATTTTACACTTTCAGTATCCTCTGACAGTAGAAATTCGAACTACTGTATAATTAAGAAAACAAACTATTAATATTTTATTAGTACCTGCAATGTGCAAAAAGGGTTTTTCATTTATCTCTTCAAGCAGAAATTTTACATATTACCAACGGCACAAATCATTACAATTAGTGTAAGCTACTTGATTATCACACTCTAAGAACAAAAATATAAGTTTCTAGCAAAAATAGATCGTTTATAATATTTATTTAAAAATTTTGTATTTTCCAGCTTTTTCCGCCGCTAGAGGACGCCTATCGAGTTTTGTTTACCACCATTAGCACTCTCTAACACTGGAAATTCCAACTGATGAGGATTCGAAAAATGTAAATATTAAACTTTTTGTGGAAAAATCTTTTGCCGACATATGGGAGCTGGCATTTTTTATAAGAAAACATTTATTGAATTATAGACGTTTAAATCTCTACAGGTAACGCTGAGATCATCAAATATTGTTTAAATCATTAATACTTTGTTAAAGAAAGAAGTAATATATTTATATGTATTTTTTTGTTGTTGTTTTACAGGCACTATATATTGATTTGTTTAAAAAACGTTTCATTTTCGCACCCCCTTTTGGATAAGACAGCAAAAGTCTTGTTGCCATTGTAGACCATAACACTCTATTTCCAGTGCAAATAATTTGTTCGTAATATTCGTTTGGAATTTTAACATTTTCCATTTTTTCCCATCGCTAGAGGGCGCTATTAAAGCTATTAAAATTTTTCAAAATTGCGAATCGCAATATTTGTTCGACACCTATCCAACCCAAAAAGAATTTTTCATTTAGCTCTAAAAGTAAAAAAAAATATTGTCTATAGACGGACAGACAACAGTTGACAGACAGACAGACAACAGTTGACAGACAGACAGACGAACAAATATTCGCAAAGACAGACGACAAAGTGAAACATTAGCTCGTTTTTCAAGAGAATTTTAAAAGAAATATTTTGTTGGTTTTCAGTTAGCTCGTTTCATTTTTGCACTCGATTGCTGTCTTCTCATGGAGTTTCTCGGAAAAAAAATATTCATTAATTTATTTCTATGAGTGGAATTTTTACACCCAAATGCAGCGCAGTGAGGCATTCATGAAATATGACAGCTTTTATAGACAAAAATAGTGATAGAAATGTATAAAACTATAAAAACTGAGAAGTTTTAACTAGGTACACACGCTAACACATAGGCTTTCGTCTCACAGTACGACAAATATTGGCGGCCATAAACCACATGACTGAATTAACCAATGGCAGTAAATCACCGAGATGGCCAGATTTTAACTCTACAGGACTTCTAGTAGGGACTCAGCAGCTAGGGCAGAAGGAGTGAGGGCTAGGATCGCCATTTTGGGGTCAGGGCCTTCCCGTCTGGCGACAGAGCGCCAGCGGCAGATCTAGATTTAAGAGCAAGATGAAGAAAGGCGACAAGAGTCAACCTGCCACGGCGATCGTGTCTGTACATTATTGGCCGAGACACCCTAACGTCCCCGAAGGACACGTGACCTCATCCGGCGCTGTGGTTGAGAGCTTTGTGTCTCGCACTGAGACTTGTGCGAGATGGTCCGGATGTTAGCTGATTGTGTGCAACTCGTTTAAGCTTTGCCTTTATCTAGCGGTGGGACCGCTGAGGCTCGATATAGCCTGTTGTATTCGGCCAGTGACTGTACCGGGTGGGCAGTCACTGTATGTATAGAGTTAAAGTATAAATAAATAATGTATATAAGTGAAACACATGAGTTTATGTATTCGGCCACCTGAGTTATTCATCCTGACGAGATAGGGACAGTTACCCTTCTACTAAAGCTCTCACACACATAGTTAGAAAAAGTATCCAGCCTAGATAGATAGAGAAGGGGTCTGTCTACACTAGATTTTATTTCAAAAGCATGAATGATACTTTCCTACATTCCTTACTGAATGTACGATTGTTATCATGAATGTGACTTCAGGTAATAGATAGCTTTCATTTCTTCATTCAAGTTTCACTAATTTCCCATTAAATGTTTCATCTTATATGGTAGTACGTCGAAAGCACATGTTTCTGTCCACTAATTAACACATTTCATAAAATAGTAATTGTTCGATTTAAATTCTGCACCAAAGCAAATATTACTATATCCGAAATAGCTTACAAATAGTTCGGAATAATGTGTTATAAATGCGATCGTTTTAGTTGCAACACAAAGAATATACACAGTCGTATCAAAATAATAAGACCACCTATCTAATAATGGGAATAACTGTTACGCACTCCAAGACCCATAAGTAACAGGTTCGCTCTACTGTTATCGGGGACATGTACCTGGGTGCCCCAGCATTCATTTGAGTGGTCAATTCCTGCACTGTTGCGCGTCGATTGCCCTTTACCAGTCGATGGAGGCAACGTTCTCCTCTGGGATCGATGGCCTTTGGGGCTCCACGGTTATGACGTCTGTAAATACTCGGTGTGCCAGCCGTCCATTCTTTGTACACTCTTACTGCAGCACCTCGTAAACAGCCCACGAAGTCTGCTGTTTCTGAGAGGCTCCTACCCTTGGTGTATTAGCCGAAGATCATTCTTTTCTGAATGTCTGTCAAATCAATAACTCTACCCATTGTGCTCACGTTACACGCTATGGCTCATCTGTCCTGTCTGGCCGTTTATATATCCGTGTGGTCGATCTTGTCACGTGCACTCTGTGACGCGTCTGGGTTGATACAATGTGATTCTGTGGGTGGTCATATTATTCTGATACCACCATGTATTTGTGTATTATATTTCGAAACAAAACCAGTGCTTTAAATAGAGATATTCGACATTTTCCGTTGCTATGTAAGGTGAAATTTCGATCAGCCAGTCTAAATTACAAAACCTGGCAACAATAAATAGGAGGAAAAATACAGTTATAAGCATACCCCGTTTAATGGTAGCTAGGTGGTCACTGGAAGGAGAGCAGTGCACCAATCCTCTGTGATTATTCATAGAAGCGGCGAGGCCTAGCACCTAATGTCCGATCCCGCCTTCTCGTGGTAGAGGCCATTAGTACCTTTCAAAAGAAGTACTCTTGTGGAAGTTAACGGAAGTGGAGGGCTGCCAGATTATTGTGGCCTACTGATATGGACAACTATGACTACTTTTATTTTTTTTTCTATCCTGATGAGAAGTGTTCAACAACACAGAGTCCTGGTGCTGACCATATAAACCTACTGGACTGGATTGAAATAAGGCTTTCAGTTTCATTTTGGATTCTGAATTTGCTGCACTTCTGGGCTTTTGTGGAGGGAGAATCTTCCCCTGTGTTTTCTGTTTGTTTTTGAGTTGACAGGAAAAAAAATGATGAGATGGAAATAATAAAGTCTCTTCACTCTATTTAGCGTTATTAATGATTTAAACATAGATGTCAATCACAGCGTTACGTGGGGGACATTTTAACGTCAATATGTCAATAAATATTTTGTGGAAAAAATTTAGCAGACATATGTGACTTGAACCCGCATCTCTCTAGAAACATGCCACCATTTATTATTTCCAGCTCACTCAGCACAATGTAAAAAAGAAATTGTTGCCACCCGTTGATCATAGATGGCGCCTATGGTTGGCACCGAAATTCATCGGTGAAAGATTTAGTCATAAATTAGTGGAAAAAAGATGAGCCGGCATTAGTTCAATCGGTAAGAATACTCTGGTATGTTTCTGGAGAGATGCGGGTTCAAGTCTCTTGAAAAAAAATTATATTGTATCTAAGTATGATCGACCTTGTCATGTGCATTCTGTGACGCGCCTGGGCGGGTACAGTCGCTCAAATATATATCCGAACACTATGGTTGATTGTAGAATTCAGAAAAAATATCTGGCAACGATGTTTTTAGAAATTAGTGATCTGGCAACCTTCGTCTGCAGTCCACGCAGGTTGCCAGATTACTAATTTATAAAAAAATCTTTGCCAGATATTTTTTCTGTATTCTGTAATCAACCATACTGTTTGGATATATATTTGAGCCACTGTACACTGTGATTCTGTGGGTGGTCATATTATTCTGATACGACCGTGTATTTTTATATTACATTTTCAAACAAAACCAGTGGTTTGAATAGAGGTATTCGACATTTTCTGTTAATAAGAACATACGGTTCTATGCATCATCACAGAGGATTAGTGCATAGCTCACCTTCCAGTGACTACCTAGCTACCATTAATTAATTTGACACCAAAGGCCACCAGGAGAGCTCATTGCCTTTCTCATTGGCGAGGAGGAAAATATGCCATAAAAAAAAGCAATTAAATCTGGGTATTATTTCATTGAATTCCATTTATTTTAAAATTACATAATGATGAATAAATCATATTTAAATTTTTATGATTATTTCAAAATTCTTTAGCAGATTTAAAAAAATTAACGTCGCCAGTCGAATTGTAAGAACTGAAATTTGAATGGACCGCTGGCACACTTAGTACATCCAGACTTCATAACCGTGGAACCACAAAGGCCATCGATTCCAGAAGGGAACGTCGCCTCCGTCGACTGGTAAAGGGCAATCGACGCGCAACTGTGCAGGAATTGACCACTCAAATGAATGCTGGGGCACCCAGGTACATGTCCCAGATAACAGAAGAGCGAACCTGTTACTCATGGGTCACGGATTGCGTAAAGGTTATTCCAGTTATTAGGTAATTGGTCATATTATTCTGATACGAATGTATATTCTTTGTGTCCCAACTAAAACGATAGCATTTATAACACATTGTTCCGAACTATTTGTAACCTATTTCGGATATAGTATTATTTGCTTTGCTACAGAATCTAAATCGAACAATTTCTATTTTATGAAAAGTGTTAATTAGTGGACAAAACATGTGCTTTCGATGTACTACCATATAAGATGAAACATTTAATGGTAAATTAGTGAAACTTGAATGAAGAAATGAAATTGTGTTGATCGTAATCATACATTTAGTAGGGAATGTAGGAAAGAATCAATCATATATTTCAAAAAAATCTAATTTTCTTTAACTTTAGATATATCATTAAGATATAACTGTAATGTATAATTGGCAGACTTGCAACAACAATGTGATTTAACGAAAGATTCAATTCAATTAAATTAATTTATAAACCGGGAGGTAGTTCAGGATAATAGCCTTCATATTTTAATTTTCTTAGTCTCTAAATCCCTTAAAATCCCCAAAAAAGTTAAAATCCATTAAAAGTTAAATATCCTTAAAAAAAACCTTAAAAGTTAAAGAGTTACTTCGTTCACCATTTGTTGATTTTTTTAGTTCATCTATATGTTTCTCCAAACGGTTATTCTAAGATGTTGACCACTAGCAACGTACAAAATGAAAGCCTGATACGCCGATGATCGTTCATTTTGAAAAACCGTCTAATTTAATTTGCCCATTACTAAAAAACTACATAATTATCCCCTCAAGCAGCTGCTTGTCATAGAGTTATGTCAATAGCCTGTCAGTTTAAACCCCATAGTAGAAGGTCTGTGAGGAAGTCGGGTCCTCAGCAGAAAGAAAACAGAACAACCATGCCTTACTCGGGACTCGAACCCAGATCCCTTAAATCAGTAGCAAAGCGTGTAACCACTCGGCCACGAGATGGGCACCTGGAAACAAAGGAAAGAAATGTGAAAAATAATTTTGTCGCAATATTATAGAAACGCAAGGGACGAGAGTAACGATTGCCATATTATGAAAAGTGCCTTTCGATGCTTCCTTCCTAATAGAGATGAGTTCGGCATCAGGCTTTGCCCGGCTCAAAATGACACAGATGTCTTCGGGTTGTAACTCAGAATATTTAATTTTTAAATAGTTCTTGAAATTATACATAAAATGGTAGAAATCTAATATATAAAGAAGAAAGTTTGTCCGCTTATGCAGTCGGTCCCCAGAAGAGCTGAAGGCACCCAACTTTGATGAATGTTCCCCTCCCCCAGGGAAGAAATATAGGCTAAGTGCGTACCAGATGAGGTCAATAAAAATTGGGATGGGGGAGTTATAATTTCTCAAAATACTCCTAGACAATTGGGATGGGGGAGTTATAATTTCTCAAAATACTCCAATAACGGTTGAAAGTTATTCAAAATAAGTTTGCTACCAATAATTTGAAAAAAAAAATGCATCAAAGTAAACTAATATCCGATTACGCGTGATTAAACATTAACGCTTGGAAGTTATTCAAAATAACTGTTGCCGCAAATAAATCTGAAATATTGCATAAATCGAAATAATATCTTCTCGATTCCTTGTGATAAACTCATTTTTCACTTGGTCAATAATCATCAGTTAGAGGGTCACGAACTTAAACGAGCTTCTTTGTTAAAATAAAAGCTTCAAAAACCAAGTTCATATCGGAAGCTGATATTATTAGCTTAATTTGATAAATATGCGAAAGCTAATAAAAGTATATGAAAAGTAAATAAATACCCTCTCAAGCAGCTGCTTGCCACAGAGGTCTGACAGGAGCCTGTCAGTAAATATGTCATAGTAGAAGGTCTGAGAGGATGGAGGACCTCAGCAGAAAAACGACACAAACAACCATGCCTTACCCGGGGCTCGAACCCAGGTCCCTTAGATCAGTAGCCAAGCGCGCAAACCACTCGGCCATGGGATACAAATAATTAATAAATGTTTCAAATATTATGATAGGTAATAACTAATTTTGTTTAATAATAATAACTTTAATTACCTTTACATTTTTATGCCCCTCAGACCATAGCGTATTTTGTTTTGCTATAAATTATATATGCCTGGCAAATTGTATCCGAGGGATTCTTTTGGGTACGAAGTGATTTGAAAATTTCGATTATCTGAGCCAGGAAATTCCGTTTTTTGCTTAAATACTTCCGACTTGGGGAGAATTATGGGTACCTCGAACTATGTCCCTTTCCTTCCTCTTCTAAAAGAGAGGGACAAATTTTTAACTAGAGGCGGGAAGATCGATCGTAATGATATTTTTGCCAAATGAAGGCTTGAGACGTGGGGAGTACCATTTATTCTAAAGTGTTTGAGACCCAAGAAAATCCAGGTAAATCTGCTAGTATAATAAATATTTTCTAAAATGTTAGATACATCATTGAAATACATCCGTGATAGGGACGGGGGTGGCTCAGTCGGTAGCGCGCCAGACTCGTAATCTGTAGTTCCCAGGTTCGAGTATCAGCTGGGTCAGAGCTGAGATTTATCTCCGCAAAACTCCCGCCCTGCCCACGTTCAGTAGGGGACACCGATTTGCTTGGAAAGGCTGCCGTCCGTCGGACGGGACGTTAAGTCGTTGCCCATGTGCGGGAGAGTCATACCCTGTGCACGTTAAAGAACACACTGGATGGCCTTGACGGGAGGCTACCATCTGTATCCCAACAGCTGTTCCAGTGGGTTCCCTCCCCCAACCTTCTCTGAGCCTTCGGGGTGGGGTCCTTGTGACCTGGTCATTTAGCCCATGGTGTGCAAAAAAGTGCCGCTCAGAGGTAAAACAACCCAACATCCGTGATATACACACCTACTTATGAAGTTATATGGATATTGATTGTCATCATCATCAGTCAAAAATAAAGGTTTTCTCTGGATTCTTTCGACCCTCTCCTCCAGATCAAAGTTGGATAATGGCAAGAAACTTAAATTCTTAAATCCTAGGAAAAGATATCGCATCGTGTAAACATTGGATTGTTTCATTGTAGCAAACTTTGCGCTTAGTCAGATCCTCTTGTCCAAGTAAAGTGTGCAGATGTAGTTCAAAGATATTTTGTTTTTCTAATCTTACTATTAAGTTGTTTCTCTGGATCGAGTAAGCGTTACACTTCAGCAAAAAACGAATCACCTTTTCCTTTACGTTGCACGTCTGACAGGGGAAAAACCTTTCTCATTTTGAAAAGTGAGTCATTCAAGAGTAATGCACCTCTTCTGAGTCTGGTGATGTACACAAAAGTTCTTCTGGAAAGGTGCAGATCATTTAGTGGAAGAATCTTGGTTTCTATTAATTGTCGATGATTGGTCTTTCTTTCAGCGATGGCTTGGAAGTGATGTAGAAAGCTGTCATTCAGTTTTTCTTTATTTAACTTAGAATATATAAATTCCCAATTTCCAATTGAAGGTATTTTTCATTCATAAGGGCCGATTTTGATTTTAAAAAATCAGCTATTTAATTTCCCTGGACAACTATATGTCCAGGGATCCATTTCAAAGTTATTGTGAATCCTTTTTAAATTATTTGATCAATGGTCTCAAGGATGTTTTAGAAAAGCCCATTATTCTGGGATTGACATATGTCTTCCTGAAGAAAAAACAAAAATGTGCTACTATCTATAAGCACAACAAAATTAGACTTTGGTTGTTTAAAACACCACTTTAGAGCCATTTCAATTGCAATCAGCTCAGTAGTCATAACGTCTAAGGCAGCTTGCAGCCTGATAGCTTCAAAGTGAGACATTTCTGAGACCCAGAAAGCCGCTCCAGCTTTTTGTGTTAACTTGTTTAACGATCCGTCAGAGAAAATCTTAATATGATTTTCATATTTTTGTTCTATGTGCCCCTGAGCAATAATCTGTTGAACTGAGCTTTCAAGTTCTTTTTCAGATGTGAAACCTGCAATACAAACAAATCATCAAATTGTTGAAAGGTCCAAGGAGGTTTTTCAGAAAGTTTGTCCTTATGCTGAAATCAAATAAAAGAGGGGATGTAGGCGGATGGAAGTACTTTAGTTATATCAATGATCATCTTTCCTGATCCAAAAAGGATCTTATCGATCACTGGATGATATTCTTGTTCGAAGAGCAGTGTTGAGAAGTGCGAAAACAACAAATAAGGTTTTCTGATGGAAAAAGGTGGAATATTAGCCTCAGCATTCAGAGAAATATATGGACAAAGACTTAACTGGCCCAAGCAGATTCTTAGAGTTTGGTTTTGAAAAGTTTCTAACTTTTTAACAAGGGAAGGGCTAGCACTATCCAGTAGAAAACTCCCATATTCCAATCTTGATCTTAAAATTGATCTGTAAAGATATATCATTTGACGAAGCGATGCTCCATTCTTGCTAGACCCAATGCATCTTAACATGTTAATAATAGGTTTATAAGTGGAGATCAATTGACGAATACAGAAGTTCCATTTCAGTTCAGAGTCCAGTAGGATTCCTAAATAACAGTGTTCTTTTACAACCTGAAGGGAACTTTCCTTGTAATTCCAGTCTTCGGATATTTCCAGTCCCCATGAGTGAAAATATTTAACAGACTCGCTAAATGCGGAATGGCACCGATTGGATTATGTATATGCTTCTGCCAGTGTATCAAATCACAATGTCGTCTGCATAGACAGAGAGTCTCGCATTATTTGGTAAAATATCAGGAAAATCGTGTAAAAACAGATTGAAGAGTATTGGACTAAGCACTCGTTGTTGTGGAAGATTCTTCAAAGGATTAGGAGCAGAAAATGTATACTTTAATTTCACAATAATTTTTCTGTTAGTTAGCAAATGAACTAAGTACGCAAACATGTTTCCTCTACTTTTCAATTTTAAAATTTTATATAGTAGTATTTAAAGTCGAGAAATATAGCTACGGTAGTAGTGTTTCTAATGTTCAATCCTGCTTGTATATCAGAGACTAAATCAATGACTTTGTCTATTGAGTTCCGACCTCTACTAAAACCACAAACTGCATAATGAAGATAATTATGTGATTCTATAATCCAGCTTGGTCTCCTATTCACCATGTTCCCTAGCAGTTTTTTTAAGCAAGAGCTCAGAATAATAGGTCTGAAATAAGAACGAAATAAGAACGGTATTTCGCTTGCTTATTCGGCTAGGGATAATATATGTAGTTTTCCAGTCTTGTGAGAATGTCCTTTTAACCCAGAGTTCATTAAAAGCTGTTAGCAAAAGTTTAATTTGCGATTCAGTAAGTATTTTAAGCATCTTATATGTTATTCCATCCGGTCCTGGCGAAGTGGGTGTTTTTTACATTTTCTCAATGCAATAATAATTTCATTCAAGCTGAAGGTCATGTCAATATATTCAGCAGCATTCGGATTCAAAATTTTCATGCTTCTGAAGTTCCCTTTCTATTATAATGTGATTCTGATTAAACTGCGTAGGAAAGAAATGATTTTTCCTATGAAGTAAAAAACTTTGCAAAATCATTCACAAGAGTCTTCCATTTTTTGTTGTCTCCTAGTGTCAAGACGTTCGAAGGAGAAGACGGTGTGACTTGTTTCCCAATCGATTTGATCATTTTCCCTATCTTTGTATTGGGAGAAAGAAATTAATAGTGCGAAAAAATTGTCCCATTTCTTTCTTTTGGCTTCTTTTATTCGTTTTTTCTTTAAGTCATTTATCGTTTTATAATATATTATATGATCAAGTCTTCTGGTTTTTCTTGCTCTCCTTTCTGCTCGTCTCTTGCGAGCTATAAGTTTACTAATTTGTTCTATATTATATTTTAAGTTTTTAGGGTTTTCAATTTCAATGAAACTATTGAACTTAGCTTTTTTGCTTTTATTTGTTATAGCAGAAACAGTTGAAAAGTCTTCAATGCAAATAATTTCTTGATTAAGAACTTCTCTAAAATTATTACAAACATCTGAAACCAATTATTGCTGCCACGGCAGGAATCGAACCCGCAAGTCTCTAGATACATGTCATAGTGCTCTAACCATTAAACTACGCATCAGCCGCTAAAATCTTCCAGAAAAAGAGCTATAAATCTTTCATTGAGATGTGGCGGACCTTGCACCATCTATACTTCAGAAGAGGCAACTTTTCCAATTGTTGCTAATGATTTAGATGTTAATGAGGAGATCAGTCACGCTTAAGCGATGGCGGGGGTGCTCAGTCGGTAGCGCGCCTGTCTCATAATCTGTAGTTCCCAGGTTCGAGTCCTATCTTGGTCAGTGTTGAGATTTTTCTCCGCAAGATTCCCCGCCCTGCACATGGACAGTAGGGGACACCGATGGGTATGGAAAGACCGCCGTCCGTCGGATGGGACGTTAAGCCATGGCCCCTTGTGCGGGAGAGCATACCTTGTGCACATTAAAGAACACGCTGGATGACCTTGACGGGAGGCTACCATCTGTCTCCCAACAAGGTGTTCTAGAGGGTCTCCTCCCCCAACCTTCTATGAGCTTTCGGGGTCCATGTGACCTGGCCATTTAGCCCATGGTGTGCAAAAAAGTCCCGCTCAGAGGTAAAACAACCCAACGCTTAAGCGTTTATTATTAAAAATCCATCCGTAATAAATACACAGATTTACCTGTAGAAATGAACTTCAATAATTATTACAAACATCTGAAAAAAATTATCACTGCGGGAATCGAACCCGCAACTATGTAGATACATGCCAAAGTGCTCTACCGTTAAACTACGAGGCAGACGTTAAATCTTCTAGATTAAGACCTATAAATCTTTCACTGAGATGTGTCGGACCTTGCGCATATAATAATTATAATAATTTATTTCGTGCAGGGGGTTACAGTAAAGCTAAGGTACATATATATTTTTGGATATTAATTTGAATGTTCAATTGGCTTCATGTCCCAGTACATTTGAGAAATTAAAAAGAAATACTATACAAAAATTTAAAAATAAAATTTAGAAATTTAAAAGAATACAATACAAAAATACAAACATGTTTAGAGGAATTCCATAATTATTTGATTCATATAAATAAAATGACAAGTTGCAAAAGACGAAAACAAACATAATATGAAACATGATAAGAAACGAAATGAAATCAGGGGGAAGAAAAAGAAAGTTTAAGACAACAACAGAGAGTGATATTAAATGAATGAACAGGGGAAAAGGGATTGCGGATAATCCAGACAAAGGGCGAAGATGGGGAGTGGGAATAGGGGTGAGGAGATATTGTTGGTCAAAGGTTTTAATATTCTAATAGGAGTGGAGTTCTATTGTTTTTGAATTTTGTTTCAGAATTTAAAGAAGTGATATCACTCGGAAGAGAGATCCAAGTTGAGATTGCTTGAAAGCAAAAATAAATTTCATCATACTTAGCTTTAAAATTTTGGGAGAAAGAAAACATTTTATTATGAGAGCGAAGGATGTGGCGATGCGGTAATCGAATATAGGGTTGGGTTGGGTTGTTTTCCTCTGAGCGGCACTTTTTTGCACACCATGGGATAAATGGACAGGTCACATGGACCCCGAAGGCTCAGAGAAGGTTGGGGGAGGGGACCTACTGGAACAGCTGTTGGGAGACAGATGGTAACCTCCCGTCAAGGCCATCCAGCGTGTTCTTTAACGTGCACAGGTGTGGCTCTCCCACACAAGGGGCCACGGCTTAACGTCCCATCCGACGGACGGCGGCCTTTCCAAGCCCATCGGTGTCCCCTACTGACCGTGGGCAGGGCGGGGAATTTTGCGGAGATAAATCTCAACGCTGACCCAGCTTGAATATAGGGTATAAGAATCGAATGAAGGGGGTGAGACTTGTTATAAATAGTGTCGTGAATAAGGGTAATAAACTTCAGCTTTCTTCTATACTCAATAGTAGGAATTTGATATTTGGAACGAATATCAGTAAGTGTTTGAGATCCATGTTTGTTAAAATAGATTTTGCTGATGATTTTGAGAGCTTCATTTTGAACTTTTTCTAAGTTATAAGAATTCGTTTTATTAATGCCAAAAAGAGTGGAAGCACAGTATTCAAGTTTCGGTCGGATGTAAACTTTGTAGAACGTTGGGGCATAGAAAGATATACAGTTTCGAATGTATCTCAATATATAAGTTCTTTTAGAAGCTGAAGCGAAGGTTTTATTAATGTGAATTCCAAAGTCAAGATTATTATCTATCGTCATACCTAAGTACTTCATGGAAGTGGAAACTAATATGGCTGTTATTAATTTTAATGTTTATGACATGCAGGGAACAATTTGAAGTTGAAAGAAAACAATATTAGTTTTCTTGATATTGACAGTAAATCTTCATATTGACGTTTTTAGTATACCAATTAAACACATTACGAATATTATTTTATATTTCTTGTATAAATTTGAAAAACTTGAGGTAAAAGAAAGAATTCAATCGTTTGCATACATAAAAACATTTCAGTTAATAGAAGATTCTAGATCATTAACAAACAGGTTAAAGAGAAGTGGGCTAAGAATGGTTCTTTGGGGTATTCCTCGATTAATTTTAAGAGGTGTAGAGATCTCATTAGTTCTTAATTTAATTCGGATAACACGGTCGTTGAGATAATTTTTTTTTTAAACCAAGAAAGAGCTGAGGGCGATAGATTAAAATTATAGCAGTTTTTGCAAAATAAGTGTGTCCAACTGAATCAAATGCTTTTGAGATATCAAGGGAAACCAGTCTGACAACAGGCTTAGACCTAAAACCAGGCTTTATACAGAAATGTTTCCACTTTTCTGTCTAAAGCCAATCTCCATTGATTAACAAGAAGTGTCATGAGAGTTTCAGTTGACCTATATTTCCTGAGTCCGAATTGTCTCCACGAAAGCAAATAGAAATTTTCAACCTAAGTCCATAATTATCTCTCGACGACTTTTTCTACATATTTGCGTAAAGCACATATAACTAAAATAAGGCGATAACAGAGAGTTAGAAGGATTTGAAATTTTAGATATAGGCGAATGATGGCTTCTTTCCATGGAGATGGGAATTCATTAGAGTGAAATGAGCAATTATTTAGTTCACAAAGAGGTGCAGAAACCAATGGGGGGAAAGAAATTTTAGAATAAAGGTAGGTATTCCATTTGGTCCCACATTGCGAGTGTTTTTTAGCTAATTCATAAGGTTGAGAACTTTGATTTCGGTAAAATATTTGAGTTCAAAGGTTCCCAGATTATTAAATGATTTATTGGAATAGGACAATGACTCATTTGTGTTGACACGTTTTCTGTAGAAGGGCAAGATTTCCAGAATACATTACTCAAAACATCAGCAATGCTTTCAGGATCATAGAAACAATTGTCATTGTAAACGATGTTGTTAATTTTGTACCTAATAAATCTTAATCCTTTAAATCTAAGCTAAAGTTAAAAACTTCTCAACCATGTCATTTAATATAGATTAGAGGTATCCTATATTAAACAAATATTCTAGTCAGTTTGTAGGAATTCATAGGTGGATTTACATGTTATTTGAAATTTTAATATTTCATATCATTGCTGCAGCAATATTTAAAACCGTAGCTCCCCATAATAAACTGGTGTCCAAAAGCTAAGCATAGTTGACCAAATGGGCTATATTGAAAAAACAATCGGCGAAAATAGCAACAGAATGTACGTGCAGATACCGGTAGGCACATGCAAATGTGGGAATAATGATGCCTAGCATATAGTGTGGTCACATATAATTTGCATAAGAGACAAGAACTGCAAACTTGTAATCGTTATAAATAATGGAATAAATGTGAAAAACCTCATTTCTTGTTGTCAGAGCATTCGTTTTGTGTTCGAACCCACTTGGTGCTTGTAACAACAATATGTCACACAAACAGCATATAGATGTCTTTACACGTGGTCGGGCTATCTGGATGTTGGAATCAGGCCGAACATAGAATGATGTTGCCAAAGCAATAAGTGTGCACCAATCCACAATCTCGAAGTTGTGGAGATTGTACAAGAGACAGCAAACGTTAGCTGTCCACATGTGTGTGTGGGGGGTGATCACGACTTGCAAAGGCTAAAGGTGACCGCTATGAGGCACTAACAGCGAGACGTAACAGACACATGTCAGCGAGAGAGCTGTCTGTGGCTCGTGGACGAATAGTTTCGTGGCAAATCACATAGAGTGGAACTTTATATTACAACTGGTAACCAATAACGACTCTGTAATGCTGAGATGAACAGTTGTTTGCATAATATATTATTTGAATATATGAAAAAATATATTAACATTGTAACTTCAAACTTTAATTTTTGAGGCCCCTCATAATTCTGAAGTCCTAAGCTGTAGGATAGTTAGCTTATGCGTAAGTCCGGCCCTGAACTCAACACATTTCTTTAAATTTATCACACACAGCACAAAAGAATCAAATTCATTCTCTTTTCCAATATCTTTCTTCTTCACAAAACAAAGCAAATGTTCAATCTTGCAACATGCATCTCCTGATATATACAAATCACATTTCCTCCTCAAGTTAGCTAAAAGAGAATTGCAGTTCCTATTTTAAAAATCCCAATTGTCAGTCAGTTAGCGTGCTTAAATCTGAGCGGTATTTTTTTTGCACACTGTGGCTAAATGGCCAAGTCACGAGGGCCCCCCTGCTCCGAGATGGTTTGGGGGAGAGAATCGACTGGACAATTGCTGGGAGACAGATGATAGCATCTCGTCAAGGCCATCCAGAGCGTTCTTTAACTTGCACACAGTATGACTATCCCACACACAGGGCCTGGGTTTCACGTGTCATCCGAGGGACGGCGTCTTTTCCAAGCCCACCGGTGTCACCCTTCTAATAGAGGGCAGGAAGCGGAGTTTTTCGAATATAAATTACAATGCTGACCCAGGTGAGACTCGAACCTGGGACCTGTAGTTTACGAACCTGGCACGCTACTGACTGAGCCATCCCTCGCCCCCAACTGAGAAATAAAATGAGTTTCGTTCTGAGTTCTAGATAAGATTTCTCTGTGTACAAACAGGATAATAGTTGGTTTAATAACCTCGAGTTTTCTACCGATAACTCCAGGAGGGAGTGATCCAAATGAAGAGATAATAAAAGATTGTTTTATTCACAGGATTTGAAATTGTAATAAATCGATATTTTTGATTTGATTCGAGCTAATTTTTTTTATCAAATTAGCATTTTATATTTTTTAAACCAAATAATGTATTACATTGTAATTGCCACATCATTTCATAAAATATTTATAAAAAACCTTGTTTTGAGCGAATTGATCGAAGAGCGCGGGTCTATTGTTGGACTGCAAACTTAGAAAATATGAGATTATTCACGAACTGAATGCTTATATAAACTCGGTATTTGTCTTTTCTACTCGAATAATAGAGAGCACTGAATTTAGATGAAACTGTTTGCATAGTAGTAATTCATAGTAGGAAAAGTGGTTTGGAGATTGATATTTTCTGATTTAGACAATGCTTATGATTTAGCCCTTTTGGGAAATGATGTTGATGAGATGAACTCTTTCATTCGAGCTGTTGATGAGACTGGTAGTAGAGTAGGTTTCGTGATAAACAGAGAGAAAACTAAAGTGATGAAAATTGGTCAGGTAGATGGTGCTTCAGTTTCTTTCAATGGATGCACTCTTGAGCAAGTGACTCAGTTTAATTATCTTGGGAACTATGTAACAGATACTGGTGATATGTGGCATGAGAGTAACAGAAGAATAGGGATTGCTGCCGGGACTTTTAAGAATCTATGGAGATTGTGGTGAAATAGGCGTATACATATAAAGGCTAAAATTAGACTGTATAATAGTTTGGTTTTTTCAAGGGTTAATTATGGTAGTGAAACTTGCACGCTTTGTAAACAAATTGGCCAAAAAATCTGATGCTTTTGATTCTTGATGCTTGCGCAGTATTTTGGGCATTAGTTTTTTGAATTTGGTAAGGAATAATAAAGTTAGGCAAAGGAGTCTGCAACCTCCTTTAAGCAGCATATTGTGCAGACAGAGACTCCGCTGGTTTGACCGTGTTGCCCGTATGGATAATTATAGATTAGCGAATAGGGTTATGAACAGTATGCCTAAAGGCCTCAGAAGGAAGGGAAAACCTAGAAAGCGGTGGGCACACAATGTAGGACAGTACCTTGTTAGAATTGGTGTGCAGTGGCCAGATTCAGCAGATGTAGCTCAGGACTGAAATGCATGGAAAACTAAATTTCACGGTTTGATTGGACCTTCATAGCCCATGGCTGCTTGATGATGATGATGAGTTCTGCATCTGGGTTACTATTGACATAACATGGCTTAACATATTTAATGAAATGGCCTTTAGTCTTCTGATGAACGAGTTCCTAAAGAGTGCATGTATTATTTAGTGTACATGCTCTCTTTAGGGATTCGTCTGCAAATTTCGTAACGATTTTAGGACAGAGGATATGTTCCAATGTGGAACTCCTTACTTTTTAATATAAATAAATTACTGTTTTTAATGTTATAGACATTAATGTCTATAACATAATAATAAATATTTAAAATGCTATATTTATAAAAATAATTTTAATTAAAATAATTTTAAAATGCTATATTTATTTTTACGATTAGTATATTTTTGCATTCTACGATTACAAAAATCAGTTTTTTTTACATATATTATCCCTTGTAATTAACTGTTACTTTCTTAAGAAAAATTTGGTATGATTACATCAGTACAAAAAGGGAAGATTCTTACACAAAATATGTTAGATAAATGAAAGTGACAATCCGGTCATGTTTGGGATGCTAAATTCGTCTGATGCGACATTATTTAAGTTACGGAAGACTTGGTATGAAAATTATTAGTGATATATTTCTTGTTAATTTGTAGCGACTTACATTGAAAGTCACTGAACTAGAATCCTGTTATTGAATTTGAGGTTTAGTGATTAAATGGAGGTATAAAACTACACTAAAAAATGTTATGATTTGTTCTGGTAGCCATTTTTACTCCTCTTTTAATGATCTTTCTTTAACTGAAAGCATAAGATTTTTAGCGTTTCGTTTAATGATATACAGAAATATCTCAAATTTTTATGGTAAGTTAAAAGTTATGAAATTGTCTTTATAATTACAGTGATCACCTCAGAATAAAATAAAAAATATTATCTTTTCTAAACTATGTCCGTTTATCTTTATATATGAAGTGACCTAAAATAAAATTATATCCACTAAGTAAAAACTTATTGGATATAAGAAATGTATGAAATTTATACATTTTAAATCACTGTTGAAGCAATACATAAAACCTAAGATATCATGTTTTACAAATGGAGGGAATGTAATTTTCAATATTAGAAGAAGCACAGAAAATGACCTGTAAACCTGTAAAGATGAAACCCATCGCAATTACCTCATGATTATATCTAGAAGGTGTTTTGTCGACCATCATCTTCAATTGTAGTTAAGGCAACTTGCAATGACTGAATCCGTGGTATAAAGCAATCAGTAGAAGATATCTCGATCGACAGATGTGGCTGAGGAATCAGAGTACCTGACAAGCCATCAGAAGGTCGTAGGTTCGTACTCCACCGGGATCAAGTTAATATTTCCTCTATGCTTAGGATTGTTCATCCTCCATATTATTTACGATTTTTTTTTCATTTAGTTAAATAATAATATACGTCAATGCACTATTTATCGGATTTTTTAAAATACTTCTCTAAAATGTACATCGTTTAAATCTATTTTGTGTACTGTAAATAAAAGAACCGCATAGGAAGCCTTCTACCTTTGGAGGTGAAGTGGTTTCCTCATTAGCCTATTCCTAGGTAGATCACACCTGATCACTCATTCACGCCACGTAATTAATCGAGTGATTTGGCATCAAATTGAAACTTAAACATGACCTCTAATTTGGCATTGAAGAAATTCCCATGTATTTCCCTTTTTGCACTTTTTTCAAATTTTAGCATGCAGCATAATTATGATTTTTCGAACTACCAGGATAAAAGATCCCCTAACCTTCTCCATCTGTAGGTGTCCAATAAGTGGCATGAGTCGCAAAGGACAAGACATAAATCACCAAACAATGATCCCCAAGGGGCAGAATTTCAAATTCTTTGACATTAATTCTCCTTAAATACTGTGGGGTAGAGATTCTCGGACATATGACCCGTGAAGTCATTTTTATAGTTCACAAGCAATACGTCTCATCATAATCAAGGTAGCGACTGTAATGATCTCACGCGAACATGTTCACCTTCAGCCGAAAATCAAACCACTCTCAATGAAATCAGGTCTTTTTTATCTTTATGGTTTTGAAACAAGGAAGGCATTTTAAACTTTTTTATCAATATGCAACTTGTTGCATTACCAAAACAGTACTCCTGCCCTTAGCTCTAGCTTTTGAAAGTTTAAGCGTTTCAATTGATATATACTGCCTAGATAACAAAGTACCGAGTTTTTGTCATATGAGAAGAAAGCCAAATTCGATGATCCGCAGTCTCTAAACTATGCTTTTTATGGTAAATTTTGACGGAATATAAAGTTATCTTTCGAATATATTTACACCGAAGAGCCAAATCATTATAACTAGGTGCCTAATATGATGTTGGTCCTCTACGTGCAGCTAAAACAGCTATTTCCCGGCGAGGCATGGACGCTACAAGATTTCTAAAGGTGTCATCTGGTATCTTGTACCAACACGTTATGAGCAGGTTCTTTAACTCCTCTAAGTTACGTGGCTTGGCTGCCGCAGATCGGATATGCTGTTCCAACTCCAACCAAATATGTTCTATTGGATTGCTGTCTGGGGAATTTAGAGGTCAGGGCAATACCTGAAAGTCTTCTTCATGTTCCGCGAACCGTTCTTGAACAATCCGGTCAGTGTGGCATGGTGCATTATCCTGATGAAAGAAGGCACTGCTGAAATATTATCCTGATGAATTATCCTGATGAAAGAAGGCACTGCTGAAATATTATCCTGATGAATTATCCTGATGAAAGAAGGAACATGGTATACTGTTGCTACGAAAGCATGTACCTGCTCTGCAATGATGTGTAGGTAGGTGGTAGACGTCACAGTTTCCTGCACATGAATGACCGGATCCAGATTTCCCAGCAGAACATTGCCCAAAGCATTACACTTCCTCCACCGGCTTGTTTTCGTCGCACAGTGCATAATGATGCCAACTCTTCCCCAGATAAACGATGTAGACGTACACGGCCGTCCACATGGTGCAACAGGAAATGAAATTCATCGAATCATTCTTCCAATCCTTCAAGGTCCATTTTTGATGAGCGCGTACCCATTGTAGTCGCTTTCCATGGTGAATTGAAGTTAGCATGGGCACTCGGAGCTGCCAGCGGCTACGCAACCCCATTTTCAGCAGGGTTCGATGTACTATGTGTTGTGACACTTTACTCCGGCAGCAGAATTAGAATTATGGGCGAGTTGCGCCACAGTATATCTTCTGTTGGCTCGTACCATATGGCATTGCCTTCGCTAAACTCTAGCATCGATGAGCTGTGGTCCACCCACATCTTGCTGACGGTTCGTGGTTTTTCCCTCCTCGGACAAATTTTGAAGATACCAACCACAGCTGACCATGAACACCCAACAAGACTTGCCGTCTCAGAAATGCTCTGACTCGGTCGTCTACCCATTACAATTTGGCCTTTGTCAAACTCACTTATGTCCGCTGTTTTTCCCATCTGAAGAACAAGAATAACACTGATTAACAGAGCTCAGTACCAGGTGTTATTTATACCATTTCATGACCTTCACACGCGCCGTCGTTTACTTGCAGTTGCGTCGATTTGCATAAAGATGTGGTGGTCATAATGTTTTGGGTCTTTGGTGTATATTTTAATTTTCAACATTATTATTTTAATATTTGAAGAATTATTGAAGTTCGAAATTTGAACAGCAGCAGCAATAGCAGACATAAAAAACTGCTCAAAGGTTATTAAAATTTAATGAATAGCGCACTTGGCGACTGATAAAATAAAGATATGGGTTCGATCCCCAGGTAACGTATGAATGTTTCTTGCGCTGAAAGCACGTACCGATAGGTTTGGGAAGGTCGTCATCCATCTGTTGGAGCATTAAATCGTGGTTCCGTTTGCAGGAAGGAACCATTAATACTTTACACATTAAAGAACACTCTGTATGGCCTTGACAGGAGTTTCCATCTTCCTCCTAGCAGCTGTCTGGAGGATCTCCTCCGCCCAACCTTCTCTGAGCCCTCGGGTTATTTGTAAACTCTCCATTCAGCCCATTGTGGACAAAACAGTGATGTTCGGAGATAAACCAATCCAACCCTGAAGACGCTAGCTAAGGTTTCAAAACGGAAGTAATCTCCTTCTGATTGGCATCCCGGTCATTTCATTGTAACGTGAAACCCCCGGTCACTTCAATCAGAAGACTACTTTCGTTTTGAAACCTTAGCTACCATCTTCAGAGTTGGATTGGTTTATCTCCGAACATCACGGTTTTGTCCACAATGGGCTGAATGGAGAGTTTACAAGTAACCAGAGAGCTTCAATTAAGGAGTTATAATAACCCCTTGCAGTTGGCTGGCCTTAAATTAAGGATTAATTATAACCACTTGCAGTTGGCCTCGGGATATATATATATATACCCGAGGGCTTAAGATAAGGAGTTTTTCGAAATTAATTTTAAAGTCAAGCCTTCATCCCATGATGGAGTCAAGATCAATTTCTTCAGTGAAGCTTTGAGCCTGTACCCGAACTCCTGAACATATACAGCACTGAAGGGAAGATTAAGAGGCTCTGTCTCTTCTTCACTCTAATTACGGGATTCTAGATGCACAAACTGCTCGTTGCTATAACTCAGTCTCTAATATTTTCCACATCATTCTTTAATAGCGTGCACCGTTGACTCACTTAAACTGTAATAATCCGGCAATCCACACATTACTATTGGCTTTCTTATTTATTTAACATTACACGCCTCTGCGGTGTATATATTCATGCTTTGATATTAAAATTATGTAACATAAAAAAATTAACTCTTTTTGCTTATTATTAAAATGAAATCCGACCTGCCGTATAACGAAAAGTGACTCATACACCTTCTCGTACGATTTGATTTTGAAACTCCTGACTTATGACCACAGTTCTAACGCCAGGCTTGTAATCTGCAGTTCCCAGTCCCAACTGTGAAACCGTTGAGATTTATCTCCACTAAATCTTCATCCTCCTCTCTGTCAGTAGACAACACCGATGAGCTTGGAAAGGCCGATATCCGTCGGATGGGATGTACCTCCTCTGTGCAGGAGAACCCTGCCCTGCGAATATTAAAGACAGCGCTGGATTTGATAAACATCTACGATCACTCTATCGTAACATCTATGCAATGGGACCCACTTCTCACAACCTTCTGATCCCTCGGGGTCCTTGTGATTTGGACTTTAGATATTGTAGGCAAAAAAAGTGCCTCTCAGAGGTTAAATAACCAAACCATTGTTTTTTCTTTCGACAGCTCATTCCTTCTTATCCAGTTAGATGTAGTGGCGCACCCAGACGGGGTTGGCAAGGGACCTTGGCACCCCGGCTGGGTGCGCCACTACATCTAACTGGATAAACTACCCCCAAAGAAAAAGGAAAATAAAACACTAGATAAATTTACAAAAATCTTTTCCTAATTAAAATTCACTTTTTATATTTATGTTGTGTCATGTCTCCAATTTCTATACTATTTATGAATTAGCGGTCACATAAGGTGGGATATAGGTCTCGGGAATCACGGCCGCTGTGAACACAAGGCGAACAAATCGGGCGGACCGAGCCAGCCCAGCTGGTCCCTCGCCCCCCCCCCCTTCCCAGGATTAAATCCTGAGTCCGCCACTGGTTAGATGTGTACATTGGCACTCATAAAAATTCTTGAAAATCACAAGCGAAAGCAAAACTTTTATATCAAAATTGATTATGGAACGAAACAGATTGTTTGAAGCTTCTGTAACGATTCGTTTAGTTTTGATCGTTTGCAAAAAAATAATGGTCAATCGGATCTTGGAAATTATATTCATATATTTTAAACACTGAAAGAATCTTTTTAAGATTCGGATTTGAAGTTTTATTTTAGTCTCATTTTACAAGGAGCTTGAAATTCGGTCTTTATTTTTGACACCATACATTCAAATTTTATCTAACATTCTAATTACTGTATACACCAAATTATTTAATCAGATATTTCGCTTTAAGTGGAGCTCGAGGGACTTCGAGCTCAGACCTTGAAGAAGCCGACGTATTTTTGCTTAGCTCCAAGATGTGAAATTTAGTTAGCTCAAAAATTTACTGAAAATGCCTAATAGCATTGGGCGAGATCGGGTATCCAAACCCAGTGGAGCCATTGGTCGGCAGGATAGGTAGAAATAAGTTAATATTTTATTTAAACTTTAGTATATGTTTAGGATTTTGAGATTTCAATTGAAATCTCTACATTTTTTGTGAATTGCCGTCTTTTGACTGCTTATTTCACTAATTTTTTTTAATCTCTCTTGCAGATTAAATATATTTCTGTTTCTAACTGACAATTTTACAATTGTCAGATTTGGAACCTTTTAAACTTCCGTTGGAGTTTTATTACAAATTATACAGTTCATATTAGGAATCTTTAATTAACGTAAGTTTGCATTTACTGCGTCTAATACATTGTATTATATAGCGCACATTGTTGTTACATTTATTTCTATAATATTTATCTACAAGTCTGTAAATAAATTCTCTGATCGTTACTTTCAGTAAATACTAATTTATATTTTACTGTGTCTTGAACTGCATTGCAACCGTTTTTGTTATATCTGTAACCTGTTTCGACAAGTGATATAAATATTAAGAATATAACTTGTAAAAGTTTTTACAAACATTTATATTTCTGATATAAATAAATGGTAATCTGAATTTGGATTATTTTGTTTTGTGAAAATCACATGAAATTTCCAAAGGTCAGCTACTGGTAAAATGTCAAAAAACACATCACCCGCTCAGAGGCACCACAATTCGAAAGTTCCGAATCAGACCGCCCAGAGATATTAGAATTCGAAAATTCGAACACTGCAACGGCTCCGGTCTATGTCTTCCGGTCCGCTCAGAGGCATCCGAAGCTATTATTCGCAATCCGGACTGCCCAAAGAGGGCGGTCCGGATACGATCCATTAACAATTTACTTTGAAATACAAATGTACCAATAAAAAATTATCGGATCCTTAGCACAATTTCGCACAATTCATAAATTTAGGATTCTTATATTCAAATATTGTTCTCTAAAAATACAGGAAAAAAATCTTAGCTGTAAACTCTACATTACATGAGCTGCGTTTCTTCAGTAACCAGATGGTTTTTTCCCAGTCTGTTGCAAAGCTGGGATTATTGGGGAGACACCTTACATCCTTATATCCTTACATATTACCTTGGTATAAATGTTCATATTTGTTTCAAAATGAGGACACGACGTATCTATATGGGCTAAGTAAGCCCCATCCGTCATGTTGTTGTTGTTTAGGTCTTAGCTTTCCACCTTCCTTCATCTTGGGTCTCGGAATTTTCCTGTCTAAGAAATAGGTAACTCGCATGACAAGGAAACTCGGCCAAAAAGCGGTCCCATCGGGCAGCACCCACTCGACCGAAAAGAAGAACAAGTGCCATATGGGTTGCCTGACGCCCGGTTCGGTTCAGCATGCACCAATCGCCACCTGACACGGCAACCGAGGTGTTTTTTTCCCAACCTGTGGCAAAGCTGGATAGCAAGGAAAGAAGCGCGCTTTTGGATACTCTTCTCTGAACTTTCGGTGTGAGAAGTTGATTTTCGGTGACGGTGCTTGCTTCTACCTTATTCACGAAAAAAGGTCCTGACATGTTCTTCCCCGGCATCGAGGTGCGCAACTTTGGACACTAACAAGAGGCAATTCTGCTGATGCGCAGTAGGATCCTGATATCGACCTAAAGGACGATAGCTTGATGTGTACAAGGAGACCCATTTTCTTCCGTCCACACACGGCAAAGGAATGAGGTAGGGTCATTCTTTCCTGATTAGGTCTCCCCCATGTTAAGTGACAATTTGTAGCCGCCACTCTGCTCTCGACCATGTTTATTTGAGGCGCAAATTGTGATGCTCCCTAACAACGGTGCAGCGTGGGAAAGAGGAATTTTTTTGGCATTTTTGTAAAATCCACTTCAATTAGAGTAAGTTGATTATAACTGAGAAAAAAAGTAAAAGTAAATAAATGATCCCTGAAAATGATCTCACATCGATCTGCTTACTTGTTTTGTCTGTTGGTCTAGTTCCTGTACACCGAGATAGGCGGAAAGCCTAGGCCTGAGATTGGTAGACCCCATCATTTTTACGATTATAAAATTGCGGTGTCAGGCCCACTTTCCCGAAATACTGATTTTGATGAAACACAGCGCCTTATCTTCGCCCTCATTTTTTTTAGTTCGTCCCTAAAGTACAGCTACCCCCAAAACACACAGAAAGTAGTCACGACATGAATGTAAGGAGATGCAAAAATCGCTCTTCACAAGTCACGAACAAACAAACATTTCCATTCCATTTTTGTTTACGACTTTTGAATTAATCGTGCACAAACGAAGTCATATGTAATTGAAGGCCCGGATCTAGAAAAAAATAAACACCAAGACAGAGTTCAAGCTCCATATTTACAGATAATATACATATCTATTTCTTCAATGGGCATCGTCCAACCTGTATTAGAGGATAGGGTTGGGTCGTTTTACCTCTGAGGGGAAATGTTTGCACACCATGGGCTAAATGGTCAGGTCACATGGACCCCGGACACTCAGAGAAGGTTGGGGGAGGGGACCCATTGGAACAGCTGTTGGGAGACAGATGCTATATTGGAGGAAGTCTTCCAGTTGATTCATTTCGGAAAAACGGAATTAAAAATCAAAACAGCAGCAAAATTCTCCATTTTAGAAGTCCATGTTAGAGAGATCAGAATATTTCTTGGTGGCTTTGTCTCTGGAGTTCATTCGTTTGATTTCCGACTTATTCGCTTCGGAGAATTCAAATTTAAAAAGCTCCGATGCATTGAGATCCGGATTAGAGAAAATTCACATATAAGAGTATTGGCTCTTTTTTTCTGCCATTCTGTGCATTGGTTTGATTTTAGACTTATTATGTTGAGAGAAATGCAGTAAGGAAGAAATGATCGGTCTACTGAAAACCGGAATAGAAACGGGATCCATAAATGTGGTGACTAGAGTTTCGACACTTGGTCCGTTTTATTTTTTACTTTTCTGTTCACAGGGAATGCGTTTCTAGAAGAGTTTCGTTTTCGGGTATTTCGGCATTACACTGACTTTTGACAAGTGTTGATCAAGCTCAGATGCACTTTTTTACCATTTTTTAACCCTTTTCTAAACAAGGAGAGGGAGAGCCTTCGGTTAAAACGTGCAAATAAATCTCACCGCTGACACAATTAGGACACGAAACTGGAAAAAATAAATTACGAGACGCGCGTTACAGACTCAGCCAAAAACCACCCCGAAAATATGAAGGAATAGTTGTTTTAATAAATCCACAAGCTAGCGAAAAGCAATAGGAAGATCGGTAGCAATAGCTCGTTATTATTAAAGAAGCTGTTCGAAGCAAATTACTGCGCCTCTTTTCCTAAGGGGGCGTTATATGCAGTCGGCACTTTTGCTCTCGATGTTGTACACAGGCGGAGTTTTTTTCTTCTCCTTGTTTTTGCCCTCGGTACCTTTGCATTCGGCATTCTATCATGGAAACGTTCACAAGACAATAAACTATAATTTTCTCTACTATCAAATTAATTACTATATCAATTAGTAGTTAAAATATCAATTACTCTTAGTTATTAAATAGACAGTTCTCCATTCGAATTCTCAATTAACAACCATTTGCAAATTAATCTGGGAAATTGGTATAAATCTATATAAATGCAAAATTGCATATCTTCAATCTTCGATGTTTATTTTATCGTATTTTTTATTGAGATTATGAATTTCACTTTTTATTACAAAGGGTGGAAAAAAGTTTTGCAATAACTATGATCATACGAAACGAAAAACATTTCCTTTATTGGAACGCGCAATAACTTCCTCCACCCATCCATCCCAAAACAGCGTTTCAACAGAAATTTTCTTCCGATTGAAGATGTAAACGAAAATCTGTTTACCGCATAAAACGGAATAATTAGAATGTTCATTATTTGGAATGTTCATTTCACCAATTGAAACTCTGTCACTTTAAATTATTTCGTTCAAGAGAAACAAAATGTCCAAAATATTTAATTTTATTCAGTGTTGATTTAGAGTTCTGTGAGGTTTGGTTCGATTGATTTCCAATTACTTTAAAACTACGAATGAAGTGGGATAAAAATATCAAAATCCAGTTTAACTAATGTCGGTTTTAAAATCCAGAGGAAATTGTCGCATCTTTCTTCTAAATGGGTTCCGTAATTTTTTTAATGTTCTGTTCGGATAAAAGATACTAAATATATTCGTGTTATAGAGTATCGGATTACTGAGACTGACGATAGTGTTGTGCGGTTTAGTTTCTTGAAATATATTCGTTTGAATTCCAATCGTTCCGTTTAGTAGGAAAAGAAAGGTAGAGAAGAATGAAATTCCGGTTTAACAGAAGTCAGATTAGGGAGTAGAGTTGTAAATATCGTCTCTTTCCTCTAATGCATTCTGTTAATATCATATTGCTTTTTAGGATAAAAATGACTAAAGATATTCGTTTTATTGAGTATCGGATTACTGAGCATGACAATAGCCTTATGCTGTCTACTTCCCTGGAGTATATTCTTTTGAATTCCAATTGTTTCATTTAGAAGGAATATGAGAAATTGGTGAAATGAACATCCCAAATAATGAACATTCTAATTATTCCATTTTATGCGGTAAACAGATTTTCGTTTATATCTTCAATCGGAAGAAAATTTCTGTTGAAACGCTGTTTTGGGATGGATGGGTGGAGGAAGTTATTGCGCGTTCCAATAAAGGAAATATTTTTCTTTTCGTATGATCATAATTATTACAAAACATTGTTTCCATCCTTTTGAGATAGCTCAAGTGGAAGACAAAATATGCAAGAGTGTTTAAGAAGCGTCGAATAAGAGGGAATAGATTTAACAAACATCGGCTGCTTTGATTTACTCTATTGGTACTTTGCGTTAGTTTTTTTTTTGGTTCAGTAAGAAAAAAAAAACATTTAGAAATTTTGTTTTATTGAGGCACGGATTAAGGAGTATATTTGAAGTCTTATGCAAATTGTATAGTATTCTTTTGGCTTCTAACTGCTTCATTTAGAAGAAACAAACTTTAAAAAATTACGTTGTAGTGGAATATCGGAGAATAGAGAATAGATGTATACCTTTTATTGTAGGTCGGATTAGAAAGAACAGATACAATTATCGATTACGTTGAGTTATAAATAATTTCGTTTTACGTAGTGCTGGATTTCAGAGACTTCCGAGAAGGATTGATTTTGTTCACTAATCGAAAGTGTATTTTAATTAGGTTTAGTAATTAAAAAAAAATTCGCCGTCCCGTGGCCGAGTGGTTAGAGCGCTTGGCTAGTGATCTAAGGGTCCTGGGTTCGAGCCCGGGTAAGACATGGATGTTCGTGTTGTTTTATGCTGAGGTCCTGCCATCCTCTCAGTCCTACTCCTGTGGCATTATAAACTGACATTATCCTGTCAGACCTCTGTGGCAAGCAACTGCTTGAGGGGGTATTTATTATTATTTTTTTAAATTTAAAATTACTTCTAAATGTTTTTCTATTTCCACTGAATTGTCGTATTCACAGAATTGTCGTAGACTTCATATTCTCATCCACCGAATTGTCGTAGACTTCATATTCTCAGCCACCGAATTGTCTTATACTCCGAATTCTCATCTACCGAATTGTCCTTCTCAGTTACTGTACACAGGAATTGTCGTAGACCAAACTACCACTACGAAAACAAATAAATTAATTTTAAAAGACAGCTTTCGTTTAATCCACTAAACATTCCTTCGTGTATCGGGAACTCTAGGTCCGTGGTTACCAATGGAAACCATGAAACAATAAAAAAAAAGCTATTCCGCTTATTTATACCTGTCCATTATTGAAACAGCGGCTCATAAAACAAGTATAATACAAAATCTCGCTCAGTTCTTTCAATTATTAACCAAATATTTTTATGTGAATAAGTAAATTATTTTTTTAATTCAAAGTACTCATTAAAAATGCATATTTTTGTTTTTTAACCAAGTCATTTGATTTGCTAAAAACATAGTTTTTTTTATTCCTTTTTATTGCTCATTAGAACTGTGTTTTTTCTGTTTCAGGTACAGAATATTTCTTGCTGCTCTTTAAGAATATAGTGACAATGAATCTTCGATGAGTTTGGGTTGGACGGCTCTGCTTTAAAAAGGTTTACATCTGTATGAAATATTTCGTTTTCGGCGATAATAAATTTCGGCCTGCATGTTTTCGAAACGTGTCTTCAAGAACGTAAAGGAATTAAATAATTTAAAGGTAAAAATATTGTCTCATCCTGACAACCCTATGAGCCAAAATATTTATTCACAACGTGAATAAATATTTAATATAGAAACCAAAATATTTATTCACAACGTGAATAAATATTTTGGTTTCTATATAGTAACTTTCTGAATAGTGACTATTATAGACTTACATTTCAGAGGTCTCCTATCTGTACGACTATATTTTATAGTCTAATTTAGGGGTTCTCAATGTGGGGTACGGGGTAAAGTTTTTGGGTTACCCCGGGAGAGCTCAAAAGTCGCAAATATACGTTATATATATATATGTCTGTGTGTTTTATTTCATTTCCATTGTTATACTATAACAATAATTTTATCTATCTATACAAGGGGTACGCCAGTTACATACACATTTCCAGGGGGTACGTGAAGCATAAAAGGTTGAGAACCACTGGTATATATTTTATTTCATTCCCATTGTTATACTATAACTATAGATTTATCTATCTATACAAGGGGTATGCACATTTCCAGGGGGTACATAAAGTTACATACACATTTCCAGGGGGTACATAAAGCATAAAAGGTTGAGAACCACTGATGTAGATGTTTTTTATTCCCATTGTTATACTATAACTATAGTTTTATCTATCTACACAAGGGGTACGCCAGTTACATACACATTTCCAGGAGGTACGTGAAGCATAATAGGTTGAGAACCACTGATATATATTTTATTTCATTCCCATTGTTATACTATAACTATAGATTTATCTATCTATACAAGGGGTATGCACATTTCCAGGGGGTACATAAAGTTACAGACACATTTCCAGGGGGTACATAAAGCATAAAAGGTTGAGAACCACTGATGTAGATGTTTTTTATTCCCATTGTTATACTATAACTATAGTTTTATCTATCTACACAAGGGGTACGCCAGTTACATACACATTTCCAGGAGGTACGTGAAGCATAATAGGTTGAGAATCACTGGTCTAAATAATAGTGTATATTACACAAATATGAAAAAACGCAAAAACGTTGGCCTTCCTTATTTTTCAGCAGCACTGTTTGGGACTCAACGGTTTAAGTGGCCAGGTCATAAGGGCTGAAATGAGGTTATAGAAGGGGATTCACTGAACACCTGTTAGGAGACAGATGGAATCCTCTGGTCAAGGCGATTCAGCGTTTTCTTTGAAATGCAGGATAAGGTTATTAGGCGCATCAAGACTCGTCATAACGTACCAACCGATATGTCTGTGGACACCTTTCCAAGCTTAATGGCGTCCTCTCTCTAACCGAGGGCAGGGTCTGTATACTGGGTTGGGGGGTTGCAGAGATAAATTTCTATGCTCGCACAGTTTGACTAGAACTTGGGGACTGCAGGGTTCGAGCCTGGCACGCTATCGACTGAGTCAAGCCTCGCCTTGAAATATAGTGCCGTCCTATGATACTGATATTTAAAACAAAGACACCTGAAAATGTTGACGAGTTTGACTTCCTGCTTTAGATCAATCTGGTTATATTTATTCGCTGATACAATTTGCAATCGAAGATTTTGGCGAAATTGAATTTGCATGAGTAACGGTGAATCAAACATGTCACTGTACGGGATTATCATTTGGCATCCTTTCTTAGCATTGATACCTTACCTTCAAGCTATCTTTGCTTTGCCAGTTGAGATATAGGGAGTTGATAACGGAATAAATTCCATGTAAATTATATAAGCAAATTAGATCTTTTCAGAATTATTCTATTTCGATGTCTTTTAAAAAGAAATCGAAATGAATTTCACTGTGAATTCATTAATTCTTAAATCACATTATGTCCCTTCCACAGTAAAAGTGATTTTCCGCTAAACATGTTTTAAGTTAAGCTTAATTTCGGCGTTAACTTTCATGTTATCATGTCAAGTTGATTTTTCACAGATCTATATGAGGGAATATTAATGAGCACTTTCAGCGCGCAGAGTTCCACTTCAGTACTGTGGTTTTCGATACATATGCAAATAGTGCAAACTAAAGTAGTGTCAAATCAACATATGTAGTATAGTTTAAAAAATAGTTGCCATTTTGAAAAATAGGGGTAATTTTATCAGTATATTAAAACAGCTAATTTCAGTTACTCAGAGCGGTGATAACTATAAGGAGTGGCGTGACAAAAAATGTAAAATGGGTAAGGTTCTCACTTAGCAGGCGACGATGAGCTGTACAAAAGTGGGCGTGACACACTCAACTTTGCCCACGCTTGAAAATAATTAAGCTTTTTTTCTTAGAATATCTAAAATTTTGACTAACGGCGTCTGAACTTCCAAATTCAACCCAGCAGATACTTACCTGCCTCTAAGTATATTTATATTATGCTCTTATTATATTTTTTACGAGCTTTATATATAAATCACACTTTTTTAATTAATTGTGTCATGCCCAACTCCGGTTGATAGGACGTCAGGGAAAAACAATAAAAAAGGAGGAAAGGAGGAAAATGGCATTGTGTGAACTATAGGGGCCGCACACGGCATTCCGCAAAAACGTGGGCCTTTAAATGCAATAACGTTTCTTCCAAAATGGATGCTTCTAGAGTGGGGAACCTTTCGATCTACCGTCTCTCGGGGTTTTACAAAATGGGACACATCACAATACTAAGATTTCCAGGCAAACACATGTATTTAATCTGAATTTTCTCAAACATTGCTAGAGTGGACAGTGATGACCTCAGTGGTGACGAACAAAGCGTTTCCCACATCAGCTTAGTCCAGGTTTCGCAATGAACTGTCAATTTATTCGGGGAAAAATGGGGACTAAATTTGACAAAATGCCTGTACCTCATTCTCCTCAGCACAAGAGCGGTGTAGAGTCCTAATACGACCCCTGCTGTTCACACTCCAATCACTGAGGTAGCTTACACAGTCAATTCCGTCTCTCAGGCTTGTCTAATCAATTGTTGCAGGAACGGTGAGTCAAATACGAGGGATACTTATCCCCAGAGGTAAGCTCTAGGTCCTAGGTCATTTGATTTTTGTCGGAACCCATTCGGGGCTCTGTACGAGCAAGGGAGATGGCTGCACGTTATCGTGTCTGAGGAACGAAAAACGACTTTTTTGCAGACAATGGGCTAAATGGTCAGGTCACAAGGACCCCGAAAGTTCAGAGAAGGTTGGGGGAGATGACCCATTGGATAGCTGTTGGGAAACAGGTAGTCTCCCATCAAGGCCATCCAGCGTGTTCTTTAACATGCATACACAATATGGCTCTTTCGCACACGGGACAACTGCTTAACGTTGCATCCGACGGACGGCGGTCTTTCCAAGTCCATCGGTGTCCTCTTCTGATCGTCGACAGGGCAGGAATTTTGCGGGGATAAATCTCAACGTTGGCCCACGTTGAGCCATGTTATATAATAATGTTATATAAGTAGAAGCTAATTTCGAAGCAGCTTAACTTCTAAACTAAGCATTTTATGAGAAAAAGGAATAGGACTAAATTAGAGATCTCTATCAATTCTATCTGAATCTCAATTTTCAATAAAGTTTGTTTTCCATTTTAAGAGTTAAGGACTTTAAATATTTAATAGCAAGAATGCAATTTGTCTTAGGACAATTGAAAAATATCGAAAAATTATTGACATTAACTTTTCAAATATGCATCTGTTGTATTAAATGATTGAATACTTCTTATTCAATTATAATTAACTTCTGAGTTAAATTCTAAATGTTAGGCATTGCTGTTGTTAAATATTTAAACATCCATAAGTCTTTAAATACTAAGGGAATATTTTTTGAAAAGCGAGATTTATATAGATTTGATTGAAACTTTTAATTTACCTTCAGTCCCATTCTGTTACAAAACTCTTTCTTAGAGGTTATAGAGTTTCGAAGTTAGCTTCCACTGACATAACATGGAGGGAAATGGTCATAATTCAGTGAGCATATATAAGTTACATTTTAGAACAAACATGGGAAGATATAAATATATTTTAAATTTCCTTAACTTCAATATTTTACATTTTGATTTTTAATGATAATTTTTCATGGAAATGTTTATTTTTTTTAAGGGTAATTCGAGAGAAATAACCTAGAAGCACTTTGAGGCTTGTCCTTGTTCCTCATGATATAAAACATTTACACAGAGTACACCCGCTCGTTCAGGACTCAAGGAAAACGTTTGTCACGAAATGCATCAATCTTTCCCCTACTTTGAAGAAAAAAATTCAACATTCCCTATATTTCTCTGCACGTCTTAAGCTTTCATTTGGCATGCGACTCTTACAGATTTACCCCGTAAAATTTACGTGACCCGTTTTGAGCGGAAGAAAGAGGGACATAATTTTTTGTCCTCACGGCAGCCTGGACGCCGCGAACGATAGAGTAGAGGAATAGTTTACAGAATCCAATCATCCAATCTTTTGTGTAGGGGAGAATGAACGGATGGTAAATGATCCATAACGTTGACAATACCCACGTCACAAATTTGCATTTGACCAATAGTGTGTAAATATACGTTATTTGACAAATAACTCATTTCTCTCTGTTCTCTAGTTCCGAAGATGCAACGCAACAATCATTTATATACGATTCTCATTTGTCAGGAGAGAAGAAAACATATGATGGGAAATTTTGTAGCCTATGGCACTTTACACATCATAAGCTTTTATTTAACACATAAGTAGTTACTTTGCGATTTGATGTCGAAAGATTAACTAATCTTTACACATTTAGCTCCTGTTTTGAGGGAAGAATGCACGAGAGATTTACACCTCAGTGGCACGGTACATAGTGCATTGGTTCGTGGTGACCCAGATGGGGCCGGGTTCGAGTCCCGGTGATGGAACTGTCGTTTGTTCTGTTATAACCTAAAGATAAGCAAACTGTCTTGTTATCCTCATCAAAATTGAAAAGGCAAAAAAAAAATTCATTTCAAAATCACACTCCCGAAGTCACAAACTATAATTTAATATATTACTCGTTACTCTTAATATAATATATAATGGTACACTGGATTTCATATTTCCTTTTTCAGTGGTGGGAAGGAACAGGACGAAACGATTTATATATAACCTGTGATACTCCCAGCATTATTAGAGTTCATTTGGTGAATAATTGGTTACGATGGGTCAATGGGTTAAAGAGATATGATGTAACAACAGTTTGTAGAACCGATGAATAAAAAAGGAACAGCAATAAGAAAATTAATAGATATCAACGAAAGTAAAAATGATATAAACTACCACTAATTTTATAAAACAGAGAAATTAAAATAAATATTTTTCGTTCAATCACTGATCAGCTGTGACTTGGTGAGTGATATATTACGGATATATCTCAATGATATGTCCAAGTTTTAACGAAAAAAGGATTTTTTGTCGAAGTGCACAAATGATCATCCTTCTGCATACATTTGATGCATCCGCACTGGAATGTACAATTATATCGTCACTATAATTTCTTGTAATATTCTCTACTCCGTGAGCCGAGCAAACTTGGATCTATATACCTTTGTTCATGGCTAACCGGGGAATAAAGTAAATTTAGGTTTTGACCGATGGATGAGCTTTCCTTCTATAGGACTGATCGCCATAGGATTGTTGGGGATGAGATGCATCTGTATGGTGTAGCCTTGCCCCTGACAAGTAGATAGTACACGGCAATTCCTCACTGGTAGTGTCGAAAGGCGGAACCGTGTCTTGTCGTGGTTGCTGTGTTGTGCAGCAACAAAGGAAGTAATGTACTAGCCATCTACGATGTGCTGAAAAACAATCGACTTCCTCTGCAGTGGCACAACGATTATAACAGTTTCCTCAAAATTGGGCGTCGTGTTTCGTAACTCATTTGGTCAAAGTCATCTCAATCTCTTCACTATGCGATATTCGGCTAGAGCTGTGTTATTGACCCGTGATTGGAGAATAATTTTCATGATTATTCTGTACAGTCGCTCAAAAACGCATCCGAACGCTACGGTTGATTACAGAATTCAGAAAAATATCTGGCAACAATATTTTTAGGAATTAATGATCTGGCAACCTGGGTGAACGTTCACGAAGGTTGCCAGATCACTAATTTCTAAAAATATTGTTGCCAGATATTTTTTCTGGATTCTGTAATCAACCATATCGTTCGGATACGTTTTTGAGCGACTGTACATCACTTGTTCTACTCTCTGGCAATGTTTACAGAAATTCAATTTTTTACTTGTCATTCCATTCCAGTGACCTCATTATTATCTGCTTCAAATTTCAGCTTTGTGCAGTTAATCGTTTTTTTTCCGCAGATCAACAAAGGAACGCAGTTTAATTATAACCACTCGGTATACATCGTCAGTTTCAAACATTTCATTTGACACCTCCTCCTTTCCTAAATTTGAAGGCTAAATCCTGACCTTGATTGAGATAATAAATAATTATTTTATCTTGAAAAATTGCTTAAAACATTATTTAGTTTCATAAAGAAATAGAAGTACAAACGTATATTCTGACCACATTTCAATGCAATGGTCTAGAAATACACGTGAAAACCCATCTTATATAGATTCAGTGGGGCACGTGAGCATCTAAACAAGTGAAAGCAATCCTTATAGCGAAACCAATTCGCGAGAATGGAATGAAGTATGGTGCTTAGTATTGCCTTACAGCAATTGAGTGGAATTTTTTTACCTACGAGAGGTACTTTTCTGCACACAATGGGCCAAATGGTTAGAAGTTTGCTGGGAGCAGACTTTATGGACAACTATTAGGAGACAGAGGGTAGTCTACTATAAAAGCCATTCATCGTATTCTTTAACATGCATTGGATACTCTCCTATACATGGTCCCATGGCTTTGTGTCCCATCCAATGGACGGTGGTCTATTCCAAGCCCATCGGTGTACCATTGTACAGCTATTAGGATACACATGGCAGCCTCCTGTCAAGGCCATCCGTTTTTAACGTGCACCGGGTATGGTTCTCCCGCACCCAGAGCCACAGTTTAAAGTCCAATGCACCAGATGACCTTCGGCAAGGCGGATTTCTCCGCCCTGCCCAAGGCTGTTAAATGGTCATTTAGCCTATTGTGTGCAAAAAAAGTGCCGCTCAGAGGCAAAACAATCCACACACTCCTCATGCGCTCCTTGTGCGCATGAGGATTGATTGATGTCCCACAAGGATTAAAAATATATTTTTCCATTATTTTCGAAAAAATAGGCAGAATTGTTATTGGTCGATAGTTAGAAAAATCCTCCTTAATACCACCTTTGAAAATAGGTCTTAAAATACCTGTTTTGAGTTCAGTAGGTATGTTCCCAGTAAATATAATCTGAATTATAATTTTTGATATAATATTTAGTAGTGTCTCTTTATTAAATTTTATATGTTTAATGCAAACATTATCGTAACCAGGTGATTTATTGGTGTCTAATGAAGTAATTATTTCATCAGTTTGTTTTTCAGTGATTTCATGTATATAGATAGATTTCAAAACTCTTTGTATCATGGTTGGAACATAATTTATATCGTCTTGGTGATTTGTATTTCTTATCTGTAAAATTAGTGTATTATAAATGTCATTGTAATTATTTGCTATTTCTTCCACAGAAATTTCTTTTTGGCCATATTGTCAATTATTACATCGTCCGATGATTTTTTCTGTTTTCCTTCTAATATTTCATATATTAATTGCCAGGTAGCCTTCATATCATTTTTTTTTCATTAAAAGTTTATTTCTATAATAAAGTTGTTTCTGATTTCTAATCTGAATATTAACCTATTCCTTAATTTTTTATAGTTATTTTTATAAGCATCACTTTTATCATTGTTTTTAAATTTAATCCATGCTTTATCTCTTTCTTCAATTAATTCTATCAAGTTCGGTGTTATCCAATTTTTGCTATGATTTCTTTTTACCTTTCCAACTCTCCTCATATATTCTATTTTTTCCTAAAATTCCATTATAAATGTCTTTAAATACTTCATATAGGTTTAATTCATCCATTGAGTTGTCACCATAATTTTCTAAATTCCAATTCATTTCAGAAATAGCTTTGTTTATATTGTTATGGTCAAATGACCAATTCTTATTTTCCTGGTCTGTTTCATTATAATTAGTATTATTCAAATTGTTATTGGTGTTGCTAATCAGTGTTAAAATCATATAGTGATCTGCTATTTTGCTTGTTTGAATTATTGAATTTGCGATATATTTTTAATCAGTTTAATATTAATATGATCTATACAGGTTTTGGTAATTTTTATTTTTTACTATTTCTTCTCTTGTAGCTTCCCTTATTAATCTTTCAAAATTCATTTCAGCCAATAGTGTGATATATTTTTCTGTGCCATGTTTTTTAATATTCATTGTATCGATATTAAAATCACGTATTAAAATCTGATTTTGGTCTTTTTCTGTATTTACCATCCAGTTTTGGAAATTCAACAGAAAAGAGTTCACATCTGTACTAGGCGATCTGTATAGTGCTAAAACATGATCTATTATTTTTTTTTACTTTTATATACATAGTTTCCGCTGGAAGTGTTTGTTGTGAAATAATTTCAATATCTAGATTTTCTTTATAGTATACTGAAATCCCCCTAATATTTTTATTTATATTATCATTTGTGATTCTATTAAATTTATCAATATTATATAAATAATTTTCATATTTATTTACATTTGTTTCAGTTAAAACAAGCAAATCAATGTGTTTTATGTAATTGTTAAAACTTAATTTTAATGAATCCCAATGTTTTCTTTGACTTCTTATATTAACATGAGCAATTCCTAATTTATTTTTGGTGAATAAATTTACTATAATTATTTACGAACCAAGCCTCCACTTCTAAACCTGTAGTTACATAAGCAACATCATAGTTGCTATCAAGACCTTCAAAATTCAAATCAGACATAGCTAACAAGAATATTCATAAAAAAAGCAAAAGTAAAGAGCAAAAAAAAAAGAAAAAAAGCAAGGTTTATCGGACATATCTAAAACTTCAAAAATCATCAAAGTTGGTGAACATATCAACATTGATAATTCTTTCACCATTTGATTTCCTCATTATAACTTTTCCATTTTTGAACCAAACATACTTATAATTTTTTTCTTTTGCACACATCCCTGCTCTCCAGAAAAGTTCTCTGTTAATCATAGTCATGATTTCATTAATATATATTGGTGTTCCTTTATCATTAAGATCTGCAATAGTGGTTGAAATTTTTTTTTCCTGTTTTGTATCCAAATGTCTCTATCTTTCCCTGTAACGAATTGGACAATTATCTTTGGGGTTTTGTTTTTATTTCTTTCTGGAAGTCTGTGAACTTTTTCAATCGTATTGTCTGTGTAGTTGACTATGTTTAATGACTGGGAAATTTTATACAGCTTTATTTTAAGCTCTGTTTCATCCTCCCCTTCAATTATGGGAACACCATGAATTTTTATATTTTTATTGCGTCCATATTGTTCCAGGTCATTAAGATTTTGTTTCAGCTCCTTAATCTCTTCTCTCATTTCTGTATTTAAATTTTCGGCTTCATAGATTTTTGTAGTTAAATCCTTTTGATTTTTTTCGCAATTTGTTACTTGTTGCATCAGTTCGTCATACTTGCTAGAAAAAAATTCTACACTTCGTTTTAATTCTCTCACTTCTGTCTTTAAATCACGGATCTCTACTATCAATACATTGATGTCACGTGTCGAATTGTCTCTGTTTCCCATGTCTAAGTTCGCTTTTGGGTTTATTTTGTTCGACTTGCATTCGAAACATAACCACGCATTCTTCTTTTCTAGGGACAGCTTTTTGTAATTTTTTTCTGTTGTGCCCGAACAGACAAAATGCAGTTTGCCGTTGCATCCACTGCAAACTACGCATTCCAAGTTGGGTGGTACTGCTTCGTCACATCTGTTGCAAATTGAGGTCATTGTTGTGAGCGGAAGCGATATGCCTCTGGCAAAAACAACGAGAGCCACCCGCGACAACAGGAAGATTGCAACAATTAGTCCAAAAGTTCGGTCTCGTTGATCTTTTGCAGCACACCAGCACAGAAGGCACTGTACACGGAGGCTGACGTCGGTTTCCCCTACTGACCGTGGGCAGGGCGGGTAATTTTGCGGAGATAAATCTTAACGCTGACCCAGCTGGGACTCTAAACTGGGAACTACAGATTACGAGCCTGGCGCGCTACCGACTAAGCCACCCCGCCCCCAGATCACAAGGAGACCAAGAGCTCAGAAAAGGTTGGTGAGAGGGGACCTGCTGGACAGCTGTTGGGGAACAGATGGTAGCCTCCTGTCAAGGCCATTCAGCATGTTCTTTAACGTGCACAGGGTATGACTCTCCCGCACACAGACCACAGCTTAATATCCGATCTGATGGACAACAGCCTTTCCAAGCCAATTGGTGTCTTCTATAGACCGAGGGCCAGATGGGGAGTTTTGCAGAGATAAATCAAAACACTGGCCCAGTGGGGACTCTAACCTGGGAACTGCTGATTATGGGGCTGCTGCGCTACTGACTGAATCACCCCCAAGTGTGGGAAAACCATACCCTGTGCATATTAAAGAACACAATGGGTGGACTTGATGGGAGGTTACCATCTGTTTCCTAACAGCTGTCTAGTGAGCCCCCTTCCTTCAACCCATTATGTGCAAAAAAAAAGATGACGTTCAGAGATAAAACAACCTGACCTTTCACCAATCTTCTCTTAGCCCTTGGGGTCCTAGAGCCTTGTATTGGCGCCAGGCTCGTAATCTGCAGTTTCCAGGTTCGAGTCCCAGATGGGTCAGCATTAAGATTTATCTCCGGAAAACTCCCCGCCCTGCCCACGGTCAGTAGGGGACACCGATGGGCTTCGAAAGACCGCCGTCCGTCGGATGGGACGTAAAGCCGTGGCACTGTGTGCGGGAGAGCCCGTTAAAGAACACACTGGATGGCTTTGACGGGAGGATACCATCTGTCTCCCAACAGCTGTTCCAGTGGGTCCCCTTTCCAAACTTTCTCTGAATCTTCGGGGTTCATGTGACCTGGCCATTTACCCCATGGTGTGCCAAAAAATTGCGCTCAGAGGTAAAACAAACCAAATAAACCTCGTCATTATCGTCATCATCATTGGGCGGGGGTGGCTCAATTCGGTAGCGCGCCAGGCTCGTAATCTGTACAACCCAGGTTCGAGTCCCAGCGGGATCAGCGTTGAGATTTATCCCCGCAAAATTCCCCGCCCTGCCCACGGTCAGTAGGGGACACCGATGGGCTTGGAAATGGCGACATCCGTCCGATGGGATGTTAAGCCGTGGCCCCGTGTGCGGGAGAGCCATACCCTGTGCACGTTAAAGAACACCCTGGATGGCCTTGACGGGAGGCTACCATCTGTCTCCCAACAGTTGTTCCAGTGGGTCCCCTCCCCCAACCTTCTCTGAGCCTTCGGAATCCATGTGACCTGGCCATTTAGCCCATGGTGTGCAAAAAAGTGTCGCTCAGAGGTAAAACAACCCAACCCAACCCATCATCATCATCACCATCATCCTCAAGCAGCCATGGACTACGGAGGTCCAACCAGAACGTGCAATTTAGTTCTCAAACCATGTCTGTCCTAAGCTACATCGGCTGCGTCCGGCCACTGCACACCATTTCTAACAACGTCCTGTTTGACATTGTCTGCCCACCGCATCATAGGTCTCCCCCTCTTTCTGAAAACTTTAGGCACACTGTTCATAATCCTATTTTCAAATCTATAATTATCCATATGGGCAACATGGCCAAACCAACGGAGTTTCTCTCTGCACAATATGCTGCTTAAAGGAGGTTGCAAATTCCTTTGCCTAACCTTATCATTAGTTACAAAGTTTAACCACCTAATGCCCAAGATACTGCGTAAGCATCTGGAATCAAAAGCATCTAGTTTCCTGTTATCTTGTTTACAAAGTGTCCTAGTTTCACTACCATAACTAACCTTAGAAAGAACCAAACTATTATACAGCCTAATTTTAGTCTTTAGGTGTATATGCCTATTTCTCCACACTCTCCATAGATTCTTAAAAGTCCCGGCAGCAATCCCTATTCGTCTGTTAATCTCATGTCGCACATCACCATTATCTGTTACATAGTTCCCAAGATAATTAAACTGTGACACCTGCTCAAGACTGCAACCATTCAGATTAACTGAATCACAGCCTGCCTGACCAATTTTCATCACTTTAGTTTTCTCTCTGTTTATAACCAAACCTACTCTACTACCAGTCTCATCAACAGCTCGAATGAAAGAGTTCATCTCATCAACATCATTTGCCAAAAGGGCTAAATCATCAGCATAATCTAAATCAGAAATTTTCCTATCTCCAGTCCATTTAAGGCCAAAATCTTTCCCTTGAAGTGAATTTCGCATAACATAATCAATAACCAAACTAAAAAGAAAAGGAGACAAAATGCACCCTTGTCGAACACCAGAAGCAATGCTAAACCAATTGCTACAAGCCTTACCAACTCTCACACACGACTCAGTGTTATTATAGAGAGCTTTCATTATGTTAAATAACTTGTCAGGTATACCATATGATCTCACAATCAACCACAAATTATGACGATCAACAGAGTCGAAAGCCTTTTTGAAATCAACAAAGCTAGCAACCAAAGGTTTCTGAAACTCTAAACATTTCTCAAGAATCTGCCTAAGTGAAAATATCTGATCCACACATCCCCTACCACTTCTGAATCCACATTGCGCATCACGCAATTGACTGTCAACCAGATTCTTAATTCTATTAAGCACAATCATGGAAAGAACTTTACCTGGAACAGAGAGTAGGCTGATACCCCTATAGTTACCACAAGAACTGCGATCACCTTTTTTGAAAATAGGGATAACAATAGCTCTGGTAAAATCCTTAGGAACCATGCCTTTATCATAAAAGATATTCAGAATTTCAGTCATCCAAGTGGTAACCGAAACATTCCCAGCTCTAAGCATTTCCGTAATAATTTCATCTACCCCTGGGGATTTATATAGTTTAAGTTTAAAACAGCCAAAATAACTTAAGATTGTGTTATAGAGTCAACATTAAAGCCACCAATGCATCTATCATCATTGCAAACAATGGGAATAGAACTAACCTCATTGTTTAGAATATCACTGAAATGCTCAGCCCACCTAGCCATGACAGAATCCTCACCTTCTATAACCTTACCTTGTTTATCCTTCAATCCCTGTATACCTATCCGTTTTCTACCATACAAAACATTAACTATCTGGTACAGCTCTCTGCTGTTGTGCTGTTTAACTGCTTCCTCGGCTTTGTCAGCCAAACCATCAAGCCAAAGATTCTTATCAGTAGCTAAGTGATCCTTTACACGTTTATTAAGTTCTCTGTAATGCTTTCTATTATTACTAGTAGGGTATTGATTAAGGACATTTCTGCAGTTCTTTCTTTCCGAAATAAGCTCAAGTGCCTTATCTCTCAGATAATTCTGTCTCTTCTGCTCCTTTTTTCCTAAAAGAAACTACTGTTAGTGTCCAAAAAAGCCTGTTTAAAATGATCCCATTCTTCCTCAACTTCAGTAGTAAGCATACCATAACTGTCATAATGACTAAGTAACCTATCATGGTAAGCTTTGGCAATAACTGGATCTTTCAGAGCTTCCGTATTAAAAGTAAATTTTTTAACCCTAGCACAACACTTTTTAAGTTTAAGTTGCAAGACACTTTTAATAAGGTAATGGTCACATCCATTTTCAGCTCCCCTATATGACCTGGTATTCCTAACAGAACTAGCCCATTTGCTGTTAATTAATATAAAATCAATCATATTCTTATGCAGCCCATCGGGTGAAACCCATGTGTATTTATGTATGTCGCGGTGTTTGTAATAAGTGTTAGTTATTCTGAATCCATTGAGTTTACTTACCTGTAGGAGACGTTGCCCATTGCCATTGCAGCTACCAATACCAAAAGGCCTGTTACTCCTCCCCAAAGGTCAGAGTCGGTACCAACTTTGCCATTGAAGTCACCAAGAACAAGGGTAATATCTCCTTTCTTGACAGAATTCAAAATATCCTGAAGTTGTTCATAAAACCTATCCTTCTCATCCTCATCGGCATCCTCAGTGGGGGCATAATAGCAGATAACATTCAAGTCTTTAACGCTTGTCTGAAATTTTGCTGTAAGAAACCTTTCATTAATGCACTAATATCCTAGAAAAGCATCACTAGCGTGTCTGCTGAGAAGCAGACCCACGCCTTGGTGATGCTTATTGTCGTCCCTCGCTGAAAAGAGAAATTTAAGATTGTTTTTAAGAATCTGACCTTTTTCTGATTGTGCCGAGTGGTTAGGGAGCTCAGATACTGATCAAAAGAGCCTGGTTACAGGCCCAGATAAGTTATGGATGTCTTTCTCTTGAGGTCTCGCCTTCCTCATAGATCTTCTCTAGGGCATATTTAACTGACAAGCCATTATCAGACCTCTGTGCAAGTAGCTGCTTGAGAGGTTAGATTGGATTGGATTGTTTTACCTCTGAGCGGCACTTTTTGCACCCCATGGGCTAAATGGCCAGGTCACATGGACCCCGAAGGCTCAGAGAAGGTTGGTGAAAGGGACCCACTGGAACAGCTGTTGGGAGACAGATGGTAGCCTCCCGTCAAGGCCATCCAGCATGTTCTTTAACGTGCACGGGATATGGCTCTGCCGCACACGGGGGAAACGGCTTAACGCCCCATGCGACGTCAAGGCCATCGGTTCAAGCCCATCGGTGTCCCCTACTTACCGTGGGCAGGGCGGGGAAATTTTGCGGAGATAAATCTCAACTCTGACCCAGCTGGGACTCGAACCTGGGAACTACAGATCTACAGCCTGGCGCGCTACCGACTGAGCCACCCCCGCCCCTGCTTGACAGGTAAATTATTATTAAATCATTCAAAAAGTTTCGATGAGAAATTTAACAACTCAAATATAAAATAGTCAACAAAAATCTTATATAAATAACTAATAAAATTTGATTATGCATATTATGGCCTCTTTTTTTGAACACTGCTGCCAGGCACTTAATCTGTAGTTCTCAGGTTCGAGTCCCGCTTGGGTCAGCGTTGAGATTTATCTCCGCAAAATTCCACGCCCTGCTCTCGGTCGATAAGGGATATCGATAGGCTTGGAAAGACCGCCGTCCATCGGATGGGACGTTAAACCTTGGCCCCGTATGCGGAAGATCCATAGCCAATGCACGTTAAAGAATACGACTTGATGTGAAGTTACCATGTGTACCCCTCCCCCCACGTTCTCTGAAACCTTGGGGGGTCTTTGTGACCTGTCCATTTAGCCCATTGTGTGCGAAAAAAAGAGGCGCTTAATCCAATTTTCAACACTTCTGTACAGAACTTCATGTTATTAACACGAAGGTTGCCAGATCATTAATTTCTAAAAAAATCGTTGCCAGATATTTTTTCTGAATTCTGAAATTAACCATAGTGTTCGGATACTTTTTTGAGCGACTGTACCATTCCCTATTTTAGTGCTTACTGTTGAAAATATATATTTTCATATTTCTTACCTTTTATGTTGTTCTTTTAACTGTAGACATCTTTTGCGGTAGATAACGTGAATGGCTCGTAGTTTTGGCAAAAACTATAGCCGTTTCCCCATATCATGCCAGCTCACAGGTCAATTCAGAACACATTGCATATCAAATGAAGATACATGACGTCAAACATGACGCATCAAACGTTTGTCATTCTATGTGCATGACTCCGATTTCACGTGGCTCGTCAGAGAAACTGAAATTAGTTCTTTCTTTATATTTTTGGGGCGGGGGTGGCTCAGTCGGTAGCGCGCCAGGCTCGTAATCTGTATTCCCAGGTTCGAGTCCCAGCTGGGTCAGCGTTGAGATTTATCTCCGCAAAATTCCCCGCCCTGCCCACGGTTAGTAGGGGACACCGATGGGCTTGGAAAGGCCGCCGTCCGTCGGATGGGACGTTAAGCCGTGGCCCCGTGTGTGGGAGAGCCATACCCTGTGCACGTTAAAGAACACGCTGGATGGCCTTGACGGGAGGCTACCATCTGTCTCCCAACAGCTGTTCCAGTGGGTCCCTTCCCCCAACCTTTTCTGAGCGTTTGGGGTCCATGTAACCTGGCCATTTAGCCCATGATGTGCAAAAAAGTGCGGCTCAGAGGTAAAACAACCCATCCTTTATATTTTTATTTTCCTTCTGGAGCATTGGTATCTGGTAAGGTACAGTCGCTCAAAAAAGTATCCGAACATTATGGTTGATTACAGAATTCAGAAAAAAATATCTGGCAACGATTTTTTTTTTAGAAATTAGTGATCTCGCAATCTTCGTGTCACGTGACACGAAGGACACAGTGTTCGGATATTTTCTTGAGCGACTGTGCCCTACTTAGACAGAAAAGGATTAAGAATTTTTTCACTCCTGACCAATTCTAAAAATGAGCCAACCCCAATCCCGATTACTGTCAAGTTATCCAATAGACGGATCAGTCGGTAGCGCGCCAGGCTGGTAATCTACAGTTCCCAGGTTCGAGTCCCAGCTGGGTCAGCTTTCAGATTTATCTCTGCAAAACTCCCCGCTCTGACCACGGTCAGTAGGGGACACCTACGGGCTTGAATAGGCCGCCGTCTGTCGGATGAGACGTAAAGCCGTGGCCCCGTGTGCGGGAGAGCCATACTCTGTGCACGTTAAAGAATACGCTTGGTGGCCTTGGCGGGAGGCTACCATCTGTCCCCCAACAGCTGTTCCAGTGGGTCCGCTCTCCCAACCTTCTCTAAACCTTCGGGGTCCTTAAGACCTGGCCATTTAGCCCATGGTGTGCAAAAAAGTGCCTCTAAGAGGTAAAATAAACAAAAATCTAATAGACATAGATAGCGACAAATTTGGCGCATGAAGAATTACCTGTTACGAGAGGGAGAAAAGATTTGAGCCTTATTATTATTATTAATTTTTATATTTTTCATCTTCAATTTCTTTTTTAGTTTAAATTTTTAAAATAATTAATAATAATAGAAACATATTGCATTTTGCAATTCGCTGAAATGTTTCCTCCTTTTCATAACAAGTAATCGCACGTAAGAATAAATTAACCACCGTAAGAATAAATTAACCTACCAAAGTGTGGTAGGACCTTTATAGCTCATGGATATTGTATGTATGTACAACTTCATTCAAGAATTACAAAAACTAAATTAATAATTTTACATGGTTAAAACATATTTAATTTAATTATAAGTAGTTGTTGATGTTCCTCAGTAAGTCATCTACAGGCGCACGAACAAGAAATAACATTATGTATCGTATACAGATCAGAGAGAAAGATTAATGCCGGAAGGATGAGGGATCATCTAAGTTTTCGTTACCCTCAGATTTCTCACTCTTTCATATCTCTCTTTCTTTCTCTCTTTTAAAGGAATCTTTCTCAAAATTTTTTTATATTTCCTTAAAAGTGAGGTCTCCTACCATCTGTTTGGAAATTTAAATTCTGAAAAAACACTGTCTATAAGAAGAGCATTACCGCAGTATTTCCTTAAGCAGGTACTAATTGCCAAAGAACGTATAAGGAAAAGAAGTTCAGCTTTGACAAAGCGTAAGTGGCGACCTCAAGTGGTGTTCGATTCGTATCATGAATTTGTTTAAGCTGGGAAGCAAACAATAAGGGACAAGGAAATTATGCATCAAAAATTTATATTTTAAAAAAGTAAAAAAAAATAACTGCACTTTGTATTTGAAAAAAATAATATCATGATTTTAATAAAGGTTTATTTTCTCCATTGGAATTATTTTTCGTTGAACCAACAATTATAAATTGAACGGATAGAGAAGATTTGAAATTAGCCTGAGGTTAATTTATAAAATAAATTATTACAATTAAAAGCTTTTTTGGTTGACAGTAACAGGTAATTACAAAAGCGTTCGTCCCCTGTAATGTTCGTTTCACCTCTACGCCAAATGCACGATACTCGATTTTACATTAATCTCTATGGAAGCTTAACTTCTTCTCCCTCTATATTCTTTGCTAATTGCTCCCCGATTCTGAAGGAGAAGGCTCCCAGTACCATTCCGTTAATCCCTGTACCAACAGAAAGCCAAAATACAACGTCAGCTTAAGTAACATTTCAAAATAGACACTCCTTCTATTTTTGATTTTAATATTATTACTGGTGGATTCTGCCTATTTTTTATACTAATATTCATTTATAAATATATTTTATCTAGGAAAAAATTTATTTATATTAAGTTTCATTATAATATTTGATAATAAATACGAATAATTTTCTTCCTAAATAAAATATATTTATAGATAAACATTAGCATAAAGATTAGCACAAGAATCCACCAGTTTATATATATAAATATATGAAATATTAAAATCAAAAGTATAAGAAGTGTCTGTATAGTATTATAATTTAAGTGATGTCAAAAATTTGGTACTTTCGTTTGATTGATTTTGGTTCTTAATTTTTCAGATCAACCATGACGGGCGTTCTGAGGCGCCATCTATTGGTATCCTTTGTCATAGCAACCAGAATCTTCCTTCGGACTTTATAATGGAGCTCTACAGCCGGTTTGGAGAAAAGTGCGGCTGTTGTCTCTGCAGCTTCGGTAGTGGTTGGTACAATCTGACTCTCCGCAGTGCCGAGATATTAGATAAAATGTTGGCACAAGGAAGTTTAGAGTTCAAGGAGAAACTCATCGCCGTAAAGCCATTGGACCCCAAGGAGCATATTCTTCTAGTGCTCGAATATGAGGGGCGGGGGTGGCTCAGTCGGTAGCGCGCCAGGCTCGTAATCTGTACTTCCCATGTGGTTCGAGTCCCAGCTGGGTCAGCGTTTGAGATTTATCTCCGCAAAATTCCCCGGCCTGCCCATGGTCAGTAGGGGACACCGATGGGCATGGAAAGGCCGCCATCCGTCGGATGGGACGTTAAATCGTGGTCCCGAGTGCGGGAGAGCCATACCCTGTGCACGTTAAAGAACTCGCTGGATGGCCTTGACGGGAGTCTACTATCTGTCTCCCAACAGTTGTTCTAGTGGGTCCCCTCCCCCAACCTTCTCTGAACCTTCGGGGTCCATGTGACCTGGCCATTTAGCCCATGGTGTGCAAAAAAGTGCCGCTCAGAGGTAAAACAAACCAACCCAACCCATACCACAACCTTCTCGGAGCCTTCGGGGTCCATGTGACCTGGCCATTTAGCCCATGGTGTGCAAAAAAGTGCCGCTCAGAGGTAAAACAAACCAACCCAACCCATACCACAACCTTCTCTGAGCCTTCGGGGTCCACGTGACCTGGTCATTTAGCCCATGGTGTGCAAAAAAGTGCCGCTCAGAGGTAAAACAACCCAACCCAACGCTGGAATATGATTGAATGATGCCATCCGACTTTTCACTATACAGGACAGTACTACATCTTATTGATGGCAGCAAAAGCCACCTTCGAGTGCTGGTTGAGGCCTATTGACACTGAGGCTGCGAAACAGCGGAGAGTACCTATCGTCTGCATTACTTATATATTATAGAAATCTTCTGTTTCTTCATATCTCTGATTTTTGTACTTTCGAATTATCAGCCTTATGTGCTGGTTGATGTCTATCAGAACGCTGACATTAAGACTGCAGAGTAGCTGGGAGAGTACCTATCGTCTACATTATTTTAATATTATCGAATCAGTCAGTTCTTTCATATCTCTAAATATGGAACTTTCGAATTTTGAACCGTGCCGATGATTTATTGCCAATATGGTTAAGTAGCATTATGGTCTAATTTTTTCTGCAACTCTATACATGAATTTTGCCGAGAGTCTACCATTTTTAAGGGTAATATCGAGATCTTTTAATTTCAAAAACATGACATTCGCTACTTCAATATCATTTATTTGGGACAGATGTCCTAGTTCGAAGGGCGGGGGTGGCTCAGTCGTTAGCGCGCCAGGCTCGTAATCTGTAGTTCCCAGGTTCGAGTCCCAGCTGGGTCAGCGTTGAGATTTATCTCCGCAAAATTCCCCGCCCTACCCACGTTCAGTAGGGGACACCGATGGGCTTGGAAAGGCCGCCGTCCGTCGGATGGGACGTTAAGCTGTGGCCCCGTGTGCGGGAGAGCCATACCCTGCGTACGTTAAAGAACACGCTGGATGGCCTTGACGGGAAGCTACCATCTGTCTCCCAACAGCTGTTCCAGTTTGTCCCCTCCCCCAACCTTCTCTGAGCCTTCGGCGTCCATGTGACCTGACCATTTAGCCCATGGTGTGCAAAAAAGTGCCGCTCAGAGGTAAAACAACTCAACCCAAGTTCGAAACTCTGTTAGTTTCGTGGATAGTTGGGTGAGGGGACCCACTGGACAGTTGTTGAGAAAAGGGTGTCAGCCTCCCGTCAAGGCCATCCAGCGTGTTCTTTAACGTACGTGGGTGTGTCTCTCCCACGCACGGAACCACGGCTTAACGTCCCATCCGACGGATGGCGGCCTTTGGAAGCCCAACAGTGACCCCTATTCACTGTAGGCAGGGCGGGGGTGTTTGGCAGAGAATAATCTCTACACTTGCCCAACTGGAACCCGAACTTGATAATTGTAGGTTACGAGCCTGGCACGCTACCAACTGAGCCTCCCCTGTCACCGTAATAAAAAAATGGGAATAATAAAAATAGAAAGTAGCAGGGAAAAGAGAAATGGTCACAAAAAATAGATGAATAAATAGTAAAGAGGCAGAATAAAACGATAAGATGATAGTGATAAAAAAATAAGAATTAGAGGGAGAGGCAAAAAGGGGGGATGGAAATAATGAGAAACAAAATATGAAAGATGGATTGGGTTGGTTTGTTTTACCTCTGAGCGGCACTTTTTTGCACACCATGGGCTAAATGGCCAGGCCACATGGACCCCGAAGTCTCAGAGAAGGTTGGGGAGGGGACCCACTGGACTGATGGTAGCCTCCCGTCAAGACCATCCAGTGTGTTCTTTAACGTGGACAGGGTATGGCTCTCCCGCACACGGGGCCACGGCTTAACGTCCCGTCCGACGGACGTCGGCCTTTCCAAGCCCATCGGTGTCCCCTACTGACCGTGGGCAGGGCGGGGAGTTTTGCGGAGATAAATCTCAACGCTGATCCAGCAAATAAGAAAGATGGCGAACAGAAAAAAATAGATATAAAATCTTGAAATCCAGACAGTGTTTGAATCTGTTATGTGTTTATGGTTAGAAATGTCAATCATGAGAATACTTCTAAATTTTAAGAAATATTTATTATTATTATTGATATAATTAATTTTAATTTTGGAAAGATACGAAGTATACTAAAGTGTAAGAAGAGGGGAGAGCGGCAAAAGCGTTCACAAAATCCGTCTCGACGTTGATTGGTGCAGCCACGAACATCGAACCACGCGAAACTGAGATGAGGGACGGACCCGTCAGCGCTCCGCAAGTTGTGGCATATCGGAGATATTCTTTAGTGCACAAGGTCCCGTACGAGATTTTTTGTTGGTTTGTTTTACCTCTGAGTTGCACACCATGGGCTAAATGGCCAGGACACATGGACCCCGAAGGCTCAGAGAATGGTCGGGGAGGGGACCCACTGGAACAGCTGTTGGTAGACAGATGATAGCCTCCCGTCAAGGCCATCCAGTGTGTTCTTTAACGTGCACAGGGTATGGCTCTAACGCACACGGAGCACGGATTTGCGTCTCATCCGACAGATGGCTTCCTTTCGAAGCCCATTGGTGTTCCCCTCTGACCATGGGAAGGCGGGTAGATTTGTGGATATAAATCTCAAAGCTGTCTCAGCTCGGACTTGAACCTAGGAACTGCAGATTAAGAGCCTGACGCGCTACCGTCCACATTCAACTTGGAAACTTAACTATAACTTCACTGGATTAAAAATTAAAGAGCAGTATTACAGAAATTGAAATTAAAGATTACATACTTCGTAATCCTTAACCTCCAGCTCAAGATCTAAACGGTAAAGATCTAAACGAAATCTTAAACAAAAGCGTTGCGTTTTTTCACCCATAGGAGGTGAGGAGTCAACTCATTGTAAGGAAAACTTCGTAAATTTACACTTCACTACCAAAATTTCAAATTTCTAGTATAAATGAATTTTTGGTAATATTCTTCTTCAACAAACCCAAGATCTATGAATGTAAAATCTTGATGCAGGCCGGAAATGCCCCATGGTGTGTGACCAACAGACAACGCATGTGGATTTAGGCGTCCAACATATTTACCCCCGTATAAAGCAGACCTCTAAGAAATTCTTAGAAGCTGTGGACAAAAATCTTCACGATTTCATTACCAACATTTTGAAGTATGATCAAGATCCTATTAGGAGATTCAAGAGGGCTAAACTATTGATTTACATTTAGGAAATCTTTTTCGTCTAGTACCCTGATCTACGATATTTATCATTGTTTTTCTGCCCTTTGGTGCTCACCTTTTGGTGATTTTTGTGTTGTCCTTTGCGACTCATGCCACTTATTGGATACCCTCAGATGGAGAAGGTTATGTAATCTTTTATCATGGTACTTCGAAAAATCGTAATTATGCTACATATCTTTTACAGTTTTAGTATTTTCAACTTTTTCTCGTTTAAAGGGTGTAATTATAGTGATTGTGAGGCCAAAAGTTCGAATCGTAGTATGTCATCAATACCTACTTATCCCAACCCAAAGAGAGCTTTTATCTCTAAAAACAAAATGATGTCTACGGAGAGACGATAAAGTGAACATATTATGCATTTTTTTTTATCCAGCTTCAAAAAATTTCGAATCCCGCTCCAACACGTACAGAAACCTTTCTAGAATACATTCAAAAACTACTACAGGATTAAATATATATATATCAAAAAAAATTAAATTATATATATTTTATTTCAGTATTTCTGCTGGTAGCTATAATTAAAGATTAATGACTCTTAATAAACAATTATTAACCAAACATTAATGCATACAGCTATGCGTTGCTTAACATCCACGATACGTTCCGTGAATTGGACGTTCTGCGAACTCCATGCTATATACTTAGCAAAGTTATATGGGATAGTGTGGTGTATTGACTAAATAGCCAAGATAGATTGATTGATTGATGATGATGAGTTGGGTTGTTTTACCTCTGAGCGGCACTTTTTTGCACACCATGGGTTAAATGGCCAGGTCACATGGACCCGAAGGCTCAGAGAAGGTTGGGGGAGGGGACCCACTGGAACAGCTGTTGGGAGACAGATGGTAGCCTCTCGTCAAGGCCATCCAATATGTTCTTTAACGTGCACAGGGTATGGCTCTCCCACACACGGGGCCACGGCTTAACGTCCTATCCGACGGACGGCGGCCTTTCCAATCTCACCTTTCCATCGGTGTCCCCTACTGACCGTGAGCAGGGCGGGAATTTTGCGGAGATAAATCTCAACGCTGACCCAGCTGGGACTCGAACCTGGGAACTACAGATTACGAGCCTGGCGCGCTACTGACTGAGCCACCCCCCGCCCCCGCTTGTGGGAAGCTGGCTTTCTTTTCTTTAGACCTTCTTTGCTTTGGCTTTCTGTTATAGTGGGTGTTCCCTGTACTCTGTCGTTAGTGGGCCATGCTCTGGCCAGAATCTGCGGTTCGAGTCACAGCTAGGCCAGCATTGCGAGTCATCTCCGCAAACCTAAGTAGGGAACAAATATGGGTTTGGAAAGGCTGCCGTCTGTCGGATGGGACGTTAATCCGTGGCGCCACGTGCACATTAAAGAACACACTGAATGGCCTTAACAAGAGACTATCATCTGTCTCCTAACAGCTTCCCTCCAACTTTCTCTGATCTCACGAGGTCCTCGTGACCTGGCCATTTACCCCATTGTGAGCGAAAAGTGCCACTCAGAGGTAAAACAACCCACCCCAAGACGTAGAATTCCTGGACTTTGCTTAAGTTCGGTAGGTGTCGCATTGGCCGGATTTGATTTTATTTGTTTTTAGATGTAATTGTACCTGATACGATACATACTAGATTTAGCTTTCTTCCTGAAGACGTTGTACTACATCGTAGATCGTTGATCGTTACATCATAAAATGAAGTACCAGGTACAATAGTACCCATAACCTGCTTCATCTGCGAATATGCCTAATTGGCATCAGTTTGAAAAAACAAACAAAAGTAAACCACACAATGGTGGGCCCCAAAGGGCAAAAGAACATAAAACAAAGAGTAGTAATGATGCACAAGAGACCTAAAATGGATAACTTTTTTTAGCGAAAGCCATCATCTTAGACCTCTTGTATCTGTTAAGGACTTCATGATCGTAGTCCTCAAGGCAGGATCTGACTCGTAGAAACCTCGCGAGACAAACTTCAGATATGTGTAAATATGATCAATTCCCAGATCTTTATGCAATTGTCTATTGGTTACAAACCAGGGGGCATTGACCACACATCGCAGGATTTTATTCTGCAAGACCTGTATCTTGTGAATGTTCGTGGGAGTTGTGTTTGCCCAAATTGGGGAAGCATAGGATATCAGAGGTCGAATGACCATGTGATAAATTAGTAATTTATGATCAATGGATAATACTGAGTTTCTTCCTAGAAGAGTCCCCAGTTGACATCTGACAGAGTTAACTTTTGTGATGATTCCGTGTATATGGGGATCCCACTTAAGCTTCTGATGCACAGTGACTCCCAAATATTTGACAGTCTCCTGCCACTTGAATTGTTCATCTAAAAAGTGTAAAGTTAGAGGATTTTGAATCCTCTTACCACAGAAGAGGATGGCGTTACTTTTCTCAGTGTTGATCTTTATTTTCCATTTTTCATACCAGGTATACATTTTATCAAGGCAATTCTGAAGTCTTCTGATTGCAAAATCAACTCCCAAGGAAGGGAAGATGAGAGCAATGTCATCAGCATATTGTGCGATAACGATTCGCTCATATGAAGGAATGCAGAGAGATATAATGAGAAGGGAGTAGGGCCTAGAAGAGAGCCTTGAGGAACTCCAGCGGCCACTACTCTCTTGGTAGAAATAGAAGATTTAATATGAACCTGGAAAGTTCGATTTAAGAGGTACGATTGAATGATACAGGTGAGTCCCGTAGGCACTCCAATCTTGGAGAGTTTGTAAATGAGGCCGTCCATCCAGATGCGGTCAAAAACCTTGGCCACGTCTAGAAAGACGGCAGCAACTGTTTCCTTCTTGTTCAGTGTCTCAGAAATAGTTTCCACAACTCTGAGGACCTGATGTTCTGTCGATCTTTTACGCCTGAAACCAAATTGGGTTTCAGATAAGACAGGATGGATTGAGAGGAACTCTTCCGATCTGTTCAGGATAATACGTTCAAACAGTTTTCCTTGGCAGGGAAGCAGACTGATTGGACGATAGCTTTCAGGAAATACAGCGTCAATGATTGTTTGAGAGGCTCCAACCTCCCAATATCTATTCATCGTTTTGAATCATTTAAACGTTATCTCTGAGGCATCATGATGCAATCGCTATTCCAGACCGACAATGCAGTGTCCCAAAATGAAATGATCAAGCATTAACTTCCTTAACACTATATTGAATTTTCTATGATTAGTTATGGTAGTGAAACTTGGATCTTTCGTAAACAAGATAACAGGAAACTTGATGCCTTTGATTTCTAGATACTTAAGCAGTTGAATTGGGTTGTTTTACCTCTGAACGGCACTTTTTTGCACACCATGGGCTAAATGGCTAGGTCACATGGACCCCGAAGGCTCAAAGAAGGATGGAAGACGGGACCCACTGGAACAGCTGTTGGGAGACAGATGGTAGCCTCCCGTCAAGGCCATCCAGCGTGTTCTTTAACGTGCACAGGGTATGTCTCTCCCGCACACGAGGCCACGGCTTAACGTCTCATCCGACGGACGGCGGCCTATTCCAAGCCCATCGGTGTCCCCTACTGACCGTGGCCAAGGCGTGGAATTTTGCGGAGATAAATCTCAAAGCTGACCCAGCTGGGACTCGAACCTGGGAACTACAGATTACGAGCCTGGCGCGCTACCGACTGAGCACACCCGCTCCACTGCAACAGGTCAAAATTCCTCCTCTCCTTAGAATTTTCTGGTTACGCCATTGGTAACCTGATCTCAAATTCAGATTCAATGAATTCCTTTAAATTAATATGGTGGAGTAAACAGGTTGCATATTGGAGCCATTACCGACTTTTGTCTGAATTCCATAAGAGCATTTTGACAATGAAACACTCAAATAGTTCATGGTTCAGAATTTCATTCCACAATGATCAGTATGAAATATGATGGGCATTAAGTCCGCCCCCATCAAGGTCCGGAGTACGCCATGTGTGAATGACATCTTAATCATTCAGAATTTCTATAAATAATATAAATAAATACCCCCTCAAGCAGCTGTTTGCCACATAGGTCTGACAGGAGACTGTCAGGGGCGGGAGTGGCTCAGTCGGTAGCGCGCCAGGCTCGTAATCTGTAGTTCCCAGGTTCGAGTCCCAACTGGCTTAACGTCCCATCCGACGGACGCGGCCTTCAAGCCCATCGGTGTTCCCTACTGACCGTGGGCAGGGTGGGGAATTTTGCGGAGATAAATCTCAACGCTGACCCAGCTGGGACTCGAACCTGGGAACTACAGATTACGACCTTGGCGCGATACCGACTGAGCCACCCCGCTCCACATTTTAAGGATAAACTTCCTTTGGACAAAGTCGCATGATATCTGTAACTCAGTTGAACAGTAGTTATTCCCCACTATGGGGGAGAAAGGGAAGTTGGGTGAGGGGACCCACTAGACAGTTGTTGAGAAAAGGGTGTCAGCCTCCCGTCAAGGCCATCCAGCGTGTTCTTTAACGTACGTGGGTGTGTCTCTCCCACGCACGGAACCACGGCTTAACGTCCCATCCGACGGATGGCGGCCTTTTCAAGCCCAACAGTGACCCCTATTCACTGTAGGCAGGGCGGGGGTGTTTGGCAGAGAATAATCTCTACACTTGCCCAACTGGAACCCGAACTTGATAATTGCAGGTTACGAGCCTGGCACGCTACCAACTGAGCCTCCCCTGTCACCGTAATAAAAAAATGAGAATAATAAAAATAGAAAGTAGCAGGGAAAAGAGAAATGGTGACAAAAAATAGATGAATAAATAGTAAAGAGGCAGAATAAAACGATAAGATGATAGTGATAAAAAAATAAGAATTAGATGGAGAGGCAAAAAGGGGGGATGTAAATAATGAGAAACAAAATATGAAAGATGGATTGGGTTGTGTTGTTTTACCTCTGAGCGGCACATTTTTGCACACCATGGGCTAAATGGCCAGGTCACATGGACCCCGAAGGCTCCGAGAAGGTTGTGGTATGGGTTGGGTTGGTTTGTTTTACCTCTGAGCGGCACTTTTTTGCACACCATGGGCTAAATGGCCAGGCCACATGGACCCCGAAGTCTCAGAGAAGGTTGGGGAGGGGACCCACTGGACTGATGGTAGCCTCCCGTCAAGACCATCCAGTGTGTTCTTTAACGTGGACAGGGTATGGCTCTCCCGCACACGGGGCCACGGCTTAACGTCCCGTCCAACGGACGGCGGCCTTTCCAAGCCCATCGGTGTCCCCTACTGACCGTGGGCAGGGCGGGGAGTTTTGCGGAGATAAATCTCAACGCTGACCCAGCAAATAAGAAAGATGGCGAACAGAAAAAAATAGATATAAAATCTTGAAATCCAGACAGTGTTTGAATTTGTTATGTGTTTATGGTTAGAAATGTCAATCATGAGAATACTTCTAAATTTTAAGAAATATTTATTATTATTATTGATATAATTAATTTTAATTTTGGAAAGATACGAAGTATACTAAAGTGTAAGAAGAGGGGAGAGCGGCAAAAGCGTTCACAAAATCCGTCTCGACGTTGATTGGTGCAGCCACGAACATCGAACCACGCGAAACTGAGATGAGGGACGGACCCGTCAGCGCTCCGCAAGTTGTGGCATATCGGAGATATTCTTTAGTGCACAAGGTCCCGTACGAGATTTTTTGTTGGTTTGTTTTACCTCTGAGTTGCACACAATGGGCTAAATGGCCAGGACACATGGACCCCGAAGGCTCAGAGAATGGTCGGGGAGGGGACCCACTGGAACAGCTGTTGGTAGACAGATGATAGCCTCCCGTCAAGGCCATCCAGTGTGTTCTTTAACGTGCACAGGGTATGGCTCTAACGCACACGGAGCACGGATTTGCGTCTCATCCGACAGATGGCTTCCTTTCGAAGCCCATTGGTGTTCCCCTCTGACCATGGGAAGGCGGGTAGATTTGTGGATATAAATCTCAAAGCTGTCTCAGCTCGGACTTGAACCTAGGAACTGCAGATTAAGAGCCTGACGCGCTACCGTCCACATTCAACTTGGAAACTTAACTATAACTTCACTGGATTAAAAATTAAAGAGCAGTATTACAGAAATTGAAATTAAAGATTACATACTTCGTAATCCTTAACCTCCAGCTCAAGATCTAAACGGTAAAGATCTAAACGAAATCTTAAACAAAAGCGTTGCGTTTTTTCACCCATAGGAGGTGAGGAGTCAACTCATTGTAAGGAAAACTTCGTAAATTTACACTTCACTACCAAAATTTCAAATTTCTAGTATAAATGAATTTTTGGTAATATTCTTCTTCAACAAACCCAAGATCTATGAATGTAAAATCTTGATGCAGGCCGGAAATGCCCCATGGTGTGTGACCAACAGACAACGCATGTGGATTTAGGCGTCCAACATATTTACCCCCGTATAAAGCAGACCTCTAAGAAATTCTTAGAAGCTGTGGACAAAAATCTTCACGATTTCATTACCAACATTTTGAAGTATGATCAAGATCCTATTAGGAGATTCAAGAGGGCTAAACTATTGATTTACATTTAGGAAATCTTTTTCGTCTAGTACCCTGATCTACGATATTTATCATTGTTTTTCTGCCCTTTGGTGCTCACCTTTTGGTGATTTTTGTGTTGTCCTTTGCGACTCATGCCACTTATTGGATACCCTCAGATGGAGAAGGTTATGTAATCTTTTATCATGGTACTTCGAAAAATCGTAATTATGCTACATATCTTTTACAGTTTTAGAATTTTCAATTTTTCTCGTTTAAAGGGTGCAATTATAGTGATTGTGAGGCCAAAAGTTCGAATCGTAGTATGTCATCAATACCTACTTATCCCAACCCAAAGAGAGCTTTTATCTCTAAAAACAAAATGATGTCTACGGAGAGACGATAAAGTGAACATATTATGCATTTTTTTTTTATCTAGCTTCAAAAAATTTCGAATCCCGCTCCAACACGTACAGAAACCTTTCTAGAATACATTCAAAAACTACTACAGGATTAAATAAAAATCAAAACAATTTAAATTATATATATTTTATTTCAATATTTCTGCTGGTAGCTATAATTAAAGATTAATGACTCTTAATAAACAATTCTCATTAACCAAACATTAATGCATACAGCTATGCGTTGCTTAACATCCACGATACGTTCTGTGAATTGGACGTTCTGCGAACTCCATGCTGGTGGCTCAGTCGGTAGCAAAGTTATATGGAATACTGTAGTGTACCTGTATTGACCAAATAGCCAAGATAGATTGATTGATTGATGATGATGAGTTGGGTTGTTTTACCTCTGAGCGGCACTTTTTTGCACACCATGGGCTAAATGGCCAGGTCACATGGACCCCGAAGGCTCAGAGAAGGTTGGGGGAGGGGACCCACTGGAACAGCTGTTGGAAGACAGATGGTAGCCTCCTGTCAAGGCCATCCAGCGTGTTCTTTAACGTGCACAGGGTATGGCTTTCCCGTACACGGCGCCATGGCTTAACGTCCCATCCGACGGACGGCGGCCTTTCCAAGCCCATTGGTGTCCCCTATTGACCGTGGGCAGGGCGAGGAATTTTGCGGAGATAAATCTCAATGCTGACCCAGCTGGGACTCGAACCTGGGAACTACAGATTACGAGCCTGGCGCGCTACCGACTGAGCCACCCCCGCCCCAGAAGTGGAGAAGAGATCAGGGACTGGGCTACTGGTTGGAGGCTACCACCCATAGCCTAATTTCATCGTGAATGTAGACCGGTCAATCCAACACCTAATGAACACAGTAAGGGAGGTAAGAAGAAGAAAAAAATCCAGCAAGTAAGTGAGTGGTAAGATCTCCTGCTTTTGTGCGTTTCTTTTTGGTTTTTTCTTGTTCTTTTTCTTCGGCGATGCTCTGCGCCACTGAGTTTGTTTTTACTCCTTTTTACGTAGTAGTATCTTGTCTTGTTTATTGTAGTATTTTTATGTCTACTCCCCCCCCCCCCGATAGGGGACCACCTTGGCGTGGTGGTGGTGGGGGGCTTCAGGCCCAGCAACCCGGTCGAAGGCTGTGCCGGCCGGATTGGGTCCCTTGGTTGGACATAGCCAAGACCAACCGAGGTCGACGACATCGCCGACCGGTGGTGTTAATGGTCGAATGGTGACGGTGTCTTAGACCTCAACCTCAGGGCTCAGCTGAAAAGATTTGCGCCCCAGTAGGATCGAGCCCTTTCAAAAGTCTCGGCCTTTCTAATAGTCTCCACCCCGGGTGCCGAGCGAACTTGGATCTATATATCCTTGTTCATGGCTATCAGGGAACAGATTAAAGTTAGGTTTCTCCCGGTGGTTAGCTTTCCTTTTATAGGACTGCTGCCATGTGAGGTCGGGGTTGAGGTGCGTCTATATGACGCATTCTTGCCCCCGGCTCTATATAGTCATGCCGCTCAAAGGTAAAACAACCCAACCCAACCTAGATAGTCATGGCTTTTCATAACCAGGTAGTGTCGTGAGACGGCACCGGGAATTGCCGTGGTTGCATAACATCGCAACAAAAAAAAACGAACCCTTTTCCAGTTTCAGGTACCTGCAGCGGTGTCCGTGGCACAGTGGATTGTGTAGTTAGGTTTCTCCCGGGTGCCGAGCGAACTTGGATCTATATATCCTTGTTCATGGCTAACCGTGGAACAGATTAAAGTTAGGTTTCCCCCGGCGGTTAGCTTTCCTTTTATAGGACTGCTGCCATGTGAGGTTGGGGATGAGGTGCGTCTATATGGCGCATTCTTGCCCCCGACTCTAGATAGTCATGGCTTTTCATAACCAGGTAATGTCGTGAGACGGAACCGGGAATTGCCGTGGTTGCATAACATCGCAACAAAAAGAACGAACACTTTTCCAGTACAGGTACCTGCAGCGGTGTCCGTGGCACAGTGGATTGTGTAGAGGACATCACTGCACCCGAGATGCCTATCGAACTTTTTGTTTATATACCCTTGTTCACTGTACCTTGGTCTGATAGTAAACTTTCAGTTTCGGTGTAATACTGTAAGTTACTTATATAGTACTTACAGTGCCAGTAACTTAAAAACATCTAAGGGAGAAGAGTTGGGTTGGGTTGTTTTACCTCTGAGCGGCACTTTTTTGCACACCATGGGCTAAATGGCCAGGTCACATGGACCCCGAAGGCCTAGAGAAGGTTGGGGGAGGGGACCCACTGGAACAGCTGTTGGGAGACAGATGGTAGCCTCCCGTCAAGGCCATCCAGCGTGTTCTTTAACGTGCACAGGGTATGGCTCTCCCACACACGGGGCCACGCCTTAACGTCCCATCCGACGGACGGCGGCCTTTCGAAGCCCATCGGTGTCCCCTACTGACCGTGGGCAGGGCGGGAAATTTTGGGGAGATAAATCTCAACGCTGACCCAGCTGTGACTCGAACCTGGGAACTACAGATTACGAGCCTGACACGCTACCGACTAAGCCACCCCCACCCCTAAGAGAGAAGAGAGTCAGTGAGCTTCCATAGGCATAATATAAACTTTTCGATTGCAGCGCCCTCTAATCATGGCAAGTGAAACCACCTAGCCAGGGTGAGGAGTGAGTTTGCTGCGATATTTTCCCACTGTTTTTCAATTGCTTACAACACGTGACTAATTTTACATACACTGAGGTTAGCACGCTTGGCTACTGATCTAAGGGACCTGGGTTCGAGCCCCGGGTAAGGCATGGTTGTGTGTGTTGTTTTTCTGCTGAGGTCCTGCCATCCTCTCAGATCTCCTACTATGGCATATAAACTGACAGGCTCCTGTCAGACCTCTGTGGCAAGCAGCTGCTTGAGGGGGTATTTATTTTTTTTTTACTCTGAAAAATGTCCCTTTCCAAAATTTTCCTTCATGAGGCACCAAACATAATTTTATCTTCATTTAGAGAAAAAATAACAAGGAGTATTTAAAATTATTTTCTTTAATAAAGTCCCATTTTGTAAAACAGGAAGTATCAATGCTCAACAAGAAAATTTTAATATTTTGAACACTCTACAATATTTAATATATTTTAATAAATTGATATTTATGTGTCAATACACAATCACATGTTTTATATAATTATATTTTATACAATTATAGATATTTTCAATAAATATCATATTGATTTTTTACTTGTATAAACGTTCAACAGATGGCAGCAGGCACTTCTTGTATCAACCATAAGAGAAGATTAGAGGAAAGTGCGGAAACTTATATATATATCGCTATGCTCCAGGGAACACATAACTGTAATATACATTGACTTATATATTTGTCAGATGATTAAGTGTATTAATTTACATATTAATTTAAAAATTCTGCAAAATTACTCAAAATAATCATATAACGGCTTTTCCAGTTATCCTAAAATGAACTCCTGAACGGGATAAAATACGCATTGAATAACTTTAGGGTCAGTTATCACTGTACACAAATAGCCATGGGTGTTAGACAGGCTGAAATACTATTAAATCACATTAAATATATCAAGAGTAAGACAAACCACAGCTGCAGCGGGCTAGAATGATTACACTGTGCATGCGCCCCTTAGAGTTGTTTTTGTGTCTGCACACCAATTTGCCACGTTCAGCTTTGGCAAAATTCCCCAAAGCCTCGCCATTTACGTTTGTGGGATGGGTTGGGTTGTTTTACCTCTGAGCGGCACTTTTTTGCACACCATGGGCTAAATGGCCAGGTCACAAGAACCCCGAAGGCTCAGAGAAGGTTGGGGGAGGGGACCCACTGGAACAGCTGTTGGGAGACAGATGGTAGCCTCCCGTCAAGGCCATCCAGCGTGTTCTTTAACGTGCACAGGGTATGGCTCTCCCACACACGGGGCCAAAACTTAACGTCCCATCCGACGGACGACGGCCTTTTGAAGTCCATCGGTGTCCCCTACTGACCGTGAGCAGGGCGGGGAATTTTGCGGAGATAAATCTCAACGCTGACCCAGCTGGACTCGAACCTGGGAGCTACAGATTACGAGCCTGGCGCGCTATCGACTGAGCCACCCCCCCGCCCCCGCTTGTGGGAAGCTGGCTTTCTTTTCTTTAGACCTTCTTTGCTTTGGCTTTCTGTTATAGTGGGTGTTCCCTGTACTCTGTCATTAGTGGGCCAGGCTCTGGCCAGAATCTGCGGTTCGAGTCCCAGCTAGGCCAGCATTGCGATTCATCTCCTCAAACCTAAGTAGGGGACAAATATGGGCTTGGAAAGGCCGCCGTCCTTCGGATGGGATAATTAATCCGTGGCGCCACGTGCACATTAAAGAACACACTGGATGGCCTTAACAAGAGACTAACATCTGTCTCCTAACAGCTTCCCTCCAACTTTCGCTGATCTCACGAGGTCCTCGTGACCTGGCCATTTACCCCATTGTGAGCGAAAAGTGCCACTCAGAGGTAAAACAACCCACCCCAAGACGTAGAATTCCTGGACTTTGCTTAAGTTCGGTAGGTGTCGCATTGGCCGGATTTGATTTTATTTGTTTTTAGATGTAATTGTACCTGATACGATACATACTAGATTTAGCTTTCTTCCTGAAGACGTTGTACTACATCGTAGATCGTTGATCGTTACATCATAAAATGAAGTACCAGGTACAATAGTACCCATAACCTGCTTCATCTGCGAATATGCCTAATTGGCATCAGTTTGAAAAAACAAACAAAAGTAAACCACACAATGGTGGGCCCCAAAGGGCAAAAGAACATAAAACAAAGAGTAGTAATGATGCACAAGAGACCTAAAATGGATAATTTTCTTTAGCGAAAGCCATCATCTTAGGCCGCTTGTATCTGTTAAGGACTTCATGATCGTAGTCCAGAAGGCAGGATATAATCTCGTGCGGGTTTCTCTGCACTGACTCGTAGAAACCTCGCGAGACAAACTTAAGATATGTGGAAATATGATCAATGCCCAGATCTTTATGCAATTGTCTATTGGTTACAAACCAGGGGGCATTGACCACACATCGCAGGATTTTATTCTGCAAGACCTGTATCTTGTGAATGTTCGTGGGAGTTGTGTTCGCCCAAATTGGGGAAGCATAGGATATCATAGGTCGAATCACAATGTGATAAATTAGTAATTTATGATCAATGGATAATACTGAGTTTCTTCCTAGAAGAGTCCCCAGTTGACATCTGACAGAGTTAACTTTTGTGATGATTCCGTGTATATGGGGATCCCACCTAAGCTTCTGGTGCAGAGTGACTCCCAAGTATTTGACAATCTCCTGCCACTTGAATTGTTCATCTAAAAAGTGTAAAGTTAGAGGATTTTTAATCCTCTTACCACAGAAGAGGATGGCGTTACTTTTCTCAGTGTTGATTTTTATTTTCCATTTTTCATACCAGGTATCCATTTTATCAAGGCAATTCTGAAGTCTTCTGATTGCAAAATCAACTCCCAAGGAAGGGGAGATGAGAGCAATGTCATCAGCATATTGTGCGATAAAGATTCGCTCAAATGATGGAATATCAGAGAGGTATAATGGGAAGAGAATAGGGCCTAGGAGAGAACTTTGAGGAACTCCAGCGGCAACTACTCTCTTGGTAGAAATGGAAGATTTAATATGAACTTGGAATGTTCGATTTAAGAGATACGATTGAATGATACAGGTGAGTCCCGTAGGCATTCCAATCTTGGAGAGTTTGTAAATGAGGCCATCCATCCAGATGCGGTTGTTGGCTACTGATGTTGAGGAGATGAATTCGTTCATTAGGCTGTTAATGACACTGGTAATAGAGTAGGTTTGGCGATAAACAGAGAAAAAACTTAAATGATGAAAATTGGTCAGGCAGGTGGTGCTTCAGTTGCTTTGAATGGCTCTACTATTGAGCAAGTGTCTCAGTTTAATTCTCTTGGGAGCTATGTAACAGATACTGGTGACGTGCGGCATGAGATAAATAGAAGAATATGGGTGCCTCTGGGACTTTTAAGAATCTATGGAGAGTATGGAAAAAATAGGCGTATGCCCCTAAAGACTAAAATTAGGCTGTTTAATAATTTGGTTGTTTCTAAAGTTAGTTATGGTAGCGAAACATGGACCCTTTGTAAGCAGGATAACAAGAAACTTGATGCCTTTGATTCTAGATGGACCTCCGTTGCTGATGGCTGCGTCAGGATTTGTATCTTTGTAGGCATTAAGAAATTAATCACATATGCTTGTTAGAACATACATTTAAAAATTGCCCACTTTTTAAAGAAGCAAACTCTAATACACAGAAAATATTTTACAAAATGATTGTTTTGTAGTGTGCAACTATCACTGCGGTTTTTGTTTTGATATTTCAGCAAAAGAAATATGTTTGGTATGTTTGTTTCAGTATAAGAAATATGTAGAATAAAATTGGTCACCGCTCGATTTCATTATACTTTCACTATAAATAGTTGTTTCTGTTAGATGAAAAAGATTGAGTGCTCTGGAAAACAATATATTTTATGAATAATTTTAATTCGCAAGATATTGAACATGAAGAGCATTAAACGAGATTGCATATTTCCGGAATAGGCATCTGGTCATCAATTTATTGACATTGTAATTATTTATCTATATTTCATTTAATGTATACTTGTAGTATTAATGTATAATGCTAATTGGCGAAGCTATTTGTGAGGTTTTTATTCTAAAATCATTAACGTTTATTTCGGGTAAACTATCACATATTATATTCCCATTAATCAATATTTGCATGTCAAATGTACAATGGATGGAACAAAATCTTGAAAGAACTGCAGTTTACAGGACTTTGTTTTCGTTCGTTGCTTTAGTCCAGAATTTGTTCAGAATATTTCTTATTTTTAATAGTAATTTCTTATAGTAAGAAAAAATTTCCTTTTGAATTTCGTAAGTAGTTCAAAAAATTATTTATTTTTTAGTAATATATTATTAAAAATTTATTCTTTTAGCTATGGCATTGGCAAATGAATGTAAAACATACTGGTTAACAAGTTCGAGCATTCATTATTTCGTAACACAATATTGCAAATGGAATATTATTGTGTCAACAATTGAATCCTCTTTGACGGAACACAAGAGCTTCCCTTCTACTATTTCCGTTTTCGCCATGTCACCTAGCAAGTGAAGCAGAAGCTCATGTCGGTTCCGGTGCTCCGCAAAATTCCCCGAGCTGCCCACGGTCAGTAGGGGACAACGATGGGCTTGGAAAGGCCGCCGTCCGTCGGATGGTACGTTAATCCGTGGCCCCGTGTGCGGGAGAGCCATACCCTCTGCACGTTAAAGAACACGCCGGATGGCCTTGACGGGAGGCTAACATCTGTCTCCCAACAGCTGTTCCACACAACCCGGTTCCGGTGAGATAGCTGAAATGGAAGAATATTCATTTTGCCGGGATATCTAAGCACACAGGTAAGACAGCAAAGGTAGGTGAAATTTTATCCCTTGCATTAAAATATTCAAATGAATTTAATGGTAAGACTCATTTTCTAAATACCATGTCGTTTTGCTCTATCTAGCTATATTTGATTAACCGGAAAAATACTCTTTTTATACGCAAATGTTTTTACATTTTCGAGACTATGCACGGTGCATCTCATACTTCTGATTAGTAGAGAGTTTTCATTTTGCAAACAATTCAAACTCGGATATTTAACAGTTCACAATTTTTATGTAACTTTGGTTTTATCTTAAAAATTTATTGTGTGTCTGAAGGTGCGAATTCGAACTAGTGAGATATTAAGAATATGCAACCATGTTTAATTAGTGCTTTTCCAAATAAACATTTATATTTTATTACCTCGTAAAAGTAACGGTTGTATTTTTATACGCCTGCTACTCATATATGCACACTATCTGGTGTATTTAACATTCACCATGCTTATTAATGAAGAATAACACGTTCCCACAGTTACAGCCTAATCATGAGTTTTTTTTATCTACCGTGTTGAATCATTTATAAATTATTTCTTTCATGCAAATACATACATTTCAGTTACCATTTGAGTCGCATTTATCAATAAAGGCTATCTTGAAATTCTAAACGATCGAAGCGAAAGTGTGTTTATGACCGTAGGAGCATGGATATAGATACAATTGTTTACAGTAATTCCCAACATTTACAACGCCAAGGACCCACCTACCAATTCTCATTCTTTCTCCTAACCCCCTAACCCCTCAAATCTAGCCTTTCCTGTAAACCCTCTTTATCGTCATTGATTGGTACATTTTAACTAAAATAAAGGTCCCCGCAAAGAGGACTCCTAAAAATACCAGGACGAATTACATCTATAGTTCTTTATCTGTGCTTCATTTATGGTTACTTTGCGATTTGAATCTAAAAATGTGGGTGTAGAAATTCAAAGGCCCCCAAAAATTTTTATATGACCAAGAGCCAATTTCATCTTGTGATCAGTATGAGATAGCCAGTGTTGCCATACTGAAATAGCATAATTCCATCCAAAAGCAATGAAAATCAATGCTTCATGTAATCGCGTATATTGTGCGTTTCCCATTAAAATTTTTGATATTTTGAAACCAGTTCGCCTACTCCTCTCCTTTCCTGCGTTCGCTGATTCCTAGTGGTGCGGGGAACAGAGCATTGTTCTATATTTTATGAAAAATTAAATAATTTTAAAGAATTTTGAATAACTTTTAAACAACTCATAACAAACATTTTTTTGATTTTATGTTCTATAAAATTAATTCGCTTGCAGCTAGACATTAACAACTTTTTGAACACTATTATGATGTAAGTCAACGTGGATATAGAAGAAAATTGTCTTGAGCCGAATTGGGTTTGAATCCCCGACTTAATGACATGTCAGGTGGTCTGGTCATCAGATGTTCGTAGTTCAGATTCCATTCGGTTGAAGACAATTTTCCTCTATGCCCACGTTCACCTACAGCAAAATAGTGTTCAAAAATTTGGTACTATTACTATGAAGCGCTGTGATACAAAATGTCTAACAATATAACAGATAATCTATATTGTTTACACCTCTCTGATAATCATTTTCACAGTTTGTTATTTTATTTTTGACTACTGTCTTAGCCTGTCTTACTTTGGCGACATTACTAAATGCGAAGATACAGAACAGCAATGGTTTCATGCAGGTTTTCTTTGCCAGTAAAATTTAAAGTTCATTTTAAAACCACAAATATTTAGCAAAACAAATCGCTTAGATTCAACACTTTACAATATATCATATATTCCAGTGAAACCCACACCAAAAGATTGTCGCCAAACGTATGTCTATTGAGTAATCTTACTTCATTGAAATCTTCCACACGTCCGCTCACAACTCGGACAAATTTCCGAGTTGTGTGTAGTATAAAAAGTTCCGAAAATTATCCGAAGTAATTTCGGACACTTTTTTAGGGATCATTCCCCACCCACTTCAGCTAGAAACCCGATCTGTTACTCACAACAGGGCTAGAACTAAGTGGGCCACCACACCAAATTTGGGACCGATCGTTCAAGTAGCCGTGGAACCACAGGAAAAGAGATAATATCTGTCACCGATGACATCACAAATGTTAGCCTGTAAATTCGTTGTTATATAATATGATCTATAGACCCGACCCGTTTAACCCAAATTTAATGAATAGCAACTAATAAAAACAGTATATTCTTAACGAGGGGAAGGAAGTAGTGAACTGGAAAAAAAATTTTTTTTAAAGTATCGATAAAACGTCTTGATCATAAAACAGAAAAAAAAATCTCAAGAAATGAGATTCTGAATTTCCAAAATCGTTTAGCTACCAACTTAGAAATGTATAGACAAGTAATTGGAAGAATTGAGCCCGATTGAATATATGATTATTTACTTTATGAGTCGAGAGTTCTTTTCAATGAGCATCTGGTAGGATGGGCTTAATAAACACTACGAATTTTAAATATGAAAGCAGATTAAATATTTTAATACGCTACATAATATAAAGAAATCGGGATAGATTGAAATATTAAGATATTTAAATATTAAGTAGAGCTACGTAAGCAAAATTCATATCTCATGTGTCTTAATTCTACAGTTGAATTGCCATAAAGTGTGTATCACTTCTCAAGTGGAATTAGTAGGCTTAGCAGGCGTAAACGTTTCTCCATAATGCTATTTTATCTATATATCTATCATGTTGAAGATGGATAAAATATCATATCCCCAGATCCATAAATGGATTGATAATAAAATCACTTGGCTATACAAAGAGACTTAGCGTAAAACTGTCATGGTGTTTAAAATTGTTTCAGAATGCTTGTTAAACATTTATTGTTTGAGGTCTGTCAGGAAAGAAATTAAAAAAATTTCTTTAAAGAATTTTCTTTTAACTGATTCTAATGAGTATCTTAGTTCAGCTTGGAATCTATTAAGTACTTCTCTTCAAATACGTCCATAAATGAAATAATAATTGCCCAACTTAATTTTCATTAGGAAAAAAAATCAACAGCTTTGAAACAACATAACACTAAATTTTAAAATTGGCACTTGATACACGTTGGTCACCTGTTTAAGTCTCAGTACAATAAATTGATTCTCTTTACCTATAAAACGAACACATATGTACATTCTTTGGTAAAGAAACACGCGTAATTTTAATTTCTTAAAGCGCGTGTACATTATTTGAGACAAATCTATTTGCAAGTTTGATTTCCTTCTTCGCAAAAGTGCGAAATTTCGTTTGTTAATCATTCAATAGATCAGTTTTAATTGTTCATAGCTTTAACTGCATCTTTGATTTTGAATATATAATGCATTTTCTTTAAATAATTTAGTATCAAACTTAGAATATTTAAAATATAACTCTTTTTCTACCTGAAATTAAGAATAGATACAAATAGCTGCGCATTCATTTATTATGCATTCTCATATTTCCATTGCTTCTTCCACACAACTTTGTTTCAGCTTTGAAATCTGAAATCATTCAGTTCAGTCGCTATATTTCTTGCATTTGCTGAATGCATCACGATAATCTAAAAGTGTGATTTTTAAATTCTTGATGTTTTACTTCACAAAAGATTTGAAACAAAAATGAAATACTGGTCTATACTTTCATATTTATCATAATATAATTACATATAATTAATTTACATTTAGATATTTAAATTTGCACTGTTTTACACAGCTGTATTATATTTACTGTTATATTGTTCTCTTTATTACTAGGTTTAAATTCAAAATTACCCTTCACAAGTTAATAAATTATTCTTAATATTTAGAAAAATTAATGAGATGATAAGTTTAAATTTCATAATTTTTGACGCTTTCTCTGAGAATCCACCATACTACGATATAATAATAGAGAGCAACTACGGCAGATAAGACCAAATTTGAGAGTAATTACTACGTATATAGGGTGTTTCGAAACTCTGTGTAGAAATTTTAATGGAGATAGGGAACACCAAGACAAACCTTTTTCGTCTCTAAATGTATGTCCGTTGACGTAACCCTTCGGTGCTAGAGGGCGTTGAGAGAAATATTGGTGGAGCTTGTACATAAATGAATAGAAACAAGTGTGAAAAGCATGTTTATTTAAAGAAGGTGCTAAAAGTTGCGACCAGCAACAGCATCGCATGCATGACAACGTGGAAGCATTGATTTGTCGTGCATGTTGAAAGATTTCCGGAATTTCGCGAACAGTTGCATCGGCGACAGCGATTCTTGCGATGAGGTTTTCATCTTAGTCATTGGGAGTGTCGTACATTTGCTCAAAAAATATCCGAATACTACGGTGAATTACAGAATTCAGAAAAAAAATCTGGCAACTTTTTTTAGAAATTATTGATCTGACAACCTTCGTGTACAGTGCACGAAGGTTTCTAAAAAATCGTTCCCAGATAGTTTTTCTGAATTCTGTAATCAACCATAGTGTTCGGATAGTTTGTGAGCCACTGTACACGAGGTTCTTAATGAGTCCCCAGAGGAAGAAAACGATACATGTTAAATTGGGAGAGCTTGGTGGCGATGGATCCACCCCGGCCTATCCATCGCCCCCAAAAAGTGGCGTTCAGATAATCCCGCTCATATTTGCTGAAGTGTGCTGGCGCCCCCTTCGTGTTGAAACCACATTCATCTGCGAATATCCACAGAAACATCTTCCAGCAGTCCTGGCAATGTTTCTTCAAGGGAGGCAGCAGGTATGGCCCAATCAAAATGTCATGGATGATACCCCCGAAAACATTGATGGAAAACCGTTGTTGAGGACCATGCGCCTTTGTGGCATGCGGATTTTGGTGTGCCCAAACGTGAGAATTGTGCACACTAAACACACCCTCACGTGTGAACGAGGCCTCATCTGATAAGAGCACATGAGCCGGAAAATCATTCTGCACCGTAGTCTGCTGCAGAAACGAGAGCAGAAATTCTACACGAAGAGTGTAATCCTGAGGCTGCAATGCCTGGAATCTCTGACGATTAAACGGATGTAACTGTTGCTCGTGCCACACTCTCCATGCGAGGGGGTGGTTCACACCGAGGCTACATACAACAGCTCACGTGCTTGTGCCTGGATTATCATCAATCTGTCATAGTATATCTTCTTCCATGTCAGGAGTGTGCATGGTTTTCTCCTGACCAGTGTCATGCATGTTTGCATGGAATGTTCCAGTTTCTCGCAGTTTCTGGTACAAATGCACAAATGTTTGGTGGTTTGGCACATGTCTGTTTGGGAAACGCTATCGTTACAACCTCATAGCAGCTCTTCCGTTTCCATTGGCAGCACCATACGCCAGATGCATGTCAGCCATCTCAGCAGTCATGAAACACTCCATGTTACATATAATGTGCATGATTTACGAATGCCGACGGCAAACACAAGTTCGTTTTCTGTTCCCATTTCGCCCGTCTAGCAAATTGCAGGGCCGTCAAAGAGCGCCCTCTAGCGCCATAGGGTTAGGTCAGCAGACATACATTCACAGAAGAAAAAGATTTGTCTTGGTGTTCCCTATCTCTCATTGAAATTTGTACAGAGAGTTTTGAAACACCCTGCATGTATAACTCATCAACTGGTATTAATTCATGTTAGTTTCAATAGCTTTCTAAATCTTACACTTATACTTGTACAGTTTATCTCAATCGATAATTATAATAGTGCTCAAAGCATGTCTCATTCGTTTCACAGTTCCAATTTAAATGACGAATTTCCATTCGATATTAAACACGTTTTAAGATTATTTTAGAAACACTAATACAGAAATGTCCAAATGAAAAAAATAACAACTGAGATGGTTGATGAATCCTTGAAAATTCAATCTTTTTATTTGGTCGTTTTCTGTTTTTGTAATAATCCAATTTCTACATTAGTAGAAACTAGTCCAGACATTTTCAAACTTTCATTCTTGGGAGTGTTTAATTAAAGCGAATCGTTAATTCTTTTAAATATTATTTTTATATTTAAACAGGTAGTTATAATTATCACGGAAAAAATGTTTATACGTATTGATATCAATAAAAGTGTGATGTACTGTTCGTTTTATTTTCGATAAATTCTCACTTAGATATGTCTGAGGTGTAGTTAGATGTATAAAGGATTTAGTTTGTCTAAGTTTATTTATTGCAATAGAGACTCCATGAGGACAGATTTTAGGATAAATATGTAAAATATGTCAAATAAATTTAAAAATCAATTCTTTTATGCTGAAGATTTTCTGTTTTATTAATAAATAACTGAAGCAGGATGTTATGTTATATTGATGTATATTTATGTGTCTATAACACGGTATAAAGTATATTTAATGTATAACGATGTGTTTCTATAACACAGTCTGAAGTTTATTAAATGTATTAAGTAATAAATGTCAATTAATATGTTTTATGTTAGTAGGCCTGTAAATAGTATCTAGGTAGTCACTGGAAGGAGAACTTATGCACCAATCCCCTGTGATGATGCATAGAACCGGCCAGGCCTAGCACCTAATGTCCGACGACGCCTTCTCGTGGTTAGTACCTTTCACAAAAACTTCACGTTTCGGTGAAGTGGTGTGGGAGTACGGGTGCCTGGACGATATTGTACGTCACATCCACGAAAAGTGTCGCAAGCCTTTTACTTCCGTCATTGCTTACAAGGGAGGATTCTACGAGAAGTGACTATTGACCAGACTTGGTATAACCTCTCTGGATTTAGAAAAAAATTGGTTGTCCACCTTTCAAAGACCTTCCTAAAATACCTGGAACTGAGTGCGGTTCTCACGCAGGTTGTGGAGTGCATTGTTCACAAGCCGAGACAGCAGCATTTAGTACATGGTTGAACGAGTATATCGAGAAGCACTCTAAGCAATGGACCGGTCGTTAATTGGTCAACCACACGGACAATTAGAGACTTTTGCTTTGTGGGACTTGTTCGACGAACCTGACTATTTTGGCGAGAACGCTCCACCTATGTCCTGCTGAAGACAATCCTTCTGTGAATGAAAGCAACCCTTCTATTAGTGATGAGGAAAAACCTTATTAACTTATGTAGATGACATTTTCTTTCCTCTCTGTCCTTTGGTGACGTGTTAAAGAGAGCGAAAGACAACCTGTATACTAGCGACAATTAGTTTTGTAAATAAAATTCCGATATTAATTAACAATTACTGTGTTGTGTACTCATTTACGTTATGAATCGTGTGAAGACAGCAAGTAGTGAGTAAAGGAGAGTTCTGGAACAGTGGCGGATCAATGTTAATCCTATGGGATCCGCCACCCATGTGTTTTAAGCTGGTGGCGGATGATTATCAATCACATTAGTCATGCAGTGTCAAAAAGAATACCTCCCTCCAGTGATGTAATAATCTGAAATTATATTATTCAGTTAAATTGCAGATAATCCATTAGTAATTTCCACCGACGTCCATCTTGGTTTCCACAAAGTCCGATTTTTTTTTTTCAATTCCACCATTTTGGAATCTGACGTCACCGATTAGCAGTTCTACCTTTTAAAGTATTTTTACCCAATAGCATTGTTTCTTTCCGTTTCTGCAGGTCAATCTTTTATTCCAGTTTCTGCGGGATAGTCATTCTTCTAGTATAAATACGACATCCATCGGTCAGATTCCTCATTCTGTTGTCAGACATTGACAGTGACGGCTCTCTGCTGCTGCTTCTCCGTGATTTTTCCAACGGCAATAGTGATAGTTCTCGACGTCCTCGTGTAGTATCAGCTATTTTACAACTCTGCTACATAATGTATCCATGTGATATATGTGAGAAGGCTTTCACACTCAAGACAAATCTGATTCGTCATATGAGAAATCACGATGGAAATAGCCTGTTTAAGTGCTCTGAGTGCGAATCGACATTCTCAAGGAGAGATGATGTCCGACGTCATGAGTTATCCCACACCTCCAGGAAAACCTACAAATGTGAAGAATGTGCAATGGAGTTTGGGCGAAAAGACAGTCTTTTGCGCCATCAAAGAAAGCCCCACAATAATAAGCGAAAACGTTCTGAAGATGAAAGGATTCCGCAGAAGAAGCAAAAACCAGACCCTGAAGACCCCTGTCAGTTTACAGAAGAAATGAAAAGGACCCTATCAACACATAAACTGACGGCAACGGAAGAAACATCAGTTGACCTCACCTTTTTCCTCGAATCCTCGCGGGAGTCACTCCTAACTCATCTGAAAGAAGAATTGACCTCGAAAGGTAGCATTAAATGGTACCTTGTCGTGCAAGTGCGATTCAGGCGAAAAGTTTCCCCTTCTACCTTTGAACACTGTACCCCGTTTTTCCGAAGTAACTGTGTCACAAGCCTACCTACATCATCCCTAAACAGAGAATTGGATTCAGCGTATAAGAAGATTAAGACCTCATTTGAAGAATTTGAAGGAGCACATAGTGGATGGACACTGGATGCCGTACTCCACGCTGAAATGAACATTGGAAAATATATCCCTCTTGCAGGATCTAGTTATATCCCTACTCCAAGAGAATTACTGCTAAAACACGCTATTGTCAATGTATGTAATTCTGACCAAAAATGTTTTGTCTGGTCTGTTTTAGCCTCTTTGTATCCTGCCACAGATAATCCGCAGCGCCTTAACAACTATATACATTTAGAAGACAAATTAAACACATCGGGCTTAATTTTCCCTGTTACAATAAATCAAATATCTAAATTCGAAAAAATGAACAATATTTCTGTTAATGTTTTTGGATATGAGAAAGAGGTGTTCCCACTCTACATCACACCATTCAGATTTAAAGCGCATGCAAATCTCCTTCTGTTATCGGATGATGAAAAGCAGCATTATTGCTCCATTAAGAATATGAGTAGACTTCTCAGTCCTCTCACCAAACATAACGGTGTACGTTTCTACTGTGATTACTGCCTTCACCGTTTCGCAAATGAATCCCTCTTGAAGGATCATGTTCCCTATTGTCGAGAACATGGACCTCAGAGAGTAGAACTCCCAACTGAAGAAGAGAAATGGTTGAAATTCACAAATTTTAAGTTTCAGCAGCTCGTTCCATACGTGATTTATGCCGACTTTGAATCATTCCTAGTGAAAGTGGACACTTGTATGCCTAACCCTGAAAAATCTCACACCACTATCACGGCAAATCATGAACCCTGTGGATTTGCATATCTTGTTGTTGGACATGATGGCTGCAGCTATAAGCCTCCAGTAGTTTATAGAGGTCCTAATGTAGTAGAAGAATTTTTAGAATGTCTGCTTAAAGAAGAAGAAAACATTAAAAATTTACTGTCGATGATAAAGCCAATGCAGCTCTCGAATCATGAAGAGGAATCATTTCACAACGCTACTGACTGTCATATTTGTAAGCATGCCCTAGGAGCAGATCGTGTGAGAGATCACGATCATATAACAGGTAAATTCCGAGGAGCTGCCCATAATTCCTGTAATCTGAACTTTAAGTTAACCAATAGGATTCCAGTTATCTTTCACAACCTAAAGGGATATGACAGCCACCTTATTATGCAGGGAATCGGCAGAATCAAAAATAAGAAGATTAATTGCATTCCCAATAACATGGAAACATACATAACCTTCTCCTTAGGGACATTACATTTTATAGACTCCTATCAGTTTTTAAGCACATCCCTTGAGAAGCTAGTAAATAATTTATCACCAGATGAGTTCCATATTTTAAAGGAACATGTTGAAACTGAACGGTTACACCTGGTTTTGAGAAAAGGAGTTTACCCCTATGATTATATTGACAACAGTGAAAAGTTTGAACAAATAGTATTACCACCACGTGAAGCATTTTACAACCAACTCACAGAAGAAGCACTAGGGGAAGAAGACTATACCCATGCAATAAGAGTATGGAATACATTCAACATAAAAAATCTAGGCCAGTATCATGACTTGTACCTGAAGACAGACGTGCTCCTCTTAGCTGATGTTTTCGAAAGTTTCAGAAAACTATGCATCAGATACTATGAAATCGATCCCTGCCATGTTTACACAGCTCCTGGATTAGCCTGGCAAGCATGCTTAAAAATGACAAATGTAAATCTTGAGTTGATAACTGACCCTACAATGTACCTTTTCCTGGAAAAAGGCATACGAGGGGGAATTTCTGTGATATGCAATCGTCTTAGTACAGCAAACAACAAGTATTTGGACACCTATGATCCTCAGTTACCCTCTAAATACATTATGTACTATGATGCCAACAATCTTTATGGATGGGCAATGTCACAATGCCTCCCTCAAAGCGATTTTCGATGGCTTAATAAAGAAGAAATAGCAGATCTAAATATTACGACAATTGCTGACGATGCGAATAAAGGATACATATTGGAAGTTGATTTAGATTATCCAGTTTCTCTACACGACAAGCATAATGATTATCCACTAGCCCCTGAGAAACTTCAGATTACCAGCAGCATGCTATCCCCATATTGTCAAGAGGTTGCCCAAAGCCTTGGAATAAATACAAACCATTCAGTCGTGAAATTAGCCCCAAATCTAAATTCTAAGGAAAAATATGTCCTTCATTATCGAAATCTCAAACAATATTTAACCTTCGGTATGCAGCTGAAGAACATACATCGCGTTTTAGAATTTAATCAGTCTTGCTGGCTAAAACCATATATAGAATTTAATACAGATCAGCGGAAGAAAGCTAGAAACGACTTCGAGAAGGACTTCTTCAAACTGATGAATAATGCTGTGTTTGGAAAAACGATGGAAAATTTGAGAAATCGAGTGAAAATTGAATTGACTCAGAGCCCGAAGAGAGTATGCAAGCTCGTAGCATCCCCTGCTTTTCACGCTTTTCGTGTTTTTGACAACGACCTTGCATGTGTGCAATCAAAGCTAACTAAATTGAAACTCAACAGGCCTATTTATGCTGGTTTCAGTATTCTAGATATTAGTAAACTATTGATGTATAGCTTTCATTATGACTATATTAGTCCGAAATATGGAGAAAAAGCTAAATTATTGTTTACTGATACAGATTCACTGTGCTACGAGCTTCAAACCGAGGACGTGTATGCTGATATGAAAGACGATATAGATCATTTTGACACGTCCGACTATCACATTGATCATGTTTTGCATAGTACACATAATAAAAAGGTACTAGGTAAAATGAAAGATGAACTTTCGGGAGTACCTATCAAACAATTTGCAGGGCTTCGTTCTAAAATGTATTCCCTTCAGAGTTTACATGAGGAGAAGAAGACGGGGAAAGGAGTCCCCAAATACATCGTAAAAAGAACCCTTCGTCACAAGGATTACAGAGACTGCTTAATAAACAAATCACCTTGTCGAGTAGATTTGACAAGGATTCAAAGTAGCAGCCACCATCTTCATACAGTGAAAGGTGTAAAGCTTGGTTTGTCACCATTTGACGATAAAAGATATATTTTAGAAAATGGTTATGACACCCTTTCGTACGGTCACTACAAAACATTGAAAAAATAACATAGCAGAAAAAACGAATATTTCACTGTGATTTTTAATATGCTTGAGCTATTTATGTATAAAAAATATGATAATTTTATCCAAATGTGTGCATATAACCCCCTATATATGTAAAAATAATACATGTTATTATTATTATATGTAGATAGCTGTATGTAAAAACCATTTCCTCTGTTAACCTGCATTTTTTTTTTTTTTTTTTGTAAGCAGGCTGTAAAGTATAATCAATGTGAAAAAGCATCATTGTGAAATGTATAAAATTGTAAACCAATGGAAATCATTACATGTGCACGCATTGTCATTGTTTCACCTAATACTTTGAAATCAATAAAAATTTTTAAATGAAATATATGTGTCGTCTGAGTCTTATCCTTGGCAAGTGGAGTGATAAACAAGCGTTAGCCGCTTCTCACGTGACTTACTCCGCATGCACCTGTGATGCTGACTCACTTCCAACCGCTCATATCCTGTTGGAAGGTCAGACCTCACTCACTGCGAGAAAGCTCTTCTAGGATCCATTTCTGGGATTACACTTATAATGAAAGGTGAGTAATTCTCTAAATTTTCATGGTTTATCAAACATTACTTATAATTTCGTGATGTAGTGACGTTCTCAAGTATTAAGAAGTGATGAAAACATAAGATTTCCTTTCAAAGTTATCGTAACTCGCTTGCTTGCTTGTTACCGGAACAAGCCTCCTAGAAATCAACGTCTTTTTTTTAAAGCAATCACCTCTCAAAAGCACCGGGACTTCAATAAATGCTCTGAGCGCTGTGTTTATGAAAAATATATCAGTACGGGATGAAATTCTAATTTTTACTTTGCAGAGACGAGAACTTTACGTAGATTTTTACAGAGAAATAATCGAAATTATTGCATCAGCCATTTAGCGATAAAGTATTTTAGAGCAGATTTTTACTGAATATTAATACTTTAGAATAAAGGATAATTTCCTGTATATAATACAGAGGTGTACAGACGAATTTTATTTCCTACGAATAAAAAACAAAAATAGGATTTTCATACTGTTATTCGAATTACTCACTTACCACTTGTTTCAACTGTTTAGTAAAAAAAAAAATACATTTAATTCCCAGTTTTTTAACGACTGAGATAAAAAAAAATATGCTTACCTACATTAAATACAATGTAAAATAGCGAAATTCACCACTTATTTCAACTGTTTAGTAAAAAAAATACATTTAATTCCCAGATTTTTAACGACTGAGATAAAAAAAATATGCTTACCTACATTAAATACAATGTAAAATAGCGAAATTCACCACTAATTTCAGCTGCTTAATATCAAGAAATACAGGCGATTTCCTGTTTTTTTTTAGCATTGCACATAAGAGAAAAAAAAAGACTAGCGAACGTATTAACATGTATACCTCTGGTACTTAAATATGACATGCTCTGTGTTTCAATATTACACATTTTTTCAGTAGTTTACACATTAATTACTAATTTTTTTTTTTCATTCAACAGTTAAGTATCACAATTGGAAGTAATGTGCGCAATATTTCCTGTTTAAATGCATCTCTCTACAAAAAAAGATTTCCTTTCAAAATTATCGTAACTCGCTTGCTTGCTAGTACATTACATGGCCCGAATCGAGCCACCTCGAAATCAACGTTTTTTTTTTTGAAGCGATCACTTCTCAGAAGTGGAAGACTTCAATAAATGCACCGAGTGCTGTGTTTATGAGAAAATTATCAGCACGGAATGAAAATCTAATTTTTTTTACTTGCAGAGACGAGAACTTTACGTAGATTTTTACAGAGAAATAATCGAAATTATTGCATCAGCCATTTAGCGATAAAGTGTTTTACTGAATATTAATACTTTAGAATAAAGCATAATTTCCGGTGTATAATACCGAGGTGTACAGACGAATTTTATTTCCTATGAATAAAAAAATAGGATTTTGATACCGTTATTCGAATTACTCAGTTAATTCACCACTTATTTCAACTGTAAAAAAAAAATACATTTAATTCCCAGATTTTTTAACGACTGAGATAAAAAAAATAATATGCTTACCTACATTAAATACAATGTAAAATAGCGAAAATTCACCACTAATTTCAGCTGCTTAATATCAAGAAATACAAACGATTTCCTGTTTCTTTTTTTTTTAGCATTGCACATAAGAAAAAAAGACTAGCGAACGTATCAACATGTACCTCTGAGACTTAAATATGACATGCTCTGTGTTTCAATATTACACATTTTTTTCAGTATTTTACACATTAATTACTTACTTTTTTTCATTCAACAGTTAAGCACCCAATTGGAAGTAATGTTAGCAATATTTCCTGTTTAAATACATCTCCAGAAATCCGCTTTAAAACATTTTCTTATAATTTAAGGGGAAAATAAAGAATTTTAATTGAATTTCTTTTAACACTATATACTTAATATATTGTAATCAACGTATTCTATATACAAAACGAATTAATACAGCCTAGTTACTGGAAATTAACATGATGTTGAAGTGCTTTCTACCTAAAGATTTAAAAAAAACCTGAAGACTTTAATTTTAATTACATTTTCAGCCACTAGATGGCGACACAGTTACTATTAGACCTTGGGACAGACGAGAGAAACTTGAAGCCTTTGCTCAGAGCGCCACCTAGCGGGATTTTCAGTAGTTTAGTCGCAACCGGACGGTCCCCCTTGGGTCAAAGTCCACGTGGTGACGTCAGAGGGGAAAGCACTGTGCAAAGGGGGAACCGTAGGTTGTGACTAAACTACTGAAAATCCCGCTAGGTGGCGCTCTGAGCAAAGGCTTCAAGTTTCTCTCGTCTGTCCCAAGGTCTAATAGTAACTGTGTCGCCATCTAGTGGCTGAAAATGTAATTAAAATTAAAGTCTTCAGGTTTTTTTTAAATCTTTAGGTAGAAAGCACTTCAACATCATGTTAATTTCCAGTAACTAGGCTGTATTAATTCGTTTTGTATATAGAATACGTTGATTACAATATATTAAGTATATAGTGTTAAAAGAAATTCAATTAAAATTCTTTATTTTCCCCTTAAATTATAAGAAAATGTTTTAAAGCGGATTTCTGGAGATGTATTTAAACAGGAAATATTGCTAACATTACTTCCAATTGGGTACTTAACTGTTGAATGAAAAAAAGTAAGTAATTAATGTGTAAAATACTGAAAAAAATGTGTAATATTGAAACACAGAGCATGTCATATTTAAGTCTCAGAGGTACATGTTGATACGTTCGCTAGTCTTTTTTTCTTATGTGCAATGCTAAAAAAAAAAGAAACAGGAAATCGTTTGTATTTCTTGATATTAAGCAGCTGAAATTAGTGGTGAATTTTCGCTATTTTACATTGTATTTAATGTAGGTAAGCATATTATTTTTTTTATCTCAGTCGTTAAAAAATCTGGGAATTAAATGTATTTTTTTTTTACAGTTGAAATAAGTGGTGAATTAACTGAGTAATTCGAATAACGGTATCAAAATCCTATTTTTTTATTCATAGGAAATAAAATTCGTCTGTACACCTCGGTATTATACACCGGAAATTATGCTTTATTCTAAAGTATTAATATTCAGTAAAACACTTTATCGCTAAATGGCTGATGCAATAATTTCGATTATTTCTCTGTAAAAATCTACGTAAAGTTCTCGTCTCTGCAAGTAAAAAAAATTAGATTTTCATTCCGTGCTGATAATTTTCTCATAAACACAGCACTCGGTGCATTTATTGAAGTCTTCCACTTCTGAGAAGTGATCGCTTCAAAAAAAAAAACGTTGATTTCGAGGTGGCTCGATTCGGGCCATGTAATGTACTAGCAAGCAAGCGAGTTACGATAATTTTGAAAGGAAATCTTTTTTTGTAGAGAGATGCATTTAAACAGGAAATATTGCGCACATTACTTCCAATTGTGATACTTAACTGTTGAATGAAAAAAAAAAATTAGTAATTAATGTGTAAACTACTGAAAAAATGTGTAATATTGAAACACAGAGCATGTCATATTTAAGTACCAGAGGTATACATGTTAATACGTTCGCTAGTCTTTTTTTTTCTCTTATGTGCAATGCTAAAAAAAAACAGGAAATCGCCTGTATTTCTTGATATTAAGCAGCTGAAATTAGTGGTGAATTTCGCTATTTTACATTGTATTTAATGTAGGTAAGCATATTTTTTTTATCTCAGTCGTTAAAAATCTGGGAATTAAATGTATTTTTTTTACTAAACAGTTGAAATAAGTGGTGAATTTCGCTATTTTACATTGTATTTAATGTAGGTAAGCATATTTTTTTTTATCTCAGTCGTTAAAAAACTGGGAATTAAATGTATTTTTTTTTTTACTAAACAGTTGAAACAAGTGGTAAGTGAGTAATTCGAATAACAGTATGAAAATCCTATTTTTGTTTTTTATTCGTAGGAAATAAAATTCGTCTGTACACCTCTGTATTATATACAGGAAATTATCCTTTATTCTAAAGTATTAATATTCAGTAAAAATCTGCTCTAAAATACTTTATCGCTAAATGGCTGATGCAATAATTTCGATTATTTCTCTGTAAAAATCTACGTAAAGTTCTCGTCTCTGCAAAGTAAAAATTAGAATTTCATCCCGTACTGATATATTTTTCATAAACACAGCGCTCAGAGCATTTATTGAAGTCCCGGTGCTTTTGAGAGGTGATTGCTTTAAAAAAAAGACGTTGATTTCTAGGAGGCTTGTTCCGGTAACAAGCAAGCAAGCGAGTTACGATAACTTTGAAAGGAAATCTTATGTTTTCATCACTTCTTAATACTTGAGAACGTCACTACATCACGAAATTATAAGTAATGTTTGATAAACCATGAAAATTTAGAGAATTACTCACCTTTCATTATAAGTGTAATCCCAGAAATGGATCCTAGAAGAGCTTTCTCGCAGTGAGTGAGGTCTGACCTTCCAACAGGATATGAGCGGTTGGAAGTGAGTCAGCATCACAGGTGCATGCGGAGTAAGTCACGTGAGAAGCGGCTAACGCTTGTTTATCACTCCACTTGCCAAGGATAAGACTCAGACGACACATATATTTCATTTAAAAATTTTTATTGATTTCAAAGTATTAGGTGAAACAATGACAATGCGTGCACATGTAATGATTTCCATTGGTTTACAATTTTATACATTTCACAATGATGCTTTTTCACATTGATTATACTTTACAGCCTGCTTACAAAAAAAAAAAAAAATGCAGGTTAACAGAGGAAATGGTTTTTACATACAGCTATCTACATATAATAATAATAACATGTATTATTTTTACATATATAGGGGGTTATATGCACACATTTGGATAAAATTATCATATTTTTTATACATAAATAGCTCAAGCATATTAAAAATCACAGTGAAATATTCGTTTTTTCTGCTATGTTATTTTTTCAATGTTTTGTAGTGACCGTACGAAAGGGTGTCATAACCATTTTCTAAAATATATCTTTTATCGTCAAATGGTGACAAACCAAGCTTTACACCTTTCACTGTATGAAGATGGTGGCTGCTACTTTGAATCCTTGTCAAATCTACTCGACAAGGTGATTTGTTTATTAAGCAGTCTCTGTAATCCTTGTGACGAAGGGTTCTTTTTACGATGTATTTGGGGACTCCTTTCCCCGTCTTCTTCTCCTCATGTAAACTCTGAAGGGAATACATTTTAGAACGAAGCCCTGCAAATTGTTTGATAGGTACTCCCGAAAGTTCATCTTTCATTTTACCTAGTACCTTTTTATTATGTGTACTATGCAAAACATGATCAATGTGATAGTCGGACGTGTCAAAATGATCTATATCGTCTTTCATATCAGCATACACGTCCTCGGTTTGAAGCTCGTAGCACAGTGAATCTGTATCAGTAAACAATAATTTAGCTTTTTCTCCATATTTCGGACTAATATAGTCATAATGAAAGCTATACATCAATAGTTTACTAATATCTAGAATACTGAAACCAGCATAAATAGGCCTGTTGAGTTTCAATTTAGTTAGCTTTGATTGCACACATGCAAGGTCGTTGTCAAAAACACGAAAAGCGTGAAAAGCAGGGGATGCTACGAGCTTGCATACTCTCTTCGGGCTCTGAGTCAATTCAATTTTCACTCGATTTCTCAAATTTTCCATCGTTTTTCCAAACACAGCATTATTCATCAGTTTGAAGAAGTCCTTCTCGAAGTCGTTTCTAGCTTTCTTCCGCTGATCTGTATTAAATTCTATATATGGTTTTAGCCAGCAAGACTGATTAAATTCTAAAACGCGATGTATGTTCTTCAGCTGCATACCGAAGGTTAAATATTGTTTGAGATTTCGATAATGAAGGACATATTTTTCCTTAGAATTTAGATTTGGGGCTAATTTCACGACTGAATGGTTTGTATTTATTCCAAGGCTTTGGGCAACCTCTTGACAATATGGGGATAGCATGCTGCTGGTAATCTGAAGTTTCTCAGGGGCTAGTGGATAATCATTATGCTTGTCGTGTAGAGAAACTGGATAATCTAAATCAACTTCCAATATGTATCCTTTATTCGCATCGTCAGCAATTGTCGTAATATTTAGATCTGCTATTTCTTCTTTATTAAGCCATCGAAAATCGCTTTGAGGGAGGCATTGTGACATTGCCCATCCATAAAGATTGTTGGCATCATAGTACATAATGTATTTAGAGGGTAACTGAGGATCATAGGTGTCCAAATACTTGTTGTTTGCTGTACTAAGACGATTGCATATCACAGAAATTCCCCCTCGTATGCCTTTTTCCAGGAAAAGGTACATTGTAGGGTCAGTTATCAACTCAAGATTTACATTTGTCATTTTTAAGCATGCTTGCCAGGCTAATCCAGGAGCTGTGTAAACATGGCAGGGATCGATTTCATAGTATCTGATGCATAGTTTTCTGAAACTTTCGAAAACATCAGCTAAGAGGAGCACGTCTGTCTTCAGGTACAAGTCATGATACTGGCCTAGATTTTTTATGTTGAATGTATTCCATACTCTTATTGCATGGGTATAGTCTTCTTCCCCTAGTGCTTCTTCTGTGAGTTGGTTGTAAAATGCTTCACGTGGTGGTAATACTATTTGTTCAAACTTTTCACTGTTGTCAATATAATCATAGGGGTAAACTCCTTTTCTCAAAACCAGGTGTAACCGTTCAGTTTCAACATGTTCCTTTAAAATATGGAACTCATCTGGTGATAAATTATTTACTAGCTTCTCAAGGGATGTGCTTAAAAACTGATAGGAGTCTATAAAATGTAATGTCCCTAAGGAGAAGGTTATGTATGTTTCCATGTTATTGGGAATGCAATTAATCTTCTTATTTTTGATTCTGCCGATTCCCTGCATAATAAGGTGGCTGTCATATCCCTTTAGGTTGTGAAAGATAACTGGAATCCTATTGGTTAACTTAAAGTTCAGATTACAGGAATTATGGGCAGCTCCTCGGAATTTACCTGTTATATGATCGTGATCTCTCACACGATCTGCTCCTAGGGCATGCTTACAAATATGACAGTCAGTAGCGTTGTGAAATGATTCCTCTTCATGATTCGAGAGCTGCATTGGCTTTATCATCGACAGTAAATTTTTAATGTTTTCTTCTTCTTTAAGCAGACATTCTAAAAATTCTTCTACTACATTAGGACCTCTATAAACTACTGGAGGCTTATAGCTGCAGCCATCATGTCCAACAACAAGATATGCAAATCCACAGGGTTCATGATTTGCCGTGATAGTGGTGTGAGATTTTTCAGGGTTAGGCATACAAGTGTCCACTTTCACTAGGAATGATTCAAAGTCGGCATAAATCACGTATGGAACGAGCTGCTGAAACTTAAAATTTGTGAATTTCAACCATTTCTCTTCTTCAGTTGGGAGTTCTACTCTCTGAGGTCCATGTTCTCGACAATAGGGAACATGATCCTTCAAGAGGGATTCATTTGCGAAACGGTGAAGGCAGTAATCACAGTAGAAACGTACACCGTTATGTTTGGTGAGAGGACTGAGAAGTCTACTCATATTCTTAATGGAGCAATAATGCTGCTTTTCATCATCCGATAACAGAAGGAGATTTGCATGCGCTTTAAATCTGAATGGTGTGATGTAGAGTGGGAACACCTCTTTCTCATATCCAAAAACATTAACAGAAATATTGTTCATTTTTTCGAATTTAGATATTTGATTTATTGTAACAGGGAAAATTAAGCCCGATGTGTTTAATTTGTCTTCTAAATGTATATAGTTGTTAAGGCGCTGCGGATTATCTGTGGCAGGATACAAAGAGGCTAAAACAGACCAGACAAAACATTTTTGGTCAGAATTACATACATTGACAATAGCGTGTTTTAGCAGTAATTCTCTTGGAGTAGGGATATAACTAGATCCTGCAAGAGGGATATATTTTCCAATGTTCATTTCAGCGTGGAGTACGGCATCCAGTGTCCATCCACTATGTGCTCCTTCAAATTCTTCAAATGAGGTCTTAATCTTCTTATACGCTGAATCCAATTCTCTGTTTAGGGATGATGTAGGTAGGCTTGTGACACAGTTACTTCGGAAAAACGGGGTACAGTGTTCAAAGGTAGAAGGGGAAACTTTTCGCCTGAATCGCACTTGCACGACAAGGTACCATTTAATGCTACCTTTCGAGGTCAATTCTTCTTTCAGATGAGTTAGGAGTGACTCCCGCGAGGATTCGAGGAAAAAGGTGAGGTCAACTGATGTTTCTTCCGTTGCCGTCAGTTTATGTGTTGATAGGGTCCTTTTCATTTCTTCTGTAAACTGACAGGGGTCTTCAGGGTCTGGTTTTTGCTTCTTCTGCGGAATCCTTTCATCTTCAGAACGTTTTCGCTTATTATTGTGGGGCTTTCTTTGATGGCGCAAAAGACTGTCTTTTCGCCCAAACTCCATTGCACATTCTTCACATTTGTAGGTTTTCCTGGAGGTGTGGGATAACTCATGACGTCGGACATCATCTCTCCTTGAGAATGTCGATTCGCACTCAGAGCACTTAAACAGGCTATTTCCATCGTGATTTCTCATATGACGAATCAGATTTGTCTTGAGTGTGAAAGCCTTCTCACATATATCACATGGATACATTATGTAGCAGAGTTGTAAAATAGCTGATACTACACGAGGACGTCGAGAACTATCACTATTGCCGTTGGAAAAATCACGGAGAAGCAGCAGCAGAGAGCCGTCACTGTCAATGTCTGACAACAGAATGAGGAATCTGACCTATGGATGTCGTATTTATACTAGAAGAATGACTATCCCGCAGAAACTGGAATAAAAGATTGACCTGCAGAAACGGAAAGAAACAATGCTATTGGGTAAAAATACTTTAAAAGGTAGAACTGCTAATCGGTGACGTCAGATTCCAAAATGGTGGAATTGAAAAAAAAAAATCGGACTTTGTGGAAACCAAGATGGACGTCGGTGGAAATTACTAATGGATTATCTGCAATTTAACTGAATAATATAATTTCAGATTATTACATCACTGGAGGGAGGTATTCTTTTTGACACTGCATGACTAATGTGATTGATAATCATCCGCCACCAGCTTAAAACACATGGGTGGCGGATCCCATAGGATTAACATTGATCCGCCACTGTTCCAGAACTCTCCTTTACTCACTACTACAGCATCAGCAATAGCTGTGATTTTTGGGGTCACGTTATCTCCAGATTATTTAGCCACACATTGCGGAGATTGTAGGCATTTGGGAGGAAACGTTTGATTGAGCGTGTGTAATAAAACAGTGGATATCAGATTATTTTTGCGTAAACAACCGACGGTGAAAGGAATTAACTTATCTTTTTCTCAGTGGAAGAAACTCGTCACTCTGGACGAGTGGGTCGAGAAAAATGTTGTGAGCTCCGAGTTACCGATTCTGTCTGGTGGAGGTGGGAACAAAAGCGATGTACTATGACCATCCGGTCGTTTACACATCGAGAGAGTTGTGTGAAGAGGCTGCAGACCCGCAGATCTATAGACGTACCTGACTCCCGTCCTATCGAGTTCTGGATTAAAGAGGGAAAGCTACTGCTGGTCGATGAACGATGCGTTAGAAAAATCTTATTACGATCCCAAGAAACCTGGCAGCTATGGAGAGGTGACTCGATTATCCCAGAGTACTGGACAGGATCCAAAGACAGTCAGAGAATGGTTAGCAGGTCAAGAGACGTACACTCTCCACAGACAGGCAACGTGACACGAAGGTTGCCAGATCATTAATTTTTAAAAAATCTTTGCCAGATATTTTTTCTGAATTCTGTAATCAACCATAGTGTTTGGATACTTTTTTCAGCGACTGTACTCTGCACCACCTTTTTACGGAGATAAATCTCAACGCTGGGTTAGCTAGGACTCAAACCTTGGAATTCCAGAGTACGAGCTAGGCGCCCTACAGACTGATCCATTCCCGCCCCTCAACATCCAAGGAACTTTTAACTTGCATAGGGTACAGTCGCTCAAAAATATATCCGAACACTATGGTTGATTACAGAATTCAGAAAAAAATATCTGGCAACGTTTTTTTTAGCAATTAGTGATCTGGCAACCTTCGTGTCACGTGACACGAAGGTTGCCAGATCACTAGTTTCTAAAAAAATCGTTGCCAGGTATTTTTTCTGAATTCTGAAATCAACCATAGTGTTCGGATACTTTTTTGAGTGACTGTACATACAGGGCTGAACTTCAACCTTCTGAGGTACTAAGCTACGACAAGATTAAGAGGCCCTAAAAATTCGAAAGTCGAAATATGAATCAATAAATAGTAAATACACATATTATCTGTTGACATAAAATTCAACCTGGCAAGTAACTGGGAGGCGTGGGTTCGAGTCTCACTCATCGGCGAAATGCAAATTTACCGAAATATATATTATATTAATTATTCTGATGGAAGGGAGCATTAAGAAAATAAATACTAAATTGATGTGATGGAAACATTATACTAGCATTTGTATACAATAATGACCTGGGTTCGAGCCCCGGGTAAGGTATGGATGTTCGTGATGTTTTTCTGCTGAGGTCCTGCCATCCTCACAGACCTTCTACTATGACATATAAACTGACAGTCTCCTGTCAGACCTCTGTGGCAAGCAGCTGCTTGAGGGAGTATTGATTTCCTTTTTTTAATGACTGCGTAAACCTGAGAAAATAGATTAATTTGAATAAAAAATATTGTGACAATTTAAACTTCAAACTTAATTTCTGAGGCCCTCTCCTAATCGTGAGGCCCTAAGCTGTAGCTTAGTTAGATTACAGTACTGTGCAAATTAGTTGGTACAATAGGAAAATGCAGCAACAAAGAAACAACTAAAATATTTATTTGTCTAATAGTGTAGTTAATAGTAAATGTGACCCAACCCTTAGCTTTAATTACTTCTTTCATCCTCTCAACCATTGATGCCACTAGCTTTCCACTCATCTCCTTCACTTCAGGGTCGTGGTACCATACTTTAATGACACTTTCTATCATTTAGGTTTTTGTCGTGCAATCCATCTTAGATATGCGAGCTTTAATAATGGCCGACAAATTTTCAATGGGGTTTAGATCAGGTGAATTTCCTGGCCACTCCAGTACCTTCCAATGTTGCTGGGTAAAAAGCTCTTAGCAAGCTTAGAATTGTGGCATGGAGCCAGATCTTGTTGAAATACCCCATCTCCGTTAAGAAACAGCTTCTGCAGTGTTGGGACCATTTTCGCCTCCAGAACGCCTGTGTACTTTTTGCTGTCCATCATTCCTTCAATGGGGTGAAGCGTCTGTGGCCCGGAAGCTGTGAAACATCCAAAAAAAAAAAAAAACCTTGGGTGGGTGTTTGGGGGATTGCTGGATGGGGCCGGATCAAAGAGGATCTCCAGGCGAGCGGCGGACGAAATTTGACCTGTAGCCATGCACCCCAAAATGAGTTTCGTTGGAAAATATCACTTTTTCCCAATTCTCCACAGTGCAGGCTCGATGTTTCTTTGCCCAGAATAGCCTTTTTTGCTTCATAGCGGGTGTCAGAAGCTGCTTTTTGGAGGGGCGTGGAGCCCGGCGGCCACACTCCAGAAGGTGACGACGTACGGCGGAAGCATCTATATTAATCCCATGAGACGCAATCTCCCTTTTGATGTCTCCCCTGGTCTTCTTCGGGTCTATGATACTAATTCTTCGACTTAGACTATCATCTATAGGGGTGGTTTTTCTTTTTCTTCCACAATGTCCTTTACGGACGTGTCCACGGACCCTGTTTTCTTCTGCAGCTTCATGATCCGTGAAACGCTGGATTTCCCGACGCCAACTGCTTTTGCTATCTGCCTAGCAGTAAGTGAAGTGTTTTCGCCTAAAGCGATTATTTTAGCTCGTTTCCAAGCTAAAACGTCCATGATGTATTTAATAAAAATAGTTTCCAATGAAAATTGTGAACTACTTACATAATCACGTCCTCAGCCTACGAAATATCAATTCCGACTAAAGTGGAAGTATAAATAATAGCAGAATAACACGATGGACAATTCTAGACTTGCAGCAGAAGGTTAAAAACAAGTTTATACTTGCAGCAGTTTAGAGTCTGCAGCGGAAGGGACAGCGTTCCTTCTCTTGTCCCAACTAATTCGCACAGTACTGTATGTGTAAGTCCGGTCCTGGGTACACATGTATACAAACCACAGCTTAACCCTTCATCCTACGAATGACTGCTTTATCAGCTTTTCTGTGTCCTCTTTCTCGTCATAGAAAGAATGTGTACAGAGACAATATCAAAACAGTCACAGCTGGGATTCGAATTAGAGATATTCAGTAGCAGATAGAGAAAATTTCATTTTAAAGTTAGTTATTAAAATTTAAATACTGTAATTCGAGTATTTTTGAAAAGACAGTAATTAATTTTAAATTATTCAGTAATATTTTATTATAATTATAATAGAAATATTACTTTATTTTACATCACTCAAACCTAGTAGTCTTTTTTAAATTTTTGATTTTATTAAGAATTTAAGTTACAGACATTATCGAATTCCATTTTTTATTAGAATATTTCAGTCCTTATGCTATCTAGATATAGCCAAAGAATGTAGAGGGAGAAGAAGTTAACCTTCCATAGAGATTAATGTAAAATCGAGTATCGTGCATTTGGCGTAGAGGTGAAACGAACATTACAGGGGACGAACGCTTTTGTAATTACATGTTACTGTCAACTTCCATTCTCTTCGCTTTTCCTATGTAATAATTTCCCATTGATATCGTACAGAGTATATTAATATCAGTTCTGGTCCCTGTTTCCATGCAACCGAGAAAGCTCTGAATTGTAATAATTTATTTTATAAATTAACTTCAGGCTAATTTCAAATCTTCTCTATCTGTTCAATTTATAATTGTTGGTTCAACGAAAAATAATTCCAATGGAGAAAATAAACCTTTATTAAAAATCATGATATTATTTTTTTCAAATACATTTAACTAATAAATTTTTTAAATAAATTAATTAATTAAATAAATTTTTGATGCATAATTCCTTTGCCCCTTATTGTTTGCTTCCCAGCTTAGAATAATGCACGATACGAATCGAAACACCACTTGAGGTCGCCACTTACGCTTTGTCAAAGCTGAACTTCTTTTCCTTATACGTTCTTTGGCAGTACGGTGTAAACGAAACAAGTATTAATTTTTTACGCACCATTGATTTTTTCTTTTAAAATTATAGGATAATAAAATAAGCGGTAGTAATGAATTATTTCTTATTATCATACACTGTGAATTTGCATAATGAAACTAAAAGATAAGGAACAGATGCAAGCATTCATATTCATTATATATGGATAATGATACACGCAATGCTCTCAATAAATTTCTTACATGAGTAATAATGAGTACACTGTATAAATCAAAGAGAATATAAATCCACGGATGCTCTGACTTGATTGATTGGTTGGTTGGTTGCGATTTTATGTAGAATTACCGCTGTCAGTTGGTTTAAAACAGTAAAATCAAAAAAAAATTCTCTTTGAAAACGAGCTCCCATATTTGACAGAGTAATTTTATTTTTGTAGATTTTTTTTTTTTCTTACTTCTGGGTTAACGGTTGTTTTCTATTTCTAACGTCAGGCTGATTAATGGAAATTTCACATGACATATCGAAACAAAATATCAAACACCTAAATTTAAGCTTTTTTTTTTCTTTTATAAAAAATTATACAAAAATATATATTAATTTTGTGTTTCTTCCAAAACAGTTACTATTGTTAGTTATGATTTAAATACTTTTATAATCTATTTCGGATGCAATCGTATTTGCTTTACTTCAAAATCTAAATTCAAACAAATGGTATTTTATCGAGCGTTTAGTGGATAAAAAAATACGCTTTCGATACTTTACCTTATAGGGTGAAACTTGTTTAACGGTCCCCTGAAGGCTCGCCTTCTCGTGGTGCAGCCGTTAGTACCTCAGTACCTTTCAAAAGAGATACTCTCTTGTAGAAGTGAACGGAAGGAGGAGGGCTGCCAGATTACTATAGCCAACTGATCTGGACAATTATGTCTACTTTACTTTTTTTTTCTACCCTGCTGAGGAGTGGTCAACAACACAGGGTTCTGGTGCTGACCATATAAACCCATTGGACTGGACTGAATTAAGGCTCTGAGCTTAATTATGGATCCTGAATTTGCAGCACTGGTGGGCTTCTGTGAAGGGAAAATCTTCCGCTGTGTTTTCTGTTTGTTTGTGGGTTGACAACCCCAAGTGAATAGATTCACATGATATGTTCATCAGCTGCTGGATAACCCTGAGCAAAGGTCATCGCAGGCACCTGAACTCTTTGCTTCTAATGGCATCGTCAAATTCTACATTGGAGGAAGTCTTCCAGTGTAGCTTCAGTCACACTGGAAGACTTCCTCCTTTGTGGCTTCAGCCTTTAGTGGTGGGAAACGGCATTCCCTCTCTCAATAAACATAGTTTCTTTAAACATCCCACTAACCATTTTCTCTCCATAGGTAGTTGGAATGTGAGGACTCTGCACAGAGCTTTTCTCTTGATGTCCTCAGGCAAGAATTCCTCCATTGTAGTTTAGATATTCTCGGCTTGCAAGAGACCAGATGGACAGATAAAGGTCAGATTCTTAAAAATAATCTTAAATTTCTTTTTTCAGGTAGGGACGACAATAAGCATCACCAAGGCGTGGGTCTGCTTCTCAGCAGACACGCTAGTGATGCTCTTCTAGGATATGAGTGCATTAGTGAAAGGTTTCTTACAGCCAAAATTTCAGACAAGCGTTAAAGACTTGAATGTTATCTGCTGTTATGCCCCCACTGAGGATGCCGATGACGATGAGAAGGATAGGTGTTACGGACAACCTCAGGATATTTCGAATTCTGTCAAGAAAGGAGATATTACCCTTGTTCTAGGTGACTTCAATGTCAAAGTTGGTACTGATTCTGACCTTTGGGGAGGAGTAATAGGCCCTTTTGGTTTTGATAGCTGCAACGGCAATGGGCAACGTCTCCTACAGGTAAGTAAACTCAATGGTTTCAGAATAACTAACACTTTTCACAAACACCGTACCATACATAAGTACACATGGGTTTCACCTGATGGGCTCTATAAGAATATGATTCATTATATTTTAATTAACAGCAAATGGGCTAGTTCTATTAGAAATACCAGGGCATATAAGGGAGCTGAAATTGGATCTGACCATTATCTTGTTAAAAGTGTCTTGCAAATTAAACTTAAAAAGTGTTGTGCTAAGGTTAAAAAATTTGCCTTTAATACTGAACCTCTGATAGACCCAGTTATAGCTAAAGCTTACAATGATAGGTTACTTAGTCATTATGACAGTCATGGTTTGCTTACTACTGAAGTAGAGGAAGAATGGAGTCATTTTAAACAGGCGTTTTTGGAAAATAACAGTATTCTTTTAGGAAAAAAAAAGAGCAGAGGAGACAGAATTATTTAAGTGATAAGGCACTTGAGCTTATTTCAAAAAGAAAGAATTACAGGAATGTCCTTAATCAAGACCGTACTAATACTAATAGAAAACATTACATTATTATATAACAGATCAGTTAGTTGCTGATAAGAATATTTGGCTTGATGGCTTGGCTGACAAAACCGAGCAAGCAATTAGTCAGCACAACAGCAGAGAGCTGTACCACATAGTCAATGTTTTATGTGGTAGAAAACGGACAGGTATACAGGGATTGAAGGATAAACAAGGTAAGGTTATAGAAGGTGAGGATTCTGTCATGGCTAGATAGGCTAGGTATTTCAGTGATGTTCTAAACAATGTGATTAGTTCTATTCCCATTGTTTGCAATGATGATAAATGCATTGGCGGCTTTAATGTTAGCCCTATAACTCAATCTGAAGTTATTTTGGCTGTTTCTAAACTTAAAGTACATAAATCCCCAGGGGTAGATGAAATTACTACGGAAATGCTTAGAGCTGGGAATGTTTCGGTTACCACTTGGATGACCGAAATTCTGAATACCTTTTATGATAAAGGCATGGTTCCTAAGGATTTTACCAGAGCTATTATTATACCTATTTTCAAAGAATGTGATCGCAGTTCTTGTGATAACTATGGGGCTATCAGCCTACTCTCTGTTCCTGGTAAAGTTCTTTCCATGATTGTGCTTAATAGAATTAAGCATCTGGTTGACAATCAGTTGCGTCGTGAGCAATGTGGATTCAGAAGTGGTAGGGGATGTGTGGATCACATATTTTCACCTAGGCAGATTTTTGAGAAATGTTGAGAGTTTCAGAAACCTTTGGTTGCTAGCTTTCTTGATTTCAAAAAGGCTTTCGACTCTGTTGATCGTTGTAATTTGGGGTTGATTGTGAGATCATATGGTATACCAGACAAGTTAGTTAACATAATGAAAGCTCTCTATAATAACACTGAGTCGTGTGTGAGAGTTGGTAAGGCTTGTAGCAATTGGTTTAGCATCACTTCTGGTGTTCGACAAGGGTGCATTTTGTCTCCGTTTCTCTTTAGCTTGGTTATTAATTATGTTTTGCGAAATTCACTTCAAGGGAAAGATTTTTGGCCTTAAATGGGCTGGAGATAGGAAAATTTCTGATTTAGATTATGCTGATGATTTAGCCCTTTTGGCAAATGATGTTGATGAGATGAACTCTTTCATTCGAGCTGTTGATGAGACTGGTAGTAGAGTAGGTTTGGTTATCAACAGAGAGAAAACTAAAGTGATGAAAATTGGTCAGGCAGGCTGTGATTCACTTAATCTGAATGGTTGCAGTCTTGAGCAGGTGTCACAATTTAATTATCTTGGGAGCTATGTAACAAATAATGGTGATGTGCGGCATGAGATTAACAGACGAATAGGGATTGCTGCCGGGACTTCTAAGAATCTATGGAGATTGTGGAGAAATAAGCATATACACCTAAAGACTAAAATTAGACTGTATAATAGTTTGGTTCTTTCTAGGGTTAGTTATGGTAGTGAAACTTGGACACTTTGTAAACATGATAACAGGAAATTAGATGCTTTTGATTCCAGATGCTTACGCAGTATCTTGGGCATTAGGTGGTTCAACTTTGTAAGTAATGATGAGGTTAAGTAAAGGAGTCGGCAACCTCCTTCATAAACAGCATATTATGCAGAGAGAGACTCCGCTGGTTTGGCCATGTTGCCCGTATGGATAATTATAGATTGGCGAATAGGGTTATGAACAGTGTGCCTAAAGGCCTCAGAAAAAAAGGGAGACCTAGGATGCAGTGGGCAGACAATGTCAAACAGGACCTTGTTAGAATTGGTGTGCAGTGGCCAGATGCAGTGGATGTAGCTCAGGACAGACTTGCTTGGAGAATTAATTTGCACGGTCTGGTTGGACCTCCGTAGCCCATGCTGCTTGAGGATGATGATGAAAATAAGAGAATAGTGATCATATAATCCTGCATTTACTACGGAATGTAATCAGCTATTATTGATTCATTGGCACTAAATTTGTTTTTGTTAATATTGGACATATCGTTAAGAAACATCCGTGATTTACACTAGAGGGACTCTATGTTACGACCTATGGCGTTGAACGAAATATTTCTAATAAATATATTACAATATAAATCTAGTGGTAGCTTCGCACTCAGATTTTGCAATCTTTGTGATTGGATGTACTTTCTTTGTTTCCTCCCTTTATTTTTGCTCTGGTTTTTCTGTAATACCCACTTCCGCTACCACATTAAGCAGAGCAAGGAAGAAAGATAAACAAAACTGACCGTAGCGGACTGATAAATGGAGATGACCATGGAATCATCAGTGGACCGACCTACGAATACTTACCACACACGAGCACCCTGAAAAACGTTTTCTCCCAGGAAGGTGGGGGGGGGGGGGGGGACAAACTATGCTTTTTGACCATGTCCTGAGGTGTATGGAATAATCTCTTCAACCTCCGGGTGAGAAATTTTTGAAAAGAAGTAAAGAAATACCCCATTTTAACGGTATTTTTACAACTGGACCTGCTTCTCAGAGTGCCAGTGAGAATAGGAAAGAACGAAATTGGCCATCTACCTTCATGGAACCAAAAATTATTGAAATAGCTTGAACGTTTTAAGTTCTTAGGAGGAGTAGCTGAAATTTTAAGTTGTTCGCAATGGGATTCATTCAGAAACATCATAATTTTGACACTTTTAAAATTTGTGATTAATAACAATTTTTTAAAAATATTTTTACGTTATTCAAATGTCAGTTCTTTGCAAAAAAAAATATTGTACGGTCGTAAAAACGCGCATTTCAACTCGGAAAAATAATATATGAATTACATTAAACAATTTTCTTGGTGTCTAATGAATAATTTTTTTTTTGTGAAATACAGAAGGGTGCAAAGCATTTTTTCTTGCACCTTACTTGGGGTATCCATAGTACTATAACATATTTGCACACCATAATAATGTTACTGTATTAATGTTAATTACACTTATACAATACTTTGTAGCACCATAAAGACAATCTTTATGCCATAATGTTTTGCGTAGTACACACTCGGTGCTGAATTCGTTTCTTATATATATATATATTAGCTCAGTCGGTAGCGCGCCAGGCTCGTAATCTGCAGTTCCCAGGTTCGAGTCCCAGCTGGGTCAGCGTTGAGATTTATCTCCGCAAAACTCCCCGCCCTGCCCACGGTCAGTAGGAGACACCGATGGACTTGGAAAGGCCGCCGTCCGTCGGATGGGACGTTAATCCGTGGCTCCGCGTACGGGAGAACCCATACCCTGTGCACGTTAAAAAACATGCTGGATGGCCTTGACGGGAGGTTATCATCTGTCTCCCAACAGTTGTTCCAGTGATTCCCCCCCCCCAACCTTCTCTGAGGCTTCGGGGTCCATGTGACCTGGCCACTTAGCCCATGGTGTGCAAAAGAAGTGCCGCTCAGAGGTAAAACAACCCAACCTATATATTATATATATTCTTTCTTTTAATTGTCCCATTTAAAAATCAGATCTTCCGATTTATCACTTAATTTGTTGTCGTTTTTGGTATAAGTAAAAAAATCTTGATAGAATTTTCCAAACAACAATATTCTTTCTTTTTCTTGGATGTAACAAGTGGCAAATTAAGGCATCTTTAGGCAGTAGGCGATAAAGCTTCGCAAAGACCTCACCTGACCAGTGGAGGGGGAAGATCAATCAAAAACGTTTTTTACAACTTGCCAGTTGTAAAAAAAATGCATGCAGCAGGTTAAATAAATTAAATTTCAGAAATGCATGAATAGAAAATTTAAAAATTTAATTTGTATTGTACAGACTTCCACATACTGAAAACCAAACAAAAGAGGAATTACTACACATCTAATAGTAAGCTGAAAAAAATTGGTTTTGCCGTGAGTGGGATTCGAACTTACGTCTCCTAGTTACCTGTCAGGTATACTAACTACTACACCATCAACATATAACGTTTTTTCTTCAACTAAGGTGACTTAAAAACAAATCACACTAGCTGAAGCAAAAGACGTTAGCCGTTGATGACGTAGTAATTAGCATACCTGGCCAGTACTGGGAGACGTGAGTTGGAATCCCACTCACGGCAAAACCAATTTTTTTCAGCTTACTATTTCATGTGTTCCATGTCTACAGGTCATCATCTCCTGCGACTCTTTATCACAAAAGATGATTTGAGTTGTTTGGTTGGTTTTACATCTGAGCGGCACTTTTTTTGCCCACAATGGGCTAAATGGCCAGGTCACAAGGACCCCGAATGCTCAGAGTAGGTTGGGGGAACGGACACACTGGAACTGCTGTTGGGAGACAGATGGTAGCCTCCCGTCAAAGCCATCCAGTGTGTTCTCCAACGTGCACAGGGTATGACTCTCCTGCACACGGGGCCACGGCTTAACATCCCATCCGACGGACGGCTGCCTTTCCAAACACATCGGTGTCCCCTACTGACCGTGGGCACGGCGGGGAGTTTGGCGGAGATAAATCTCAACGCTGAATCAGCTGGGACTCGAACCTGGGAACTGCAGATTACGAGCCTGGCGCGCTACCACAAAAGAGGAATTAATTAATAAAACTAAATATCTATTGTTTGTAGTGTGCGATTTAACAAAAACCATGAAACGTGTACGTAAGTATAGATCATATGTATTGGTAGTGGTTTATACTGAATGTGATAGATTTTGCTAAACGAAATGTTGAAAAAGAAATCAAGTGTAAAAGACAGAAATCAAGCGGACTATTTTGACGCCTCCTTCTCCGAACAAATATAGAGCCTAAGGCGGGGAGCTCCATGTACAGTCGCTCAAAAAAGTATCCAAACACTATGGTTTATTAGAGAATTCCGAACAACTATCTGGCAACGATTTTTTAGAAATTAGTGATCTGGCACAAGGTATTAGTATCCCACACACGGGGCCACGGCTTAACATCCCATCCGACGGACGGTAACCAAGGTGTTCCAATTAGTGACGTGCATAGGGTATGACTCTCCAGCACACGGGGCCACGGCTTACTGTCCCATCCGACGTCGTGTCACGTGACACGAAGGTTGCCAGGTCACTAATTTCTAAAAAAATCTTTGCCAGATTTTTTTCTGAATTCTGAAATCAACCATAGTGTTCGGATATTTTTTGAGCGACTGTACATTGGAGTATTTAACATAAATAAGTTATTTTCCTAAACAAATTATGATGACGTTTCAATTTAATTATTAGTGTCAGTTATTCTGAATCCATTGAGTTTACTTACCTGTAGGAGACGTTGCCCATTGTCATTGAAGCTACCAATACCAATAGGGCCTATTACTCCTCCCCAAAGGTCAGAGTCAGTACCAACTTTGGCATTGAAGTCACCAAGAACAAGGGTAATATCTCCTTTCTTGACAGAATTCAAAATATCCTGAAGTTGTCCGTAAAACCTACCCTCCTCCTCCTCATCGGCATCCTCAGTGGGGGCATAACAGCAGATAATTTTCAAGTCTTTAATGCTTGTTTGAAACTTTACTGTAAGAAACCTTTCATTAATGCACTCATATCCTAGAAGAGCATCACTAGTGTGTCTGCTGAGAAGCAGACCTACGCCTTGGTGAAGCTTATTATCGTCCCTCCCTGAAAAGAGAAATTTAAGATTATTTTTAAGAATCTGAACTTTATCTGTCCATCTGGTCTCTTGCAAGCCGAGAATATCTAAATTATAACGGTGGAATTCTTGTGTGAGGACATCAAGAGAAAAAGCTCTGTGCAGAGTCCTCACATTGCAACTACCTATGGAGAGAAAATGGTTAGTGGGATGTTTAAAGAAACTATGTTTATTGAGAGAGGGAATGCCGACAATATCAAACAGCCCCCTAATCGCAGACATGGGGCAAAGACCCGTTTCCCCATTACTAAAGGCTGAAGCCATCTACACTGGAAGACTTCCTCCAATGTAGAATTTGACGATGCCAATAGAAGCAAAGTGTTCAGATGCCTGCGATGACCTCTTCTCAGGATTATCCACCAGTTGATAAAATATATCCTGTGAATCTATTCACTTGGGGCTGTCAACCCACAAACAAACAGAAAACACAGCGAGAGATGTTCCCTCAACCGAAGCCCATCAGTGTAGTAAATCCAGAATCCAGAATCAAGCTCAGAGCCATAGGTCCGTTCAGGTTAGTGTATATGATTAGCACAGGACCCTGCGTGGATGGCCACTCCGCAGCAGGGTGGGAAAAAAGGAAAAGTATCCACAGTTGTCCAGATCTGTAGGCCACGCGGATCTAGCAAACCTCCTCTTCTGTTAACTCCGACAAGAGAGTATCTCTTTTGGTAGAGTATCTCTTTAAAAAGGTAGTAATAGTCTGCATCACGAGAAGGTGGAGTCAGACATTAGGTGCTAGGCTTGGCCGGTTCAATGCATCATCATAAGGGATTGGTGCATAGCTCTCCTTCCAGCTCGAGTGATATGGATCTTTTGCAAAAAGCTACAGAATTTACAAAAAAATGCAAAAGAAGCATTTTTGTGTCATTTTCGAGAGATTCTCAGTATGCGATCATCTCTTAAATATGAAAACCAAAAGATAACCTCGATGAGTGAATTTGCGACTCTGTTGATCGTATTAAGTCACTTCCTATCATTTAGCTTTCTTCAGGTTTGCCGCGCTTTATTGCTATTTTTAACCATTCCCTATCGGTACTTCTAATGCTGAGCGTTCTTTTTCGAAGTTGAAAATAGTGAAAAAAAAGCTATTTAAGAAATATGTAGCATGGTGCAGGAAACTTTACATGGTTTGGTTATGCTATCAACTGAAGTCTTTTGTCCGGAAAATGGTCTTTGAGGAAAAATTGTTAACTTTGCATAAATGAAGATCGGAAAGAGAGAATTTTAAAAAAGGGACTTCATAAGTGTAATTACATATCATTTAACTTTTGTTTGTTTTTCCTTTGCAATATACCTCTTCAATAAATTTGGGTTTGAACGGTCCTGATTTAAAGTACCACAAAATAAATACGAATTTAAATTAGAACCCTATCGATAATATTAATGAAATGTGGGAATTGTTTAGCATTCTTTAATTTTCTTACTTGTAGTTTTTTACTGTTACTGTTACTGTTAATTTCAAACCTCCCTCGCTTAACCCTTCCAGTGTCCAGAACATATATATCCGTTTTTAGTACAAAAGAAAAACGATTTTTTTAAAAATAAAAATTGTCATTTTAAAATTTTTTAATAAATATCTTTTCAAAATATGTAATTTAAGCTTGATAAATAATATTTTATTTTTTTTATTTGATGCATATTTTATTAAATTATGACATAAAAAATTTGTTAAAGCCATCTGTTTGCCATTTCTTGGAAGTCATATAAGGTATTGCCAAGTTGTTTGTTAACATTACTCTGTGCTGAAGCAATCCCCTTATTTAAGCTCAGAAGTTTGTTTTGAACTATTATCAACATATTTTTCCTTAAAAGTTTTAAAATATCCTTATAATTAACAAAGAACTGCTACTTTTTCAAAATGGAAGATTTTGGAAGTAATTATGAAATGTGTACTTTTTTTTGGTATATCACTTTAAAATTGATATTAAAATTAATGTTACTACAGTGTTCAAATTTTTTACTTCAATGAAATTCAGAATTAAATTCTTTTCAATTTGGTATACAACATGAGCTATTTCTGTTCATTAGTTATTTATTAAAAATATTCTAAATGTGACTTGTTTATTGGACTGTAATAGAGTTCGAGGTTCGAGTCTCAAAGTATAGTATGGAGAAAAAAAAATTCAAAATGGAAGAAATGTTTACTTTAAAAAAGAAAAAAAAAATGTTATTTAGAAATAAATAGCCTTTCTATTCATGTGCATTATAATCATTTCTGTCTATTAAATTTTTTTTTATAAATTTTTATTTGTGTTGCCAGATGCATTTTTTTACTACATGACTCTAAAAAAGTCCTATTAAAGTAAAACATATGGTCTCTTTTGATAAATATTTTATTTTCATTAAATCCAGAATTAAATGTTGATTAATTTGGCATATAACATGCCATAATTCCTTTCACTAATTATTTGGCAAAAAAGTTCTAAAATTAAATTTTTCCTCTGGATGTAAACCAGTTTTTCAGGCTGGACACTGGAAGGGTTAAAAAATCATTTTCTGTGCTAATCCTGTTCTCTAAAATCAAATGATCAAATGCATCATGCCTCTTGATCGTTATTTGATGATCTTGAGGTATTTTAACCTGTCTGATCAAAGTTTAGTACACCCAGGAGCGCATACATACGCAGTCAATACATTCTTAAATGTGAATAAACTATTTCATCCTTCTTCAAATTCTAGGTAGGGGCGATCCCCCCTCCCTGTGTCCGCCACTGGTTGACACAGAAGTTGTGTTGGGTTGTTTTACCTCTGAGCGGCACTTTTTTGCACACCATGGGCTAAATGGCCAAGTCACATGGAGCCCGAAGGCTCAGAGAAGGTTGGGGGAGGGGGCTCACTGGAACAGCTGTTGGGAGACAGATGATAGCCTCCTGTCAAGGCCATCCAGCGTGTTCTTTAACGTGCACAGAGTATAGCTCTCCCGCACACGGGGCCACGGCCTAACGTCCCATCCGACGGAGGGCGGTGGGACGTTAGGCCACGGTCAGTAGATGACACCGATGGGCTTGGAAAGGCCGCCGTCCGTCGGATGGGACGTTAAGCCGTGGCCCCATGTACGGGAGAGCCATACCATGTGCACGTTAAAGAACACGCTGGATGGCCTTGACGGGAGGCTACCATCTGTCTCCCAACAGCTGTTCCAGTGGGTCCCCTCCCCCAACCTTCTCTGAGCCTTCGGGGTCCATGTGACCTGGCCATTTAGCCCATGGTGTGCAAAAAAGTGCCGCTCAGAGGTAAAACAACCCAACCCTTTCCCTGCCCTTGAAAAATAAAGTCAACTGTTGGGCTTGGAAAACTCACTGTTTGTGGGATGGGACATTAAGTAATAGTTCTGTCTGCAGGTCAGCTACTCCCTGTGTATAATAAAGCAGTGCTTCTCAAACTGTGTTATGTGGAGAACATGCAATTTGTTTTCAGTAGGCCAGGAACCGGTGTAGTGTGGCCACGCACGTACCTGGAGCTTCTAGTCACGTTCTGACTCAAGAAACAAGGGTTGGGTTGTTTTACCTCTGAGCGGCACTTTTTTGCACACCATGGGCTAAATGGCCAGGCCACAAGGATCCCGAAGGCTCAGAGAAGGTTGGGGGGAGGGGACCCACTGGAACAGCTGTTGGCCTCCCGTCAAGGCCATCCAGCGTGTTTTTTAACGTGCACAGAGTATGGCTCTCCGCACACGGGACCACGGCTTAACGTCCCATCCGACGGACGGCGGCCTTTCCAAGCCCATCGGTGTCCCCTACTGACCGTGGGCAGGGCGGAGAAACTTTGCGGAGATAAATCTCAACGCTGACCCAGCTGGGACTCGAACCTGGGAACTACAGATTACGAGCCTGGCGCGCTACCGACTGAGCCACCCCTGCCCCTAGTACTAGCAGTGGAATGCTATTAGATGGTTAGCATTAGCTTTCAAGGTGAACTCTATATGATAAAAGAAGTGCTAGAAATATTGAGAAAAACCAGCTTACTGGTAGAATAACTAGGAGCATTCCTTGGGAGAATTCATTCTTTCAACCATGGATTTTTATTGAAATCTTAGAAAATACACTGATTATAGAATTGTTTTGAATACAATTATAGCTTTTACTTTCGAAGGAAAAAAGTCTTCAGTTCTGAATAAATTTTTTTAGTGTATGGTAAACAGTATTCCTGCTGTTTGGATTTTTGTTTTAATGTTTATCATTCATCAGAGGTTTTTTTGTACATATTCTCTATACGTATTTCTTTTGCATACATAGGTCTGATTCATACATAGGTCTGCATACATCTGATGTTGAAAGAGAAACCAGCATGTTTGACATGAAAACTGGGAGAAAGCTTTCTGCTATACTTTTACTAAGCATTTCATTGCTATTAAGCTGTGCAAATATCATGATGACAATTGGTGCAGAAGAAAAAAAATTGAATCAGGTGGGATCTGAAACTCATGACCTCCTGGTTAGGGTTATCATATGTCCCCCAAGAGGAGGAGAGTCCTCCTTTTTCACCTCATATCCTCTCAGAATTTTGAAAATGCACGAAATATCCTCCTTTTTGTGTAAATTCATAACATATTTCAAATTAAAATTAAAGCACTCATTTTTTGTACTTTTCTAAATTTCTTGAACTCATGACTATAATAATATTTATTGTTAACCATGAAATAATTTATTGTAAATGCAAATCATGAATGCTAAATTAACTCTACTGACATTGTAGAAGTTACTATTCTCTTTAATCTCAATATGTACAATTGACATGTCAGATTGAAGAAGTATGAGCTTTAGAAAACTGAAAAAACTTTTACTTCCACCAAGTATAGATGGAACTGTGAAAGTTGATAGCAGGTTTTCTTTTTTTGCAACATAAAAGACTGCAGTAATTAAGGAACTACTTCTAGTTTATAGGAGCCTTCTCATACAAGAGCATGCCCTGCCAAAACTGAAATCATTGCTGACCACTACCTCAGTCAGAGTTTGAAGTAACAGAAAGTTTACCTTATATGACAGTGCATAGTTACTAATCATTATGACACTTTAGGAGAAATAACCTTTGATTGTTTATGAAATAGGAATAAAAATCAGCGCACCATATATTTTATAGTATATTTAATAAGTATTGTTTTTTTTTGACTCAACTGTTAGTATTTGGCAAAAAACTTAGTATGAAAAAACTTATTTTATTTCACAAAGAAAGCATGTCCTCCTTTTATAACACTGGCATCGAGTAACCCTTCGTCTGGTGGTTATGTGTTTGGATCTCACCTGGCTCAAGGTAATTTTTCCACTATACTCATTATCATCATAATACTTAAGGAGTTTGATAGTGATTAAATGTTAGTAAATCAATGAGGTACTGTGGATTAATTTGTGTATGTTACTTTCACTTTGAGAAAATTATATTCAGATTATTATACAATTTGATATTGTGTTAAAGTCAAAATGCTAATTGTCTAATTTCACACCTTAAAAATTACTCATGAGATTTAAGATAATTCAAAAATTTATGTTTGGTAATCTCAATCATGTTACAAATTTGATATCACTGGTTGATATTTTTAAGTAAATATTTTATTGAGTCCAGAACCCAATGCAGATAATTTATTTTAAACTGTTAAATAAAGATAATTAAATAAAGAAATTATTAATCTTCATTCATCCTTAATATCTGGAAAACAATTTCCACAAGCTTTGAGCCAGTAATTGAACATGGATCTTCTATAAAGCATGCTTTTTGATTTTTCTTATTACACGAGTCTTTGGATTGTCCATCTGCTCGTGTACTTGGTTAGTTTGCAAGTACCTTAAAGTACCTAATGTTAAAAAGTAGGTTATGAAATGTCAAATTTGGAGGGAGGTAAAAATAGCTGGTTGTCATTTTCATCAGTTAGCATGAAGCCTTTTGGAAAGTAATGATACACTGTAATGGAAAAGTCTCCACAACATCATAGACCCAACTTCAATTAATTACAGTCCAATAAGTACAATGGTGGAAAAACCTTTGGAATGGTGTGTTATTGTTTCAACCATTGTTTTTAGACACAAAAACTGGTTAACTTTATTGTCAAATATTTTGCAATATTTTAGTGGAAATTTTATTGCATGCAAGCTGCAATAGCTATTTTCAGTTCCTTTAACTATATTTTGCTACTGTACAGGGTCTACTAGATTTATTTCATTTTTATTTTACTGATATCATGTCTTTTATGGCTAAATCTATGATCAAAGGGAATCTCTACCTGCACTTGTCAGTAGGTTTTTTCTTAGTATTGTGTTTAGTGTTACTTTTGAGTGATCTTTTGCCAATTCCACAACATTTTCACTTCCCACTATACTCTTATGGCTGGACCCCTGAAGATAAATTATATTTTTGGTTGTCTTTAAATGTTTTTATCAATGTATCATATACTTGGGGTGGATGCTTTTGTTTGGACAGCTATTCAGTATGGATGCAATATGTGACAGTATATGGTTTGCTTTCTAATCCATTTCATTGCTTCTGTTATACATGCACGTAGTGGGGGTTTGAAATTTATAATTTTCTGTTGGAACATATACCCCCAGTTTCTGGATGAATGATCAACTGAAACTCATTAATCTGCAAATAGAATTTTCTGAATATTATTTTTCCTTCATTACTTTAAATTGAGAACGTTATAAGCAGAAAACTTGAGTGTCAATCTTTGGTTTTTGTAAAAGCCATGGGAGATTTAGGAAGTTAATTTATTCCTTGATTTTCTTTAATATATATGCATATCTTGTGGCTTCTTCTGCCTTGCAAATGTAGGATTTTTTAAATTTCTAATAGTGATTGCCAATGGGTGTTTGATATACCTATGAACTAGCCCGGTCAACAGATCAATAAGGTTTTTCTGTATCATTGGGGATGTCAGTTTCTGCTTGGAGGGAGATGATTGACTATGTTATTAGAAACCTTGTACTGGTTCTGATACACATTTTCTTCTTCCAAATTCTTTGTAATAATTGGTTTTACACTGATAGTGAGTTCAAGTAATATTAAAATTTTAATGTAAGAATATCTATTTATAAAGGGAAAATACACTGTTGCTCTTAGCATTTGAAAGTATCTTCACCAGATATGGCAGTTATGATATGCATAATAGTTAATGACTTAAGGTTTAAAAAACTCTGCAGAAGGTCAAGATTAGAATAATGTTTTTATTTAATATGTTTCCAGGCATGTTAAGTATATGCTCTTTACAAAATAGCAAAACATTTTTTTCTGTTCTGTATATTTTTGACACCATACAAATTTAAAGTTATTTTATCGACTTGCCTTTGGGAAGGAATCCTATTAAGAACCTACTGGTGTAGTTTATTTTTGCCACTTCATCAACCTTTATGTAAATGACATCTATATATTTTTTTAATTCTTCAATTTGATTTGCACATTTGGAGTATACTGAATCATTTGAAACAGCTTGACCTATCTATAAAAATATAAGAAAATTTTAGATGCTAATTCTATCTATTCAATGTTAGTAAAATGTTCAATAGTTGATATATATTGCTTGTAGTACTTTATTTTTACTTAATTCAAGTTTTGCAATGTCATTAAATTTAAGTTGCTGGTGATGCTACAATTCTACTAATTATATATATAGCTGCAAATTTTACAAGTTAAATCTTTTCTTATTACATATATGTACAAATGCATTGTTATCATAAATATTTTAAATTCTGTGTTACAAAAGTGTGTTTGCTGCCATGAAACTACCCCATATACACTCTGTTAATTATGACCACCCAATCCCATGTTATGTCAATGGAAAAATAATTTGAAAGCTCTGTAATTTCTGAAATAAACATTTCATGGGAAAGTATGGCTGAATATATATAAGTTAAAAATCTATCTTAATTTCTATATTCCAATAACATTCATTTAGTATTTAAAGAGGATTCACTTGGTTACTAACCTGGGTTCGAGCCCTAGGTAAGGCATGGTTGTTCGTGTTGTTTCTCTGCTGGGTTTCCGCCATCCTCACAGACCTACTATGGCATATAAACTTACAGGCTCATGTCAGACCTCTGTTGTAAGCAGCTGTTTGAAGGGGTATTTTATTATATATCAACATCTTAAACAGTAATGTGCATTCTGCAGAGTTGGTGAAAATTTAAATAATTGTTACATTTTCTGCTAAAACTATGCTAATAAAATTTAATATGGGATACTGTTTTGAGATTAACTTATTTCAACTACTTCCCAGATCAATATTTTAAAACAGCCATTGTTCATATTAAATATCCCAGTTTTCATAATTCTTTGTTTTTTAATGAACATAGATTTAGATAAATTTGATTGAGATCTTTAATTGATCTTCATTTCATTTTTTTTTCATAAAAGCTCATTTTCAAAGTTACAAAGGTTTGAAATTAGCTTTCCATTGACATAACATGGAATTAGGTTTCATAATTACTGAGTGTATATGGATATTTTACATTGTATAATACTCATTGTATTTTATATTTCTGTTGTATTTTGAATCTGTTCAAACCTTTTGACCACATGTATTTAGATGTTGCTTTCATGTTTCTTCAGAATTTTTTTTCCTATTATTAAAGTTTATTATGATAGCAAAAAGGATAAAAATTCCTATGTTATGTGAAGAAATTAGTTTTAATATGCATTAGGGTGAAAAAGTTTGGGAAAACAATTTTTCTTTTCTTTTTATTTAAAAGTCACTTTTGTCCTAGACACAGTTTTTATTAATTGATGCATTTTAAAAACAGCTTTCATTATTAAACTATTTAAAAAAAAAAGAGTTAAACTGGGATCTATGGAATATCATAAAATTTTCGTTTTCAATTTAAATAGTATTGCACAATATTAAGTTCCTTCATATTGCTTAAAAATTCTCCCATATGATTGGTGAATTTTCCTGTTTTAATTGCACAATTTTCTTAAAAATAAAGTAAACAATGAAATATTTGTTTCATTGTAATGTGTATCCTATACATATTTGTTTTCTCATATTGTAAATAAAAGTTTTTTTTAATGAGGAATTTGTTGGTTATTTTTCTTAACATATGCAATATTGAAACGTACTGTTTTCATTAAATAATGTTTTAGACCTCATATATATATATATACATACATATTTGTAAAAAAAAAATAGATATCTGTGGTATTTTGTAACAAGTAGTTTTTTCTAAATATATTTCGCACTTCTAGAATCCTTTAAGAGTGAAAATTTAGTACTCGTTCAATACATTAATCGATCGTTTGCAAAATTCGTTAAAAGTTTTGAAATTTCAGAACATTTAAAGAGTGTTATTATCTAAATAATAATTTAAAGCTATCTGTATAATCGGAAACGGTAATTAATGGTTTATCAATACTAATCAAAGCAAAAAAAAGTTATCTCTAAAAAAAATTAGAAAAAAGTGGGATTTTTTTTAATTATATGAAAACAAATTATTTTAATGATTTATTAGTGAATATTCCAAATCTAAATGGGAAGTTCTATTAACAAGGATAAGCTATCTCTCAATCTATTCTGCCGGCAGTCCGGTCTAGTAATGCTGACGTCACAAATCAGTGGTACGGCCTTCTCCTCTAGGTGGTGTTGGTCTTGCACGAACAAATCGCAGATGCAATTCCGCCAGAGCAAATAGTTCCACATCTCATGAGAGAAATAAATACTCCTTCTAAGGTACGTTATTTATATGTATACTTTATGGAAGTGACCAATTATAAATGCTATTTTTAAAATCGAAATGTTGCAAAGTTCAAAATGAAGCATAATTTCTTTTGCATTGTTTAATTGTCCGGTGTTGTTAGAGGTCGTTGCTGTCATTAGCAGGCGCTCTCATAGCCTGTGGCTTCATTTATAGACAAATTATCGAAAGTGATATTTCCGTTTCGACAAATTATGGTCCTCTATAATTGCCGAGATACTTGATCGAATGGTCCCAAATTTCATACGCGAATTCCCCCATTGTGAACTCATGTTGGGCACAAAAAATCGGATTCCTATCTGCAATGGAACGCTTTAATATATTTGGGAATGTGAGGAATCTGGCAACGGTAGTGGCATTCTCGATTAGAATTTGCGAATGAGCAGAAGCTACGAATGGGGAATGGAGTAGAAAAACGTTCATCCAAAATGGCGATTTCTAACCACCGATTCAACTTATTGAGTTTATATTTTGAAATGTGTTTCGTCATGCTGCTGTTAATCTTCTGCAAAACTTCCAGGTTACTTGCCCCTTTATGTAAACTTTTTTGGCGCCCACAGAAATATTTTATTATTAGATGCTATGCTCTGTTTCACCTAAGAGAGCGACGTCTCTATTCCTAAGCAGTCAACTGGGAATAAATAACTTGGATCGATTGCGTTGACCTCTCGCAAGTGTGGGGAATATGTTAGCGTTTAACTGAAGCTAATACAAATGAAATTTTGATTAATGTTTTTACACTAAAGGACATATCATTTAAATACTAAAAAAAAGGTTCGTTAATTATGATTAAATCGGTGCTTAAAATAAAATAAGGCTAACCATATATTTAAGAGTAACTGATTTGTGCCCTAATTTCACTATCAAATGCTAATTTCATCATGTTAGGTGATGCTTGTGGATTCTTCTGTAACTGGGTGATCCAAAAGTAACAGAAGAAGTAAAAATGCAATAATTCGAAAAGTATAGACAACAGCACGATGCTGTTTTCACAAAAATGCACAGACATGGGATTTTTTTAATAACGAAAAATTTTATAGCCACAATAGTTACATTTGTCACCGACAGGTGGAGCTGTAGCGGTCCCATAGTTGCTGACTGTCGCTATTTAAACAGATCCGCCGGCCGCCGCTCTTTAAACGGTGCCAGACTGCGAACATTGATCAATCTGACTTTGCAGTGAGGTACGTAAATTTCAGATGTAGTGATTACTGAAGTTAAACTTTCAGCATTTAACGTATAGACAAAAGACTGCCTTGAGCAAGGTGAGATCCGAACCCACGACCTCCTGGTGACATATCAGAGCACGGGTATTTAATTAATAACCGACGGAAAACAAAACCTACATTTACCTCTTAAAACAAAAGTTGAATGTTACTCTCTCACTGTAAGAAAAAGAATAAATCAAATTCCTAATGGAAATATAAAATCTCTTAACCATAATTATCTACCACCTAAATTTCAAATTCCTAGTTTTAATAAAATATTCTGATGCTTTATTTAAACTTTTTCATTATTTTTATGACCAACAAACATGATTTCTTTAGAATTGGTTTACAGTGGCCCTGGTTTCGAATATTTACCTATTCGCAGATAAAAGTTTAAAATATGGAATTTTTACTCTTTGGAAAAAGTAAAAGTTATTTGATTTTGGAAAAATTAAAAGTTATTTGATTTTGATTCCTAAGAAAATGTTTATGAGATAGAAGAATACATTGAATTTTGAGTTCGTATTGTTAACACTTACCTCAATCGGTCAATTATTCTCTGTTTAACTCCCCCAACCTCCCCTTCTGTAGCCTATCATTTTTATTATTACAAAAATGACAGGAAATTATTTTATCAGTAGTAACCTTACACCGGATATGACGAAGTATATCAAAATTTGAAACATTTTTTGAAATGGTGACATGTGAAATCTTTTCAAAGTAAAGGCAAAAATATCGATATTTGTAAATAGGTCCAGGTCTATGAAAAAAATCGAGGGGGGTGGCAGACACTTGATTTAGAATGCAGCAGACATTTCTCCTTCCATTTTACAGGTTTTTTTAAAACTCTTGAAAAATGAATGAAATGTAAACAAAATTAATATTTTTTGCGTCTATTACCCTTTCTAGCATTCTGAAGAGAGGGTCGAGGTGTGCCCACCCCCTTTTTGTAGAAGTTTTTGCAGAAGTAACAATGTTTGTCGAAGTGACAATCTCTTCCAATACGGCACTCAAAGAAATAGTACTTATTTTTCCGAGGAAAAGGTAGATCGATCTTAAAAGTTATTCTTCTATTCACAAGGTTCAGTGTGGGAGAATCTGCGTTATAATGAGTTACTCCATGAATAAGTTCATTTTTTTATGTCAAATATTATTCTTCTCTACTCCAAGGAATGTAAACAGAAATATTTCAAAAACGAAAGGTAAAACGTTATTTCTTTAGCATACAGTTTTCGGAATTCACAATATTAGTTTGAAACAGGTCCCAATACAGAAAGATATAAGGGGGAAAGAAACTAATTCAATCTGTAAAGAAGTAAATAGGGGCTAAAAGTGGGGGGGGGGCTAGGCAAATCCACCTCGATACAAAAGGCCTGGATATTGCATCAGCGACAGCGATTCTTGCAACAACGTCATCATCTGAGCCAATTCGAGCCTCGTACACGAAGGTTGCCAGAAAGCTAATTTCTAAAGAAATCGTTGACAGATATTTTTTCTGAATTCTGTAATCAACCATAGTGTTGGAATATTTTTTGAGCGACTGTACGTATACTTTTTACATTATAAAATAGTAAAATATTCCTTTTCAAGTAGCATTTTTCCACATGGATCTGAAAGGAACCTGCCAATGTAATCCACTACATAGAACGTTTGTTAGGATAGTGAGACCGCAGCAGAAAGAAAACATAAGAAAATATAAATTCATGTTTCCCGATAGATGAGAGCGTTCGGCTACGTATTTAAAGGTTGTATTCTCGCCTCGATTAAGGTATGGCTATTTCTTTTCTCGTGTTGTCTTTCCTCTGAAGTCTGCTTTCTTCACAGACCTTTTCCGTGGCGTATATATGTCAGATATTGTGTCAGGCAATAGTCCCAAAGGATATTTATTTCATTCATTCCAGATGCTGAATGGTTAACATGCTTGGCTGAGGATCCAATTGACGTGGGTTGAGCCCCTGATAAAAGAATCGATGCATCTGCTCCTGATGCCTTTCTGTCGAGTTCTTCCTTTCCTAACAAACTTTATGTATGGCATACTTTGCTTATAGGACATTATAGGCCTCCGTGTTATACAGCTGCTGTTTGAAGGCCAATATATTTGCCTTCCCGTGACCAAATGGTTTAGCGTGCTTGAGTAAATGGTCCTGGGTTTTAGTTCCAGGTAACACATATATGTTTCCTCTGTTGTCTTTCTGCTGAGATTTCGTTTTCGTCACGAATCTTATGAATGTCATATTACATTAACAGGATGCTATCAAACCTACGGAACAAGCAAGAGCTATGGAGGAATTTTATTTGCTTTTAATTTTATGCATGCGCTTAAAACCAGGCCAGGGAAATCCGGAGGAAAAACTGCTAATGATTCTGCAGCATGCCATGTTAAAATAGAAATTAAAAATTAAAATCCAAAAGTCATAAATCACATATAACAGTGGAATCTTATTTTTTAATTTTTAAATCTCAGTGTTAATAGTAATACTTCAATATGCACATTGAGCATTATTTTATATTAGGTTACCTCCAGGGCGACACATAATAATCATAGTTTTAATATGTTTGTTTAATAGTATTTTTTTGCATAAGACATTAAATTAGAGGTATTTCTACTGAAGTATATTTCTGACTCAAACTCCTTGAAGAATAATACTACAAAAGGCCCAATTTATCGTGACTTTGAAGTTACAGAAGAGATTTAAAATTTTAAAACACGCTGACTTCATGGGCTGTTTCTGAGGTGCTGTAGTACCAAGAATGGACACTTCAGAGTTCCTAATATATATATATATACAGTCGTATCAGAATAATATGACCACCTACCTAATAATGGGAATAACCACCCTTGGCCCGGATGACAGCGGCGATACAGCGTGGCATGGACACAATGAGGCTCTGGAAGGTTGACAGAGGCACACATTCCGGAGATGATGTGGTTGTGGGTCCGCACGCCGAACCTGTCGATCCAAATGGTCCCACAAGTGTTCTATGGGACTGAGGTGGGCGATTTCGCCGGCCAAGGGAGAACAGAGACATCGCTGTCGCGTTCCTGGAACCAGTCACACACCACCTTAGCAAAGCACATTTTCCTGTTGGTAGACACCATCACCACCAGGATAAATGTCCAACATGAAGGAATGCATTGGTCAGCGAGAAAGGACAGGTAGCCGCCATTGTCATTCAGGGACCCATCCAGTGGTACCAGCGGTTTCAGGTCATACCAGGAAAACATTTCCCAGACATGCATACTGCCACTGCTGGTCTGTACTTGACCGATACGCATTTCTGCGTGTTGGTTCTCGTGTGTCTGACGCCCTATCCGCCACCGCCCATCACTACTATGAAAATGATGGTAGTCCCGTGCGAACTGCAGGCGTCGTTGCCGATGGACCTTGGTTAACATGGGCGCCATTACGCAATGTCGACTCTGAAGACCCATGTGTAACACGGTTCGCTCTAGTGTTATCGGGGACACGTACCTGAGTGCTCCAGCGTTCATTTCAGTGGTTAATTGTTGCACTGTTGCGCATCGATTGCTCTTTACCAGTCGATGGAGGCGATGTTCTCCTCTGGGGTGGATGGTCTTTGAGGCTCCACAGTTATGACATCTGGAGGTACTCGGTGTGCCAGGGGTCCATTCTTGGTACTAGAGCACCTCAGAAACAGCCCATGAAGTCTGCTGTTTCCGAGATGCTTCCACCCTTGGTGCAGTAGCCAACGATCATTTCTCTTTTAACGTCCGTCAAATCAATACCTCTGCCCATTGTACTCACGTTACGCACTATGACTCATCTGTCCTGGCTGGCCGCTTATATCTCCATGTGGTCGACCATGTCATGTGCACTCTGTGATGCGCCTGGGAGGGTACACTGTGATTCAGTGGGTGCTCATATTATTCTGATACAACTGTGTATACCTTTGATTAATATAGTTTTTGGTTTTTTGGTTTTGATTTCATATATGCATATATATTATACAGGGGTTTATCAAAATAATGGAAACACTGATGGCATCTGAAGTACATGCAATGCGCCGTATGCAATCACAGGACGACGTCATCCTTGATGTGAGGATATAAAGGGAAAAAGCAGTGCCACAGGCGAAGGTGAAACATCTTGTTGTGATGTAATTGTCGACAATTCAGAACTCAGTGACCTCCAAAAAGGCATGATCATTGGTGCGCGATTTGCAGGAGCTTCAGTAACCAGAACGACGGAGGCAGTAGGTGTAATATGAGGAACTGTTCGAAAATTATGACTACCTATCAAAAAGAGAAGAGAGTTGCCTACAAGCGTGCAAATTGCGGACGTCATACAAAGTTGTAAGATACAGGCAAACATTGGCACGTATTGTACAAAGGAAGCACAAGACCACGGCACAGCAAATAGCAGCAGAGTTGGACACCAGTCGGAATGATCCCCTTTTCCGTCATAACAGTTCGTCAGGAACTTCATCTTGCGGGTATTTATGGCCGTGCTGCAATCCACAAACCACTGATTACCAGCATCAATGCAGCAAAACCTATAAAGTGGTGCAAAACGCATATAAACTGGATGCTAATAGCTGACAACGTGTCATCTGGTCTGATGAATCATGCTACTCATTGTTTCCCACTACTGGTAAAGTGTACGTCTGGCAAAAACCTGCAAAAGCAAAGCATCCCCAACTGTTTGGTTCCAATTGTGAAGCATGGAGGTGGATCCCTGATTCTGTATAGTGCCAGATCATGGCATTCCTTTGGGCCATTAGTTATTCTTCAGGATCTTGTCACATCCGCAACACACGAAACCATTCTTGGGACCACCTGCACCCAATGTTGCGGGCATTGTTCCCTAATGACCGTCCCTGGTTTCAAGATGATAATGCACCCGTGCATTGTGCGAAACGTGTAGTTTCTGGAACTCGATACGTTATGGTTTGCAAAGCAATCTCCAGACCTCAATATTATTGAACATTTGTGGGAATATCTGGAGTGCGAGGTTAGATCACACTTTCTACCTCCGGCATCACTGGCACAGTTGGGCCATATTTTTACAGGAAGAACGGTCCCACATTCCATTACCATAAGTGCATGACTTGTATAAGTGTATTCCATGTCGAATTGCGTTTGTTCTGAACGCCCTAGGGCGGCCTATAGCTTATTAATAAAATGTTCTCTACACAGAGTATGTGTTTCCATTATTTTGACATACCCCTTATATTTCGTACATTACTCAAATCTATTTTAGTATTTCGTTTATTTTTAGTTATTGTCGGCCTTAACTGGCATAGTGGTTAGGCAGCTAGCGACTGTTCCAGCAAGGCAAACTTTGTGTGTTGTATTAGCTCTAACTAAGGCAGTGGTCAGCAGTGACTTCGGTCTTAGTAGGGCATGTGCTTGTATGAGAAGGCCTGTATTAAGCTAGGAGTAGCTTCTAGGATTCTTCTCTGTCCTATATGTCGCAAATAAATAAATAAAATAAATAGAAGAAAATTCAGAAACAAGTATTTACCACTCATAAAATTAAAATCATATTATAATTTTTGTCGTCTCTCGAAAACAAATCAATAAGGATTTTTATGATGAGTTCCAGTCATGTTTTCGCTCTGGCGAGAAGTATTTTCATGAATGCATATTCCAGGAAATAGCAACATAATGATCCTAGATCAGAAAATGGCTCTAGGTTTAATTTTATTCGGCCTGTCAAGAGGTATTAGAATTTAATGGAATTCTGCCTTCAAACAACTCACGAATTTATAAATTCTCTGGATTTGAAATGAAAACTCAAAGTATAAGATATTCGGAATTTAAATTCCAGTGGAATTCACTGGAATTCAATTCATAATTATGAAAAACACTAAAAAATTCTTTAAAAACACTCCTTCACTCAATTCATAAATCATTTTAAAAACACTCCTTCACTCAATTCATAATTACGGAAAAACACTAATAAATCCTTTAAAGAGAATTTTTTTACTCTCCGACGAATAAAATTTCGTTTAAACTTCCTAGATACACCAAATTTATAGAAGACTGACAGATGTAATCCTAACCACTATTCAATACGTTTTTAAACAGCTTCAAATTTCTGATTAATTAACAATTATATTGGTAACTGCAGATTGTTTAACAACGGCAGTATATTCACCAGTTTGTTTCAGACTCGACTCTGGGATGCACGTTCATCCTCTATTTTTTATCCCATTATTGTAAGGGTAGTTTCCTGCCCTCCATTAGATTGCTGATATTGTTAGTCCTTGATCGGAAATAACATTTATAATGAAGTCTGGGTGATCTCAGAGCGCTGATCTTTAAGTAAAAAAATGTCTCATTCAGTCTTTGTTTTCTGCATTATCATCGTGAAACTTTTCATGTCCCTCAGGAAAGAAATGAAGCATAGCAGGTTATACGTGATAGGATTCCACTGTTTCAATATCTTTCATACATATTAGTGAACCCATTCCCTGACATAGAAATATTCTCCTACCTTGATCTATTTCGAGCAGCTTGAAGAGTGGATTTCACATATGGAGTCATTATGACCTCTTGCTGTTGGTACCACACTGTAGCTCGGTCATCTACACAAGAGAGAATATGGTGATTCATTTGGCCATATATAACCCCTTTCACAGTCTATTACAATCCACTGAAACCTCTTCTGACATTATTCAAGTTTTGCTTTCAGATTTTGGGCAGATACCAAAGTTGTCAGAACAGGGTTTCCCATGTATTCAGTACAACACTATTCAATGGAACCGCCTAACCACAAGAATCTGGGTTCCAGGGAATTATTGGAGTTCATGTATATTAATTCCAGCGTAATATGTAAACAAAATAGTTAGCATACGTCAAGACTCAGTGGGGCGGGGGTGACTCAGTCGGTAGCGCGCCAGGCTCGTAATTTGTAGTTCCCAGGTTCGAGTCCCAGCTGGGTCAGCGTTGAGATTTATCTCCGCAAAATTCCCCGCCCTGCCCACGGTCAGTAGGGGACACCGATGGGCTTGGTAAAGGCCGCCCTCCGTCGGATGGGACGTTAAACCGTGGCCCCGTGTGCATGAGAGCCATACCCTGTGCACGTTAAAGAACACGCTGGATGGCGTTAACGGGAGGCTACCATCTGTCTCCCAACAGCTGTTCCAGTGGGTCCCCTCCCCCAACCTTCTTTGAACCTTCGGGGTCCATGTGACCTGGCCATTTAGCCCATGGTGTGCAAAAAAGTGCCGCTCAGAGGTAAAACAACCCAACCCAACTCAAGACTCAGTCTTCTAACCAGGTTGAATATACAGATTGTATCTTAATCACAGGGGTGTAAAAACCCCTGTGATTCCCATGGTTTTTTTTTATTTTTGCAGCCGTTCTTTAAATACTAACAACAAAACCTGCTTGGAATTTGGTTACCACAATTGGTTGAAACATTTGGTTGAAGGTTTCGTTCCTAACTCGTAGTCGAATGCTATCAAATGGCTGTGCTACGAGTGTTGAAGACACTTGAGGAAGATCGTGACTGTGATATGTAACTTTCATTTTTGTTTATCTTTACTGCGTCGCAGTTATAGTAAATAAAGCAATATTTGTTATTTTTGATTAATTAATGTATAACAGTCGAACATGACGTATGGATAACGGAATTTAATGTTAAGAAAAAAGTAAAATTTATTTTCATGCAGCCTGTTCATTAATGTTTTTATCTGAATTCTGTAGACGTGAGTAAAATTTGTAAATATATTTGGAGCATATCTTTAAGGAAACGAAGCTTACAAAATCAATCTACCTTTAATTCCTGAGTATAACATTTAGCATTCATAAGGATACTAACGGAGCCGGATCTGGGAGGGGGCAAAGACTCCACTCACCTGTCGTGACCCCGAGGGTAAGGAGAAACGCACACTTTTTTGGGTCACTTAGTTAATATTATTAATTTTTAATTAATTAGGCCACTTAATTCATGTTCACCATTATCCTAGGTAGATCCACAGATTCGGAGGTTTTTACACCCGTGCTTAGGTGTGCTTCAAACATGCTGTGCTAAATGTCGTGTAGAAAGAGGAAATAAACTAATGCACCAGGTTAGAGGACAGACGGCAGAGTTTATTTTACATTCACAAATGCATGTGCGTATGGGAATAAGCTCGATTCTATGGCCCTGAGTTTCTGCGCTCAAGATCAGAATGAAATGGCTTTATACTAAATAATAAATTATATTAAATACTAAATAATAAGTATTTTAATTATTTATTATTATGTTATAGACATTAATATCTATAACATTAAAAACAATAATATATTTATATTAAAAGGTAAGGAGTTCCACATTGGAACATATCCTCTCTCCTAAAATCGTTACGAAATTTTCAGACAAATCCCTAAAGAGCGAATGTACACTAAATAATACATGCACTCTTTAGGAACTCGTTCATGAAAAGACTAAAGGCCATTTCATTAAGTACGTTAGGCCATGTTATGTCAATAGTAACTCAGATACAGAATTCATCATCATAATCAACCAGCCATTGGCTATATGGAGGTGCAATCAGACCGTGCAATTTAGTTTTCCATATGCATTTCAGTCCTGAGCTACATCTGCTGAATCTGGCTACTGCACACCAATTCTAACATGGTACTATCCGACATTGTGTGCCCACCCCGCTTCCTAGGTTTCCCCCTCTTTCTGAGCACTTCAGACACACTGTTGATAACCCTATTCGCCAATCTATAATTATCCATACGGGCAACACGGTCAAACCAACGGAGTCTCTCTCTCTCTGCACGATAATGCTGCATAAAGGAGGTTGCCGACTTCTTTGCCTAACCTAATTATTCCTTACCAAATTCAACCACCTAATGCCCAAGATACTGCGCAAGCATTAAGAATCAAAAGAATCATATTTGTTTTGACATTTAGTTCACAAAGCATGCAAGTTTCACTACCATAACTAACCCTAGAAAGAACCAAACTATTATACAGTCTAATTTTAGTCTTTAGATGTATACGCCTATTTCTCCACAATCTCCATAGATTCTTAAAAGTCACGGCAGCAATCCCTATTCGTCTGTTAATCTCATGCCGCACATCTCCAGTATCTGTTACATAGCTCCCAAGATAATTAAACTGTGACACCTGCTGAAGACTGCAACCATTCAGATTAACTGAATCACAGCCTGTCTGACCAATTGTCATCACTTTAGATTTCTCTCTGTTTATAACCAAACCAACTCTACTACCAGTCTCATCAACAGCTCGAATGAAAGAGTTCATCTCATCAGCATCATTTGCCAAAAGGGCTAAATCATCAGCATATCTAAATCAGAAATTTCCATATCTCCAGTCCATTTAAGGCCAAAATCTTTCCCTTGAAGTGAATTTCGCATATCATAATCAATAACCAAGCTAAAGAGAAAAGAAGACAAAATGCACCCTTGTCGAACACCAGAAGTAATGCTAAACCAATTGATACAAGCCTTACCAACTCTCACACACGACTCAGTGTTATTATAGAGAGCATTCATCATGTTAACTAACTTGTCTGGTATACCATATGATCTCACAATCAACCACAAATTATGACGATCAACAGAGTCGAAAGCCTTTTTGAAATCAACAAAGCTAGCAACCAAAGGTTTCTGAAACTCTAAACATTTCTCAAGAATCTGCCTAAGTGAAAATATCTGATCCACACATCCCCTGCCACTTCTGAATCCACATTTATGTTACAAATATTAATGTCTATAACATTAAAAACAGTAATATATTTATATTAAAAGGTAAGGAGTTCCACATTGGAACATATCCTCTCTCCTAAAATCGTTACGAAATTTCCAGACGAGTCCCTAAAGAGCGCACGTACACTAAATAATACATGCACTCTTTAGGAACTCGTTCATGAAACGACTAAGGGCCGTTTCATTAAGTATGTTAGGCCATGTTATGTCAATAATAACTCAGATACAGAATTCTTCATCATAATCAACCAGCCATTGGCTATATGGAGGTGCAATCAGACCGTGCAATTTAGTTTTCCATATGCATTTCAGTCGTGAGCTACAACTTCTGAATCTGGCCACTGCACACCAATCCTAACAAGGTACAGTCCGATATTGTGTGTCCACCGCTTCCAAGGTTTCCCCCTCTTTCTGAGGCCTTTAGATACACTGTTCATAACCCTATTCGCCAATCTATAATTATCCATACGGCAACATGGTCAAACCAACAGAGTCTCTCTCTGCACGATAATGATGCCTAAAGGAGGTTGCCGACTCCTTTGCCTAACCTAATTATTCCTTACCAAATTCAACCACCTAATGCCCAAGATACTGCGCAAGCATCAAGAATCAAAAGAATCAGATTTTTTTTGGACATTTAGTTTACAAAGCGTGCAAGATCACTACCATAACTAACCCTTGAAAGAACCAAACTATTATACAGTCTAATTTTAGTTTTTACATGTATACGCCTATTTCTCCACAATCTCCATAGATTCTTAAAAGTCCCGGCCGCAATCCCTATTCATCTGTTACTCTCATGCCGCATATCACCAGTATCTATTACATAGCTCCCAAGATAATTAAACCGAGTCACTAGCTCAAGAGTGCATCCATTCGAAGAAACTGAAGCGCCATCTAGCTGAACAATTTTCATCACTTTAGTTTTCTCTCTCTTTATCACGAAACCTACTATAGTACCAGTCTCATCAACAACGAATATATGTCATGACAACCCCGGTGCACCGCAGTACAATGACTGCCTATCACCATAAGGGAATTGTCACAGAAACCACTATGAACTAAAAAGACTCCTATCAGTTTAAATTTGCCTTAAAATTTGCTTGCCTATAGCGGGAGAAGACCTAAGTGAAGAGAAAAGCACTGCTTGGGTTTTAATAGCCTGTTTGAAGATATAATCATTGAGGTGCAGTGAGAGTGGAATCTTTTTAAAATTTTGAGTGCTGCCTAGGAATATGCCCAACACTCACTGAATTTTGTCCAGAAACTTGCCAATATATAAAATATAAGATCTTATCTTTTGAAATTTGAGCCAGTAAATAAAGTAGAAGTCCTAACTTTTAGAATCCTCTGCAGCAGAGGCTCCTAGGCACTTCCATCGAAAGGCCGCACCTCGAGGGACTCCAATCCTCTCGGCACGACCCCCAACTTCGTCCTCTCCATCGAGCCGGGCACCCACAGCCCCGCTCGCCGTCTCGGCCCGTACCGTGCCGAGGCCGCTTCGGAGACACCTGGCCAGTAACCCGACCAACCCAGCAGGCGGCCCTCCCACAACCCCGACAAAGCCGTCTGCCTACCAGGGCTCACAACACTGCAGCACCCGGACCCCACTTCGCAGAGGAACCCAAGTTCCTCTACTGCAAAAGCTATAGAGTCCAAATATCATTCTCTGGGACTCTTAGTTTGGCTCTTCCATTGATAAAAGCCCGCTGGCCATGCAGGCCAACCTAGGCCGCGAGCCTCCAAATTCTACCTCTCCATTGTGAACGGGCCAAAGCCCCCCAGTGAACATCCGTCCACCTCGATATCGCACAGAACGCATCAGAGAGCCCTGGGACGAGTGTACGAAGAGGTGCACAACTCAAACCGCAGTACTCCCCGATGGGCCTGCAGAAGACATGGTTCTCTCAGGCCCTATCCGAGGTCCTTAGAACGGCCCCTCAACCAAGGCTACAGCCCCAGCTTCTATGGAGGACAAGTCAATAAGCTGACTGGACCGCCCCACACAAACAGTCCGCCAACCCTCAACAGGCCCCCCCTCCACCGGGGGCCACCAGACATCAAGAACTCCAGAGCGCCAGCGATCCGAGCCCAACTTCTCACAGGCACCGTAAGCACCATCTAGCTGACCAATTTTCATCACTTTAGTTTTCTCTCTGTTTATCACGAAACCTACTCTAGTCAAGTCAAGAACCTACTCTAGTAGTCCCCCCCCCTCGTCAAGGAGGTCTCACTCCGGGGGGGGGGGGGGAGTCTCATCAACAGCTCGAATGAAAGAGTTCATCTCATCAACATCATTTCCCAAAAGGACTAAATCATCAGTATTGTCTAAATCAGAAAATGTCAATCGCCAAACCACTTTTCCTACTATGAATTACTACTATGCAAACAGTTTGATCTAATTTCAGTGATCTATATTATTCAATTAGAAAAGACAAAAACCGTGCTTATATGAGCACTCAGTTCGTGAATAATCTCATATTTTCTAGGTTTGCGGTCCAACAATAGACCCGCGCTCTTCGATCAAATCACTCAAAACAAGTTTTTTGATAAATATTTTATGAAATGATGTAGTTATTACAATGTAATACATTATTTGGTTTAAAAAAATTACTATATAATGCTAATTTTGAAAAAAAAAAGAAAAAAATTACTCGAATTAAATCAAAAATATCGATTTATTACACTCTCATATCCTGTGAATAAAACAATCCTTTATTTTCTCTTTATTTGGATAACTCCCTCCTGGAGTTAACGGTAGAAAACTCGAGGTTATTAAACCAACTATTATCCTGTTTGTACAGAGAGAAATCTTATCTGGAACTCAGAACGAAACTCATTTTATTTCTCAGTTGGGGGCGAGGAATGGCTCAGTCAGTAGCGTCACAGGTTCGTAATCTACAGTTCCAAGGTTAGAGTCTCACCTGAGTCACCGTTGTAATTTTTATTCGGAAAACTCTGCTTCCTGCCCTCTATTAGAAGGACGACACCGGTGGGCTTGGAAAGGACACCGTCCCTCGGATGACACGTGAAGCCAAGGCCCTGTGTGTGGGATAATCATACCCTGTTCAAGTTAAAGAACATTCTGGATGGCCTCGACGGGATGCTATCATCTGTCTCCCAACAGCTGTTCCAGTGGATCCTCTCCCCCAAACCTTCTCTGAGCCTGGGGGAACTTGTGAAATGGCCATTAGCCCATTGTGGACAAAAAAGTACCGCTCAGAGTTAAGCATGTTAACTGATTGAGAAATGGGACTTCATCTGATTTTAACGAACTTTAGGAGGAAATGTGATTTATATACATCAAGAGATGCATGTTACAAGATTGAACATTTGCTTTGTTTTGTGAGGAAGAAAGACATTGCAAAAGAGAATGAATTTGATTCTTTTGTGCTGTATGTGATAAGTTAAAAGAAATGTGTTGAGTTCAGGGCCGGACTTACGCATAGGCTAACTAAGCTATAGCTTAGGACTTCACAATTATGAGGGGCCTCAAAAATTCAAGTTTGAAGTTTATACTGTTACGATTTTTTTTCATGCATTCAAATAATACAGGGTATCCATAAATTATCTTTACAATAAAAAATTTATTAAAAATCAAATGAAAAGATAAATATTTGGAAACTATTACAAAATGAAAAGTAGATATTGAAGTTTTTTTCCATCATTTAATACACCTCTATATGGGCACCATTAGTTGCACGAAGCACATCAAGACGGTACTCGATTTCTTGCCATATTCGCTGTAGCATAGCCTCATCGATGGTGGCAATGGCATCAGTTATATTTTGCTTTAGGTCAGTGATGTCCCGTATCTTGGTTCGAAACACGATATCTTTAACATAACCCCATAGAAAGAAGTCCAGGGGAGTGATATCTGGTGAACGAGGTGGCCAGGGAATTGGGCCATCCCTTCCAATACACCAATCTGGAAATGTTTGATTTAGGAACCCACGGACTTGAAGTCCCCAATGTGGTGGTGCACCATCTTGCTGGAAAATGATGGTTGGTTGAAGGTCATCTAGTTGTGGTGCCACATATTCAGTCAGAAGGTCAAAGTAAACATTTGCAGTAATGGATGCCTCGTTGAAGAAAAATGGACCAAGGATTCGATTGCACATGATCCCACATCACACATTAACCTTTGGACTATCTCGGTGAAGTTCACTAATCACATGTGGGTGTTCTGATCCCCAGATTCTCACATTATGTGTGTTCAGTTTCCCTGAGTCATGAAAGGTTGCCTCACCACTAAAACAAACTCGGGTGAGGAACATTTCATCCTCAGAAATTCGTTCCAGCATGTTAACTGCAAACTCTTTTCGTCTTGGTTTATCACAACTCAAACTGCAGTACTCCCCGATGGGCCTGCAGAATACATGGTTCTGGATACGGATTATCATTTGGCTCGAGTGCCTGTAAGAGTTGCACTTTGTAAGCGTACAATCGCAAGTTCTTGTGCAGGACTTTGTGCACTGTTGAACGTGGTTCCAGTTCTGACAGCAGTACGAATGGACGTTGTGGGAGATCGACTAAACGCTTGTCTTATACGATCGATGTTTTCCTCAGATGTTCTTGGTCGTCCACTCCTCCCTTTATCAAACACTGTCCCTGTCTCCAAAAATTTCTTGTGCCATGCACGAATTGACGGACGTGACGGTGGATGTCTTCCATACTTAGTTCTGTAGTTTCGCTGACTCTGCGTATCCGATTTAATTTCAATAAACCGTGATACACATTCTGCCTTCTCTTGAGAAGTATACATTTTTTGGAGTTTATTTAAAAAATACCTCTTTCATGAACGTGGTACCTGAAACACAGAAATGCAATGTGATTAAAAACTTTGATAACCACTTAGTACATAGAACAAATTTGATTAAGATATCTCATCAATTGCCTTTGTAATAAATTTTTTAAATTGTAAAAAGACTTTATGGACACCCTTTATATATTATGCAAACAACCGTTCATCTCAGCTTTACAGAGTCATTATTATATACCAGTTCTAATATAATGATCCACTTCAACAATTTCATATTTATTTTTGAATATACTCTTCAATTGCAATAATAAATCTAATAATTAGTTCGACCTTCTAAATTTTGGTGCCTCTTAAACTTATTGTAGCTTAGGGTCTCGTAAACGTCTCATAGCTTAGGGCCACAGAAGGTCACATTTCGGTACTGGGTGAGTTGTTTGACGTCTAAGCAGAATTTTGTGCACAGAATGGGATAAATAGCCAGGTTAGAAAGACTGCAGTGCAGAGAAGATTGGAAAAGGGAATCCGTTAGAGAGCAGTCAGTATAAAGGTGGGAAACTTTCGTCAAAGTCATTTACCCTGTTCTTTAACTTTAACACAATATTGCTTTCCTGCATACGGAGCCAGGTATTAAATTTTCATCTGACGAATGACCTTTTCTCAAATACCATTTATGTTCTCTTTCTAATGGAGAGCATAATGAGAGCTAGAGGAGATAATCTCGAAGAAGTGACGGCTGGTTTCTCAGACCCACAAATATCAGATTATGGTCAGTCTTCTGATCAACCAGCAAATCCTGCCACCAGTGATGATATTCTTACTGTTTCAGCAGAAGTTCACATTTAACTTAATTACCTATAAATCAGAAAGGTTTGCAAAAAAAGAAAAGTTTACTATTCAGAAGAATTATAAGGGAGATGAAAAGGGGAGCAGTTGTTACGCATAGATTTTTGTATACAAGCACAACGAGATGAAACGTGTTCCGTTTTCCTTTGTCATATTAGTAGATTTCTATTCCATTCTCTACGTTTTAGGTCATTCATACTCAAATAAAAGGAACGACTACAGGAAACGAAAATGTATAAGGCTGCTAGTATTCTCAATAATCCGGCACTCATTGAAACTGACATATGAAGTTCTTTTATTTCGAAAAGAAAGAATCGGAAACAAATCAGTTGTATTACAGGAAATCAAAACAGACGATATTGACTATTATTTTCGCTAATCCGACTTTCGATACAACGGATATTTTTTTCCTATTCCATTCTGTTCCTTCCGTATAAAACGATCTTGAAGAAAAATACGCCTCCAAAAAATGAAACTGTATAAGGCTATTAGTATGCCATTAAGCCAGCATTAAATAAAAGTATGTTTTGAAGGTACTTTTCTTCTGAAGACACAGTCGTAAATAGAAAAGCATGTACAAATGAATAGTAACAGCTACCAATATTTATATTTAATTTTGCTAATGGTCTTTTCTCAAAGCTGATTTCCATGCATCTCTTTCTTCTAAAAGGAACAATCTCTAGTCAAATGAAAGCAACCTATATAAGAATGTATTCTCACTAATCCTGCATAGAATAAAACGAAAGATCATCTCTAAACTAAGCAATCGAATATCAAAGGAATACCTTTGGGCACCAGGTTCAGTAAGCATCAGAGGCAATCAAACAGATTAGGACTCTAAGTGTTCTCACTAGTACAACATTCAATAAAATCACTTCATTTTTTCAATTTTCTTCTTACGAACGAAGCAAACATTGAACGAAAAGATAAAAAAAATCCGGTATTTACGTGCATTTTTACTAATCTGTAATTAGTGATGCATTTGTATCTATTCACTATAATACGACTTTGATTAAAATATATTAATTGGATATCAGTAATCGAAGGAACCCAGGAAAGAATATGTTTAGGGCCAACATCACAATTTATTCTATCTAGTCTTATAATCATTAAAGCATTGACATATACTCTCTCTAATCCGATATTTGAATATATTGAATTGTTTGGGAATTCTTTTGAATGAACTATCTGAAACGAAAGTTTACGCATTACATGGACGATAATTTTTATTCTCCTTGAACTGAATTTGATTGAAACGAATTTCATTTTCCACAGCAAAGTATCTGAACGAAAAAAGAATAGTGATATTAAAAAATAGCACCAGAGGAAATCAAACAGACTAAAACTTTAAATATTCTCACTTGTACGACATTCAATATTTTTCCCATCTTCTTCTTGGGAATGAAACAATTAGAAACGCAAAGAAAAATGTAAACAGCCGATATTACACTTATTTCACCCTTATTCTATTTTCAAAAAGTTTTGAATCTGTTGCTTTGCTCCATTCATAAAATATGCTTTAAAAAAGCATATTTTATGAATGGAGCACTGAGAAATCGAATGAAAGCATCACAAGATACGGATATACCCGGTGTCTACACTTGTTCACTCTACTTAATTTTTTTTGTTTAAACGATGCTTTTATTGTCTAGTCTTTTTAACCGAAAGAACCTGAAATGAAATCGCATTAAAGAAACCAAATTGCAAAGTTCAGGATTATGCAACGTTTCTGAGAGGAGAACAACAAGAGGTAAAAAGACGGACTTTGCGAGAGAAAATGCTTTTTTACGACCCCTCACTGAAATAAAAATTGTAAGTTATGATTTACTATTTTAATATCAGTGTAATGCTATTTTTTAATTTTAACTAATTTTTCCATTGGCTTTACAATTTTGGAATATTCAGTACGTTGAATTAATAAATGACATGTAACAACTGTTGCTTTTGCCTGCATGTTGGTTGCTGGAAGTCCTTTCGTGTTTAAGCACCAAATATAACGTTTACCTAACAGCAGAAAATAGTTCCTCTATGATTGTTCTCGCGAGAAGTAAAAGCTAAATTCATTCGCGTAAACGTTTACCAGTTTCGCGAGCAATGCAGTGCTCGCTAATGAAGAGTTATGACTATGTGACCTAACTAACCGATTATTCATTGAAACTGATTGTTTTGTAATTCCAATCCTTCTGAACTACAGAATCGGAAATCGAATGGTAGTAAAGATGATTAAATAAAACCGGAAAATCTGATATTTATAACTTTTCTCTGTAACCTGACTTGCAAGTAAAACGTTTTTAAGCATTCAAACTTTTATTTTTGAAACGCAGATATAGAAGAAAAACTGCATACTGATTTAGAGATAAATATATATATTATTGTGCTGCTTTCTTGCAGTGTGTTCGCTTGATTTCTTGTTCTGAAGCAAATAATTTTTTATTGAAAGTCGGATTAATGAGACTACTGATAGAGGTACGGTTTTATTTCCTGTTTGTGTTATTCAGATTTCCTCTCATTTCATTAAGAATAAATACACATCGAAAACAATCCTTTGTACTGAGCTGTTGGATTAGAAAGAACAGATGCAAATGCTTTATTGAAAGTTAAATTAGAGAGAATGGAAATAAATTTTTTTGGTAGTTCATCTTTTTTATTTTCCTGTTACGTCGCTTAGAAAGAACAGATTTAGAAGAAAAATAATTCCTTGTACTGAAATATCAATTTGGAAAGACTGCATTTAAATTCTTTATTCGTAATAGACATATAGAAAAAAAAAGAGTTTATGTAGGCTCTTTAGGTCTCTTTAAATGCATTCCTTTGATTTCCCATAGTTTCATTCGAAGAGAAAGACATAAAATGTTGGTTTTAATGAAAGTAGGATTGTACTATTTGTTGCCAGATGTTCAGAAAACACGGCAATCCCTGGTTCCGTCTCACGACACTACCAAGTTAACGGAGAGCCGTGACTACTAGAGTCAGGGGCAAGAATACATCATATAGATGCATCTCATCCCCAACCTCACGTGGCAGCAGTCCTATAAAAGGAAAGCTAACCACCGGTAAAACCTAAAATTTTATCTGTTCCCCAGTTAGCCATGAACAAGGATATGTAAATCCAAGTTCGCTCGGCATCCGGGGTGGAGACTCTTAGTGAGGCCCAGTTTTGAAAAGGGCTCGACGCCTACTAGGGGACCAAATCCGTTCAGCGGTGCCCTTGAAATGCTCCACGGAGCACCTGATGGAGGTCTTGACACCGTCCAAGCGGACCGCCAAACCGGTCAGCGATGCCTTCGACCTCGGTTGGTCTTGGCTCTGTCCAACCGGGCACCCAATCCGGTCAGCAAAGCCTTCGACCGGTTGCTGGGCCCTAAGCCCCCCCCCCCCACCACCACCACGACAAGGTGGTCCGCTATCAGGGGGGGGATGAAAGTCGGATTAGAGAGAATTCTGATAGTCCCTATAAAGATTATGGAAAGGCCGCCGTCCGTCAGATGGGATGTTAAGCCGTGGCGCCGTATGCAGGAGAGCTATACCTTCTGCACGTTAAAGAACATCCTGGATGGCCTTGTCAGGAGGTTACCATCTGTCTCCTAACAGCTGTTCCAGTGGGTCCCCTCCCCCAACCTTCTCTGAACATTTGGGTTCCTTGTGATTTGGCCATTTAGACCATCGTGTGCAAAAAAGTGCCGCTCAGAGGTAAAACAACCCAACCCAATGAAGATTGGGTTACCTTATTGCTTTTTGACGAATAGGCTTAGAATATTCTTTTAATTCCGTTTGTTTTTTTTTCATTTGAAAGGAGAAAGAATACAAATATAAAAACTAGTTCTGAATAAATTCTGATATCAAGAATAAATATATATATACTTATTGGTTGTTACAATTTCCTGCATGAGATCTCTTCATTTGAGATTTAATTTAATATTTCATCATCACTGTAATTTGTGGTTTTCACTCTGTTATGGGAATCTATAACATAACTCTTCACTGATCTCACACGTGAGTACTTCTCAAGTGGAAGTTATGGATTATTAGCGCTCAGAATTTTGCTCCTTTTTTCATTTATTTCAAGATTTTATAAACTTTACATGACATTTGAAGCCAAAGAATCATTAAATACGTAAAACTGAAAGTATCTTTTAATCAGATTTCAAACTTTTACTTTCTGTTATAAATTGGCTGAACACAATCAACTATAAATTGTATGACGATATGACATACTGATAAATTAAGAAAAACTGATTTTTCTTAAAATATTTAAATATGTATCTCCATACATACAAAATCCTCTTGAAGCCATGGATTATGGAGGTCCTACCAGACAGTGTAATATTCCTCTAGAGACATGTCTCTTCTGAGCCACAGCAGCTGCATTTGGCCACTGTAGATCAATTCTAGCAAGGTTCTCTTTGGCATTGTCCGCCCATCGCATCCTAAGTCTCTCCCTTTTTCTGCAACCCTTTTTCCGCACATTGTTCATCATCCTGTTTGCCAATCTGGAGCTGTACATACAGACAACATGACCAAACAAACGCAGTCTCTCTCTTCTCAATATGCTGCTCAAAGGAGGTTGATGAATCCTTCTAGGCTCATCACTATTTATAAAATCAAACCACTTAATGCCTAAGATACTGCGCAAACATCTACAATCAAAAGCATCAAGTTTCTTCTTATCCTGTTTATAAAGGGTCCATGTTTCGTTACCATAACTAGCCTTAGAAAGAACCAAACTATTATACAGCCTAATTTTTGTCTTTAGATTTACATGTCTATTTTTCCACACTCTCCACAAATTCTTGAAAGTCCCATCAGCAATCCATAATCTTCTATTTTTCTCATGCCACACATAACCAGTATTTATTACGTAGCTCCCAAGAAAATTAAACTGATACACTTTCTCATGAGTACAGTCATTCAAAGCAACTGAAGCACAATCTGCCTGACCAATTTTCATCATTTTAGTTTTTTCTCTCTTTATCATAAATCTATTCTATTACCAGTCTCATCAACAGCCCTAATGAACGAATTCATCTCATCAATATCAGTAGCCAACAGAGCCAAATCATCTGCATAATCTAAATTAGAAATGTTGAAATCTCTAAACCATTTAAGACGAAAATATTTCCCCTTGCAAAGAATTTCGCATTACGTAATCAATAGCCAAACTAAACAGAAAATGAGACAAAACGCACCCTTGTCTAACTCCACCAGCAATGCTAAACCAATCGCTACAAGACGTACCAAATCTCGCACACGACTCAATGTTATTATAGAGAGCTTTCATTACACTAACTAACTTATCAGGTATTCCATATGATCTAACAATCAACCACAAATTGTGTCGATCAACAGAGTGAAATGTCTTTTTGAAATCTACAAAGCTAGCTACTGTCGTGCCCTCAGGAATTGATCCTGCGGACACGACTTGGGCTAAAAGGTCCTTGAATATGTTTTTCTCGAAGTGTGAACAAAGACCTGGTTAGTCATCGCGGTTCCAAGAACTTACCAGTTCAACTGGATGACACCAGTGTCCGGCATCGCCCCAGGAGCCAAGAACTTCCGGACCCAGAGTTCGGACCCGCCACCAAAGAGGCCGAATAGGCGGAGCGATGCCCCCGACGTCCAATGGTAAGCGCCCGCGTCAGCTTACGACGCTGACCACCGCTAGAGGTCGGTGCGGAGAGAAGCGGCAATTTTGAACTGCTCAAGAGGAGAGAAAGAACTTGTCTCCATGTGTCTGGACAGCGAAGACGTCTTTTCTTGGCCGGGAATCGGCAAGGTTTTAATGTACCTAGTTAGATAGAACTGATTTAATTTTTCGTCTAGCTATACCGAGGCGATGGGCCTTCAACGGACAGTGCTGATCTTCGCAACAAAGGCTCCTGCAGCGACCACCTCATCCAACAGGTAGGGTCACCCTCATTCATAAATCTGGTATCCCTTTCCACAAAGTCTGCTAACCGCCACTGTGTTCTGGGGAATAGCCCCGTACTTGGACTTTAGAGCTGGTAGCTCAGCCACATGAAAAGACTTTCGCTTAAACGGTTTGGCGTCTAATTGTAAAGGCGGTCATCGCCTGAGAACTAGTAAGTTCGGCTGTATTCCCCGAAGGGAACTCCTGGTCCTGAAGTTTATTTTTCGCAATGTACTATAAATAAATTATGTTTAAATGGTAATATCTGACTACTCCCTGTCTTTTCCAAGATTGAGTCACGTTTGGGTTATTGCAGAGGTTTCCTTCTCGAAAGTCTGCACAAGTAACAGCACGGCCAAAATAGAACGGGAGGGAGTCAGAAATTTAATGACGGACCGCCCTCATAAGAAAGGGGGGTTCACGTCAAATTGGTGCCGTGACCACGGATTTTCGAACCTGAGTGTTATTGCGGTTAGAAAGAAAAATACGTCAAATTAGCGCGGTGACCACGGATTAGCTTCAATTGGTTTCTGTGACCCAAGTATGTTCGAACCTGAGTTTATTGCGGCTAGAAAAAGAGTATAATTAGAGATTGCAAAATTATTGTGTTGAAATGTGGCAGTAGCAGAATGTGAAGAAATTAAGAATGTTAAATATTGTGATTTTAGTGACTTTAGTGATTTAAATTGTGATTTTAGTGAGAATTGTATACTATGTTTTGAGCGAGGAATTTCAGGAGCATCTGTTAAAACAAGTGTTATATTGAAGTATAGAAAGTGATTTGAATTAAATGTTTAGTGCTAAGAAATAAGTATAAGACTATAGCTAGGCCCAGGTGTAGAGTGTATGAAGGAAGTATTAGAGATTTCGACTAGGGACTATATCATAATATTTTAGATAGGAGTGATTTTTTTTTTTCATGTGTTACTGTTAAGTTGCATTTCTGTGTGCGCCTCCATTGCACTTAGGAGGTACAAAAAACCCAACACACAGCACAACACGCAGCACACTATTTGCGTAGTGAGAAAACCCCCCGAATCAATGGAGAGTCAGGACGCGAGTGCGCCACCCATCCAGGAGCCGTCCCCAACGACGGGACCTCTCCTGGCGGGGTTCATAAACTTAGTAAACCCGTACGAAGGAGATAATAGTCGCACGGCCGCAGCGTTTTTCGAACAATTAGAGGGAGTAGGGAGGATCGCACGATGGCAGCCGAGCGAGATGGCAATCATTGCCCGCTCGAAGCTGCGAGGAGCCGCTGCGGAATTCGTTAACCAATCCCCGGAATTAAGGAACGAGGAGGATTTTGCCATTTTCAAAAGGGCGGTGTTGGAAAGGTTCGATAGTGAGGCGCCATTAGCCACCCGCCTGCACGAGTTCACAAGTTGTCAGCAAGCGGCGAACGAGAGTGTCCAGGAGTATGCTGCCCGCATTCGGACCCGGGCCTATCAGTTTTTGGGACCAACGGGGAGAAACAGGGACAGCGAGGATCAGGGAATCGGCGATCAGATGCGCCTTGCCCAGTTTTTGGCGGGCCTGGCCCCGCGGCTCAAGAGGGTCGTATTGTCTCATAATCCCCGCACTTTCAAGGAGGCTTTAGCGAAAGCTACACTAGAGGAGAGCAATGAGCGTGCCTGCGGACGAATGCCAGCCATACGAGCACTCGACGAGGAAACCCCTGCTAGGAACACAGAGTCGAACCCTCTGCCCCAGCTACAGGATCTGTTGGCAGCCTTTCCGCTGTGCCAGATCCAGGCAGATTTGGTACGTTTAGGGGAGCGCCTTCACCAGATTGAGGGACAGCGAGAGAGGAGCCATACCAATCAGCCCCAGCAACAGCAGCACTCCTGGGCGGATCGCCGGGGTGTCACGTGCTTTGCGTGCGGCGGAGTGGGCCATTACGCCCGTCAGTGTGCGTCGCCCCCTACCGTACGCCCACGTGACCCACGATACCAAACAGGACGAAACCGGCAGCAAAATCAAGACCGAGCACCCCCACGGAGGACCCGCTGGACGAGAGGGAGTGAATTTCCTTTTACCCCCCCTCAGCAAACACGAGAACAGGGTAGAGAGGAGTTGCGGCAAACCAACCACCCTACGGCTCCTTTAAACTAGAACGGGAGGGAAGCCCCGGATGCACTTCCCAGAGTCCCCTCGAAGCGTCAGCCGTCCGCATTGCCCCGTGTGCCATACTATGTAGTGATGAAAATTCACCTATTGTGTCTGGCCGCATGGAGGACACGGAGGTGTCGGCCCTCGTCGATACCGGCGCCACGGTGTCTGTCATGAATGGCCAGTGTTTTCAGCGCTTGAGAAGCCGAATCCTGCACAAAACGGTCCCCCCACAACATAATTTGAAAACTGTAGATGGCCACCCCCTTCCAGTGATAGGCAGATACATGGTGACCCTCACATTTGATGGAATTAGTTTTGAGCACCCCATAGTAGCCCTTGATATAGACACTCCACGATACGACATGATAATGGGACACGATATCCTCAAGAAGCATCGATTCGTCATAGATTGTCATTCAGGCACATTGCAAAGGAAGAAGGACGAGAAATTGGAACATAGGAGCACCCCCCTCACACTGCCCGCTTACCCTGCCCAGGAGCAACCTTCACCCCCCTCCCCTACACCCACGTACATTGGGCGCATCATACAGAGGCTCTGCGTCCCTCCCCGAGCCGAGCGCATAGCCCTCATCGAGTGTTCTGCACCCCAGCTCCGAGGATGCACGATCTTAGCGCAGCCACATGAGCAGCTGAAAACCGGTTCCGTGCGCGTAGCCCGCTCGGTGAACCGCGTGGACGGTAGCGGCTGACTCAACATCCGGGTCGCCAATACCTCATCGGCCCCTATCTGGCTGAATAAAAACATGCGCATCGCCACGTTGGAAGCCCTCGACGCCGAACAAATAGAACCTCCTGGCATTCCCCGGAAGACAAGAAAATCGCCCCTGTCCCTGGAAGATTTCCAATTGGACCATCTTGGGCCTCAAGAGAAGAGTAAACTGGGGAAATTGTTAATGAAAAATCGAGATGTTTTTGCGAGAGATGTCAGCGAATTGACCGGCACAGAGGCCGTGTACCATGAAATCCACCTCACAGACGACCGCCCCGTGAGGCAGCGGGCATACAGGGTGCCGTTCGCGCTGCAGGGCGAATTGGACCGACAAGTGGATGAGTTGTTGGAGCAAGGAATAATCAGAGAAAGCGCCTCTCCTTTTGCGTCACCCATCGTCTTAGTGAAGAAAAAAGACTCCACATACAGATTCTGTGTTGACTACAGGGCACTAAATGCGAAAACAATCCCAGATTCGTACCCTCTCCCCCTCATAAACGAAATTATCGACCAACTAGCTCACGCCAAATATTTTAGCTCGCTGGATATGGTATCCGGTTATTGGCAGGTTCCCGTACACCCACGAGACGTGGAGAAAACTGCGTTCATCAGTAGGAAAGGGTTATTTGAATTTAACTACTTACCATTTGGACTGAAGAACAGTCCCGCTACTTTCCAACATTTACTGGACCACGTATTAATGGGAATGCGACAGGAGCAAGTTCTCGTCTACCTCGACGACATAATGGTGGCCTCCCAGACATTTGAACAACACACAGAACGGTTACAGAGGGTATTTGACCGCCTACGGTCCTACAAATTAAAGTTGAAGCCAGCGAAGTGCCAATTTATGAAGGAGTCCCTCACATACTTGGGACATTTGATTTCCGCAGAAGGGGTCCAGCCGGACCCGCGGAACGTCCAGGCCATTGAAGAATTTCCACGCCCCCGTAGTGTCCGGAACGTTCGAGCCTTCTTAGGCCTAACCGGTTACTACCGGCGTTTTATTGATCGTTACGCCGATCTTACAGCCCCCTTGGTACAGTTAGTGAAGAAAGACACCCCTTTTAGATGGTCTTCAGAGGCAGAGGAAGCGTTCGAAGTACTAAAGAGGAAATTAATGACCGAGCCCCTTCTCCTGTACCCCGACTTTGGACGGAAATTTTTCCTGTCAACCGATGCGTCGGATATTGCGGTAGCCGGCGTACTCGAGCAGGAGACGGACGACGGTTTCCGTCATCCGGTAGCTTACGCCAGTCGGAAATTGAAGCCCCCTGAAACACGCTACTCAACGATTGAGAAGGAGGCCCTTGCGATCCGTTTCGCCATTACCCATTTCAAGCAGTACCTGTATGGGCGACGATTTACAGTTGTGTCCGACCATGCCCCCCTCACATATTTGCTGAAACTCAAGGACCCCTCCAGTAGATTGGCCAAGTGGAATCTGACGCTGCAGGATTACGATTTCGACATCATTTATCGGCCTGGGAAACACAATGTCCCCGCCGATACCCTGTCCCGTCACATCCAGGCAGTCGAGGGAAATCCCCCTGCCCAGAGCCCCTTTGGCGATTTAGCCCATCTGAGAGACCTACAGCTGGAGGACCCCACCTTTAGAAACACCATCGAAATTTTAGAGAGTAGGACCCCCGATTCACCCGCCAGTGCCGCCGAACCATTTTATTTGAAGGAAGGTATCCTATACCATTTGGCCCCCCCGACTAGCCATAGCCCCCGCATGGAAGCAACAGAGCAGCTAGCGATCCCCGTCAGTCTGCGAGGGCAGATCTTGGAATTGTGCCACGACAACCCCTGCTCAGGCCACTTGGGAGAGTACAAAACATTGCAAAGAGTAAGGTCTGAGTACTACTGGCCCGGCATGTATGCCGATATACGCAATTATGTCCAGACCTGTGTATCTTGTCTGCAACGGAGAGGCTACGTCGAGAAGAAGAAAGGAAACCTAGTTCGAGCCCCACTCACAAGCCGCCCCTTTCAGCGCATAGGCATGGATATTTTAGGCCCTCTCCCCATCACTCAGCAAGGAAATAGGTACATCTTAGTCATTATGGACTACTTCACCAAATGGCCAGAGGTCTACGCGCTGGCCGATCAGTCAGCAGAGTCGATTGCTAGAGCGTTTGTAGAAGATTTTATTCCCAAGCATGGAATTCCCGCTACTGTCATCAGTGATAATGGGCGCAACTTTACCGGTCGCGTGATGACCGAGGTGTTTAACCGATTAGGCATTACCAAGCAAAACACTAGCTTCTATCACCCGAGCTCCAACGGCCTCGTGGAGAAATTCAACCAGTCCATAGCATCCATCTTATCTCATCTGGTGGCCGACAAAAATGATGTGTGGGATGAGCATCTGCCATTTGTTTTGATGGCTTATCGGAGTGCCACCCACAGTTCCACCCATGAGACCCCCTATTTTCTACTGTATGGCCGAGACGTGGCCCTGCCTTACCAGATGTGGCAGACGAAGGAGCCCCCAACCTATGCCGACACTGAGAGCTATGGTGAACAGTTAGCCAACAAGTTGAATGACGCGTATGAGCTGGTGAAAGCGAATCTTGAAACAGCAGCTACGAATCAGGAGGAGCAGAGGAGAAAAATGGCCGTGGATAAAGGTATTCGGCCTGGTGACCTCGTGTTTTTATATAGCCCACGGGTCCCTCGCAGGAATACCAGGAAGCTCTCGAAAATGTCCACCGGGCCATGGCGAGTGCTGCAACGCACCACCGAAGTGAATTATAAAATTGCCTTAGTCGCCAACCCTCACAAAGTGGAGACAGTCCATGTCGATCGCCTCACCAAATTGCGGAAGCGACGCCCGTACCTGATAGGTGAGCCCTCCATCCCAGAAGATCCCACACCAAAACCCCCGACGCCCCCATCACGACCCATCGCTGAGCCGGAATCTGAGGAAGACGACTGGGAATCGAACCCCCGAGTCACACGGAATCACGTTGCAGGCCGCCCGGCGCCAGACGCGCGAGCGCGCCCTGCCACAGCGAGCTCCCAGCCACACCCGTACAACCTTCGACCACGTGCACCAGACGGAAGAGTCGCCCCAGCCACTGCTGCTGACACACACCCGCACACCGTGGCTTGCTATGACGTCAACACATCCGGTGGATCAGCACCCCTTCCGCCTTTGCCTCAGCGGCCGCCCCGCAGCAGACGACGCTTGAAAACACGGAATGCTGGGATACATGACGAACTTGAGGAAGTGAAGCCCGCCTCATGGGCTAATGTCGTCGCGAGGGGACGCCCTCACAATACATCGCCCCAGGACGGCAGAAATCCTCTCCCCTGGTCCGTCACTGCTCAACAGTCTCCGTCAGTACACTAAGGCACTCGCACCCCCCCTCCCCCCGGCTATCAAGCGCAGCGAAGGAGTGAAATCTGAATCATAGAACGCTCACGCGAGAAATCACGAGAATTTCTCCCGTGCGCGGTGGCCGAGCCGGCGTGGAGATGGTGACGCTTTGGGAAACCTGGCGGGACAGCAGGCACTCGCACCCCCCCTACACACACACACGTTCAATCAAGTCAATCAATCAGCCGGAAGGAACGAAGCAGCTATTTGAAACAGTGTAGACCGAGTGCAAAGCCCTCCATTTGAATAATAGACTTGAGATTTGAGAAATAACTATAAATGAGTTTGCTATTGGAGATTTGAGTTTTGTTAGAAGTGTCTTGATTATCGATTTGAGTTTTTGAGCAGTAATTTTGTCACGATTAAATGAATTGATGGAGGAATAATTTTAGATGATCATTGTCAGAGTAACTTGGAAATACTTATGAATGATTTTGTTAGTAGTTTGCTAATCAGAGATTTGAGTTTTGTTAGAAGTGTCTTGATTATCGATTTGAGTTTTTGAGCAGTAATTTTGTCACGATTAAATGAATTGATGGAGGAATAATTTTAGATGATCATTGTCAGAGTAACTTGGAAATACTTATGAATGATTTTGTTAGTAGTTTGCTAATCAGAGATTTGAGTTTTTTTTGAAGTGTCTTGATTATCGATTTGAGTTTTTGAGCAGTAATTTTGTCACGAGTAAATGAATTGATGGAGAAATAATTTTAAATGATCATTGTCAGAGTAACTTGAAAAAAAAATTATTTTGTTATCAGAGATTTGAGTTTTTGAGAAGTAATTTTGTCACGATTAAATGAATTGATGGAGAAAAATTTTAAATGATCATTGTCAGAGTAACTTGAAAAAAAAATGATTTTGTTATCAGAGATTTGAGTTTTTGAGAAGTAATTTTGTTACTATTAAATGAATTTTTTTTTGAGAAGTATTTTTGTCACTATTAGATGAATTAATGGAGAGATAATTTGAGATGATCATTGTCAGAGTAACTTGAAAAAAAAAAATGATTTTGTTATCAGAGATTTGAGTTTTTGAGAGGTAATTTTGTCAGGATTAAATGAATTGATGGAGAGATAATTTTTGATGATCATTGTCAGAGTAACAATTAGATGATTTTGTGATTATAAGAGTAATTGTAGATGATTTTGCTATTATAGGAGTAATAGTTAGATGATTTTGTAGTATAAAGTGTTTTACTGAGAAAGGATTTTTGTTTTATTGTTGGAATTGTAACTAACTTCAGGAAGTTCTTGCTAATTAGAAGTGTAATCTGTATCATAAGATTTCTAAGTTCTATGTAACAGTGAGTCACGTGGCGGTAAGCACGAAGACAGACTGTGTGTTTGCAACTTGAGTACATGTGGAAAGCCAGATTGGTGACCCTTTTCCCTGTTTTCTCTATTTCATGTGCTGTGGAGCCTCCTGCAACCGACGCCCACCAGAGCGGCCCAGCCGGACCCCAACTGTGAATCACTGGACTTTCTTGGTGTGGTGCAACAATATGAACTGTGTGACCTCTTAGACTGTTTGCAACAGATGGACTCATGAAGGAAAGGCCAGATTCCAGATCGTGATGGGTGACCCTGGAGATCATCTTCAACAATATAGCGCCATCTTCAGTGCAGTACGGTCAGTGACCTTTTCCCTGCCCCGCCTGTCCTCCTCTCTCGCTAAAGGGGGATAGGTGTGTCGTGCCCTCAGGAATTGATCCTGCGGACACGACTTGGGCTAAAAGGTCCTTGAATATGTTTTTCTCGAAGTGTGAACAAAGACCTGGTTAGTCATCGCGGTTCCAAGAACTTACCAGTTCAACTGGATGACACCAGTGTCCGGCATCGCCCCAGGAGCCAAGAACTTCCGGACCCAGAGTTCGGACCCGCCACCAAAGAGGCCGAATAGGCGGAGCGATGCCCCCGACGTCCAATGGTAAGCGCCCGCGTCAGCTTACGACGCTGACCACCGCTAGAGGTCGGTGCGGAGAGAAGCGGCAATTTTGAACTGCTCAAGAGGAGAGAAAGAACTTGTCTCCATGTGTCTGGACAGCGAAGACGTCTTTTCTTGGCCGGGAATCGGCAAGGTTTTAATGTACCTAGTTAGATAGAACTGATTTAATTTTTCGTCTAGCTATACCGAGGCGATGGGCCTTCAACGGACAGTGCTGATCTTCGCAACAAAGGCTCCTGCAGCGACCACCTCATCCAACAGGTAGGGTCACCCTCATTCATAAATCTGGTATCCCTTTCCACAAAGTCTGCTAACCGCCACTGTGTTCTGGGGAATAGCCCCGTACTTGGACTTTAGAGCTGGTAGCTCAGCCACATGAAAAGACTTTCGCTTAAACGGTTTGGCGTCTAATTGTAAAGGCGGTCATCGCCTGAGAACTAGTAAGTTCGGCTGTATTCCCCGAAGGGAACTCCTGGTCCTGAAGTTTATTTTTCGCAATGTACTATAAATAAATTATGTTTAAATGGTAATATCTGACTACTCCCTGTCTTTTCCAAGATTGAGTCACGTTTGGGTTATTGCAGAGGTTTCCTTCTCGAAAGTCTGCACAAGTAACAGCACGGCCAAAATAGAACGGGAGGGAGTCAGAAATTTAATGACGGACCGCCCTCATAAGAAAGGGGGGTTCACGTCACTACCACAAGTTTCTGAAACTCTAACATTTCCACAGAATCTGCTAAGTGAATACATTTGATCAATACATCCCCTACAACTTCTGAATCCCCACTGGTCATTACACAGTTGTCCATCAAACAAATTATTAATTCTATTAAGCACAACTATGCAAAAAACTTACCTGGAGCAGAAAGTATGCTGATACCTCTATAGTTATCACAAGAACTGCGATCACCTTTTTTAAAAATAGGGATAGCAATAACTCTAGTAAAATTTGTAGGAACAACACGTTTATCATAAAAATATTCAAAATTTCTCTCAGCCATTTGTCAACACAAGTGTTCCCAGCTCTAAGCATTTCAGTGGTGATATCATCGACCCCAAGAGATTTATTTAGTTTTATTTCAGAGAGAGCCGAAACAACTTCCGAATGTTATACAAGGTCAACATTAAAGCCATAAAACATCATTAAATGAATAAACTGCTGCAATCATTAACTGAGGATAGATGGAATAATGTATTTATCCTCATTACAAACAATGGAAGTAGAAATAATCACATTGTTTAGAACATCTTTGAAATGCTCAGCTCACCTTGTCGTCAGAGAATCCTCATCTTCACCCACTTAACCATGTTTCTCCCTCAGTCCCTGTGTATCAGTGTATGTATCCTGTTTCTTCCCACATAAAACATTAACAATCTGGTATAATCCCCTGCTATTGTGGTGTCTAAGAGATTCCTCTGCTTTTTCAGCCGAATTATCAAGCCAAAGTTTCTTATCAGCTGTTAACTATTCTTTTACACGTTTATTAAGCTTGTTATAATGTTGTCTGTTACGACTAGTAGGGTGTTGATTCATATTAATCCTGCACTTTTTTCTTCCAAAAATAAGTTCCATGGCCTTATCACTCAAATAATTTTGTTTCCTCTGTTCCCTTTTACCTAAAAGAGTACTATTAGTTTCAAGAAAATCCTGTTTAAACTGATCCCATTTATTCTAAACTTCAGCAGTAAGCAAACTACGATTGTCATAATGACCACACAGATATCATGGTATGCTTTCTCTATAACTAGACCTTTCAGACCTTCAGTGTTAAAGGTAATTTTCTTAACCTTAGCAAAACATTTCTTAAGCTTCTGTTGCAAGACACTTTTTACCAGTTAATGGTCTGGCCCAATTTTGACTCCTCTATATTTTCTGGTTTTCCTAATCAGAATAGCCCATTTGTATTAATTAAAATATAATCTATCATATTCCTGTGCAACCCATCAGGTGAAACCCACGTATATTTATAAATATCCCGGTGATTGTAGTATGTATTATTTGTTCAGAAACCATTAAGTTTACTTACCTGTAGGAGAGGTTCTCCATTGCCATTGAAACTATCAATGCCAAAGAGAGCAAAAATTCCTGCTCATAGGTCAGAGTTAGTACCAACCTTAGCAATATCTCCTTTCTTTAGAGAATTCAAAATATCATGTGGCTGTCTGTAAAGTATTCTTTTCATTCTCATCAGAGTCCTTCGTCGGGGCGTAACAACAGATGACATTCAAGTCTGTAATTTTTGTTTTAAATTTTGCTTTCTAAATTCTTTCATTAATTCAGTCATATCCTAGAAGAACATCACTGGCGTATCTCTATTAAGAAGCAAACCGATAAACCTAGAATATATAGGTGTCCTTACGCTGGAATTCCTGAGTGAGGATATCAAGAGAATAATCTCAATGTAACGTCCTCACGTTCCATATACTTGCAGAAAGAAAATGATTAGTAGGAATTTAAAAGGAAACTAGGTTAATTGAGAAACGCAGGGCCAACAATATCAAACATCCCCCTGATCGCTTGCATGGGGCAAAGACCTGTTCCTCAACTGCTACAGGTTGAAGTGATCCATGTTGGTGGGAACTTCAAGCACCACCATTTGAAGTGGAACTTTTCAAAAGCCATAAGGCTTGCCTGAGACACATTACTCCGGTTTAGGATTAGAGAAGCCTAACTAACTAAGTGAGAGTTCAGGTAGCTGCGATGGCCTATGATCATGATTATCCACCAGCTGATATAAGGTATCCCGTGCCTCTATTCACTTAGGGCAGGCAACCCACAAGCAAACAGAAAACACAACGACAAATTCTCCCTCAACAGATGTCCACCACTGCAGCAAGTCCAGAATCCATAATCAAGCTCAAAGCCGTAAAGCAGTCCAGTCTCGTAGGCATAAATGGTCATCACCACAAGAAGTTAAACACTCCTCAACAGGGCAGAAAGAAAGAAAAAGGTTGTCGCAGATGACCGGATCAGTAGGGCACACCGGTCTGACAGGCCTCCACTTCTGCTCCCTTCGAAAACAGAATAGCTCTTTTGAAAGGTATTAACGGCATGCACCAAAGGAAGGCGGGGTCTGACATTATGTGCCATACCCGGAAGGTTTTATGCGTCATCACTGGGGATTGCTAGACATCTATCCTTCCAGTTTGTGCCGAACATTTATTGACCAGAAGCGTTAGTGGAGAAAATTTGCAATGCAAGTTAATTTGCGATCCGAACTTGGTAACATCAGAATCACATAGGGAGGATAGTATCAGCAGGTGTAGTGACGATAATCCAATATTCGGTACTGAAAGCGTGAAAATATCGTTGCTGAAAATCTGTTTTTCTTAAACCTTGGACGTATCATTAAGATACATCCGTGATATACAGTCTGTCAATTTGGCAAAAAACGATTAAGTGATTGAACGAAAGGCAAACAATTCTATTAAATTAATATATATATATTGTGGTAGTTTAACTCTGAAAATACCAATTAATGAATAATTCAGAAATGGAACAGTTATACAGGTAACTCTCATTTAATGCGGGAGATGAGTTCCGGGAAGGCCATCGTTAAAAGAATTTCCGTGTAAAACGAGGGGATTTTTATTTGTTTGCATTTTCGCCTATCTTATTAATCTTTTTTCCTTTTCTTGGTTTCGTAATAGATGTTTTATTTCCACAAAAATAATTATAATTCTCAGTATTTATTTAATGATTACATATATGCATAATTATGTATATAAATATATGATCGATTAATTAATTTTACAGTTTATTTCTTAATATGGAGCGAAACCATCTGTTTTGCATTGCTTGCTTCTCTTTTGTTCGTAATATTTATTTGTAGCATTCCATTAACTGGTCACAATATCGTCTTATGGCATCCTGTAACGAAATATCAATATCATGATCCTGCAACAAATCCATGCGTTATTTGTGCAGCGAAAGGGCTTCATCTAAATATTTAAATGTCAACACTATTTCTGTTTCAGATTCTTGTCTTATTCAAAAGCTGCGTTGCATTCTAAATCCTGAAGTTCATCGTTAGTGAGTGGCTCACTATGGAGTTTAATAACTTCGTCCATCTTTCAAAGTCACGCCTTCCTATCTTGCTCCAATTTGATATTTCGCTGATGTTAATTAAAAAATTCTTGTAATTCTTGTAAATAGAGTATTTAGGGGAATAAATCCAGGTACGATTTACGTGAATTATGCAGTAGTGATTTGGAGCACTAAATTGCACAGTGCGTTTGGACCTCCGTAGCACATGGCTGCTTGATGATGACCATGTTGTTGTTGATAGTGATGATGATTAATATACTAAAATATTGCAGTACTCTAGTAAGTATGAATTAAAGCTCTATTTAGGAATCACCGAAGTAATTTTAAGTAAAGTGAACCAAGAATTGCAAGGAAAGAGAAAAAATGTGTGAAGTGCCATAAAACGAGTGGTGAAAAAAGACAATAAACGCAATCTATCTGATAAGGATAATGCAACTTATAATGTTATTGCATCTGGCAATAGTATAATTCAAATATATACCACGTGAGAGTTACCCATTTCAGTTGGTTACAGGAGCTGTTGTCCCCTTTGAGAATACCAGTAACCGGTACAGAATCGAGAGAAAATCATAAACATATAGTATACACTGAGATGCCAATTTGTTAGGTACACCACCTAAATGTGTGATACAGAGCTCAGTGTTGTTTATACCGTTTCATGACCTTCATAGGCATCTTTATTTACCTGCAGTTTCTTTGATTTGCAAAAAGATGCTCTGGTCAAGATGTTTTGGCTCTTCGGTATATATTATGCATTTTTCAAGCAATGTTTTGAAAACTTCTAAAACGAAGGGGAAAGCATTTTACTGCAACAGAATTCAGTTTCTTACATTCACCCCTATCCCCTTACACTTCAGTTTTTTTTTCTAGATCAGGACCTGACTGTTATATTTCGTTGGTATTATTGTGAATCAAGAATTTGTTTTTTTATTTGCTTTTAATACATTTCTTTAAAAGCAAAATTTGCTAATGGCATCGACAGTTCCGACTGTCCGTCCATCTGTCTGTGTATTCAATATCTCTGTAACCAATCGATCGATTTAATTGGTTCTTTATGCTTTGGATGCAGGAAAAGTCTCAGTTTACACGCATATGTTTTTATATCTGCGTTCCTATGGACGCAATGTTTCTGCAACTAATCAACCGATCTCGATATACTTTTTTATTCCATGGAAGAAAGGATCCAGTTTTGCACGCGCATATCTTTAATTGCCAATAAGGAGGGGGTTAGGGTACTTAAAAAGTTGTTACATCTTTAGTTGGACCATTAGAAGTGAAATATACCAAGGAAACGTGCATTTTCATCGTCCAGAGCGAATGAAAATTTCACTTTTTTGTGCAGAGATTTTTCATTCCCTCTTAAAATAGTAACTATTTGTTATCATTTATTTAACTGTACCTAATTGCCGTGACCCTGTGTGCCATACCCTGTGCATGTTAAAGAACACGCTGAATGTCCTTGATGGGAGGCTACCATCTGTCTCCCAGCAGCTGTTTCAGTGGGTTCCCTCCCCGAACCTTCTCTTAGCCGTCGGGGACCTTGAGATCTGATCATTTTTACCCATGGTGTACAAAAAAAGGACCGTTCAGAGGTAAAACAACTGAATCCAACATAAGCATGGGTATTACTCAATTAATTAAATCAAATAATAATCACAAAACTCATTCATGTTTGAGCAAGCTTCTGTATGGACGAAACTTTAGTCATACAGAAGTTAATCCGATACTGGTTACATTAAACGGTTCTCCTCACTGGGTTGCAATACATTATGGGTTTGAGTCATCTCAGCATATTAAACTTTTATTTACGGCAATACTCAAGAAAAACCTTTGCCTTCATATTTGAATTATAAAGCTTTCATAATATAGCAATAATGCAGCAATTCTTGGGCGTCTCAGAGATTCGGAGTCGTTAATTTTGCTAAATGAATTCTATCAATTTTATTTCGTTCTATTGTTATCTCGGTAATACAACACAATTATCCAATTATATTGACAATGGCTGAGGTTACGCACTGCAATTGATTCATCCAAAAAAAAAATTAAGTGACGATCTTTACAGACATATAATATTGACGAATTTAATAATGAAAATAAAACAAGTAACAGATTTTTAAATTCTTCTCAATTTTGTGCTATTAAATTTTATCCAGACATGAAATAGGTATTCAACAGTAACCGAAAAATGAAATTGTGGACCTCATAGATCCCTCTACCATGTCGTATTAAACTGACAGGCTCCTGTCAGATCTCTGTGGCATGCAGCTTCTTGAGGAGGTATTTATTTTTATTATTTTTTAAAGTTTATAAGGCGGCGAAATGGTGACAAATGTTGATGACCTAGAATCAGTAATGAAATTTTCAAAAACGTCTCTTTGCTTTGGAGTTAAATTACTCTTTTTAAGAAATGACTTTTATACTTTCACATATATGACTTTTACAGCAAATGGTTTCGTATGTGAAGAGAGACACTTTCTAGTGTCAGAGAAGCTTTCTACAGAGTACTGCAACGAAATGATCATTCTCCTCTGTGTATACGTAGATGCCCTTCAAGATTTTTCTTATTCTGCGATGTTCTCCACTTGCGAAGATAATCTCCAAAGTCAGTGGGCACATCATTCTTGATGTTGGTTAGACAATTGGTAGAGCAAGGCCACCCGAAGAATAGGAATCCCCGACTTTTTTCTTCCTTTCGATGTCCCTTCTTGTGTTTAATGAGGAATTTGGATGATGTAAACCTATATTGGCAATTGTCACATTCATAAAAGCTCTGGCCTATTTCAGGGAAAGGAAACAAATAAAATATTATATTATTTTAATTCAAATTAATATACTGATAAAAAGTAAGCAACGAACTAGTTATTATTTCAGTGAACTATAAGTTGACACAAAAAATTTAAACCGAAGTAAGAAATTTTGAGACTAAATGAAATAGTTCAAGGTCCGCAGGCAAATTTGATTTTCTAAAAATATACGGTAACAACATTATGGTATATTTCTTACTCTACTCTTTACTGATTCACTCCCTCAGTGACCTTATACTTTTTTGGTGGCTTTTTTAAAAATGAGGCCTTCGTTATTCACGTGAAATTAGAATTAACAATTATACGTTTGAATATTTATCATAAAATAATTGAAAAATATATTTTTTTTTCTGGAGCATTCTAGCAAATGTTTTTTTTAACCATTTTTATATCTCGCTGCTTTTCGGACAATGCGATGTGGAATATGCACTAAATTCGTTAATAAGCTTAAAATTTAAAAAAACAAACACATTTTATCGCATAATCACGAATTTTGGCTCACGTTCCGCAGACATCTGCTGGGCAATTTTTGGCGAATTTCGGAAAACATGCGGAATCGAGTTTATGAGCGATATTTTGATTTCATACTTCGTTGACTCACTCTCTCTGTGATCTTATATTTTTGCGGCTTTTTTAATGCAGCCAGCGAATTCAAATAACTATAAAAATTCATTACTGCGCTTGATCACGCTTACTGATAACTGTCGCCATTTTCATCGTTTAATTTTCAAACAATAAGCGATGTGGAATATTCACCGCTTATATTAACAAGTTCATGTTAAAATATTTAATCATATGGTTATATATGAATCTGCTTCTACTGGTGATCGATTCCCCTATAAAGACTTTTACATCACAACATGGGAGATTTATGTCATGTTGCAATTACCGAGATATAGGTGGATATCTTAATAGATAGGATTGGTTTAATAAATTGGCTTAATAGATAGGATACCTTAATAGATAGATAGATTGGTTGGTTAGGTGTTCGCTACAGATTAGTTAGGCTACTAGATTAGTTAGGTGTTTCGCTACAGTTACAATAGTGATTGAAATCTGTTGATATATACGGATTGGCAAAATTATGGTAACAACAAAAAAGTGTCCTACCCTTATTGTAGGATCTAATTAAGTGAAAATTCGCCAGATATGTATTTTTAGTATAACTTGAAAAGCTATAGAAAATGAGAGATTTCATACCCTTGATGAAAATATTACAAAACCATCATTATAACAAGAAAATATTAAGCATCGCAAAAGTTGAATTCAGATGCTTCAAAATATGCACATATAGCATCAATATGCAGTATGATTCTCTCCCATTTCTAAACAGGCCTGGCAGAGTTGCTCCAGGCTCGATGTAAGGTTCTTCAGAATGGCATCCCACAAGAACCTACTTTATCTCATTGGGTGACAAAGGAGGTGGCGGACGATTTGCAATGCGTCTTCCTAAGGCATACTACACTTGAAGTATGGAAATTAGTTCTGGCAACACAGCCGACCAGGTCAATCTTTGAATAAATTCCGTTTCTAAGTACCCCTGCAACAGGTGAGCTCTATGTCGAAGGACACTGTCTTCCATGAGCAGGAAATGAGCTCCAAACGCACCCGTAAAATTTACATATAGGTTTCAAAATATCTTTCCCATATCGCTGAGCAATTGTGGAGCCTCCATCGAATACCTGAAGTATGGCCACTGCAGAGCAGCACACCAATTCCACCACTCATCTCTGATATTGGAGGAATGGTATCGCATTCCTAGTTTCCTCCAGATTAAACAGCAGCTAGATTCGCTATAGTCTAAATCGAGACTTTTCAGGAAACAGAACATTAGTCGATCTTTCAGGCTCCAAATGAAATGTTGGAGCACCATTTTAGATGAGCATTTCAGTTTGTTGGGTATTAGCGAGACACAAATCACTGGTCTCCTGTCACAGAGTCCTCTCGCATTAATCATTCGTGGCACTGTTCTGATGGAAATCTTTTCATCTGTGCTTCACAAACCTCGAGAGAGAGAGAGTTGATGTGAAGTTATTGTACTGCTCCTCCTTGCCATTAGAACCAGAAAATTATCTGTTCAGGGTGAAGTAACTCTCGAGCGCCTTTGACCAGCTTTTCTGTCAATGGTTCCTGTCTCAAGGAACTGTTTCCAAAATGTCAATATCATCTTTCTCGGCACATTTAGTCACCTTGTTACCTCCGTCTGAGGATGTCCAGCTTCAAGTAGTCCACTGCCGCCACCGCGTGGATCTCTAAATCAGGGATGCAATATGTAGTCCCATTGGGATCAAATGCAGTATCAGTATGTAGTTCCGTCAGGATCAAATGCAGCATGTCGTTCCTACAGGATCAAATGCAGTGGAGTCTATGATTGTTTGCCAAGTTCCACTATATTGTAAAAATTTTCAATTAAACAAGCAAATTGGTGTCCAGGGAAGACGACTGAATTATCCATCATCTTCTTTAAAACGTTGGCAGGCGGATTTCGTAAGGTGGAAAATTGCATTATCATCCGGTAATTATCCTTCTATATAAGTTAACCAATATGCCATTTACATATTCCGCGGAATTCCTTTTGTCAACCTTGAGACATATTAGTTGACACAGTCCCTGCCGTGTTTATTGCTTCAGAATCATAGAGTTAATATGATGGATGTGGTTGGTATCATATCCTAGTTCTGCCATCTGTAAAAGAGATTACATACGTATTTCATATAATCACATGACTCTTTCCCCGTACCATCTACTCCACTCATGCCTCTTCTGATAATACTGACATCTCGTTTTACGCTTTTTAGTCGATACTAAAGGTTTCCAAATGAGCTACCGACTTCTAAATTAATTTATTTATTATTTATTATCTAAAGTTTTAAGAGCGAACTGTCTGTGTTGATGTGCCAGATGTTGAAAGTAGTGGTTATTTCATAGAGAATTGAAGTCGTTTCACTTTCAAGTGCTTTTACAATGCTCTACAGTTTCTCTCCCATAGTATCAGTAGCAGGGATTATTTCAGTTGTTACTATGCCAGGCTCCATATCTGCAATTCCTAGGTTAAACTATCATATATGCAAGAATCCCTTGGGGAGAGATCGAGTAAGAGATCATGATCATTTTACTGGAGAGTTTCGAGGAGCCGCACATGACGCATGTAATTTGAATTTTAAAACTGGAAAAGATTCGTAAGCTCGGTCATCGTAAGCTCGGCTTGGCCGTGTTGCCCGTATGGATAATTATTGATAAGTGAATAGGGTTATCAAGAGTGTGTCTAAAGGCCTCAGAAAGAGGGGGAAACCTAGGAAGCGGTGGACACACAATGTCGGACAGGACCTTGTTAGAATTGGTGTGCAGGGCCATTTGCAGCAGATATAGTTTAGGACTGAAATGCTTGGAAAACTAAATTGCACGGTTTTGTTGGACCTCCATATAGCCATGGCTGCTTGATGATGACGTGATGAGTTTTGTATCTGAGATGCTATTGACATAACATGGCCTAACATACTTAATGAAATGGCCTCTAGTCTTTTCAAGAACTAGTTCCTAAAGAGTGCATGTATCATTTAGTGTACATGTGCTCTTTAGGGACTCGTCCGTAAATCCCGTAACTAACGATTTGAGGGGAGAGGATATGTTCTAATGTGTAACTCCTTATCTTTTAATAAAAATGTATTATTTTTTAATGTTATAGACATTAGAAACATTAAAATGAAAAAAAATGCTATATTCATTTTTTTCGATTAGTATATTTTTGCATTCTCCGATTACAAAAATCAGGTTTTTTGAAACATATTATCTCTTGTTAAGTATTACTAATTATAACTAATTATTTTATATAATTAACTGCTACCACCTTAACAATGATTTGATATGGTTACATCAGTACAAAAAGGGAAGATTCTTACACAAAATATGTTACTTAAATGAAAGTGACGATCCGGTCATGATTGGGATGCTAAATTCGTCTGATGCGACATTATTTGTTACGGAAGACTTGCTATGATATTTATTAGTGATACATTTTTATGGTAATTTGTAGCGACTTACATGTAAGTCACTGAACCAGAATCTAGTCATTTTAGAGAATGAAAACTTTGATTGAACAGAGGTATAATACTACACTAAAATATGTAATGATTTATAGTGGTAGCCATTTTTACTCCTCTTTTAATCATCTTTCTTTAACTGAAAGCATAACATAAAAACGAAAATTTAGCGTTTCGTTTAATGATAACTAAAATATCTAAAACTTTTATGATAAGTTAAAAGTTAAGAAATTGTTTTTATAATTACACTGATCACCTTCACAATGAAATGAAGAATATTATCTTTTGTAAACTATGTCTCTTTATCTTTATATATGAAGTGACCCAAAATAAACTAACAATATTCCTGTAAGCTTATAGTAATAACTTAGTGGATATAAGAAATATTTGAAATTTATACATCATAAATCACTGTTGAAGCAATGCATAAATGCTTAGGTTTCATGTTATACAAATGGAGGAATTGTAATTTTCAATATTAGAAGAAGCACAGAAAATGACCTGTAAACATGGGACTCATCTCAACTTGCCCAGGTTTATATCTAAAAAGTGCTTTCTCGACTAGCATCTGTAATTGTAGTTATGGCAACTTGCAATGACTGACTCCGTGGTATAAAGCAATCAATAGAAGATATCTCGGTCGACAACTGTTGGCTTAGGAATCAGAGTACCTGACATGCCATTAGAAGGTCGTAGGTTCGTACTAAACCGGGATCAAGTCAATATTTCCTCTATGCTTAGGATTGTTCATTCTGCTTATTATTTATGATTTTTTTCCATTTAGTTAAATAACAATATAAGTTTATGTATATTATTTATCGGATTTTTAAAAATAATTCTCCAAAATGTACATCGTTTAAATCTATTTTGTGTATTGTAAATAGAAAGCACCGTTTAGGTAGCCTTCTACATTTGGAGTTTGAGGTGGTTTCCTCATTAGTCTATTCCTAAGTAGATCACATTTGATCACTCATTCTCGCCATGTAATTAATTGAGTCCTTTGGCATCAAATTGAAACCTAAACATGACTTCTAATTTGGCATTGAAGGAATTCCCATAACTTTCCCTTTTTGCACTTTTCTCAAATTCTAGATTGTAGCATATAGCATAATTATGATTTTTCGAAGTACGAAGATAAAAGATCCCCTAACCTTGTCCATCTGTGGGTGTCCAATAAGTGGCATGAGTCGCAAAGGACAAGACAAAAATCATCAAAAGGTGAGCTCCAGGGGGCAGAATTGTGCGGTAGGAATTCTCGGACATATGACCCGTGAAGTCATTTTTGTAATTCACAAGCAATAAGTTTCATCATAATCAAGGTAGCAATTTTAATGATCTCACGCGAATATGGTCGCTATCAATGAAATCAAGTCTTTTTTATCTTTATGGTGTTAGACAAGAAAGGTATTTTAAACTTTTTTATCAATATTTATCTCGATTAATTACATGGTCAGGAGGACCGATTTGGTAATGCAACTTTATGCTGCATTACCAAACAGTCCTCCTGACCCATAGCTCTAGCATCTGAAAGTTTAAGAATTTCAATTGTTATATACTACCTACATAACAAAGTACCGAATTTTTGTCATATCAGAAGAAAGCCAAATTCGATGCTCCACAGCTTCTAAAATATGATTTTTTGTTAAATTTTGACGGAATATAAAATTATCTGTCTAATATATTTACACCGAAGACCCAAAACACTATGACCAGCTGCCTAATATGATGTTGAACATCCACGTGCCCCCAAAAGAGCTGTTACCCGTCCAGACATGGACGATATAAGATTTCTAAAGGTGTCTTGTGGTATCTGGTGCCAACACGTTACCAGCAGAATCTTTAACTCCTGTAAGTTACGTGGCTTTGCTACCGCAGATCGGATATTCTGTTCCAACACAAACCACAGATGCTCTATTGGATTGCTGTCTGGGAAAATTAGAGGTCACGGCAATACCTGAAAGTCTTAATGTTCAGCGCACCATTCTTGAACAATCCGGCCAGTGCGGCATGGTGCATTATCCTGGTGAAAGAAGGCACTATTAGATGAGTATACTGTTGCTACGAAGGCATGTACCTGCTCTGCAATGATGTTTAGTTAGGTGGTAGGCGTCATAGTTTTTTGCACATGACTGACTAGACCCATGATTTCCCAGCAGAACTTTGCCCACAGCATTACACTTCCTCCACCGGCTTATTTTCGTCCCACAGGGCATCTTCCGCAGGTAAACGATGCACAAGTACACGGCCGTCCACATGGTGCAACAGGAAACGAAATTCATCGGAAGAGACGTCCTTCTTTCAATCATTCAAGGTTCAGTTTTGATCAACGCATAACATTGTAGGTGCTTTCGATAGTGAACTGAACTTAGCATGGGCACTCGGAACGACCTGCAGCTGCGCAGTCCCATTTTCAGCAGGGTTCGATGTACTGTGTGTTGTGACACATTACTCCCGACACCAGCATTAGAATTACGGGCAAGTTGCTTCACAGTATCCCTTCTGTTGGCTTGTAACATATGGGATAGCCTTCGCTGAGCTCTAGCATCGATGAGGTGTTGTCGACCCACACCTTGCTGGCGGTTAGTGGTTTTTATCTCCTCAGACCACTTTCTGAAGGTACTAACCATGACTGACCGTGAACACCCAAGAAGCCTTGCCGTCTCAGAAATGCACTGACCCAGTCGTCTGTCGATTATAATTTTGTCTTTGTCAAATCATTTACGTCCGCTGCTTTTCCCATCTGAAGAACAAGAATAACACTGATTAACAGAGCTCAGTATCAGGTGTTATTTATACCATTTCATGATCTTCACACGCGCCGTCGTTTACCTGCAATTGCTTAGATTTGCATAAACACACGGTGGTCATAATGTTTTGGCTCTATTGTGTATATTTTAATTTTCAACTATATTTTTTCAATATTTCAAGAATTACTGAAGTTCGAAATTTGAACAACAGCATCAATAGCAGACATAAAAACTGCTCAAAGGTTATTAAAATTTGATAAATGACACACTTGGCGACTGATAAAAGAAAGATATGGGTTCAAGCCCCAGGTAACGTATGGATGTTTCTTGCACTGAAAGCACGTACCGATGTGTTTGAGAAGGTCGTCATCTATCTGTTGCAGCATTAAATCTTGGTTCCGTTTGCAGGAGAGAACCATACACTTTACACATTAAAGAACACTCTGGATGGCCTTGACAGGAGTTTCCATCTGCCTTCTAGCAGCTGTCTGGTGGATCTCCTCTTCCCAACCTTCTCTGAGCCCTCGGGTTATTTGTAAACTCTCCATTCAGCCCATTGTGGACAAAACCGTGATGTTCGGAGATATACCAATCCAACCCTGAAGACGCTAGCTAAGGTTTCGAAACGGAAGTAGTCTCCTTCTGATTGGCATCCCGGACATTTCACTGTAACGTGAATGGAGTTATTTGAAATTAATCTTAAAGTCAAACCTTCATCCCATGATGGAATCAAGATCAATTTCTTCAGTGAAGCTTTTAGCCTTGTATCGGAACTCCTGAACATATACAACACTGAAGGGAAGATTAAGAGACTCTGTCTCTTCTTCACTCTAATTAAGGTATTCTAGATGCTCATACTGCTCTTTGCTCTAACTAAGTCTCTAATATTTTCCACATCATTCTTTAATAGCGTGCACCGTTGATTCACTTAAAATGTAATAATCCGGCAATCTACACAGCACTATTGACTTTCTTATTTATTTATCATTACACGCCTCTGGGGTGTATAGTTGGTTTCATGCTTTTGTATTAAAATTATGTAAGATAAAAAAATGGAAGTAACTATATTTTCCTTATTACTATAATGAAACCCTACTTGCCATATAAATGAAAAGTGACTGATTCACCTTCTCATATGGTTTGATTTTGAAACTCCTGACTTATGACCACAGTTCTAACGAGAGAACCAACTGCAGGGGAAAACGTTATCTCATAATAGAGAGCGCCTGTATTGTAATCTGCAGTTCCCAGTCCCACTGTGAAACGTTGAGATTTATCTCCACTAAATCTCCATTCTCCTGTCTGTCAGTAGACAACACCGATGAGCTTGGAAAGGCCGATGTCCGTCGGATGGGATGTACCTCCTCTGTGAAGAACACTGCCATGGGAACGTTAAAGATTTGATGGAAGTCTGCGATCACTCTATCGTAACAGCTATGCAGTGGGACCCCCTTCTCACAACCTCTGAGCCCTCGGGGTCCTTGTGACCAGGCCTTTAGTCATTGTAGGCCAAAAAGTGCCTCTCAGAGGTTAAATAACCAAATCCATTTTTTTTTCTTTCGACAGCTGCTCATTCCTTCTTATCCAGTTAGATGTGTACATTGGCAGTCATAAAAATTCTTGAAAATCACAAGCGAAAAGAAAACTTTTACATCAAAATTGATAATGGAACAAAACGTTGTTTGAAGTTTCTCTAACGATTCGTTTAGCGTTGATCGTTTGAAAAAAATATGGTCAATCGAACCTTGCAAATTAATATTCATATATTTTAAATACTGAAAGAATCTTTTGAAGATTCGGATTTGAAGTTATATTTTAGTCTCATTTTACAAGGAGCTTGAAATTTGGTTTTTATTTTTGACATCATACATTCAAATTTTATCTACCACTGTAATTACTGTATAGACCAGATTAGTTAAGAGCTCGAGGGACTTGGAGCTCAGACCTTGAAGAAGCCGACATGTTTTTGCTTAGCTCCAACAAGTGAAATTTAGTTAGCTAAACCTTCACTTAAATTGCCTAATAGCATTGGGCGAGATCGGGTATCCAACCCTGGTGGTGCCCTTGGTCGGAAGGATAGGTAGAAATAATTTAATATTTTATTTAAACTTTAGTATATGTTTAGGATTTTAGAGATTGCAATTGAAATCTCTACATTTTTTGTGAATTGCCGTCTTTTGACTGCTTATTTCACTAATCTCTTTTAATCTCTCTTTTTTAATCTCTCTTGCAGATTAATTATATTTTCTGTTTCTAACTGACAATTTTACAATTGTCAGATTTAGAACATTTTAAACTTCAGTTGGAGTTTTATTACAAGTTATACAATTCCTATTAGAAATCTTCTTTAATTAATGTAAGTTTGCATTTACTGCGTCTAATAGATTGGATTATATAGTGCACATTGTTGTCACATTTATTTCTATAATATTTATCTACAAGTCTGTAGATAAATTCTCTGAATATTATTTTCAGTAAATACTAGTTTGTATTTTACTGTGTCTTGAACTGCATTGCAACCGTTTTTGATATATCTGTAACCTGTTTCGAGAAATGATATAAATTGTTATGAATATAACTTGTAAAAGTTTTTACAAGCATTTATATTTCTGATATAAATAAATGGTAATCTGAATTTTGATTATTTCGGTTTGTGAAAATCATATACAATTTCGAAAAGTCAGCTACCGGTAAAATTTCAAAAAGCACATCATCAGCTCAGAAGCACCAGAATTCGAAAATTCGAAAACACACCGCCCCGAGATATTAGAATTCGAAAATTCGAACACTGCAACGGCTCCGGTCTACGTCTTTCGGTCCGCTCAGAGGCATCCGAATCTATTATTGGCAATCCGGACAGCCCAGAGAGCTCTGATTCAGGGCGATCCGGATACGATCCATTAACGATTTACTTTGAAATAAAAATGAACTAATAAAAATTATGTGATCCTTATCGTTTGATTTATTTTTTTAATTTCGCACAATCAATAAATTTAAGATTTTATATTCAAATATTGTTCTCAAAAAATAAAGTAAAAAAATATTAGCTGTAAACACTACATTACATGAGCTGCGTTTCTTCAGTAACGCAGCTCATTTAACTTTTATGAAACGCGCTGCACCGTTATTGGGGAGGTACCTTACATCCTTACATCCTTACCACCTTACATATTTCCTTGGTATAAATGCTCACCTTTGTTTCAAAATGTGGACACAACATATCTGTATGGGCTGAATCCCATCCGCCATGTTGTTGTTCTTTAGGTCTTAGCTTCCCATCTTCGTTCCTCTTGGCTCTCGGAATTTTCATGTTGAACACGAAGGTAGCTCGCAAGCCTAGGACAAGGAAACTCGGCCAAAAAGCGGTCCCATCTGGCAGCAATCACTCGACTGAAAAGAAAAATAAGTGTCATATGGGTGGCCTGACGCTCGGTTAGGTTCAGTATGCCCCAATCGCCACCTGCCACGGAAACCCAGGTGTTTCTTTTCCCAGCCCACGGCGAAGCTAGAGAGTAAGGAAAGGAGAGCGCATTTGGACACTCTTCTCTGAACTTTCGGTGTGAAAAGTTGATTTTCGGCGACGGTACTTGCTTCTACCTCATTCACGAAAAAGGACCTGGCATGTTCTTCCCCGGTATCGAGGGCGCAACTTTGGACACTAGCAAGGGGCAATTCTGCTGATGAGCAGTAGGATTCCGGCACCGACCTAAAGGACGACAGCTTGATATGTACAAGGAGACCCGTTTTCTTCTGTCCACACACGACAAAGGAATGAGATAGGGTCATTCTTTCCTGATCTGGTCTCCTCGATGTTAAATGACAATTTGTCGCTGCAATTCTGATCTCGAACATTTTTGTTTGAGCCGTAAATTGTGATGCTCCCCAATAACGGTGCAGCGCGTGAAAGAGGAATTTTTGTCATTTGTGTGAAATCCACTTGAATTAAAGTAAATTGACTATAACTGAGAATAAGATTAAATTTAAATAATTGTTCCCAGTAAGTAATCTCACATCGATCTGCTTATTTGTTTTGTCTGTTGGTCTAGTTCTTGTACACCGAGATAGGCGAACAGCCTAGGCCTGGGATTGGTTGACCCCATCATTTTTATTATTATAAAAATTGCGGCATCAGGCCCACTTTCCTCGAAATGCTGATCCAGATGAAACAGAGGGCTTTGTCATCAGCCCCTCATTTTTTTAGGTTCGTTCCTAAAGTACAGCTACCCCCAAAACACAGAGGAGTAGTCACGACATAAATGTAAGGAGATGCAAAATTCGCTCTCCACAAGTCGCGAACAAACAAACATTTCCATTCCATTTTTGGTTAAGACTTTTGAATTAATCGTGCACAAACCAAGTCATACGTAATTGAAGGCCCGGATCTAGAAAAAAATAAACACCAAGACAGAGTTCAAGCTCCATATTTACAGATAATATACATATCTATTTCTTCTATGGGCATCATCCAACCTACATTGGAGGAAATCATTCAGTTGATTCATTTGGGAAAAACGGAATATAATATCAAAATAGCAGCAAAATTCTCCATTTTCGAAGTCCGTATTAGAGAGATCAGATATATTTCTTGGTGGCTTTGTCTATGGAGATCATTCGTATATTATAAATTTCTCTACTCTCAAATTAATTACTATATCAATTAGTAGTTAAATTATCAATTACTCTTAGTGATTAAATAGACAGTTCTCCATTCCAATTCTCAATTAACAACCATTTGCATATTAATCTGGGAAATTGGTATAAATCTATATAACGCATAATTGCACATCTTCGATCTTCGATGTTCTCATCGCATTTTTATTGAGATTATGAATTTCACTTTTTATTACAAAGGATGGAAACAAACTTTTGCAATAATTATGATCATACGAAAAGAAAAACATTTCCTTTATTGGAACGCGCAATAACTTCCTCCACCCATCCATCCCAAATCAGCGTTTCAACAGAAATTGTCTTCCGATTGAAGATGTAAACGAAAATCTGTTTACCGCATAAAATGGAATATGTATAATTAGAATGATCATAATTTGGAATGTCCATTTTACCAATTGAATCTCTGTCACTTTAAATTATTTCGTTCAAGAGAAACAAAATGTTCAAAATATTTAATTTTATTCAGTGTTGATTTAGAGTTCTGTGAGGTTTGGATCCTTGACATGATTGATTTCCAATTACTTTAAAACTACGAATAGAAAGGGATAAAAATATCAAAATCCAGTTTAACTAATGTCGGATTTAAAGTCCAGAGGAAATTGTCACATCTTTCTTCTAAATGGGTTCCGTTAATTTCTTAATGTTTTGTTCGGATAAAAGATACTAAATATATTCGTGTTATTGAGTATCGGATTAGTGAGACTGACGATAGTGTTGTGGGGTTTAGTTTCTTGAAATATATTCCTTTGAATTCCAATCGTTCCGTTTAGTAGGAACCGAAAGGTATAGAAGTATGAAATTCCGGAATAACAGAAGTCAGATTAGGGAGTAGAGTTGTAAATATCGCCCCTTTCCTCTAATGCATTCTGTTAATATCATATTGCTTTTTCGGATAAAAATGACTAAAGATATTCGTTTTATTGAGTATCGGATTAGTGAGAATGATAATAGTCTTATGAGATCTACTTCCCTGGAGATTCTTTTGAATTCCAATTGTTTCATTTCGAAGGAACAGGAAGTGATAAAAATATGCAAGAGTGTTTAAGAAGCGTCGAATAAGAGGGAATAGATTTAGCAAACATCGGCTGCTTTGATTTACTCTCTTGGTACTTTGCGTTCGGTTTTTTTTTGTTCAGTAAGAAAAAAAAATATTAGAAATTTTGTTTTATTGAGGATCGGATTAAGGAGTATATTTGAAGTCTTATGCAAATTGCGTAGTACTCTTTTGGCTTCTAACTGCTTCATTTAGAAGAAACAAACTTTAAAAAATTCCGTTGTAGTGGAATATCGGAGTATAGAGAATAGATGTATACCTTTTATTGTAGGTCGGATTAGAAAGAACAGATACAATTATCGATTACGTTGAGTTATAAATAATTTCGTTTTACGTAGTGCTGGATTTCAGAGACTTCCAAGAAGGATTGGTTTTGTTCACTAATCGAAAGTGTATATTAATTAGGTTTAGTAATTAAAAAAATATCACCGTCCTGTGGCCGAGTGGTTAGAGCGCTTTGCTAGTGATCTAAGGGTCCTGGGTTCGAGTCCCGAGTAAGGCATGGATGTTCGTGTTGTTTTATGCTGAGGTTCTGCCATCCTCTTAGTCCTACTACTGTGGCATTATAAACTGACATTCTCCTGTCAGACCTCCGTGGCAAGCAACTGCTTCAGGGGGTATTTATTATTATTTTTTTTAATTTAAAATTACTTCTACATGTTTTTCTATTTCCACTGAATTGTCGTAGACTTCAAATTCTCATCCACCGAATTGTCTTATACCCCGAATTCTCATCTACCGAATTGAACTTCTCAGTTACTGTCCACAGGAATTGTCGCAGACCAAACTACCACTACGAAAACAAATAAATTTATTTTAAGAGACAGCTTTCGTTTAATCCACTAGGCGTTCGTTCGTCAATTGTGAATTCTAGGTCCGTGGTTTCAAGTGGAAGCCACGAAACAATTAAAAAAAAAGCTATTGCGCTTATTTATACCGGTCCATTATTGAAACAGCGGTTCATAAAACAAGTAATATAGAAAATCTCACTCAGTTCTTTCAATTATTGACCAAATACTTTTATGTGAATAAGTAAATTATTTTTACAATTCAAAGTACTCATTAAAAATGCATATTTTTGTTTTTAACCGAGATATTTGATTTGTTAAGAACATAGTTTTTTTTATTCCTTTTTATTGCTCATTAGAACTGTGTGTTTTCTGTTTCAGGTACAGAATATTGCTTGCTGCTCTTTAAGAATAGAGTGACAACGAATCTTCGATAAGTTTGGGTTAGACGGCTCTGCTTTAAAAAGGTTTACATCTGTATGAAATATTTCGTTTTCGGCGATAATAAATTTCGTCCTGCACGTTCTCGAAACGTGTCTTCAAGAACGTAAAGGAATTAAATAATTAAAAGGTAAAAATATTGTCTCATCCTCACAACCCTATGAGCCACAATATTTATTCACAACGTGAATAAATATTTTTGTTTCTATATAGTGACTTTCTAAATAGTAACTATTATAGACTTACTGTTCAGAGGTGTCCTATCTATACGACTATATTTTATAGTCTAATTTAGGGTTTCTCAATGTGGGGTACGGGGTAAAATTTTTCGGTTACGCCGCGAGAGCTCAAAAGTCGGAAATAAACGTTATATATATGTCTGTGTGTTTTATTTCATTCCCATTGTTATACTATAACAATAGTTTTATCTATCTATACAAGGGGTACGCCAGTTACATACACATTTCCAGAGGGTACGTGAAGCATAAAAGGTTGAGATCCACTGATATATATGTTTTTTATTCCCATTGTTATACTATAACTATAGTTTTATCCATCTATACAACGGGTACGCCAATTACATACACATTTCCAGGGGGCACGTGAAGCATAAAAGGTTGAGAACCACTGGTATATATTTTATTTCATTCCCATTGTTATATTATAACAATAGTTTTATCTATCTATACAAGGGGTACGCCAGTTACATACACATTTCCAGGGGGTACGTAAAGCATAAAAGGTTGAGATCCACTGATATATATGTTTTTATTCCCATTGTTATACTATAAGTTTATCCATATATACTATTATATATATATATCCATATATACTATTATATATATATATGTACCATTGTTATACTATAGGTTTTATCCATCTATACAACGGGTACGCCAATTACATACACATTTCCAGGGGGCACGTGAAGCATAAAAGGTTGAGAACCACTGGTATATATATTTATTTCATTCCCATTGTTATACTCTAACTATAGTTTAACTATGTATACAATGGGTACGCCAGTTACATACACATTTCCAGGGGGTACGTGAAGCATAATAGGTTGAGAATCACTGGTCTAAATAATAGTGTATGTTACACAAACATGAACAATTTTCCTTCCTTTTCAGCAGCACTGTTTGGCACTCAACGGTTTAAGTGGCCAGGTCATAAGGGCTGAAAGGAGGTTATAGAAGGGGATTCACTGAACACCTGTTAGGAGACAGATGGAAGCCTCTGGTCAAGGCCATTCAGCGTGTTCTTTGAAATACAGGGTATGGCTATTTGGCGCATGAAGACACGTCATAACGTACCAACCGATATGTCTATGGACACCTTTCCAGGCTTAATGGCGTCCTCTTTCTAACCGAGGGCAGGGTCTATATATTGGGTTGGGGGGTTGCAGAGATAAATTTCTATGCTCGCACAGTTTGACTGGAACTTGGATACTGCAGGGTTCGAGTCTGGCAGGCTGTCGATTGAGCCAAGCCTCGCCTTAAAATATAGTGCCGTCCTAGGATACTGATATTTAAAACAAAGACACCTGCAAATGTTGACGAGTTTGACTTCATGCTTTAGAACAATCTGGTTAGATTTATTCGTTGATACAATTTGCAATCGAAAATTTTGGCGAAATTGAATTTGTATGAATAACGGTGAATCAAACATCTCACTGTACGGGATTTTCATTTGGGATCCTTTCTAAGCATTGATACCTTACCTTCGAGCTATCTTTTCTTTGCAAGTTTAGATATAGGGAGTTGATAATGGAATAAATTTTGTGTAAATTATGTAAGCAAATTAGATCTTTTCAGATTTATTCTATTTCGATGTCTTTTATGAATTAATCGAAATCAATTTCACCATGAATTCTCTAATTCTTTAATCACAATATGTCCCCTCCACATTAATAGTGATTTTCCTGTAAACGTGTTTTAAGCTAAATTTAATTTCGGCGTTAACTTTCATGTTATCGTGTGAAGATCATTTTTCACAGATTCTATATGAGGGAATATTATTGAGCACTTTCAGCTCGCAGAGTTCCACTTCAGTAGTGTGCTTTTCGATACATATGCAAATAGTGCAAACTAAAGTAGTGTCAACTCAACGTATGTAGTATAGTTTAAAAGGTAGGTGCCATTTTGAAAAACAAAGGAATAATTTTATCAGTTTTATATTAAAACAGCTAATTTCAGTTACTCAGAGCAGTGATAACTATAAGTTTTTAATACAGCTTTATATTAAAACAGCTAATTTCAGTTACTCAGAGCAGTGATAACTATATGGAGTGGCGTGACAAAAAATTTAAAATGGGTAAGGTTCTCACTTACCAGGCGACGATGAGCTGTACAAAAGTGGGCCTGACACACTCAAATTTGCCCACGCTTGAAAAAAAAATGAGCTTCTTTGTTACAAACATATCTAAAATTTTGAGTAAAGGCGTGTGGACTTCCAAATTCAGCCCAGTAGATACTCACCTGCCTCTAAGTAAATTTATATTATGCTCTTATTATATTCTTTACGAGCTTTATATATAAATGACATTATTTTAGTTAATTGTGTCATGCCCAACTCCGGTTGATAGGACGTCAGGGAAAAACAATAAAAGAGGAGGAAAAAGGGAAAATAGCATTGTGTGAACTATAGGGGACGCACACGGCATTCCGCAAAAACGTGGGCCTTTAAATGCAATAACTCTTTCTTCCAAATGGATACTTCTAGAGTGGGGAACCTTTTCATCTACCGTCTCTCGGGGTTTTACAAAATGGGACACATAACAAGATTTCCAGGTAAACACGTGTATTTAATCTAAATTTTCTGAAATATTACCAACGTAGGCAGTGATATGTGCAGTGATGACCTCAGTGGCGAGGAACAAAATGTTTCCCACAATGTGGATTAGTTATCTATGATCACTCAGCGTATGTTGCAATAGTTTTATGTTATCATAGTTGTGGTAGAAAATTTATCAAATAAAAGGTGTTAAAAAATAAAAATGGTAAAAATGCATTCCGCAAAAACGTGGGCCTTTAAATGCAAATAACCTTTCTTCCAGTATGGATACTTCTATAGTGGGGAACCTTTTCATCTACCGTCTCTCGGGTTTAACAAAATGGGACACATCACAATACTAAGGTTTCCAGGTATGTATTTAATCATTAATTACATGTATTTAATCTGAATTTTCTCACACATTGCTAGAGTGGGCAGTGATGACCTCAGTGGTGACGAACAAAGCGTTTCCCACATCAGCTTAATCTAGGTTTGGCAATGAACTGTCAATTTACTCGGCGAAAAATGGGGACCAAATTTGGCAAAATGCCTGTACTTCATTCTCCTCAGTACAAGAGCGGTGTAGAGTCCTAATACGACCCCTGCTGTTCACACTCCAATCACTGAGGTAGCTTACACTGCCAATTCCGTCTGTCAGGCTTGTCTCATCAATTGTCGCAGGAACGGCGAGTCAAATACGAGGCATAGTTATCCCCAGAGGTAAGCTCTAGGTCCTAGGTAATTTCACTTTTTTCGGAATCCATTCGGGACTCTGTACGAGAAAGGGAGATGGCTGCACGTTATCGTGTCTTAGGAACGAAAAACGACTTTTTTGCAGACAATGGGCTAAATGGCCAGGTCACAAGACCTCGAAATTTCAGAGAAGGTTGGGGGAGGGGACTCATTTGGATATCTGTTGGGAAACAGATGGTAGTCTCCCATCAAGGCCATCCAGCAGTGTTCTTCAACATGCATACACAATATGGCACTTTCGCACACGGGAAAACTGCTTAATGTTGCATCCGATGGATGGCGGTCTTTCCAAGCTCATCGATGTCCCCTTCTGATCGCCGACAGGGCAGGAATTTTGCGGAGATAAATCTCAACGTTGATCCATCTGAAACAGAACGTGGGCACTGCAGAGTACGAGCTATGGTAACTATCAATTGAGCCACCCCATTCCCCCTAAGAAAAATGGGAAGAAAAATTTGGTCGAAGCTTGACAGAATGAATTCAGTAACCGAATTCATCTTTGGTACATTTTATTCATGTATTCAGTTCTCCCTAAATTATTTCCACTTCCCTCCATGTTATATAAGTGGAAGCTAACATCGAAGCTCTATAATTTCTAAACTAAGCATTTTATGAGAAAAGGTAATAGGACTAAATTAAAGATCTCAATCAATTCTACCTGAATCTCGATTTTCAATAAAATTTGTTTTGCACTTTAAGAGTTAAGGACTGTAAATCTTTAATAGCAACAATGCAATTTGTCTTAGGACAATTGAAAAATATCGAAAAATTATTCACATTAACTTTTCAAATATGCATCTGTTGTATTAAATGATTGAATACTTCTTATTCAATTATAATTAACTTCTGAGTTAAATTCTAAATGTTAGGCATTGCTATTGTTAAATATTTAAACTTCCATAACTATTTAAATACTAAGGGGATGTTGTTGAAAAACGAGGTTTATATAGATTTGATTGAGACTTTTAATACACCTTCAGTCCCATTCTGTTACAAAACTCTTTCTTAGAAGTTATAGAGTTTCGAAGTTAGCTTCCACCGACATAACATGGAGGGAAATGGTCATAATTCAGTGAGCATATATAAGTTACATCTTAGAACAAACATGGAAAGATATAAATATATTTTAAATTTCCTTAACTTCAATATTTAACATTTTGATTTTTAATGATAATTTCTCATCGAAATATTTATTTTTTTAAGGGTAATAGGAGAGAAATAACCTAGAAGCATTTGAGGCTTGTCTAAGCTCCTCATACAATATAAAACAGTTACACAAGAGTACACCCGCTAGTTCAGGACGCAAGGAAAATATTTGTCACGAAATGCATCAATCTTTTTCCTACTTCGAAGAAAAAAATTCAACATTCCCTGTTTCTCTGCACGTCTCAAGCTCTCATTTAGCATGCGACTCTTACAGATTTACCCCGTGAAATTTACATGACCCGTTTTGAGCGGAAGAAAGAGAGATATAATTTTTGGTCCTCACGGCAGCCTGGACGCCACGAACGATAGAGGAGAGGAATAGTTTACAGAATCAAACCCTCAATCTTTTGAGTAGGGAAGAAAGAATGGATGGTAAATGATCCATAACGTTGACAATTCTCACGTTACAAGTTTGCATTTGACAAATAACTCATTTCTCTCTGTTCTCTAGTTCCGAAGATGCAACGGAACAATCATTTATATACGTTTCTCATTTGTCAGGAGAGAAGAAATCATATGATGGAAAATTTTGTAGTCTATGGCCTTGCGTTTGACATATAAGTAGTTACTTTGTGATTTGCTATCGAAACATTAACCAATCTTTACACATTTAGCTCCTGTTTTGAGGGAAGAATGCACGAGAGATTTCCGCCTCAGTGACGCAGTACATCGTGCATTGGTTCGTGGTGACCCAGATGGGGCCAGGTTCGAGTCCCGCTGATGGAACTGACGCTTGTTCTGTTATAACCTAAAGAAAAGCATATTGTTATGTGGGTCTGATCAAAAATTGAAAAGCAAAAAAAAATTATTCATAACATATTCACACTCCCGAAGTCACAAATTATAATTTAATATATTACTCGTTACACTGAATATAAGATATAATGGCACACTGAATTTCATATTTCCTTTTTCATTGGAGGGAAGAAACAGGACGAAACAATTTATATATAACCTGTTACACTCCCAGCATTATTAGAGTTCATTTGGTTAATAATTGGTTACGATGGGTCAAGAGTTGAAGAGATATGATGTAACAACAGTTTGAAGAACCGATAAAAAACGAAAAAAGAACACTAAGGTACACTCGCTCAAAAAAGTATCCGAACACTGTGGTAATCAACCACAGTGTTCGGATACTTTTTTGAGCGACTGTACTTCATAGATATCAACGAAAGTAAAATTGTTATAAACTACCACTTATTTTATACAACAGAAAAATTGAAATAAATATCTGTCGCTCCATCACTTAGTCCGTCATCTGATATAAGGTGAGTGATATATTACGGATATATCTCAATGATATCTCCAAGTTTTAATGAAAATAGGACTTTTTGGCGAAATGCACAAATGGTCATCCTCCTGCATACCTTTGATGCATCCACACTGAAATGTACAATTATATCACCACTATAATTTCTTGTAGTATTACGGATTTATTTAGCCTTTAAAATGGCCATTAATCGGAGGTTTCAACTTCTCTGGTAATACAAGTTGAAGTTAAATGGTACGTAATGTTTAAAAGCAGTAAAATTAATGTAGGTAAAAATTATTTGTTCAAATTTTGTTTTTAAGCAAATCAATACATATGGTCGAACGAGGTTATGAGTATCTTGAAACCTCTTAGTGCCACCCAATCTTAATGATGCCAACTTTCCATTACAGAAAAAAATGGACATTTTGTTTGGGGGAAGATTTCAAACGCCCCACTTTTTTGCTACTTTCTATCTAATATTTAGGGGAAAATATAAATAAATATTCAAAAATAAATTTACACATTTTATGAGACTAAATACAAACATCCATCCTCTTCCGAAATTTGAATCTCCATCAGCCATTGTTATTAAGCATGATCGTCTCCAGAACTGTTCGATCTCATAATCGATTAATAAAAACCTAAATAATGGGTGCTAATACATTATCGTATTCATTATACCAGCTTCTAAACAATGAAGAAAGACTTTTTCCACCTGGAGGTGCCCACTGAGAGTTAAAGGATGCGTTTGTGTGAATTGTTTGGATACTTAAAACAAAAATATCTTTAAAAAAATAAAACTCTATTTAAAAAAGTTAAATAATAATAAATTTCGAAAAAATGTTAATCTTTCTTCAAACACGCTTCTTGAATTCATATTTATTTTCTCCTTTAGTGGATTTTAGCAGACCTTTGCAGACACTCACACATCATTGTTCTGTATTTTTGTTTACCACCTCGTGTACTCTAGTAGCTTTTTCTAATAAAGCTGATACTTTTAATATCCATGCTGTTTGTTAATTGCAGTACTTGATTCAGGTTTATACAGTGGAATTTTTAACAGGTTGAGACTCATTTAAAACAAAGAATATGTATAAGCCCTTATAATTTGAACGCCAACTTCGTAACTCACTTCGACGAACGAGGTCTAATGATTTCGTTACCTTCGATGAATAGTTGTCACTGCAACGAATTTAAGAGGACCAAGTATTGTTCATCCTAGGAGCAAGCAGGTTGTACCCGTGTATATTTCTTTAGCACTCTTATTGTTAGAAGCGACTTTATCGAATGAAATGTTCTAGTTATTGTGATAATAAACAGTGCTATATGCCTATATTATAGTTATGGCATCTTTCTTAGAAACCATAACTTTATTTTTTCTTCTATGCATCTCACCTGTCTAGATGTAATGTAAAGCAATATTTTCTTATTTCCAAAATGTGCATTAGTTAAATCCGAAGGCAGAAAAGCAGAAAACGTTCGTCTGGTTGAAGTCATAACCTGCACACCACATATTTCAGTTGAAAGCAGGGCGGTTGGCAACACTAGTCCTACCTCAGTATTTCTAAGTGACACAGGCTGAATCCAGTTTGTTGTACACGGAAATTAGGCACGCCTGAGGAATGTTTGTCAATCAAATGGGCAGAGGAACCATATGAGTGATTCATTATGGTGGAAAAAATTTAATGGTACATTTCTAGCGATAGATTATAATGGTCACGTAATATCATAAGGAAACAAGAGATGTAATGATGGGTGAAAGACATAACACAAACAGGCAATCGTTATCTGGCTCTTAGTGGCAGATGGCATAAGGGAATTAACTGTCTCACGTCGGACTATGCATATCTCAAAGGTTGTAGAAGACAGGTAATGTATGATTAACCAAGATTTCTGTCCCCACAAATTAATGAGGAAAAGGTTTCAATTCGTGTCGTGAACATGGCAACTGGAACTCAGAGAAATGTTCAATTTAATAATTACTGATGAGTCCACCTTGATTCTGAGCTCTGATTCTGGACGTCTCTTAATCTGGAGAACTACCAGATACCGTTTATTGAGTACTAGAGAAAATGAGTAATATGAGGGAGATGCATTAGTGGTCTAAAGAAAAGTAAGATGCAAAAATTTTAGGGAACTCTATGAATTCGAGACAGAAATTTTAATTGCTCTGAGATTTAGTGGAGAAATCTTTGCAATCCATATCAGACTTTTAATATATGACGAAACTTTCAATTAATTCCAAAAGGCTATAAGAAGTTTTCTCTTCCAAATGTATGTGCTTATAGTGAATAACAATTTTCAATTAACTGCACAACTTAGTTTTAGGGATACTTTATCGTAAACCTTGATGAATTTAAAAATGCAGGTTTCGTTCAGCAGCTTTCCTAGTTTCTCAGCAACTATAATCATAAACTGCTCTAAGCAGAATACCATTTCATGTGTAAAATGATGTGATGAGTTTCTTAACTTGATTTAAGGCTTTCATTTATATGTCCATTATCCTTTATGCAGTAGCCCAGCATATATTCATTTATACAGCAAAACGAACTATGCTGGATAAGTGATGGAACAGCTGGTAGTGCATCAGTCGTGCAATATATTTCCAGGTTAGAGTCCCAAGTGGACCTGAACGGTTACTTTATCCACTAACCATGACTCTGTCCTTGGTATATTCATATTTATTATCAATACCATAATGCTAATTAATATAAATAATTTTTCTCTTAAATAAAATATATTTATAAATGAACTTTAGTATAAAGTTTAGCACAGAGTCCACAAGAAATAATAGTAGAATCAAAAATATAAGAAGTGTCTAAGTGATAGGACTACTTATGCTGTCGTCATAAATTTTGCCCCCTGGTTTTCTGTTATAGAAGGTGTTGATTCAGCCCTTTTCGCTTCTGATTTAGTTTACTACGTATTCAGACCTCTGTGGCAAGCAGCTGCTTGAGGGGGTATTTATTTATTTATTAATATATAGACTGAGATGCCAATTTATTAGGTACATCACCGCTCGTCACATAAATGGTTCATTTAAACATCGATATAATACGTCATGTGACCGCTCGACCATCGTGCAAGCGAACAGACGGGCCACAACGAGGTAATTCACAGCATAATTAAATATTAGTGTGCAGAAAGTGATCTCTGAATGCACCACATATATAACTTTATTGGGATCGAGCTACAACAGACGCCGGCCAAGTCGAGTTCTGATGATGTCAAAGTGAACATGAAAGCGTGTCTCAATTGAGAGCAGGACCATCAACACTGGACTGTTAAGGACTGGAGAAGGTTGGCTGGTAGGACGAATCATGGTTCCTTTTGCTGATGGAAGGATCACAATTTGTCGCTAATAACATGAGGCCATTAGCCATTTTTTCTGGTGTCAACAGTACAGGCCGGCGGTCGGATGGTGTGGGGAATATTTTCCTGGAACACATTAAGCTCCCTGTTACTCATCGAAGGACATCTGAATGCCAAGGCGTATTTGAACAGCATTGCTGAACAAGATCCCCCCCTTCATGGCTACAGTTTATCCTCACTCCGATGCACACGTTCAGCCTGAAAATGCACCTGCTTTCCAAAAGGCACGTATCTTTGTCGAATGATTCAAGAAGAATGACGACGAGTTTCCCTTGCTTCATTGGCCTGAACAGTCCCCACATCTAAACCCTATCGAACATTTTTGGGATGACGAGCTAAGAGCTGTTTTAAGCGAAACTCTTCCGCAATCCAATATTCAGCAACTGCGCACACAGTCCTTTCCGCATGGTACAATATTCCTTCATAATGCATCCAGTATCTTTTAATTCCATGTCCCGACGAATTTGGACTTTTTCCGAAGGTCAAAGGACACGTAATACGCTACTTGGTAGGTGTAACTAATAAAATGGCATCTCAGTGCATATGTCAACCTTTTTAAGACAATCGATGTTCCTTTTCTCACCAAGGACCGAGTCATGGTTAGTGGATAAAGTAACCGTTCAGGTCCACTTGGGACTCTAAACTGGAAATATATTGCACGACTGATGCACTACCAGCTGTTCCATCACTCATCCAGCATAGTTCGTTTCGCTGTATAAATATATGCTGGGCTACTGCATAAAGGATAATGAACATAAAACTGAAAGCATTAAATCAAGTTAAGAAACTCATCACATCATTTTACACATGAAATGGTATTCTGCTTAGAGCAGTTTATGATTATAGTTGCTGAGAAACTAGGAAAGCTGCTGAACGAAACCTGCATTTTTAAATTCATCAAGGTTTATGATAAAGTACCCCTCAAACTAAGTTGTGCTGTTAATTGAAAATATTTATGCTGCTTAATCATTATAGAACATTACATTAGGGTCTACAAGTGAACTTTATTATTGAAAAATGTGAATCGAATTAAACAATTTGAAAGCATCTAATATAAATATTCACCAAATACTGTTGAAAACACATTTATAAGGCTCTGGTTCAACTATTTAAAATGTCAATAGTGGCCTAGAGATTCCCATTTGCAGATTCCATCTCAAATATCTGTCTCTGAGAGATTCAAAACTCCACCCTCACTTTTTGCTATATTCTTCTTGTGTAAGTTCCTAATTTCTGAGTTTGTTTATCGAAAACCTTTTTTTATTGCATATTCCCCACCCGTTGACTGCGAATATTATTTGTCAAATGAAAGTTTATGACGTGGGAAACGTCATAGAATATAAGAAATGTTTTCTCCTTACTGAAAAAAAAAAATATATTGTAAACGATTGTTTCACCTACATCCTCCGAAAGCAAAGGCTGGGTACAACATGTTTTGTCAAATGAAAATTTCTAATCCTGGGAGAATGCAATAGTCTACTCAGAATTATCATCCATCTATCTTTCCCACACAAGGATGAAGTGCACTGGGATCAATATCAACATGTTATATATAATCTAGCAAAAAAATATAATTTTATCTTACCCAGAATAAAGTGCAATATATCAAGGTTACCTCAAACTATGAGATTCTTCCTCAATCACAGTGATCCATCCGAAAATGAAGAGAGAATATAAAACAGACTCAGAGGGAAGATAGGACATTTTGTGACAAAGTTAACAATAGAACGCAAAAAAAGAAAAAAGGAAAAATTAAAATAATACTATTTTAGTCTAAACGCTCTAAAAGGAAAAGAAAAGTAAAATCAAAGTCAAGCATATCAATGATGAATCACTCTTTCATTTCATATTAAGTTTAAAGGAACAAAGGACTTCAAAACTCGTTTCTATTACCAATTAAATGGAAAATGCAGTAGCCCTATTTTCTTTCAGTTAATATGAATTCAGTAAGTGATGCCATCATTCGCATGTATTATTTTTGGTTTGGTGCAATTTGTTGGACGGAAACTTATTCGACGTAAATTTCTTAGAAACAGAAATTTGTTCGACGGAAACTTATTCGACGTAAATTTCTTAGAAACGGAAATTTGTTCGACGGAATTTTGTTCGGTACAAAAATTTGTTCAGTGGAATTTTGTTTGAGGGAAATTAGTTCGAAACGGAAATTCCTTCGATGGAATTTTGTTCGATGGAATTTTGTTCGATGGAAATTTATTCGCAACGGAAATTTGTTCGATGGAAAATTATTCGCAACGGAAATTTGTTCGACCGGCATGTGTTGAAATAGAAATTTCTTCGACAACATTTTATGGAGAGTTTGAGAATACAAAAAAAAAATACTATTATTTTATACCGAGACTTAGCCTTCATGCTGTGAGCTTTATCGTCATGTCAATTAACAGAACAGAAGAAAATTTTTAAAAGATGATTAAAGGAAAGTAAAAAATATTCCATCGCCACCCAGCCCTCGACTGAAAATCACACTAAAATCTTTCGCACTGGAGAGATACAATCATTCCGAAAATTTTCCTAAAATAACCTTGATTCTGATTTCAGTATATTTATGTTTGGAACAAATCTCCTTCGAAGAAATTTACGTTCCTAACCAAATTTCGTTTCGAACATATTGCCGTAAAACAAAATTCGGTCGAACAGATTTCCGTTTAGAACAAAATTCTAATTGGAACAAATTTCCATAGAACAAAATTTATATTGAATAAATTTCGATTTTGTTGAAATTTCTGTTTAACTAATTTCCGCTTCGAATAAATTTCAGTTTCCAATAAAATATCCTTTTGGAGCAAATTTCCTTCGAATGAGTTTATGGATACCCGATTAGCCAGATGGGAGGATGTATGCCGCGAGAGACGCTGGACCAAGGTCAGATGATTGAAATATGGATAAAAACTCGTCTCTGCCCGCATATATTCCGTAGAGTCGTTGGATCACATAATCAACGAAATTTGGATATGGATAAGATTCACTCACCTCCTTGAAAAGGAAATGTTTCATTAATCAAGTTATAAAAAAAAAGTGAAGTTTTCTTTCTGCATAGATTGGAGGATTCAGTCTGATTGGAGATAACGTGTTTGATCTCAAAGTGAAATTGAATGGATTTCAACCCGAGTACATATTACTCTGTTGTCTAATTTGGGCAGTGTATAATGTATTATGATTCTGTCAGTTGAAGAAAGAACCGTCTTCTTAGGGCACAGTGCGTATTCCAGGAATAATACAGAGTAAAATAGTCAGAGAATTTGGGTTAAAATTGAATGATTAAACGCTCGCTCCATGTATGACCACCACTGTGACTAAACCTAGAGACGATATCCGCATTTAAAAGTTCTCAGTGGATAAACGAATACTGTTAACGCAGATAGAGAATGCAACCCGCAACGAAAAATTTAGGTTAACCTTGATAGTTGATAAAATTTTGGATTCAATATGATATACAGGATCATGAGCAAACATTTCTGCATTGTTGGTGGCTGATATGAGTAAATAAAAACTCCTGAGATAATGGATAAAAAAAGTCCGATTTGAACGTTGAATGAAGATATTCACATATATGTGTTCATCGCGAAGACCTTACTGCTTCATATAGTGCAGTGATACGATCTCGTTATAATTTGTTCAGTCGATTAAATATACTCCTATGACGCACAAACAGCTTCCCTTTGATGAAAATCAGATTTACAGGTCACATTCGGTTTTTTTAATCTATACTGTCCAAATTTTTCTAACCTTGGCTAATAAACCTTTCCTATTAAAAATTGTAAATAGTCTTCCCTGCAATTAACGGGATCCGTGTCATGCGGCACTTTTAAAATGTAGCCATATCCAAGATTTTCCCTTCATTTGCATATACATTATCCCACATTTCCATACTAATTTAAGTAATCGTAATTCTACTCCTAGGTGGGGCTGTTTTTATTGATGAAGGGTATATATATATATGGTTTCAAAACACTAGATGAAAAATATTAAATATATAATAAACATATTACACCATTTTTTTTTCGAAGAAATATTGTAAAGATCACAGAAGGGAAGGGGAAAATATTATAACAGAATGGTACTCCGTCTCGATCCTTTGCTTCCCCCCCACCCCGACCTCGCACTGGTTTTCATTTATAGATCCGGGACTGGTGCTAACTCTTTATCTCCACTTGCAGCAATTTATACAACTTCAGCTATGTGAGCTTCACAATAATATGAATAAACATATTTTGTGCGATATCTTCCTCCACAAAATGTTTCTTCCACAAAACACTTCCTTCACAAAATGTTTCCTCCACAAAATATTTCCTTCACAGAATGTTTCCTCCACAAAACATTTCCTTCACAAAATTTTTCCTCCACAAAATGTTTTCTCCACATAAAGAGAGTGTGGGGAGGGGATGGCTCGCAATCTGTAATTCCCAGGTTCGAGTCCCAACTCGGTCAGCGTTGAGATTTATCTCCGCAAAACTCTCCTTCCCGCACACGGTGAGCAGAGGATACTGATAACCTTGGAAAGGCCACTGTCCATCGGTTGGAACATTAAGCCATGATCCCGTGTTTGGGTGAGCCATAGCTGTGCACGTTATGGAACACGCTGGATGTCCTTGGGGGAAGTCTACGATGTGCCTCCTAACAGCTGTTCTTGTGAGTCCCTTCCCAAACCTTCTCTGAGCCTTCGGGTCCTTATGACCTGGCCATTTAGCCCTTTTTGCGAAAAAAAGTGCCGCTCAGAGATAAAAAACGCAACCTAACCCGCATAAAGAGAAATTTAAATGTAATCTGATTTATTTATCCTGTATGGAAGATAATATGATTGAAATTAAAATAAACTGGATACATTTTTTAAGAAAATGTGTTTAAATTAATTACATTTACATAAAAGATTAATAAAGGATTTGGAATTAATTATTATACTTTTGAAATAAACACCCCTTAGTAAATATAAACTTTAATCGGTAGAAGTAAAATTTCACAGAGTTAAATCTTTGCACTTACGAGAAAATTATACATTACTCAAAAGACGGGGTTTCGAAAAAATACTCTCAGTGCCAATTCAATCTTGCGAATTTGATCTTAGCAGCAAGAAAACCTTGACACTTCGAAAGCAAAATAAATATTAGAGCAAAATTGTTTAAGGAACAAACAATTGTTATTTGAAGCTCATGCAACGTTCCTTCAGTTTGCTTTCTTTCTCTACCTGTTTAACCTTCCGTCGATTGAGTTGGGTCTCACAGACCCCGATGATTTCAATTATTAAAATTTATTAACGCCACTAACTAGGACCCCTTCCTTCGCAGTACCTTTCAGTCCTCTCCTTTACTGTACCTTGGAGCAATTTCTCTTAAATTCGCCAATTAGTTACGGAACAAGGCATTTACCACTGACAACAATAATTTATCTTACCCCAGTGGGGGACACAATTATTCGTTTTAAGACATAAGGGTTGGGTTGGGTTGTTTTATCTCTGAGCGGCACTTTTTGCACACCATAGGCTAAATGGCCAGGTCACATGGACCCCGAAGGCTCAGAGAAGGTTGGGGGAGGGGACCCACTGGAACAGCTGTTGGGAGACAGATGGTAGCCTCCCGTCAAGACCATCCAGCGTGTTCTTTAACGTGCACAGGGTATGGCTCTCCCGCATACGGGGCCACGGCTTAACGTCCCATCCGACGGACGGCGGCCTTTCCAAGCCCATCGGTGTCCCCTACTGACCGTGGGCAGGGCGGGGAATTTTGCGGAGATAAATCTCAACGCTTACCCAGCTGGGACTCGAATCTGGGAACTACAGATTACGAGCCTGGCGTGCTACCGACTGAGCCACCCCGCCCCCATAAGACATAAGGAAAAATCCGTTGTGTGCTGCATAGCTACTACTAAAATTATTCTAAAGTGGAGCAGTAATGATCACGAGTTTTCACTGGTAAAAATGCTAAATACCGAAAATGATTTAAAAAAAAAACATCAGTAGCGCCTTCTAACGATGGATGTCATAAAATTCAAAATATTTCAACGAATCTTGCAAACGATCTATTCATGATCCAAATGAATCCAAATTTTCGTGGTAAGATGTGATGTGGTCAAAAGGTTTATACCAGCGCAATGATTTCCCCCTTTACCATCGGGAGAGGTGAAAGAAATCAAACCTTTCTCATTAAGAGATAAGTGAAAAAAAATGTTCTCTATGCTATCGTTTGAATATTAATCGTAAAGCTCAGAAATAGTGTATGTAAATTCCCCTTTTTCCGGAGGTGGGAGAAACCCTTCCTTTGATTAGAGCCATGATGAGAGGAAGCTGTATGTCAAATTCGATGACCATATCTCAAAGTTCAGGTATAATAATTTTCCTTGTTATAGGTACAGATAATTTTTTGCGAGTTTCTTGGGGGGTGAGGGGAAATGAATGGGAGGTGAGGAGAAAAACTCATATTACTTAACGCGAGGATGAGAGGATGCTGTGTACCAAATTCGTCGATCTTTTCTTTATCATTTAGCTGAATTACCTGGTAATTGCTTGTATTTGTTTGAAGCGGAAGTTTTTTTTTTGTGGGAGTGTTAAGATGGGAAGTCAAACCTTAAATCACTAAGTCTCTTTCACCTAGGGGCGGGGGTGGCTCAGTCGGTAGCGCGCCAGGCTCGTAATCTGTAGTTCCCAGGTTCGAGTCGCAGCTGGGTCAGCGTTGAGATTTATCTCCGCAAAATTCCCCCCCCCCTGCCCACGGTCAGTAGGGGATACCGATGGGCTTGGAAAGGCCGCTACCCGTCGGATGGGACGTCAAGCCGTGGCCCCGTGTGCGGGAGAGCCATACCCTGTGAACTTTAAAGAACACGCTGGATGGCCTTGACGGGAGGCTGCCATCTGTCTCCCAACAGCTGTTCCAGTGGGTATCCTCCCCCGACCTTCTCTGAGCCTTCGGGGTCCTTGTGACCTTGCCATTTAGCCCATGGTGTGCAAAAAAGTGCCGCTCAGAGGTAAAACAACCCAACCCATACCGTGTGTGTGATATTGAAACTGTTAAAAAAGTCCAGAGGTATTTTGCACAAAAGCTGTTGGGCTTTCGTAACAAATCTTATCAACAGAGATTAAACGAACTATCATTGCACTCTCTGAAATGGAGACGACTTGAATGTGATTTGATTGTACGATACAAAATCATCCATGGACTCTTCTACTGTAATCCCGAACAACCTTTCTTTCGCATAGTCAACAGAAGGACTAGACAACACTCGCTGTGTATTGACATCAGTATGTCATATACATCATTGCAATCAGTATGCAATCCATTCGCAAGATATTGCAGATACTACTTCTTTGTTTGTAGAGTAGGAAAAGTATGATCTTTCAGAGTACGTAGTCATCTCTTCTACCACAGCCATTTTTAAAAAGCATTTACGAAGCATGGACATGAAAATATCTTAAATGCTTTAAGTTTTAAATGTTTCATCTCTTTTATCTCAAGATTGTCAAAGGATTCAATTTTCTGCAATCTATTTTCTCCTTATATGTGATGAACATAATCATTCAATTCATATTATGTGTGTAATGCAATATATTTTTCATTTTGTACCAAATTGATTCATTGTAAATAGCATTTACCTTCCATTTATAATTATTAAAAAAATTAAATTAATGAACTCATTTTATCTAGTATGCAATCGGTTTCGAACCCATAAAACCAAAAATAACTGATCGAGACCTCTTCCGATATATTCAACGTGTCATTTTCCCCGAATGAAATCGGAAACCATTAGTTTTAAATCTGTTGCTCGATTAGAACATGAGTTATAAAACTGCAACTTTTAGCGGGTTCGACCCGGTTGTTCGGCTATGTAGCGGGTTCGATACCTTGCGTGATTGAATTAACCGAACGACTCCCGGTGGTATAAGGCTACGTTGGCGAAAAAAAGACGATCATTTCGGAAATATTAGGTATTAAGCCATTTTATAGAGTATTCAATCAGTTTCCAACCCATAAAATAAAAAAGTAACGTGTCGAGACCTCTTCCGATACATTCAACGTGTAATTCGTCTCGGATATAATCGGAAAACATTATTTTGAAATCTGTGGCTATATTAGAACACGAGATCTGTTCACTGAAAAGAAAAATTTAAAGATTATTTTTTTAATTATCTCACCTTAACCTGTCAGTCTGGTCTCTTGCAAAGCCTAGAATTCCTTCGTGAGGACATCAAGATAATAATCTCAACGTAGTGTCCTCACGTCACATTCACCTGCAGAGAGAAAATGACTAGTAGGGTTTTTTGAACAAACTAAGTTTATTGAGAAACATAGGGCCAACAATATCAAACAGTCACCTGATTACAGGCATGGCGGAAAGACCTGTTCCTCCACCGACACAGACTGAAGTGATCCATGCTGGTAGGAACTTCAAGTACCACCGTTTTTAAGTGGACCTTTTCAAGAGCCATAAGACTTGCCTGAGACACATTACTCCAGTTTAGGAATAGTGATGCCAAACTACCTACGTGAAGATTCAGTTAGCTGTGATGGCCTATGATCAGGATTATCCACCAGCTGATATAAAGGTATCCCGTGCCTCTGTTCACTTAGGTCTGACAACCCACAAGCAAACAGAAAACACAACGGCAAATTCTCCCTCAACAGATGCCCACCATTGCAGCAAGTCCATAATCCATAATCAAGCTCAAAGCTGTAACCCAATCTAGTCTCGTAGGCATAAATGGTCATCACCACGACTCTGCGAAGTTGAACACTCCTCAACAGGGTAGAAAGAAAGAAAAAAGTTGTCGCAGGTGACCAGATCACTAGAGCACACTGGTCTGACAGGCCTTTACTTCTCTTCCCTTCGAAAAGAGAATATCTCTTTTGAAAGGTATTAACGGAACCAAGGGAAGGCGGGTCCGACATTCTCTGCCAGACCCGGAAGGTTCTCTGCGTCATCACTGGGGATTGCTACACAGCTATCCTTCCAGTTTGTGCCGAACATTTACTGACCAGAAGCGTTACTGGAGGAAATTTGCAATGCAAGCTAATTTGTGATCCGAACCTGGTAATATCAGAATCACATAGGGAGGATAGTATCAGTAGCGATGATAATCCAACATTCGATACTGAAAGCGTGAAAATATCGTTGATGAAAATCTGTTTTTCTTAAACCTTGGACGTATCATTAAGATACATCCGTGATATAAAGGCTTTGGTTCGCCAAAGAATAGTACTATTGATTGAACGAAAGACAAACTATTCTATTAAATTACTATATATATATTTGGTGGTAGTTTAACTCTGAAAATTTCAACTAATGGATATTTCAGAAACGGAATAGTAATACAGGTAAACCTCATTTAATGCAGGAGATGAGTTCTGGGAAAACCATCGTTAAACGAATTTCTGCGTAAAACGAGGGGATTTTTTATTTTTCTCTATTTCTGCCTATCTTATTGATCTTTTTTTCTTTTCTTGGTTTTGTAATGGATGTTTTATTTCAACAAAAATAATTATAATTCACAATATTTATTGAAAAATTACGTTAATGCGTAATTGTGTATATAAATATGTACATATATGTGATCGATTAATTAGTTTTACAGTTTATTTCTTAATAAGGAACGAAATTCTCTGGTTTGCATTACTGGGCTCTGTTTCGTGCCTAATATTTATTTGTATTATTCCATTAACTGGTCACAACATCGTCTTATGGTATCCCGTCACGAAATATCAATAACATGAACCTTCAAGAAATCTATGCGTTTTTTGTGCAGTGAAAGGGCTTCATCTAAAAATTTAAATGCCAACACTATTTCTGGTTCATTTCCTTGTTGTTCTTCAAAAGCAACGTTGAATTCTAAATCCTGAAGTTCATCGTTAGTGAGTGGCTCACTGTGAGTTTAATATCTTCGTCCATCTTTCAAAGTTACGCCTTCGTATCCTGCTCCAATTTGATATTTCGCTGGTGTAATTAAAAATGAAACTTAAATTCTTATAAATAAATTATTTAGATGAATAAATCCAAGAATGATTTACGTGAATTATGCAGTAATGATTTGGAGAAATAAATTACACAGTTTGGTTGGACCTCCATAGTCCATGGCTGCTTGATGATGATCGTGTTTTTGTTGATGGTGATTATTAAATTAAAAACATTGCAGTACTCTAGTAAGTACGCATTAAAAATCCATTTAGGAATATCCAAAGTAGTTTTAAGTAAAAGGAACCAAGAAATGAAAGGAAAGAGAAAAAGTGTGTGAAGTGTCATAAAACGAATGGTGAAAAAGAGCGATAAATGTAATCTATGTGCCACGGATAATGCAACTTATAATGTTATTGGTTCTGGCAATAGTATGATTCTAATGCATACATCATGAGAGATATCCATTTTACCATTTTCTCTATACCTTAGGGCAGTGCTGTCCAACTTCTCTAAGACCGCGGGCCATTTTTTCTCTCGCCAATATTTGGCGGGCCAAAAAAAAGAACAGGACAGGATAGGTAATTGAAAAGTCAGTTTATGTCACCTCAAAAAAATATTTTATTTACGAAAAATAATAAGTAATAATAAACGAATATAGGTTTTCTAAACCTTATCAAATATTTAATAAATTAAATGGGAGCATTGTGGCCGTAGTTGGACAATAAGAATAGAATGAATAAGTTGAAATAATGCAATAATAATTGCAAATAGAATGAGAAAGTTGAAGATTGCATATCAAGTAAAGTAACATAAGTAGATAAAAAATTATAAGGTGGATTACAGATGTTTATTTAAAATTTCAAGTAAAAATTTGGTTTTGTTCGCGGCCCACAAGGGCCGTATGTAGCCCGCGGGCCGCTAGTTGGAGAGCGCTGCCTTAGGATCCTTCAAACTGGTCATTTAGCCCATTATATGCAGGGAAATATATCTCAGAATGTTGGTTACGGAACCCACTTGGAATATAAAATTTCTATTACAAATAGATCGTTTATAACATTCGGTAAAGTAAATAATAGTTTGCATTTAGATATACGAAAATGTGAATCTTAATATTTCATCAATATGTATGTAGCCGAAAAACAATTCTTCATTTAATTCTAAAAACTGAAAGATTGAGTATCTAGAGATGGAGGGATATACAAGTTGAGAGGCAGAAGAAAATGTGAAAATATTAGTCAGAATTGCAAAATAAACACATTTCCTGTTAACATTTAAGAAATTCTTTTGCTAAAAATGAGTTTCACCGATGAGTGATACTTGAAGTCACGACTCCCACAAGCCAGCAGCCTCCCACCCTGGTCCCATTTGTAATACACTGAGAGGCCAAAAGTCATGGGATACTTGCCTAATAACGGGTTGGTCCTCCTCGAGCCCTCAGCAATGCAGCCACACATCGAGGCATGGAATCAACGAGTTGTCGGTACCATTCTGCAGGGATGGCAGCCCACTCATCCTGCAGTGTAGACCATAATTGTATTGCATTGGATGGTGCTGGATTCATGATTCGTAAGCTGGTTTCCATTGTGTCTCACAGATGATCCAAGGATTTCATATCAGGAGACCGTGGGGGCCAATTCATGGTGGTAAAGTACGTGGAGTATTCCTCAATCCACCTCCTAACAACCAAAGACTGATGACACGTTGCATTTTCTTGTTGGAATACACTTTCACTATCAGGGTGCTCGAGAGTCATGGTGCAATTGATTAGTGAGAATGTCCACATATCTCACCTATCAGCGATTACTCCAAACGGACGAGAGAGCCCAATGTAGATCACGTGAACACGCCCTACACCATCACAGAGCTGACTCCAGTCTGAACAGTACCTTACAGACAGGAAGGGTCATGGCTTCACGGGGCCTACTCTACATTCTAACGCCCCCGTCAGCACATAGCAACTGGAACATTGATTCATCAAACCATGCTACCCGACGCCACTGTTCTACTCTCCAATTTCGATATCTTCGGGCCCATTCCAGTTAATGAGCTCTGTGACGACGTGTAAGCAATGGGACATGAGTGAGTCTTCGGCTACCAAATCCGATGGAATGCAGGTGGCGACAGATAGTTCTTTCGGAAACGTTTTGTGTTTGACCCGCATTCAAATTGGCAGTGATTTCATGCACTGTAGTCCATTTGTTGGTCGTTACCAACGTGACAGCCAACATTCGTCAATTGCACGTGGCCATCCCTTTCGTTGGTTTATGTATGTGGATATGCCATCAATAGAATTCTATTGATAAACTCTTGACACCGTAGACCTGGGAAAACCGAATTCCTGCACGATCTCCGATATTGCATGAACCATCCTTCTGGCACTGACCATCAAGCCACGTTCAAAGTCAAACAACTCATGACGCCTGCAGCCATGCTGAATTAACAACTACTCCGAAATGAATGTTGGGATTGTAGGCTACTGCAGCGTCATTCTGCGGTTGACGTCAAACGCAACAGTTACGAATACAGCGCACTAGTTCTACTTTAACTGATATTTTCAATACTTTTGGCCCCTCAATGTATAATATAACGTTACATAATTAGTATAGATGTCTCATCTGCAGAAATAGTAATGGACTCAATAGAATGTCGAACACAATAGAACGACATTAGATTGATTAGACCTCATGGACGTGCGTGAACATGAGAATGGGCCGTACAGCAGATCTCAGTGACTTCCAGCGTTTTACATTATAGGATGTTACCTTAGCAAAAGTCAGTTAGGGACATTTCAGCCCTTCTGCAACTTGCTCCGATCAACTATAAGTGACGTCATTGTGAAATATATAAATAGAGAAGCCACTCTCAATAATACAGAAATAACAACGACATAGAGGCAACCTGCTAAAAATAAGTGTACTTCTGATATACCTCTAATTCCATGATTACGAGAAACACTGAGGAATATAATGAGATCATATAACTTTGAAATTCCAGTAAAAGCAGCTAGTAACGTATTTAATGTGGTAAAAAAATCGAGATCGTAAAGAGAAAACAGGTGGTGTTTACAAGATGCCAGTTACTCTACTTAATGATAATAAATTCCGACCTACTATGCTAAAAGCAACTCTCTGCAGCCATAAGAATAAAAGAACACCGAAACAATATTAAACAACAAAATTTATTGCAATTATTTTTGAACTATTAGGAGACATGTGGTTCCCCCGTGATGGTCATCCAGCATGTTGTGTTCTTTAACGTGCACAGGATGTGACTCCTTTGCACACGGAACGACGGCTTAACCAATCATCCGATGGACATTCCAAACTTATGAGTGGCACCTTTCTTACCCAGAGAAGGGTGGAGTTTAGTCAAGATAAATCTCAATGATGGCGTAGTTGGGATTCAAACGTGGCAACTGCAAATTAGGAGCCTGACACGATACCTACTGAGCCAACACCGCCCTAACAAATCAGAAATCAAAGTTCGAGTGGATCGAAACTAAGACATATTTAAAAAGGTTTTCAATGATTTCACAATTTTCACTTCTTGTAAAATTATCACTCTGATTGCATCTTTTAATGCTCTCTGTATAAGAAGTTAAATTTCAAAAGAAAAATGGTAAAATTTCAATAGTATGGAATACGAAAGTTATTCAACATTCAATAAACGAAACAGGCAAACAGAATACACTTATTTCTATCAGATGCATATACACTGAAGTGCCATTGAATTACGGATAGGAGACGTTATCCAAGATTCAGAACTACAAGTCCGGCATTTGCGCGCATGCGTGGCTGAAACTCTGGTCATATGTAGCTGACAGCTTTGGCTTCCCCAAGCATTCGTTGTGAGAAGCGTGGGAAAGGCATTGGATTTATATGCATCTGACAGAGGGTAGATCGTAGGTGCCGACGGATTGGAAACTGGATCTCCGAAATTGTCAACGAACACGGATTTTTCTCGTACGACAGTTTCAAGAGTGTTCCGAGAATATAATTCCGGCAAAAAAACAAACACCCGAACAAGCTGCAAAGAACAACCAGCATTGAATGATCGTGGGCTTCGCCGTCTGATCCGCATCGTATGGACCGATAGGGACCAGACATTATCTGAAATCACCTCCCATCGGGTTACAGCCGGGAAGTCAGTGCACAGACCATGCAACGTTCATTTCATCATCTCAGCTTCAGGAGCCACCAACCTACGAAAGTCCTCACTTCTAACGGCACAACACCGGGCTCAACGATTTGCCTGGACTAAAGAGCATCGAAACTGGACCCATCTAAAATTGGCAACTGATAGCCTGGAGTGATGAATCCCGATTTAAACTTCATCACGCCGATGGGAGACTGAGGACATGAAGCCATGGATACTGAATGTCAGGTCGGAAGTGTATAAGCTGGTGGTGGCTCAGTGATGGCCTGGGGTGTCTCTCAGTTGGAACCTTTGCTACGTGTACCGGCGACTCTCACTGCATCCCAGTATGTAGAACTGATGGCTTACCATTTTCACTCATTTATGTTATCATGCATCCCAATGGAAGTGGTGTCTACCAGCAAGACAACTCTTCATCTCACAGGTTCAGCTTTGCTACTGCATAGTTGCAGGAGCATTGAAATAATGAATTGACTTTGAAATAATGAAATGGCTACCCACAAATCCAGATTTAAATCCCATTGAAAATCTTTGGGATACCACCGAGCAGAGTGGTCGTGCTCGTGTCCCATCAGCGACGTCCTTGAGAGAATTGTGGACAGCTCTGGAGGATGCATGGGTCGCCATACTTGAGGAACATGTGCGCAAGCTTGTGGAATCTTTGCCTCGTCGTGTGGAGGCAGTTATGAGAGCCAGAGGGTTCCAACACGTTACTAGGTTGCTATCCCTAATTCAATGGCGCTTCAGTGTAAAAGTTAATGTTGAAATGAAACACATTCGCTACGGTAGCTCGATTCTAATTTTTAACAAAAAAATGTAAATACAGAAGAAGTGTTCAGTGATAATTTTGAATTAGAATCCGATATAAAAGAGACAGACAAAGGCTTGGGACGAATCGTTTGAAGAAACAAATCATGACTTACATAGAGTCAAAAATTGGTATAACATATATATAATTCATTTCGAGATTATGTCACTTAAATATTAACCCATTCATTCGCGATATGAACTTCTATGGTACGGAAAAAGTATCGTAATTACTCTCCATTTTATATTAAAAATTTCGTTATATAATAAAGTCCATTTTTCCATTTCAAACTCCCCTAAACATATGTAGCAACAGGATACGGAGTGGCCATCATTTACGGCGTGGGTTTTTAATTTTGTGCGAAATCACAAATTGGTGTTATTTATTTTGCAACGATAAAGAAAGTAAAAACGTAATTAAAATAGGTATGGGTACTCTGTTCAAATAAATAATAAATTTCGAAACGAATTCAATAAATATTAATGTGATATATATTTTTAAAACTTTCAATATAGATAACATATAGGAATCAAAACGTTAAATTTTAAATATGTTCCAGCTCAGGTTTCGCTCTGTGATGAAACAAATTACATTCTAAAAGAATCCATATCCATTAAAAGTTCGCTTTAAATGGTCAAGAGAGAGAGAGAGCATACGATCACTCTTAAACCGTAAATGCTGAAAAATGGCTTTTTTTCTAAATTACTGAAAAGATTTTTGAAAATTATGTACGAGGGTCATTCAAATGAGAAGAAGAAAAGTGTGAAATTAAGAGTAACTCTTTTATTGACCTGTTGAACTTTGACAGGCCTAGTGAGACATTTGTTCCAACATGAGATTAGCGACATGACACTCTCCTAGAGTGACTTCTGCTTTGCATGACGGATTCTGTGATAATGTACTGCACCTCTTCATTTCACTTCAAATTCCATCTTCTCATGAAGTGTTTTTAGATACAGAAATTCCAAAAGAAAATACAAGATGCCAGTTACTCTACCTAATAATAATAAATTCCGACCTCGTCGTAACCTAAGTCGTTTTATCCAGTATGCAACCGGTTTCGAACCCATAAAATAAATAGTAACGGGTCGAGACCATTTCCGATACACTCAACGTGTAATTCTCCCCGAATGTAATCGAAAAACATTAGTTTTAGATCTGTTACATGAGTTATAAAACTTCAACTTTTATCGGGTTCGACCCAGTTGATCGGCTACGTAACGGGTTCGATACCTTGCGTGATTGAATTAACGGCCCGAATCCCGTTAGTATAACGTTATGTTGGCGAAAAAGAAACGAACGCTTCGGAAACATTAGATATTAAATCATTTTATCTACTAAAGAAAATGCCAGGACACCAGAGGGATGACGTTCTAGTCATTCCTAAACATCCCTGTACTATATTGTTATTGTTACTTGGACAAAATGGGAGTAGACTTTGTTAAGCAGAAATCAACCCTTTTGTTCAAAATTCTCGGGCTCTTCGGTTTTAATACTTGCTCTCAAATGGCCATAGTTTCGCAAAATTATTACGAATTGATGGTGTCGCCATGGTTTGGATCATCATCATGATCCTCAAGCAGCCATGGGATACGGAGGTCCAATTAGACCGTGCAATTTAGTTCTCCAAGCATATCTGTCCTGAGGTACATCTGCTGCATCCGGCCACTGCACACCAATTCTAACAAGGTCCTGTTTGACATTGTCTGCCCACCGCATCCTAGGTCTCCCCCTCTTCCTGATGCCTTTAGGGACACTGTTCATAACCCTATTCGCCAATCTATAATTATCCATACGGGCAACATGGTCAAACCAACGGAGTCTTTCTCTGTGCAATATGCTGTTTCAGAGAAGTTACCGACTCGTTTGCCAAACATCATCATTAGTTAAAAAGTTGAACACCAAATTCCAAAGATACCGCTTAAGCATCTAGAATCAAAATCATCTAGTTTCCTGTTAACTTCTGAACAAAGCTTCCAAGATTCACTACCATAACTAACCCTAGAAAGAACCAAACTATTATACAGTCTAAATTTATTCATTAGGTGTATTATGCCAATTTCTCCACACTCGTTTTAGATTCTTAAAAGTCACGACAGCAATTCTTATTCGTATGTTAATCTCGTGCCGAACATCACTAGTATCTGTTACATAGCTCCCAAGAAAATTAACACCTGTGACACCTGCTCAAGACTGCAAACCATTCAGATTAACTGAATCACAGCCTGCCTTACCAATTCTCATCACTTTAGTTTTTCCTCTGTTTATAACCAAACCTATTCTATTACCAGTCTCATCAACAGCTCGAAATAAAGAGTTCATCTCATCAACATCATTTTCCCAAAAGGGCTAAATTATCAGCATAATCTAAATCAGAAATTTTCGTATCTGCAGTCCATTTAAGGCCAAAATCTTTCTCTAGAAATGAATTTCGCATAACGTAATGAATAACTAAACTAAAGAGAAAAGGAGACAAAATGCATCCTTGTCAAACACCAGAAGTAATGCTAAACCAATTGCTAGAAGCTTTACCAACTCTCACACACGACTCAGTGTTATTACAGAGAACTTTGATTATGTTAACTAACTTGTTTGGTATACCATATGATCTCACAATTAAACACAAATTTTGACAATCAACAGAGTCGAAAGCCTTTTTGAAATCAACAAACTAATAACCAAAGGTTTCTGAAACTCTAAAGATTTCTCAAGAATCTTCCTGAGTCAAAATATCTGATCTACACATCCCCTACCACTTCTGAATCCACATTGCTCATCACGCAGTTGCCGTCAACCAGATTCTTAATTCTATTAAGCACAACCATGCAAAGAACTTTTTCCGGAACAGAGGGTAGGCTGATACCTTACAGTTATCAGAAGAATTGCGACCAATTTTTTTTTTTGAAAATAGGGATAATAATAGTTCTCGCAAAATCCTTAGAGACCATGCCTTTATCATAAAAGATATTCAAATTTTAAATTATCCAAGTGGTAACAGAAATATTCTCAGCTCTTAGCATTTCCGTGGTAATTTCGTCTACCCCTGGGGATTTATAAAGTTTAAGTTTAGAAATAGCTTTAACGCTTGTCTGAAATTTTGCTGTAAGAAACCTTTCATTAATGCACTCATATCCTAGAAGAGCATCACTAGTGTGTCTGCTGAGAAGCAGACCCACGCCTTGGTGATTCTTATTATCGTCCCTCCCTGAAAACAGAAATTGAAGATTATTTTTAAGAATCTATCCTTTATCTGTCCATTTGGTCTCTTGCAAACGAATTTCGGTGGTATAACGCTATGCTGGCGAAAAAAAGACGAAAGTTTCGGAAACATTAGATACTAAGTTGTTTTATCCAGTATGCAATCGGTTTCGAACCCATAAAATAAAAAGCAACGGGTCGAAACCTTTTACGATACATTTAACATGTAATTCTTCCCGAATGTAATCGGAAAACATTAGTTTTAGATCTGTTGCTGGATTAGAACATGAGTTACAAAACTGCAACTTTTATCGGGTTCGACCCAGTTAATCGGCTACGTAACGGTTTCGATAACTTGCGTGGTTGAGTTAACGGACCAAATCCCGGTAGTATAACGTTATGTTGGCGAAAAAGAAACGAACACTTTGGAAACATTAGATATTAAATCATTTTATCCAATATGTAATCAGTTTAGAACTTATATAATTGAAGTAAGGGGTCGAGACCTCTTCCGATACATTCAACTTGTAATTCTTCCAGAATATAATCGGAAAACATTTGTTTGAGATCTGTGGCTCTATTAGAACACGAGATCTCTTCACCGAAAGAGAAATTTAGAGTTATTTTCAATTTTCTCACCTTAACCCGTCCATCTAGTCTCTTGCAAACCTAGATTATATACATAGGTTATAACGCTGGAATTTCTGCGTGAGGACATCAAGAGAATAATCTCAACATAGCGTCTTCACGTTTCATGTACCTTCAGAGAGAAAATGACTAGTAGGATTTTTTGAAGAAACTTGGTTCATTGAGAAACGCAGGGCCAACAATATCAAACAACCCGTGATAGCAGGCATGGGCAAAGACCTGTTCCTCCACTGCTACAGGTTGAAGTGATCCATGTTGGTAGGAACTTCAAGCACTACCGTTTTTAAGTGGAACTTTTCAAGATCCGTAAGACCTACCTGTGACACATTACTCCAATTTAGGATTAGCGATACCCAACTAGCTAAGTGAGTGTTCAGGTAGCTGTGATGGCTATGATCAGATTTATCCACAGCTGATATAAGGTATCCCGTGCCTCTGTTCACTTAGGGCTGGCAACCCACAACAAACAGAAAACACAGCGGCAAATTCTCACTCAACAGGTGTCCACCTCTGCAGCAAGTCCAGAATCCATAATCAAGCTCAAAGCCTAAATCAGTCCAGTGTCATAGGCGTAAATGGTCATCACCAAGACCCTGTAAAGTTGACCATTCCTCAACAGGGCAGGTAAAAAGAAAAAAAGTGACTATAAATGACCAGATCGGTAGGGTACACCAGTCTGACTCCATTTCTGTTTCCTCCGAAAAGAGAATATTTCTTTTTGAAAAAACTTTTTGAAAGGTACTAATGGCATGCTCCAAAGGAAGGCAGGGTAAGACATTATGTGATAGACCCGGACGGTTCCATTCATCATCACTGGGGATTGATACACAACTATCTTTCCAGTTTATGTATAGGCAACATTTAGAGACCAGATGCATTATTGGAGAAAATTTGCAATGCAGGCCATTTTGTGATCCGAACCTATAGGAACATCAGAATCACATAGCGAGGATAGTATCAATAGCTGTAGTAATGATAATCCAACATTCGGTACTGAAAGCGTGAAAATATCGTTGATGAAAATTCTTTTTTCTTAAAACTTGAATGTATCATTAAGATACATCCGTGATATATAGTCTTGTTCAAATGCCAATCAGATTGAGTGATAAAACGAAAGGCAAACATTTCTATTAAATTAGTATATATATTTTGTGGTAGTTTAACTCTGAAAATACCAATTAATGGATAATTCAGAAACGGAACAAGTATACAGATAACTCTAATTTGATGTGGGAGATGAGTTCCGGTTAGAGTTATTTTCAATTTTTCTCACCTTAACCCGTCCATCTAGAATCGTTAATCTAGATCTAAATATCGTTAAACAAATTTCCGCGTAAAACTAGGGGATTTTTTATTTGTTGGTATTTTCGCCTATCTTATTGATCTTTTTTCCTTTTCTTGGTTTCGTAATAGATGTTTTATTTCCACAAAAATAATTGTAATTTTCGATATTTATTTAATGATTACATATATGCATAATTATGTATATAAATATGTCATCGAGTAATTATTTTACAGTTTATTTCTTAATATGGAGGGAAACTAGCTGGTTTCCTTTGCTTGCCTCTGTTTTGTGCGTAATGTTTATTTGTAACATTCCATTAACTGGTCACAACATCGTCTTATGGCATCCAATCATTAAATATCAATATCATGATACTTCAAAAAATCCATGCGTTATTGCACAGTGAAAACTAAATATTTAAACGCCAACACTATTTGTGGTTCAGATTCTTGTTGTTCTTCAAAAGCAGCGTTGAATTCTAAATCCTGAAGTTCATCGTTAATGAGTGGCTCACTGTGGAGTTTAATAACTTCGTTTATCTTTTAAAGTTACGCCTTCGTATCCTGCTCCAATTTGATATTTCGCTGATGTTAATTAAAAAAATCCGACTTAAATTCTTGTAAATAAACTATATAGATGGATAAATCCAAGCATGATTTATCTGAATTATGCAGCAGTGATTTGGAGAACTAAATTGCACAGTGTGGTTGGACCTCCGTAGCCCATGTCTGCTTGATGATGATCGTGTTGTTGTTGTTGTTGATGGTGATGATGATTAATAAACTAAAAACATTGCAGCACTCTAGTAAGTACGAATTAAAGTTCCGTTTAGGAATATCCGCAGTAAGTTTCAGTAAAATGAACTAAGAGATGCAAGGAAAGAGGAAAAGTGTGTGAAGTGCCATGAAACGAGTGGTGAAAAAGAACGATAAATGCAATCTATGTGATAAGGATACTGCAACTTATAATGTTATTGCTTGTGGCAATATATATTGCTTAATATAAAATGCAATACAATAAATAAAATACAATAAATGATATACAATACAATAAATATATTGTACATATTGGTACAGTCGTCTGTATTGGTATAGTCGACTATATATATATGTATCTGGTACAGTCGTCCATGAGACCACCCATCTCTCCATATTCCTGATATATATGCTGCATTGGGTATTTTTTTAAATAATACTCGGGCCCCACACGACGGTTCAAGCATTTATGATCTCCACGAAAACATCTTGTGACAGATTGGTGTCAGCAGAAGCGAGGTACATGAAGTGTGGTGTGATTTATTTTTTGTGTCTGTCGTCTTTTGAGGAGTCTCTACGATAACATCGGTTTGGTGACTTCCAATTGATGTGAATTTGTTTTTGCTTCTGCTATTGTATTAGTGTATCATGTCCCATTACGATACACGATTAAGTGCCGAAAACGGTACTCCATGTGATCATAGTGCAGACGGTTCACTACAAACGCTCCACGCACGACACATGGAGGTAATTTCTGGAGCAGAAAAAGTAGGGGAGCCGAAGATAGGCACTCGACTGAGAGTGAAACGGCCGGATGCTCTGAAAGAACATTAGGTCAACTCTCGGGGATGGAGACCTTCGACAGTTTGGGTTGGGTTGTTTTACCTCTGAGCGTCACTTTTTTGCACATCATGTGCTAAATGGCCAGGTCGCATGGTCCCCGAAGTCTCAGAGAAGGTTGGGGGAGGGGACCCACTGGAACAGCTGTTGGGAGACAGATGGTAGACTCCCGTCAAGACCATCCAGCGTGTTCTTTGACGTTGGATTGTTTTACAGCTGAGCGGCACTTTTTTGCACACAATGGGCCAAATGGCCAGGTCACAAGGACCCAGAAGGCTAAGAGAAGGTTGGGGGAGGGGACCCACTGGAACAGCTGTTGCGAGACAGATGGTAGCCTCCCGTCAAGGACATCCAGCGTGTTCTTTAACGTGCACAGGGATATGCTCTCCCGCACACGGCACCACAGCTTAACGTCCCATCCGACGGACGGCGGCCTTTCCAAGCCCATCGGTGTCCCCTTCTGACCGTGGGCGGGGCGGAGAATTTTGCGGAGACAAATCTCAACGCTGACCCAGCTGGGACTCGAACCTGGGAACTACAGATTACGAGCCTGGCGCGCTACCGACTGAGCCACCTCCGCCCCCATTCGACAGTTTGGAGATATTCTGCATGAAAGTGCGGCTGCTCCAAATTGAGGCGGAGGAAAAAAGGCATTTGTGCGGAATTGAAGCTGATGAACAGCGTGAAATTCGTAAAGTTGATGAGAGTCGTGAAATTCGATAATTCAAACTTCGAAAAATGTAGATGCAGGCTGGACAGGAGGGTCCCTTGGTGAGCCGTACGATAGAACCAGCTCATCCGGGTCCCTTCAGAATGGACTTGATACCGTTTGCAGGAGCGGCGAAGAGTTGTTTAGATCGGCGTCCCTTTTGTGAACAGTTATTGGCAATTCACCTGAGAGCTTCTAGGAAATGCCATTGTGTTTTAAAACTATGGATTTAAAATTTATAAAGTTTAAAGCTTATGATGCAGTACTTCTGCCTATTTTCCGGGAAAAACTTGGCAGATTGCTGGTTAGCTGGCCGTAGATGATACTGAGCATTATGATCGGTTCAACACCTATGTACTGCACACATGCAAGGTGTCGGCTATTCAACATAAGTAAAGGCTTCATAGGACCACAATATTCCAGTCTGATACCTGGGGTCAGTTGGGAGAACATAACCGTGAATTGTAGAATCGTTATATAGATAGCCGCAAAATGACATACTTCGAACGATTAAAAGACCTTATGATATCGAATAGGCTTAAATCCGAGGCGCCCCTGGCAACGCAAGAATATATTGCTTTGCAGGAGAGGTCCGATTGGCTGAGGTCCACAAAATTGGTGGAGTTGGGTTTGGTTGTTTTACCTCTGAAGCGGCACTTTTTTGCACACCATGGGCTAAATAGCCAGGTCACATGGACCCCGAAGGCTCAGAGAAGGTTGGGGGAGGAGACCCACTGAAACAGCTGTTGGGAGACAGATGGTAGTCTCCCGTCAAGGCCATCCAGCGTGTTCTTTAACGTGCACAGGGTATGGCTCTCCCGCACAAGGGGCCACGACTTAACGTCCCATCCGACAGACGGCGGCCTTTCCAAGCCCTTCGGTGTCCCCTACTGACCGTGGGCAAGGCGGGGAATTTTGCGGAGATAAATCTCAACGCTGACCCAGCTGGGACTCGAACCTGGGAACTACAGATTATGAGCTTGGCGCGCTACCGACTGAGCCACCCCCGCCCCGAATTGGTGGAGTGCATACACCATCATTTAGCTAGCACACGGCAAGGTGGCAGAAGGCATGAATCGGATCACAAGGCGATATGTTCCACCACCCAAAAGTGATCTCAGACAGGTGCTCTTTTGAGCCCGGCAAAGCCAATCCGGAACTCATTTCTATTAGGAAGGAAGAATCGAAAGGCACTTTCCATGATGTGGCAATCGTTAGTCTCGTCTCTCCCGTTTCTAAAATATTGTGACAAAACGATATTCACACTTCTTTCCTTCTTTTCCAGGAGCCCATCTCGTGGCCGAGTGGATAACGCGCTTTGCTACTGATCTGAGGTATCTGGGTTCGAGATCCGAGTAAGGCGTGATTGTTCGTGTTTTCTTTCTGCTGAGGACCCACCATCCTCACAAACTGACAATCGTCCTGAAATAACTCTATGACAAGCAGCAGCTTCAGGGGATATTTATTTATTATTTAAATGGATAATTTAATTCGACAATTTTTCAAAATGCACGATCCTCCGGCGTAACAGGCTTTCATTTGGTACGTTGCTTCTTGCTAGTGGTGAACATCTTAGAAGAACCGTTTTGAAACACATATAGGTAAACTCAAAAATCAACCAATGATGATAGAAGTAACTTTTAACTTTTTAACTTTTAGGGTAGAAGAAAATTAAAATATGAGAGTAATTATCCTGAACTTCCACAAAATTTATAAATTATTTTAATTTAAGTAAATGCCTTTCGTTCAATCACATATGGCGTTACTCGTCCTAGACAATAGTACATTACAGATATATCTTAACGATATATCTAAGGTAAAAAAAAACTAGATGATATTTGAAATGCATGAATGATACTTTCCTATATTCCCTACTGAATGTACGATTGTATCATCACTGTGACTTCATGTAATAGCTTTCATTTCTTCATTCAAGTTTCACTAATTTACCCTTGAAAGTTTCATTTTATGTGGTAGTGCGTCGAAAGCACATGTTTTTATCCGTCAATTAACACTTTTCATAAAATAGTGATTGTTCTATTTAAATTGTATAGAAAAGCAAATAACACTATATCCAAAATAGGTTGCAAATATTTCGGAACATTGCAACACAAAGAATATATTTGTGTATTATAATTTCAAACAAAACCAGTAGTTTAAACAGAGGTATTCGACATTTTCTGTTGCTATGTAGGGTGAAACTTCGATCAATAAGTCTAAAATTACAAATACAAATTTTATTAAAAGAAGAGAATCTGGTAACAACAAATAGGGGGAAATACAGTTGTAAACATACCCGGTTTACCAAAGCCACCTGGAGAGCTCATTAGCTCTCTCATTGGCGAGGAAGGAAATATGTATAAAAATAAGCAATTGAATTTGGGTAATAATTCATTGAATTCCATTTATTTTTAAGCCTACATAATAATGAATGAATTGTATTTAAAATTTTAATAATATTTTAAATTGGTTTAGCAGATTAAAAAAAATTAGTAGCCACCAGTCGAATTATAAGAATTGAAATTTGTTATAAATATTAATGGTTCTGTTATTGTACTGACCAGGTCTGGTATGACATAAGAAGTGTGGTTAGAATAGAAATCAGAGCGGTAACTGAATCAGTGCCATATTCAAGATCGTTATAGCATATTCTCTAAGGAGATACTTTCCCAAAGTCGAAATTTATTACCTACGATCAACATATTTTAGATTCTGTAGCGAAGTAAATACGATTACATCCGAACTAATGTTGCTGAAAATGCAAACTCAGGTACATTTGACTGAGATCTTTCATTTATATCGACTAACATTTTTTCATACGTCGTTCGATAATTGCAATCAGAAGGCAGGCGACGAAGACGCCCCACAAATATCGGATGCGTTTCCAAAAATCACTCCCGACCCACGGAAGATGGGACTCCTCATCTGTCACACCAAGAGAGTGAGAATTAAGCGGGACCATCCCACGAAATTCAGGACGAATCGCTCAAGTAGCCGCAGAACCACGAGGAAACTGCCAATTTCTGTCACCGATGACGTTTAATTCATAATAATATGATGATTAGACAAAGAATTTCGATATTTTTTACATCTTAATTGAAAATAGTTAATGAAGAAGGGTTTTGAGGAAGAGTTTTTATATGAATGCTTATATGAGATCGAGTTAACGCAGAATCAGGTAAATTGGGAGATACGTGCATTGTTTTTACTTAAATATACAGTATAAAATCCTCATTCTTGAGGCTGGTAGATTTCTTACATAACGATTAGCCAAATACAATTTATACCCTAAACATGTGTGATTTTATTAAATAGCTTTGTAAGAGCTAAAAAATACTGTTTAATTCGTTTTCAGAAAAAAAAAATTTTTCGTGCTTTATAGGCCCTAAGATAATATTACTATTTGCCTGTTTCCCCATCACACATTAGCCCACATTTCCATGGTGAGAGGAGGATAAAGACAGAAAAATGCATAGTGTTTCAAAATCTTGCCAAACCTCCCTATTCGTTAGAGTTATTATTATCCCTCAAGCAGCTGCTTGCTACAGAGCCCGTCACGTTATAACGCCATAGTAGAAGGTCTGTGAGAATGGCCTAACTTTAGCAGAAAAGCAAAGATTCCATGCCTTACACAGGGATCCAACCCAGGTCGATTTAATTAGTAGCCAAGTGCGCTAACCACTTGGCCACGGTACGGCACGGTTAAGGTATACTTTATGTTAAATACAGAGATAAAGAGTTCAATTTTATTCCATGAATATTCGAATTGAAAGGACAGCCTAATAGCTTTAAATAATATTTATATTTATTTATTTTTTTTTATTTCTCCATCAAGGACTTGTAAAGTTGTCCATTTCTCAGAATCTTTAAAGGAAAAACAACCACATTATAACCCAATATTAGGACAAAGTGGGTTGGGTTGTTTTACCTCTGAGCGGCACTTTTTGCACAACATGGGCTAAATGGCCAAGTCATATGGACCCCGAAAGCTCAGAGAAGATTGGGGGAGGGGACCCACTGGAACAGCTGTTGGGAGACAGATGGTAACCTCCCGTCAAGGCCATCCAGCGTGTTCTTTAACGTGCACAGGGTATGGCACTCCTGCACACGGGGCCACGGCTTAACGTCCCATCCGACGGACGGCGGCCTTTCCAAGCCCATCGGTGTCCCCTACTGACAGTGGGCAGGGCATTTTGCGGAGATAAATCTCAACGCTCACCCAGCTGGAACTCGAACCTGGGAACTACAGATTACGAGCCTGGCGCGCTACCGACTGAGCCACCCCCGCCCCTAGGACAAAGTGATCCATCATCACTTCTTAACAGGAAAGAAATTCTTACTGAAAAAATTCTAACGTCATGGGCGAGATCGAATTTTAGTTTTCATGCCAGGTGAATTTTATGCATCATCAGATGAAATACGCAGCTCTCATTCTCGTGCAGGAGTGCATAAACTGCGGCCCATGTAAAAATTGGAAAATTGGAAAATGTAAAATATATTTTTTAAATCTACTACTAAAGTGTTGACAACTGGATAGGTGATTTAATATCAAGAAATTTTGAATAACAGCGTACAACTAGCTACAACGTCATTGAGCTCGTTATCCATTATATACTGCTGCAATGAGCCAACTTCAGTTTTAATGTTGAGTTAAACTTTATATTAATATTTAACATTTTTCTTATTATTTTGTGCTCATACATATAGCGAAATACTATAAACAAAGGGAAAATTGATTTTTATATTACCACCCCTCCTTATATAAATCAAAATATTCTTATATTTATACCGATGCCGAAAATGTTTCAGTTCCCCTCTTCTAGTGCATTCGTAGATACCACTTACTAATTCGTTCATGTAATATATAATACATGTTTCCGAAAGGACCCGAGTTCAAGCCCCGGATAATGCATGTTTCAAAAGAGCCCGAGTTCGAGTCCTGGATAATGCGAGTTTTCATAGGGACCAGATTTCGAGCCTGAATAACTCCTGGACCTTCCTTTTGCAGTGTTGTCTTTATGCCGATCTTTCACCTTCCTCACAGATCTTCTCTGTGACGTATTAGATTGACAGGCTCCTACCAATACCTTTGTGGAAAATAGCTTTTTCAGAGTAATTAGAATCATATTCAATGAAAGCAACAATTCATCCTTTTTCAATTCCTCTTTTAAAATGGTCAAAAATTCAGATTTATTCAACTGACTAATTGCTTGAAATTTCCCCCATTGCTCCAACACAACTGTCAAATCAATTTTAATGCCGACTGTTATTTTAATTACTCGCGTGGGCAGGGAAAATATTTCTTTCATCAGAGTGGTCCAACTGGCAGATCGCGTGACATGCTTAACATATAAAGAAGAGAAGGAATTCGCAACAAATGCGGAAATCGATAAAAAAGAAAAAAATAAATAAACCGTGCCATTCAGCAACCTTTGAGGAACGAAGAGAAGTCTCTTGAGTGGCAAATGGGTTTCTCTTTGCACTTTGATTCAAATTCGCGATCAGTGAAAATGAATGAATGTTTCTATCTCAGATTCATATTTCTTAATCAATGATTAATATAGAAACTATTCATTATAGTACTACACACAATATTCTGACATCGAAATAGGGACGTAATTGTCCTCTTGAAGCATTTTCAACCGTAGAAGAGTGATTACGTTAAAAGACGAAATTGTATCACCATAAATCATATTTCTATGTAACTTATCTACTCAGAAATTAAAGGACGAGAAATAATTTCCAACTTAATATATACAGGGGTTTATCAAAATAACGTAAATGCATACTCTTTTGTGGAGAACAGTTTATTGATAAGCTGTAGGCCCACCAGCGGCGTTCAGAACAGACGCAATTAGATGTGGAATAGACTTATACAAGTCATGCACATAAGGTAATGGAATGTGGGACCATTTTTCCTGTAACTAATGGCCTGTAGCGACCCAGGACGAATATTATAGTTGGATTTTGTCAAAGGCTGGACTTCTATTGTACTCTTCAGCCGAGACGGTTGGTAGTGGTAAAATATGGCATTATCGCAAGACATGTAGTGCATTATTGTGGAACATCTGGGTCTTGTCATTAATCATATTATTGCATCTTATGGCACAACTGTGCGAGTGATGCTGGAGGTGGAAAGTGTGATCTGATCTTTGGCTCTAGATATTCCCACAAATTTTCATTAATATTGTGGTCTGGAAAATGAGGTGGGCAGGGTAGCTGCTGTACCTCATCACGTTTCACACAATGCAGGTTTGCATTCTCCGCTTGAAACCAGGGATATTCATTAGGAAACAATGCCCGCAACATTGGGTACAGCTGGCCCAAAGAATGGATTCGTACATTGTGTATGTAGCACGACCCTGCAGAATAATTAATGGCTCTAAGGAATACCGTGATATGGCATACTACAGCATCAGGGAACCACCTTCATCCTTCACAGTCGGTACCAAACATTCGCGGTGGTACACTTCTGCATGTTTTCGCTAGACATACACTCTAACATTGGTGTGAAACAATGTGTAGCACGATTCATCAGATCAGATGAGACGTTGCCCGTCTTTAGTATCCCAGTTTTTATGTGGATTGCAGAACGGCCATAAATGCCGGCACGATGAAGTTCCCGACGAATCGTTATGACGGAAAGAGATCATTCCGACTGATGTTCAACTCTGCTATTCTTTATGGTTCCGTGGTATTGTGCTTCTGTTGTACAATCCGTGCCAACGGTCGCCTATCCCTATTTGACAACTTTGTATGGCGTCCATAATTTGCCTGTTTGGAGGCAACGCCTGTCCTGTTTGACAAGTAGGCACAATCTTCGATAAAGTTCCTCGTGTTACACCTACTATTTCCACGGTTCTGCTTGCTGAAGCTACTGCAAAATGCACACCAATGATCATGCCTTTTTGGAAGTCACTGAGATCTGACATTGTTGACAATTACACCAGAGTAGCTGTTTCATCGGCGCCTGTGACATTGCTACTAGAGAGCCGACATCGTACTTCTCCCCTTTATAAACCTCATATCGCGGGTTACGTCGTCTCTGTGATATGTATACTACGCATTGCGTGTACTCCAGTCGCCGTCGGTACTTCTATTATTTTGATAAACCCATGTAGTTCATTGGCGACTACTGAATGATAACTTGAAAATAAATGGAAAACCATGAGGCTGCGCAGTTGAAGCTTTGACTGTTATCAGATCATGTATTCATTGATAAGAAATTGATAAGATCATCGACTATGAACAATGATAAATATCGATGCATGAACTGCGCAGTCTCATAGAATCCCATTACTTCCTCAGTTGCCATTCACGTTACTCCACTGTTATAATATGAAAAAATGTTAGGGATGTCGTTTTTCTGCAATAGAGCAGAGTTTGTTTTCATCATTCGCATGTGGTTGTGTTAATTGCTTAAACCATGAGAAGATATGTTGGTTAACTAAATGCAGGCCTGGACCTTGAAATAAATCCGGGGAGGACAATAAACACAATCGATCAGAAAAAATATCAAAGTGGGTGTGGGGTAAGAGGCTCGATTATCAATGCTGTATAACATTTCCCACTCTGTTAGTTACAAATTGCAATTTGCAAATTGGCAAATATAAAATATATTTTTTAAATATTTCTTGAAAAATGCATGGAATAGAAATAAATTTAATATTTTTTCACACTTTTTCCCTTAGTAAACATATTCTGAAAGGGGGAGGGGGACATTGTGTTATTGCCATCCTCCATATCCGTCCCTGACAAAATTTATAAGTTTTGACTCAGCTAAAGGAATCCTAATTTTATAATATTTCCAAATATAAATATAATTCTGTATTCTTTAATTTTTTTCGAATTTTTTTTTACATTTGACCAAAAATATATATTTTTTAAAAATAACACATATTGCGTTATTCGAAAACTATGTGTTATTTGCTTAGTGTAAACAGTGTTGTGTTGCTTAGTGTAATATTTAATTTTAATTAAATAAAATCTTACCTTTGTCATTAAATCTCATATCAGATATACATTTATCAATCACATATCTCTCTGGGATGATACTCATTTTCGCTTGTGCAGTTGCTATGCTTGTAAATGTTGCAATTGCACGCGCATTAACCAAATGGGGTAAAATAAGCAATAGGCAGCATAGCGCTAATTAAATTATCCTTGAAAATGTTAGAGAAACATATACGGATAAAACTGCAGTCGGTAAGTGTTACCGCTAAGAAACTGTTTTTTGTGTAAATATGTTAAGATTTAAGTTCGTTTATCCTTTCACTTTTAACAGCGCACCAAATCTCCTTCTCATATAACATATCATATATGAACTCGGGGCGTAGCAAAGGACTAACTGAGCAAATAATGTCTCTGTCACGTTTTTACCCCCTAGATTGGTGGTTCCGGGCGGGGGGTAAGCAATTTTCCCAACTCTCCAGCGCATTTTGCCATTTGTCTTCCAATTTTACCAACTATCCATAATTTCAAAGAAAAATCCCAATATTTACATCTCGTCTGAATTGTAGCAAGTCAGTGTGATTTTTCCCTTGATTTCATCAACTCTCCTTAATTTCACAAAACCAATCCCAATCGTTATATCTCTCCTCAACTTCCCAAGTCACTTTAGAATTTTAAATCACCCCAAGATTTTACCATGTTTTCTCGATTTTGTCAACTTTCCTTAATTTAAGAAATCCAATCCCAATTAACACAACTCACCCGTATTTTCCAAGTGGATTCGAATTTTGCCAACTGCTGTACATTTTGTTAAGTTTCCTAGATTTGTCCAACATTCCTTAATTTCACAAAACAAATTCCAATTTTCACAAATCGCCTATATTTTGCCAAGTTGATTAGAATTTTGCCAACTCGCCGTAATTTTACAGAAAAAAATCGAAATTTTTTACATCTTCCCTGAATTTGCCAAGTTCCATCGAATTTTATCAACTCTCCTTAATTGCACAAGAAAGGCACAATTTTCACAACTCCCCTCTATTTTAACAAATGGCTTCGAATTTTGCCAACTCCTCTAGATTTTGCCAAGAGTTCTCGGTTTTTCCACCTCTCCTTAATTTCACAAAACCAATCCCAATTTTTACAACTCACCTGTACTTTACCAAGTGGTTTCCAGTTTTGCCACCTTCCCTAGATTTTGCCAAGTTGCCTCGATTTTACCACTTCTTTAATTTCGCAAAACAATCCCATTTTTTACATCTCTTCCGAATTTGCCAGGTCACTTCAGAATTTTAAATCTTCCCAGATTTTGACAAGTTTTCTCGATTTTGTCAACTCTCCTTAATTTCAGAAACCCAATCCCAATTATCACAACTCACCCGTATTTAATCAAGTGGATTCGAATTTTGCCAACTGCTCTAAATTTTGCCGTCTCTCCATTTTCCGAATGCTCTAGATTTGCCAAGTTCCCTCGATTTTGACAACTCCCCTTAATTTTACAAAAAAAAAGATTACAAATTTTCCAACTCATCTAGATTTAACGAAGTCGCTTCGAATTTTTCCAACTCCGAGTTACTTTGGGTGGAGCCTCCTTCCCCCATCCCCCCATCTCAACGCCCCTGTATGAACTAATCATATAAATATGGAAATTTGACATCTGGCAAGGACTGTCAACAAGAAACCTTTTAGTTAATTATATCATCGGGTTACGTACCACGAGACGACGCACAAATCAGTTTTACTGGGCTGTTTTTCAATGTGCCTTACAAGACTTGCATGCACACACCTTTCATTGTTTATAAATTAATGATGTCACGGGCCAACTACCCGTCACTTCGGAATAGCCTTCGACATACGTACATGACATAACGCCTGTAGACTCCGTTAACAATCTAACTGCAAATTCGAATTATGCCATGTTCATTTTAATTTAGATATGTTATAGGGAGCAATTATAACGCTTGGAAGATACGGAAAGCGCGATTCGTAATATTTCGTCAATATCTAACAAACTCCAAAATATTATTTTATCTCTAAAAATAAAACAAAGTTCGATATGTACAGACGATAAAGAGAACACTTTATCTCGTTTTCTTTGAGAAGAAAATAAACACTAGAAGAGCGCAATGTCGCTTCTTGGACACATGGTGATCTCGTTTTAAAAGAGAGTGACGTTTGTCGTTTACCTACTTTTTCATTCCTTATAGTTTCAGTTTGAGCTTATTAATGACGTGGGAGAATCTAAATAGTGGTAATTCATGTGTAATGTTAAAAATAAATTTTAATTAAAAATTTAAATTAATAAAGAGTAGCTGCATGCCACTGAGGCTGAAAATCGCTCAAAAAATATCCGAACACTATGGTTGATTACAGAATTCAGAAAAAATATCTAGCAACGATTTTATTGGAAATTCGTGATCTGGCAAACTTAGTGTATAGTACACGAAGGTTGTCAGATCACTAATTTCTAATAAAATCGTTGGGAAAGTCCTTAATCTTAATGTCCTTAAATGTCCAAAAAAGCCTGTTTAAAATGGCCCCATTCTTCTTCAATTTCAGTAGTAAGCGAACTATGACTATTGTAATGACTAAGTAACCTATCATGCTAAGCTATAGCTAGCTATAACTGTGTCTTTCAGAGCTTCAATATTAAAGGTAAATTCCTTAAACTTAGCACAACTCTTTTTAAGTTTAGGATGCAAGACACTTTTAACAAAGTAATGGTCAGAACCAATTTCATCTCCCCTATATGCCCTGGTATTCCTAACAGAACTAGCCCATTTGCTGTTAATTAATATATAATCAATCATATTCTTATGCAGCCCATCAGGTGAAACCCATGTGTACTTATGTATGTCGCTGTGTTTGTAATAAGTGTTAGTTATTCTGAAACCATTGAGTTTACTTACCTGCAGAAGACGTTGCCCATTCCCATTGCAGCTACGAATACCAAAAGGGCCTATCAACCCTCCCCAAAGGTCAGAGTCAGTACCAACTGTGGCATTGAAGTCATCTAGAACAAGGGTAATATCTCGATTCTTGACAGAATTCAAAATATCCTGAAGTTGTTCATAAAACCTATACTTCTCATCCTCATCGGAATCCTCAGTGGGGAAATAACAGCAAATATCTTTCAAGTCTAAAATGGGTGTGGGAAATTTTGCTGTAAGAATCTTTCATTAGTGCACTCATATCCTAGAAGGGCATCATTGGCATGTCTGCTGAGAAGCAGAACCACGACTTCGTAATGCTATTTTCTTTCCTCCTGAAAAGAAAAATGCTGTTATTTTTTTTACACTTTTGTCAGTCCATCTGATCTCTTGCAAGCCGTGAGTATCTAAATTATAACGGTGTAATTCTTATGTGAGGACATCAAGAGAATAATCTCTGTTCAGAGTCGTCACATTCCAGATACCTAGGGAGAGAAAATGGTTAGTGGTATGTTTAATAAGTCATCACGAAAGCACATTTGGTTAAATGCCAATTCATTGTTATGTGGAAAATCTGCACTGGCAATTGAAAACAAAACGCTTCTCTATAAACTTATTTTTAGACCTATCCTACTGTACGCAGCACCTGCATGAGGATACTGCGGTGAGGATAAAATCAGGAAATTACAAGTTTTTCAAAACCGCTACCTCAGATCAGCTACTGCAGCACCAAGATATATTCGCAACCCAATATTATATTGCGACCTTAATATTGCATATGTGAAAGACTTTATCAAGGAACTATCTAGCCAATTCTTCCAAAAGGTTGAAAACAATCCTTTCCCTATTGTTTCTGGTCTAGAACGAAGTCATCAGGAAACATTGATTCAAAACGCCCAGAGCCATTTTGATGTAACTGTAGCCTTCGGGTTCTGGCGCTTGCCAGTTTAAATTTAAAGGTGGATCGTTTTTTTTGTCCCACATTTGTCAATGTCGTATAGGCACTACTTTTTCTCTACAAGTTCGAAGAAAGAGATGATGGGCATCAACAGGTTACCCTGTGCTCCGTATTGTAATTTTCTGATCTCTAAGAAAATAGGTCTTCTGCTACTTCAGTGTCTATGCCTGTTGTATCGAGGTGGCTTTTGTTCGAGTCCCAGCAGGTTCATCTTTGAGATTGGTCTCCGCCCAACTAATTATTGTCTAAGGGAGTACAGAGCCAGCTTCCATACGGGTAATTTAAAAATTTCCATTGCAGCGCATTCTAAACATGGCAATTTCGTGTGCCGTAGTTAAGCCATCTAAGCCAGGGAGAGGAGAGAGTATCCTTAAGTTTTTTTTCACCGCCGAGCAAGGTTTTCTATTGCTTACACCACGTGACTAATTTTATGTACACTTTGACTGAAAATTGTTCATTTCCAAAATATTTCTTTTTATGAGACACCATTATAATTATCTTTTCATTTGGAGTAAAAATAAAGAGAAAGAATTAAAATTGTATTTCTTAATAAATTCCTATTTTTGTGAGATATTTTCAGTAAATATGTTATCGAGTTTCTTACTTGCATAAGCTGTCAATAGATGGCAGCAGGCACTTCTCGTATCTAGAGGTTCTATATAGGTAGAGGTTGGCCATCTCAAAATTTGACACCATGTTTTGTCGTCGCTCGGAGTGTTTAGCGTTCATAGCTGAATGGTATTGCAGAGTACTTATGGATTCATGTAAAGGTAGGGTAATATTTGATACAGATCTCACTGTTCATGATTGGAAGCTCTTTAGAAAACGGCTAAAAAGGAAAAGTAAATTTTAGGGTTTTTTTTTAAAGATCTAATTTCGCTTTGTTGTCTGTACTTCTGTAGACATCGAACTTTTTTTGTTTATACATATAAATAAAAAAATATTTTTTTGTTAGATAGGAATCAATGATATATTACGATTTGCATTTTTCGACTCTCCCAGAAGTTACAACTTGCCCCCCTGTCAAATGCCCCCCTGTCAAATGATTGTTGCCAATGTAACCTTTGCATTTCAATACCTAAATTAAAAATTTCTAGGATAATTACATCGTTTGGTTATATTCGTTTGATATTTTGGATTTTCTATTTTTTCCACCGTTATAGAGCGCAGTCATAACTTTTAAGAGATTCGAAAAATGCAAATCGCAATATTCCATTAATACTTATCCAATAAGAAAAGATTTTTTCTTGTTTTTCTGTATGAAAAAAAAGGTAATTTGCTACAGATGGACAGATAATAAATCAATATTATTATCACTTTTTTCTAAAAAAAAGCCCTAAAATTTATATTTTCTTCTTAACCGTTTTCTAAAGTGCTACCAACCGTGAGCACTGAAATCTGTATGATAGCGGGGATGGCTCAGTCTGCAGCTCGCCAGGCTCGAAATCTGCAGTTCCCAGGTTCGAGTACCAGCTGGGTCAGCGTCGACATTTATTTCCCCAAAACTCCCAACGATCTGCGAGGGAAACCGATGGGCTTAGAAAAGCCACTGTCCGTTGGATGGACGGTTAAGCCGTGTACACTTTAGATAACACGCTGGATGGCCTTGTCGGGAGGATACCATCTATCTATCGACAGCTGTTCCAGTGTCTCCCCTACCTTCTATGAGCGGATCTTTATGACTTGGCCATTTACCCTACTGTGTGAAAAAAAGTGCCGCTAAGAGAAAAAACAACCTCTAGCGGTCTTCTATCAAAGTCATTGCAGAATCCAACTTACACGTTACTTTTATAGCGTATTTCTAATATATATATTCCATTGTAAAGCAAATCGAATCACTTAATTGATACAACAGCACTAATATCTGAAATATTAATCAACAATAATTGCACATAATAGAAGTTGATATAGAATTCAATATACATTTAAGCGGAAAAAATGTATTTTAACGACAGCGTAATGTCAAATTGAAAGTCCCCCGCTCTCCGCAAAACGGTTTTTTTCTCTCTCGTATATGTATCTGAAAAATATCAAATAAAAATTGAGCTTTCCACTGTCGTAACATGTAAGAATTCTAATGTTTCGTTTTTCATTGCTACACCATAAGCTCTAAGAAGCGCGGCAATGCTTTTCACGTCGTTGACAGGCTCCTGTCAGATCTCTGTTGTAAGCAGCTGCTTCTGGAAATAATAATATTTTTATTGGTTTTTACCTTATTTAAATAAATCAGTTTTAGAAATTTCGCCTGTAACCCTACCGGCATTACTTTAAAAAATTAAATAATAATAAAAATCATAATAATAATAATAATAATACCGTATATTTCCGCAGATAAAACGACCTTCAGATAAGACGAGGTATAAATTTTCGTCAAAGTTTTATTATAGTTTAGCATATATCTGTCCTATAAGACGACCCCAAACTATCAACGGCCTATGAATTTAGTTTAGATCGGCGATCATCATCTGAATAATAATACTGTATAGTGTATACGGAATTATGTCTTATTCGCAAACATTCGCACTGATTCGGGCATTCGGGTAATGACCTTGACTATTCACAAAAGCGTCGTATGGGCTATTCTATTTTGTGGACATACCTTACTCTGTACTAGTAAATATTTACGGTTTGTCCGTTTTTTCCTCAGTATCTCAATAAACATAACTTTTAATATATATTTTGTTTTAGTATTGTTTTACTATTACAATGTAATGTATTATTTACTATTGTGATGATACATTACATTGTAATGTATTATCATATAGCGTATTTAAATAATATGATAGATTTTTCGAACAATTGTAGTAATAATGGTTTCAATTTATATAAATTTCAATCTAATTTTTTTGTGTCTGTCCTATAAGACGACCCGGATTTTGTGGGCCTTTTTTTATGATCAACTATCGTCTTATCTGCGGAAATATACGGTATATATTATAATAACAATAAATATATCATCACGAATCCCACAATTATGAAATATGTAAATCACTAATGCCTATAAAAAGGTGTTTGGCTACCAGATAACTTCATTTCGAAATCGTTGTTTTGCAAGGATGGTTACACTTATCATTTGTACTGTAGATGGCAAGCCATTATCGCTTAGACTAATGGATCCCAAAGTGGACGCCACTAACCAATTGGGGTGTTTCCTTAAGGCTTAGGAAGAAATTGGTCAAATGAACTATCAACCACTTCTTAATTAACACATAATATATCCATGTTTGAAATTCATGGATGCAAAATACTCGTAAATATTTACTTACCTTAAATATTATTTCAACTAGTTTTATACAGAAAAACAATATTTTGAATTTCATGAAGGGAGTGTTAAATAGAATGTTAGAAAGGGTTATGGGAGGGACTAAGCTCAAACAAGTGGAACCACTGGTTTAGCTAGTTCCTAGCGATGGGGAGATGTTTGATTTCAAGTAGGACAGTTGGATGTAGTAGGATTTCAAGTAGGACAAAATAATGACTGAATGTGTCGAGAAAGGTGATATCGATGACGCTAGAGAAACAGTTTCCAGTTTCAGGAAACAGGAACCATTTCCAGAAGACCTAGCTTAGGTCTCCCTAGAGTTACATGAACGTCAACTAACCGTTATCTGGTTTTAAATGCAAGACGGAACCGCAAGATGACTTCCCATCAATTCTCTCTCTAGGTTTCTGTGGCCACAGATGAAAGGATTTGCAGCAGAACAGAGTCATGAAGTGTTCTTTCGAGTGGTCTCTATGGGAAAAGGCTATATAAAACGCCCGATATTCCGAAATCAACGAAAAGCTCATCTAATCTAGTGTCGCCAATAGGTCACTTGGAACTCTGAACAATGGCTTAATGTTCTGTTTTCTGACGACTCTCGATTTAGCCTACAGACAGATTCTAGATATTGTTTAATCTGGAGAGAACAAAGAATGTGATATCATCCCACCAATATCAGAGAAAGGAATACTTATAGTGGAGAAGGTGTTTTAGTCTGTGGTGGTTAATAACAAACTGAAACAAACAGACATTATACGAATAAAGTTTTTCTTTTCTGTAAAAATAAAAGCAACAAACTTTTTGTGAAAGACATATATAATTTTTTCGCTTTTAACCCAGTTATTTAAATATGCAATTTCAGGTGATAAAAATCGGGGTGAAATCCGATAACACTTGAAAATATCATACAGTATACATATATAGGCCTGAATCTAGAAAAAAAGAGAAGGAAGTCGGTGGGGGGGGGGGAAGCTGTCTTAATGAAAGAGAGAACGTCGTTCCGGTGTAAATTATTTCCTTACGTCTTAGTGTTTTGTGAAACATTACTTGAAAAATATTTGTAATGTACATATATGACATTATTTCCCCTCCGTTTCCGTTACTATCATTCTCAAGAACGGCAAAGGGCTTTGCCTCCACCGTTCCTGATCGGTAATCAGATCCGCCCTGCAATCATTACCCCATAAAACTGACTCTGCAGCTATATAATAGATATTGCATAAATGTACGGAAGCAGCTGCTTGATTATTTAATTTTTTTAATACTACTGCCATGTATTTATGAACAAGAATTTAAAATATGAAATGTGGTTCGATTATTATCTATCGATAGTGTATACAGAAATTTCAATCAAAATTTCTGCATATAATGAGAATTATCATATATAAGATTAATCAAATTTAGCTCCTAATCGCAATTAAAGGAAACTGAAAATGTTGAGTTTTGGAGTATTTTTATATCAAGGATTCGTATTGCATTTAGTTTCGTTTTTGCATTTCATTGCATTGCAGGTCCCATCAAAGAAATTGGTTTACCAAACATACACACACACTCAGGACCGGATCTGTAAAAAATAAAGGAGAAATGAACAAGGTGGTTCAAAGTGACTCCATGTAGCCAGAAAAAAGTAGGGGGGGGGAAGATGTTGTAATAACATTGCAGTATGACATTTCCCTACACGTTATTGAAGTTTTAAAAAATCTGGAAAAAATGCATGATTTATTGTTTACTTCCATTACCTTTGCTAGCATTCTCAAAGGGAGAGGCCATTTTGTCCCCTGCGCCCTGGATATACCCTGCACTCCCTTATACATTCATAAGATTTTCCATACAAATATGCGATGAGACATGATTCTCACAAACAGTTCTCACCATTCCTAATTAACATCATACGAAGGAAATATCAAGCATGAAGAATATGAAATATTATGTTTCAAATATCACTACAGGTTTACGATTAAAAAATAAAAATAAATACCCCTCAAGCAGCTGCTTCCCACAGAGGTCTGACAGGAGCCTGTCAGTTTATATGCCATAGTAGAAGGTCTGTGTGGATGGCAGGACCTCAGCAGAAAAACAACACAAAAGTCCATGCCTTATCCGAGGCTGGAACCCAGGTCTCTTAGATCAGTAGACAAGCGCGCTAACCACTAGGCCCACATTGGAACTAAAATATGTAACTAAAGTTCTTATTTACCGAATTAGACCAAGAAACCGATTACAACTACCACTGCTTTCTCTAAGGCATGATTCAAAATATTATTTCAAAAAGAGGTGTAGACGTATAGAAATATTTAAATAATTGAATCAATTGTTCAAAAGGTGCACTGTTCGTCATTGAAATTACCCCAAATAAAAAAGATTTCCCTCCGTTTTAGTAGTTTTAAAAAATATAAGTATATTTAATATCTTGACTACACTTTGGCTACTGCTTTATTTTTTATTGTTTATGTGTATTTAATAATATTGAAAAACATAAAGGTGGAAGCAGAAAACGCTGAATGCAGTTTTATTTTAATACATAGTATATAATAGATGGTTATCGAATAACGAAGACAGAAAAAGAAAAATTGCGTTAAAAATATTTTAGAGTAATGAAGATGACTAAGTGTATATTGACTAAATGTATGTATACTAGACACGTGGCAAGTGAAAATTTTTAACCAATAAGGGTGAATTTACACCGTATGGCCAAATTATCATAAACACGGCATCCTGAGCGAAGTACCATGAAACATACCAATGCATGCAAAATTTCATACTGATGCAATACCTCCTTCTACAAAAGCACCTTTTGCAGGAGGGTGAACTTTCCCTCAAGATGAAGAAATTGTCCGCCTTGTTGCAGATTTAGGAATTACAAAATTTCACCGTTTTGATAAAAGGGAAAAGCCTTCTTATAACAGCCACAAAGCCTTTAGCTTTATAGAGTTCATAATCATAATTCCTGAAATTTTCCAGAAGACTTTACTTCTATACGCCTCCCTCGCAAGAAATAAGAACTTTTTTATATGTGCTGATAGAATTTTTTGAGCTTGTGATATTTTTCGCATTATAAATATAATTTCGACAAAAGTGACAGCTAATTTATTTACTGATGCATTATCCACTCGTTTTCTGCTGCGTGATTTTCTGCTGCTGATATTAATATCAAAATGGAGGAATTATATAAAAATTCCAATCACAACTTACTATTTTCGAGCTGTGTCTGTTCTCGAGACGGGGCGTATCTACAATTCCCACATCCACTATTGTGATTTTTCTAGGCCTTCTTTGTCCAAATAAAGTTCGCATGTGATTGGAACTTCAGAAAACGGCTCTTTTTTGATAAACCTCTCAGCTACACTCGCTGCCGACTCTTCGCTCATACTGAGAAAAATTGCGCAGCAAAGAATGCTGCAGTCGATGAGGCACCGAACATTCAGCATCCGTGTGACTATATAATTCTCCTGCCTAGAGATCATACGGGAAATGACTGAGCGTGTTTCCAGTGTATTAGAGAAATTTATATTTTAAAACATAAATTTCATCAAGTTTCATATCAGATGACACGTGTCAAACTTCTTTCAACAGAACCTATCTACACCTCGGTTACAAAAATTCACTTGGGTTTCAAAAGTTTTAACAGGGGTCCTTAGATACTATTCTCAATACCTTCCAGCGAGCCATTGCTGGTATATCACAAAAGCATTGGAAAAGCTAGAAATTACTGTCCACGGCAATCTCATAATTTTCCACAAGCAGAAGGAATACTTAATGTTATGCTTCGAATTTCTAAACTAGCCACCTTACCAGAAATTCAAAAAGCTCCTTTCACCTCAGAAACTGTGGCTCAGTTTCTGGAATATTTTTCACTATTCTTCAACCAGCATGAATGATAAACAACTCGCAATTTAAGGCTACTTCTCAGTACTCCAGGAATACATCAGTACCTGCAAAGGAAAGTCAATGCAATGAATTTCTCCCTTACACCTGATATTTTTATAAATGGCTCTCCCAACCGCGATTGCAATGTCTTGGTCACAACCTCTATTATCCTCTACCCTGAAGGAACTGTATACTGCTGTATAACAGGAATGCCTTCACACAACATCACAAGATTCCCAAACACTCATTTTAATCTATTTCAGATTCAGTTCAAGCCATTTTGAAGGCACAGAGAGATTATAAGGGGCCGAAATCGGAAAAGGTATAGGAATAGTTCCATTACAGCCCTTTATCAGGAAGGTGTGTCACATGTCAATGCAAAAATTTTCATGTACGTCTTTCCTACATGACGTAAGTGAAGATTGATATGTTCATTTTTTTCTTATTTTTATTTTTAATGGAATAGCACCCTGGGCGTGGAGGAGAACTTTTAAGTTCCCCTCACACATATTGTGTTTGGGTTGGACTAAAGAATCCTAACACATATAGAACATTGAACTCTCTATAAGTGTAATAATGTTGGAATGCTTTATTCCAGGGCGCAAATAACAACAATGTGGATTTTTTTATTATAAACGTATTTTAATATAAAAAGTGGTGGGCAATAGAAAAAATTGGATTTTGCATTGAGAAGGAAAATAAAACAATATTTCTATAATACGATTCGAGTGTTAATCAAAACGTTATTAGGAAAAGCAAAATATTTGAAAGGATGGAAAAAAAGTTAATTAAAACACTGTCATGGTTTGCTGATAATCGTGACGAATAACTGCTATGCTAAATCTCTTGATAGAAGTTCATGTATTACAGGATACAAGCTAATGGGAGTTATACTTCAAATGAAGGATTTTTTTTAATTTAAATGTTTTAACTAAAGTTCATTTTCCAAGTAATCTGTTAATATTTGCTGATAATATCGTTCTGCTGAATATAAGGTATACAGGTAGAAGTGGTAGTTAAAAGTGCACAAAATGATTAAAACAGAGCAATTTCTTGGTTTCAGAAAAACGAACTTTTCTTAAATGGAGAGAAAAAGAAATATATGATCATTCAGAGTATGCACTAGTTAAACTACTTATGCATTAAAACACATAAGTCTAGCTGTCAATATAAAATAAATATTTACGAAAACGCATTGTCCCTGTCCAAATGTCGAAGAAGTTAATAAAAATCATTACTTGGGGATTTATATTGACCATTATTTTAAATGGAAATCGTTCATAAACTATACTTGTGATAAATTTAGGTTTCATCTAAGAAAGTGCTGAAGTTAAAAACTCTTATTCCACTGTATATTATAACAATGATATATAAAGTTATCTATGAATTAGTCATTAGGTATGGCATCAGTATACACCGAATAGTCAAAACATCATGACCACCTGCCTAATATGTCGTTGGTCCTCCACGGTCGCCAAATCAGCTCTTACCCGGTAAGGCATGGATGCTATAAGATTTCTGAAGGTGTGTTGTAGTATCTGGTACCAACATGTTACCAGCAGATCCTTTGACACTTGTAAGTTACGTGGTTGAGCCGCCGCAGATAGGATGTGCTGTTTCAGCACAAACCACAGTTACTCGATTGACCTGATGTCTGGGGAATTTTATATATATTTTTTACTAGTTGAACGGCACACGAAGAATTTCTCGGCTTTTTCTTAGGTTTTTGCTGAGGCCAATTTTAAAAATTACCAAATTTTTACAGCCCTTGTCTTTGTTTCCATGCAAACTATCACTGTCCACGGTTCATTTTAAATCTGTATATTCTGATTTTCATTTCCCTGACTGTAGGCATCCCCCCCTCTTCAGCCTTTAGCACTGGTTTAACACGAAGAATTGCACTGTTTTCTGAAATCAGCGCCCTCTCTCTCATAGCTCCTGGATTCGCTGTTACCCAAACTATCGAGATATTTCGGTTCTCTTCAGTACCCTCCCAGAAACCTCTTAGAGCTGTGATCTGCGATTAATAGAACAATGAGATTTATGTTCATCCTATCGGATCCATTCGGATATCAAGAGCAACATGTTGTCACCAGCAAAAAATTCGAGTCCCTTCCTATAATACTGTACAACGATATTTACAATCTCGAATTAATTTTTTTTACCATTTTAAAAGTTGTTGAAGGAGTTAAATATTGCTATTTTCCCTTTTTGAACCCATTAGAACTACCGAAATATTTCACAGCTTACTCCACGGATTTCGCTATTCGTTTCTTACTTGCCGTTCCATTTTGCGACAAAACTGAAGTCCCTAATTGTGACAGATTTCGAGATTAAACATATTTCTATTTCATGAAAAAAGTGAAAGGTTAAGGGACCATTTAAATTTCAACAGAACGTTTGTTGCATTAAACCTTCACGCCTTTTGCTATAAAGAGAACACGATTTCGAAACTTCGAAGCACCTCATTTCTCCATTCTCTATAGTTCGCCATTTACAATTTTCAGTTTAGGAGTCGAATTTCAAGAGACTTTCTGCTAGCAATAATATAAATTGTATTCAACATATTCAGAAATAGCATTACAATCTTCATAGCATATTACAACCTTACACTTTTGTAATTTCTCCATATTCCAAATATACTATTGAGATAATTACTTTCCTCTGGTTACATTTATCAACATTATATTATTTTACGTTTAGTTATATAATATGAGAAATAGGTGAACGTCATATTTGATTGATCTCTGACACTATTTGACGTTGAACACCAAAATTAATTTTAATGCTACCTTTTTTGTGTTTATGTGTGTGTGTGCTAAAAATAATACAGAAACTGCATCCCTTCACTTTTGCTGATATGTATGCTACACATTTTTCATAGACAACAATTTTTCAATTTCTAGCATTCTACATATATTAGGATTAGATCCAAATTCGACATCTATTTGACCCTGAAAGCACATCGGATCTCAGTTTACTCCTAAGTTCAAATTTTTAGAGCTCTCCACTTCTCTAACATACACTGTTCGTCATTGAAATTTCCCCATCTAGGATGAGTGCGCTCTTTGACCTCAAAATACGCGGAGTTCCAAATAGAATGGTAAATAAGAAATTTTTAAATATGTGTAGCAAGTCACAAGTATTTATTTACGAAAATGTGATGTACATCAGTAATAAGTATTGTATCCATGAATAGAGATACAAAGAGCAAAACATCACGGTAGTGAGTTGAAAAATCAGAAGATGCCAATGGATAATATAGCTCTGATTCTTACAAACATATTCCAATCATACTCCCTACCACAGGGTAAAACAAGGATAATGTTAAGATTTTGGGAATCTGGTTGTTTGTACATAATATGACGACTTGTCCTGCCTCTTGTCGCTATGCGACAGAATCGTCGATCCTCACATTCTAATGTTTTATAATAGGACCAAAGCTTTAACTATACAGGGTGAATCTGAAAAAGTGGGCAAAACTTTACGGGGTGGTAGAACGCAGCTATACGAGCAATATTCGTCATGGAATGTATGGTCGGAACGCAAGCGGTGAGAAGTTAAAAGGTAGTTTTCCACTGTCACATTTAAAGAATGAACACAAGAAGGAGAGGAGATACTCTGTGCTTCACTTGCATTCCCGTCCACCGCACCTTACACAAAGTGCATATCCGCCATTTCGTGGTTAGTATAACCAGCCATCCTCTCGGCAATCCACGGTAGAAATGCCGTTGGGTGCGAGGACCGACCCTTTTATACCATTTCCAACGCCACCTAGCGGCTCGCCGTTTACGTTCCGCCCATACTTTCTATGACGAATATTGCTCGTATAGCTGCGTTCTACCACCCAGTAAAGTTTTGCCCACTTTTTCAGATTCACCCCGTATACAGAGTGTCTCAAAAATATAGGTACAATCTTTTAGGGGAGGTAGATAACATCTAAAGGAATGAGAATTGCATAGGAACCCATAACCGGAAACGTCATGGGAAAGTGGTAGCAGTGGTACAATATCTGAACGGACACAAGACAGTGATTAATGAGAAAACATTTATTGGACATAATTATAACAAATTGCGTACTAGATGATACATTTCATAACGTTACATCAAACTACTACCTCTTAATGACCCATAACCGCACAAATTTTGATGCGCACGTGCAAACAAACGGTGGCCCGGTAGATGTCTGTGTGGGAAGTGTTCTTGATACATTCGTTGAGCGGCTCGTCCGTTGCCCTCAGCTATTCCATACACTAAGTGCATGTCTGCCAGCTCCCTGTTCGAATACCTTTGCATGCTCTTCGTAAGCCGATTACCGCTCGAATGAGGAAATCCGAAATTTTCTTTCTAACGCACTGATGATCGTTTCCGGTTATGGGTTCCTATGCACTTCTCATTCCTTTAGATGTTATCTACCTCCCCTAAAAGTTTGTACCTATATTTTTGAGCCATCCTGTATACATGTAACTTTCTGTACCAATTGTTGCTAACAGCACCCCACCGTTTGGGCATCACGACCCACAAGAACGATGGTTAGATGTGTTGACTATCCAGATTCTGACAACCCAATGATCGGATCTTTCTCAAATTCCATCAGCTGTACTTAACATTACCTTACACTGTTACAGGCACTGCAAAAATCTCCACAAGTAATCTGTTCACCATTTTGTTTTCCCACTGAGATAAAATCCCTTTTAACATTTCCTTCAATTTTGACATCAGCACTATAATGGACACGTTATTGGAGACTCTAGCTATTATTCTATCTATAATGCTTTGATTACTTTGACATGCAAATTATGCCAATATACGTCACAACCCTGGATGCAAACCATCAGGTCAATCTGTCCATTCTTTTTATGCCACTACGTTTAGATAGCGATCAGTGTATATTACATGCATTTTCAAGTAGATTGCTTTGGAGGTACAACAGAGATTATTTATCCACAGCGATGCTGGACAGTCTTATCAACAGTATGAGACATCAGAATATCTCTCATGCATTTCGTTGTAAAGTCATCTTCCTTCTTTTAAATATTAGACATATCGTTAAGACATATCTGTCACATTCTATTTCAGCAATTCCTGGGAGCTTTCTGATTGAACGAAAGATACCGTATTGTATTAAATTTTCCGATAAATCACGTGGTAGTTTATATTCAAATATTCTTCCCATATTACAGTATGATATCAGTATAACGAAATCGAGCGGGGGACCAAAATATATTCTTTATAATGAAAGGCAAATAAAAAAAGTGTTATGATAGCTACATATTACAAAAGAAAAAAATAGGACTGCAATTTATTGTGCATCAGAGTTTAGTTCTTAAAAAGGTTGATGATTTTTAACTGTCTGTTCCAACAAGCACGTCTCCGTGAATTCTTAAATGATTCTCTAACACAGAGTGTCCGCAATACCTTTTCGTGTCATTAAGAAACGGTTAAAATTTAATCACCATATTGGCTGTTATTAACGAACTAAACTGATAAACGAACTTAACAAAAAATAATAACGAATAAATATAACTATAATTTAAATTTTACAAATGATGACACGTGGTTTGGAACTACTTTGAAACAACTTTTCGCGTAATTATTCTTACTTCCAATGCAATGCAATCAGAATTGCATGGATCTCCACGTGATTCATAACGCTGTGATTGATTAAATATGACACAGCTTTTAAGTTATTGGAGCGTTGTCAATTGCTAAAATGTACGTTGCACATATTGTTTAAGTTGTTTTATTTACAATTTTTTTTATAATGATTATACTCTTTTGTATCGGAATAAAGTTTTATTTACGGAATTGATATTTTCGTTAAAATGGTTTAAACTAAAACGAAAATTTTGAAATAGAGATGCAAAATAAATTGGCTGAGGTTATAAAATTATTTTGCCTTCCGTTATATCGATAATTTACTGTATATATTTGGAAAGGGAAGAAAGTACTCATCTACACAAAGGACGGGGACAACCTATGATGCTTGTCCCAGTTATTCATAACAACATCCAAATACACTACACACAACATGCCATCTCAGGACTCGAGCCCACACCTGGAAACTATAGTGTCACCGAGAGCCAATACGATACCACTACACCATCAAAATATATTCTTTATATTGAAAGGCAAATAAAAAAGTGTTATGATAGCTATATATTACAAAAGGGAAAATTAGGAATGAAATGTATTGTGTTTTAGAGTATACTTCTTAAAAAAGGCGATGATTTTTAACTGTCTGTTCCACAAGCATATCTCTGTGAATTCCTAAATGATTCTATAACACATTGTCCTTTAAGAAGTGAAATTTCGTCTGGTATCGACCTTAAAGAGTCATAAAAGTTAAAGACTGTGACATCTTCAGTGCCATGGGGTACCTGAAACACGACTCCTCCCCAACCCACCCCAAAAAAATCTTTGACAAGCAATGAACCAAAGGAAAACAGTAATTACCCAATAATTAATTATAAACTGCTTAATTTTAGTTATAAAATATGTTACGGAAATATCATGAAGCAAATGGCCTTAGGTATCCATTTCTTGAAGAAGCCTAGAAGCTGCTATAGCCACGAATCAAGAGAATTAATGGAATCTTTGAAACATTTGCTATAATAAGGAGTTTCTGCATATTAGAAATTCAGCATTTGGAAGCCCAAACCTGTAGTCTTTTAAGTCTGACGATTAAATTTCACAAAGGTTTCCAGAACGTGTATTTACGTTTCTACTGGCGTTTCCCTTGGGAGGAACAGAACTATTTCATTTTGTATTGGGCATTTCCTACAAGTCGGACTCCACTCTCTAAAACTGAGCCTAAATGTTTCACGAAAAACACGAGAAATATACGTAGGGATTACAGCTTTTTTAAGATATCTCTTACCATAATTAATTTAAAAATCATTGTGAAGTTTGATATACACTGATACAGATATAATCACTACACGGTAACACACATTTATCTTCTGTCGCCATATTTCGATACTTCTGATGCTGCTACCAATACTAAATAGTCATTATGTTGTATCTGTGTAATGTGAATTAATTTCGTGAATGTGTGAATTGTCGTTTCATTTTCTTTCATTTTAGTGGACATGTCTTATAAATGTGTTGCAATAACTAATCTGGTTTGAATATATATACATATTTATTCTCGCTAATGCGAAAACAATTGGCAGATTTTTATGGCACTTTCTCCATTTTGAACACTTAGAATTAGCACATTTAATAAAAATATTATGTAATTTATCAGCTGGTAACTTTGTGGAGTTTTATTTTCCCCCCTTTGAAGCGCATGTAAGCTTATCAAACTATCGAACGGTGATATTTACAAAATCACGAATTATTTTACTCCACGTAATTGTGTATTACCAGAACCGGATCTAGGAAAAAGTAGACGAGGACGGGCAAGAAACACAACCGAGCCGAAAAAACGTTAAATAGGGGGACAAGAGACTGTTTTCGCAATGCACTAATTTCGCCCTCCTTTATACACATTTTTAAAAAATTCTTGAAAAACTCATAGGATATAAATAAGTTTAACATTTTTTGCCTTTTTCCCCTTACCAGCATTCTGAAATAGGGGGGGGGGGGGGGCTATATTACTTTACATCCTACCAAATATTTTACGAAGTAGTTATAGCTTTAAACTTTATGTATTTTATATCAAAATTTATTACATCTGAATTTAAGCAAACATTCTACTTTTAAAATTTAATGTTTTCAAAATATCAATATATATTTATATATATACAGTAGACTATACACCTGGCCTGTTATTCCGAAAATTCTGTCAGAAAATAAATAAAAATGGCAAAAGTACTAACGGTGTTGTATTTTAATTAATAATTTGTCGTACAATATTAACAATTTACTCACACTCACTTGAAAAAGTCCGTGATATTCTTTTGTTTCTTTGAACTTAATACTTTTTTTTACCTGCAAAGTCTTGTCATTTTTTAATAAATATCACATCAATCGCAGATGAGGCCTGTTGTTCTTCAATGTATCTTACTGCAACATCAAAAGCTTCTTTTCCTTCAATATAACTAACTTTCCCTTCTTCCTCTTCATTCTCCCTTTTTTCCCGTTCTCTTCTTGGAAGATTGCATTGATAATTTCATCACCATTCAGTGTTTCATTTTTCAACTGTTTTCACATTACAACCATTTTTCATTGTCATCTTCTTTTAGTGTGTCACCAGAAAGCAGTTTAAAGTCATTAAGCAGTGAAATATTGTCATTGTCATATCTCCTGCAGGCGCAGGCTTATTAGATACTTTCTTTTGTCTTTGGTTCTATTTACACAGTTTTCAACTTCGGGCCAAAGTTGTCTCCATGACTTCACAAACGTTGAACGAGGCATTTCTCCAAAAGCTTTTGCCAACATGTAGATCACATCCTTGATATTTATAGTTTTCAAAGCATTTAAAAATCGTATTCCGTCATTTTCGGTTCGCTGCAGAATTTCTGAAAGAAGCTTTACCCTGTATCGCCTTTTTAAACTTCCAAGCACGCCTTGATCCAATGGTAAAATGTAATATACATTAGGTGGCAAAAACATGGCTTTCATGTTGTCAGAAATGAGTTCGCTTGGGTGTGTTGGGGCATTGTCGAGAATGAGTAGGGCCTTTACAGGCATTTTAAGACTTGTCAAATGGTTTTTTATTACTTTTGTAACAAATCTGTAAAGAACCACTCTTTAAACAAATACGAGTTTATCCAAACAAACTTTTGAGCTTTGTAGTAAACTTGCAGAGAAGCTAAATTTAAATGCTTGAATGCTCAGAGTTTTGTTAATTTCCCAATTATAAAAAGAGGAAGTGTGTGCTTACCTGCAGCATTTGTACAGACAGCCACAGCGATTCTTTCTTTGTTTTAAATCCTGATGCTGAGGTTTCTTGCGCTGTCACAAACGTTTTTGTTGGAAGAAGTTTATAATTTAACCCAGTCTCATCTACATTGTAGATTTCTTCTGCGCATAGGCCTTCTTTAATATACACTAAAAGTTTTTCTGAAAATTCCTTTGCTGCTAAGGATCGCTGACAATTTCTCACCACAAACACCAAGGTAATGAACACCATGCCGTTTTTCTAGCGAGAAAGCCATCACTCGCTTGCTGAAAAATCTCTCCCATTATCGATTTTAGAATGAAGGATTAATGCTTTTTCTCTCAAGATTGGAACACTAATTGGCGTTCCTTTTCGACGCTCTTGCATGAACCATAACCAAAGTGCATCGTCGACAATTAAATTTTTCGGTTTTTTAAGAGTGCACCAAGAAGGAAGCGTTTTTTCAGACTCGACTTAGTGCAGAAATCTTGCAAATATTTTCTATTCCTTCTCCAGTCATTTACTGTACTTTTACCAACACCTAGTTCATCACAAATATGCATTACTGGATCACCTTTGTCAATGCGTTCTAAAGTTTTTAATTTCAGCTCCATCGTAACGACATTACGATTACGTTTGCACCCACTCATTTTGTACCACCCAATAATTAACAGATCACAATACACACTCCTGTATACACACTCCTCTATACACCCAGTACATTGTACACTGTAATATCCACAAAGAGGAACTGAAGCAAATATGTACTGTACTATAATCAAAACACGCCACGACTTGCTTCCTCAAATAAATACGTGGACACCCTCTTTCAGAAAATTGACACTAATGGCCTTGAAGCCGAAGCAAATAAACAAAACCAGAAGCGGAGATTGAAATAAATTTGTAAAGGCGTAACTGTGACCCCTCAATCAAGTTGCCATTCAATGAAAATTAATCTTCTGATAATGTAGTAAAGTCCCTTTTTCAGTTAAAAATTTTGACTCTTAGTCAACTGATGCATCTATTCCGGCAAGTATTACACGGCACACTTTCTTATATATAATTATTATTCCCTCTTTCTATCATTCGATGCACCTAAGTTCAAAAAGTCATCAGTACGATGCTTCGAAATTTCGAATGTTGTGAAAAACGATAACATACGAACTGTTTACTGTGAGAGTGAAATTGCCATTGAACGAAAACCAATCTTCTCATAATTGGTTAAAAATACATTTCAATTTATAGTTTGATTTTACGATCTGGCCAACAGACTGCTTTGAAAAGTTAGACTATTTTTATAGTAGATAAGGTAAAAATATCTGAAATAAAATTTATCATAAATGTACATGTTAACAATAAAGTTGTTTGCAACCTGATTTTATAACGTTTTTTTTTTCCATTATATTTTTTCCATTATGACTTAATACATGACTCTACTTCTTTCACTATTAGGAACAATTGCTTCTAAAAATAAAGAATAATAAACCATTATAAAACACTCATAAATAACATTTATGTTAAGTTTCGTACGCCATTTTAATATAATTTCCTCATAGATTTTCAGTTTTTAAATTTTTTTTCTCTAACTCGATGACACAACGATGAGACCCGTGTGTAAACGTTCCCTCCCGTACCTCGTGGCTGCAGCTCTCCCTCCCTCCCTCCCTTCCATGCGCGCTGCTGTAATATTAATCTCTCTTAACTCTTGCCTCTACTGGTGGCTAGCGACGCATCTTCATAACGGTTCCAAAAAATTGACAGTTAATGTCCAACAACCTCCGATATTGTGGTGATCGCTTTATACTTCAAGGAATGATTTTTTGCTCTCTCGAATAGAGAAAAAGGAAATCTTGCAGAGAACACATTGTGTATTCTGTTACTATGTGAAAAATATATTGCAAAATCGAAAGGGTAAGGGTTTAGGGTGTTGTAAATATGGTGATATTAGCCTCCAAATAAGGAACTCCCTACACGAGTCACAACGGAAGTGCGATATAGCGGAAAAAAATGGCTCTATTCAGGAGAGAGCAAACTACAGAACATTAGACCTTGCAGAAGAGGCAAATGTTCTGAAAGGAATCAGTGACCATACGGAAGCGCGCTCACTGCTGCTTCGCATTATGGTTGCTGCCAAGAATGGAGGTGATGGAGTAGTCAGTGGTTCTGACAGCATGAAGCTCCCGGAACAACGCTTCTCTTTCGGCATTGTAGCGGGAGCAGTTGAGCAGAACGTGGGATACAGTATCAGGTGTGCTGCAAATGACACAGTCTGGACTGTAAGCTCTGCCAAGAGCGTGAAACGTAGAGTTGCTGTAGATGAAACTAACTCGGAGACAATGAAGGAGGGTCTCCTCAGATCTGAGGAGATTACGAGGTTAGGAGCAGGGAGAGAAGGTTCAACCAGGTACCTGAATGAGGAACAGCTGGTGTCCTTCTGCCACTGAGCAAGATGATACTGGCTCATCATATGTGAGACAGAACTCTTGCAATCGCTGAGAGAGAGGGGGTAATTAGTTACAACCTCTGACTCTCCAGCGCCTCCTTCGCGGTGTGATCAGCGAGCTCATTGCCACGTATCCTTACATAGGAAGGGATCCACTGGAAATGAACCATGATTCTGGCAGAAGTGACCTTGGAGCAAGTCTCCATGATCTTGTCGATGAGAAAGGGATTGCAGCTCTTGCTGTCTTGCTTCTGGAGAGCTTCCAAGTCTGACTTGCCGTCACAGAGGATTACAAAGTTGCCACTCTCAAGGCTGAGAATGAAAAGTGTAGTCTCAAGGATGGCATGAAGCTCTGCACAGATGGAGGAGGTTAGATACGGGAGACGGAAACCTCTAGCGATATCGGGGATGACAAAGGCAGAGGCAGAACGTTGCCTCTCCCGGTCCACAGATCCATCATTGTAGACCTCATTACATCTCTCTTATCGTTCAGTGACATAGGAGGTGGAGAGAAGTCTGATGGCCAATGGATCAGAGCCGCTCTTCCGACCAAGAGAAGGGATAGTGACATTGATCATAAGATCACTGTTCCTCCAGGGAAGAGAGTATTACCAGCATCCAGCATCTGTCCCTGCCAGCTCGAGCGTCTGGAACTGGCATGAAGGACTCGGTCATAGAAGTTCTTGGCGCACAGGGCGATGGCATGTGAGGCCTGTCATGCAACTTCCTGAGAAGCTCATGGTTAGAGTGGAGGGAATGGAGCCTCGAGAGATGACACAGTATATCTCTCTTCCAGTGCAGATGGAAAGTCGTGTCATCAGCCTCTGCAATGACCGACGCATTGGGTGCGTTAGGGAAGAGTCCGAGGCAGAGACGAAGAGATATAGTGTGGACGGTGGCCAGCCTGCTGAGTAGTGTAGCAGAGGCATTGCTCAGAAGGTTACCACTGTAGTTGATGCGGGAGAGGATCAAGTGCCCGTACAAGACCAGGAGCGTCTTGCAGGAACTTCCCCAGCGGGTACCAGCAAGGAAAGACAGTATATTTCTTTGCGCAGCGGCAACTGTCTGCAACAGGACAAGTAGCGCTGCGCAGTGACTTTGTTTGGTGGCGGCAGTGCCGAATTGAATTTCCTAGAACATTTGAGAGCAACTAAGGAAATTGCTAGAAAATTCTCAAACCGGTGGATGTTCACATCGACGTAAATAAAACAGCTATAAATCGAGGTCTTACTACTACTGTATATAACATAAAATTCTTCTTTATTTACTGTGATGAAATACTTTTCTCCTCCTCTAATTACTAATTTCAGTTTTTTTTTAGATATACGCAATCCCCAAAATTTTCAAAAAATATATAAGCTATACTTCTGAAGATTTTTTTCCATATAATATATGCAATATTGGTGATACTCATTTTAAATGATTCAGATATATTTAAATAATTAACAATGATATAAATAATATTTAATATTTTTGAAATAATCAGTATTAAATTTGATAACTCTGCATATTTTTATTGATATTTTTGAATATACAGTTGATAAACTTTATGAAAGCCATGCTACCTAATAATCAGACATACGAAATTTCAAGTGGCAATGTAAAGAACGATGCAAATATTATTATGCAATCATTATTTATAGTTCAGTTTATTAACCAATTTAGATCAGCGTTTACCTAAATTTTCGGCTCCATAGAACCCCTGAAGAATTCTCCTTTTTGGATCCCTTACGGAGTCTTTCTTCTGATACTCTTCCTATCATTTCTTGATACCATTTAAATAATATATAGATCCTCGCTTCCTCCAGTTATGTTATCAACAGCCAATTTCATCCTGTGATCAACGTGAGCTAGCCTGTGTTATAGTAAACTGACACAATTATAGCCAACAGGAAAAAAATTTAATGCTATTTTCTGACCTCAGTAAATATACTATTTTAAAATGTTAAAACTTTCACGCGGTCTCCTTTAAGTTCAGTACAGGTACGTACCTAGAATTCATTTTAAGGAGAATAGGGGGTAGATGGGATCCAAGAATACGACTCGCGTGGGTTTTCCAAATCCTTAAAATAATCTACCAGACAGGAAAAGTTAAAATCATATTCTATATGAAATAAAATTTTACAGCATTTCTGTTTTAATTCTTCTTTTGCTGTCTAACACATATTGGGCTAAAACAAGATTATACAGAATACCTGTTTTGGAATTCAAAACTGATAGAAAAGTTTAATATTTTTTTATAAAACGACGGAATCTCGATGAAGTGGATCTGGGCACCCCCCCCCCCCCCCACAACTCCAGATACATCCTTGCCATGGCAGATCCCAGATTGAGACCACTTTTGGTGATAACTATGAATGCTGTTTATTTCTTTTTCCTATTTATTTAAAATTTAAATTGAATATAAAGAAAATTTCATTGCTGTAACTTGTTCGAAAACATTTGTTCGACGGGAACTGACAGAAATTTAATTTAAGCTGTTAAATTTTTTGAACGGTAAATTATTCGAAACGAATTTTATTTTAATAACATTTGTTCGACGAATTTTTTCGAAATGCTAATTTCTTCGAAACGGAAATTTGTTCGACCAATATTTTTGTCAGGTTGTCCAAAGTCTGAGAATTAAAAAATATTGAGAAGCTGCTAGGAGAGGTACCTACTCTTCAGTAAGGTCTTCTGGTTATTCACTGGGGAAGTATTCTAGGGAGAAGGGCGGCATCTGAGAAAGAAGCCTAAAGAGATAAGGCTGGGTTGTAAATTAGGTAGAGTAAAACCTTTTGCAGACAATCTAGACAATCTTTACCTCCTTTAGTTTTCGCTATTCTCCTAAGCTATAGTCACAGCTTTAAAGAAGACGGATTATGTATAAAATTTAAAACTCTAGTATTTCCACTACTCTACGCTAAACGATCATTGAATTGTGACCACCCCATGACAAGTTTTGTCAATGAGCCGCAAATTTCGAAGTCCTATAATTTTTTAAATAATATTTCATTCAAAAATGTGATTAATGATTGAATAAATTTCAAAATCATTTCTATCAAAATATCGATTTTTTTTAAATTCAATATTTAAAGAGTTATGAAGTTTCAATATATAACAATAGCAGTGCTAGACATTTGAAGTTAATTAAAACTGAAATAGGAAGTATTGCCTCGAACCATTTCATAAACAACTGCATACTTTAAAAGTATTTTGTAAATAATTACTTCAATATTCGTTTAATTTTTCGATATTTTTCTTAAAAGAGATTGCTGCTCTGAAAAGTTTTAGCCTCCATACCTGCTTAAATAACGAAAGAATATTGTTGAAAATTAATATTTAGATCGAGTTGAATCAGATCTTTTAATTATCGCCAGCCACATATTCTCACAAAAAACTTATTTTAGAAGTTATAGAGTTTTGAAGTTAACATCCCATTGACATAATATGGAATGGTGATGTTAGGTCAGAGGGACGCTGATTTTGAAAAATTACACTCACTTTAATGATCACTCAGTATTTGTCCTTTCTAATGACCTAGATCTAGTGAATATACGGATTAACATTTTGGATTTTGGGAGAGGGCCAAGTGATCGAATTACCAATCTACCTGAAACACAGTTCCAGTATATAATTTTTCTTTTCATTTTACTTATCTCAGAAACGTTACAATATATATTTATTCATTGCATTTTACCGAACAACGTATATAATGTCCCATTTCAGTTTGCTGCTAAGGCCTATAAGACCAATTTAGCTTCTAAGATTACCAATACACATCTAATTGAGAATGAGAAGAAAAGATGTGAATGATCTCTCACCGCACTATAAGGATATGGTTATTGTGACTGATTGGTTTGTTGGCTGTTTTGGGTTTTATGACTTCTCAGCAGCTAATGCATAAATCTTTATAAATATTTTTATAAATAAAATAAGAAAAATACAATATTTAATAAGCTGTATTTGTAAGCAAAATAATATTAATAAGAATAAAGACTAAAAAAATATTCTGTCTGAATAGGAGATCGAAGTAATGATAATTTCGACAGTGATTTAGAAGTGATGGATCTGTGATATCAGCACCCTCATCCAATTAGAAGTGTTAACTTGATAAAACATCCGAAACCGAAACGAAAGTTTTCACCTGATAACCGCCTTTTGCAAAAATTAACATTTTTTCAAGCCGTAACCTTCCGAATCAGAATCAATATGAACGAATTAACTTTGTTAGAGTTAATAATATTATAATTAATAAATAACTTAAACAAGTGGTAGCTTGAGGCAATTGCATATGCTGTGAAATTATGTAACATAGCTTTATTATAAACATATTATGTACTTAATAAATGTTGTTTTTATTTTTGGAAAGATACCATGACTGAGACTCAGTAAATATTTTCCATCTATATTTATGAAACGTTTCGTATAGAACGAACAAAATACATCACTATACTGAATTTCAATACGTGAAATACGTTTGAAACGTAAATTATATGTGTGATTCATTTCAGACAAACACATGATATTTAAATATGCCATTGCATTACAAGTTGATACAAGTGATGCCTATTTGTCCTTCAGGATGAATCATCCGAAGAAATTGCCTTGAATGCAAAATTTATCAAATTATTTGATAATCGATTATGTCAATTATTCAGATATGAACAATTTTATATAATAGTCTCACGGATGATACAAATATTATTTTTAAAATTAAATTCAGTTTTAAATTAATTAATAATTTTTAACTAAACCTGGAATTAAACACAACATTTTATTTATTCAAAATATTGAAAAAATCAATATTATATATATATATTTCTATATCTCTGTATATTATTAAAATATACATATGTTTTTAAATGAAAACTGAAAATTGCTCACTAAACTGTATTTTTAAGCGAAAAATGTGTTTCTGAATAATTATTGTTCTAAAGTTTCAAAAGCGAATTCGTTTCTTACACATAACCTTTATATGATGTGAAGTGGCTAGTATTGATTGGGCTAGTATTTTTAATACACTCTTAGTCAAATTTTTATTTAAATTGCAGAGAAGATTGTTATTTTACCTATGAGCATCAAAATACTGAGCATCAGTTAAGATTGGAGATGGGGACCCACTGAACAGCTGTTAGAAAATGGAGGTCTCCCATCAAGACCATCTAGTTGCGCTTTAACGGGAACAGTACACGGCTTTCCTACACACCGGCTACGGCCTAATGTGTCATCCGAGGAAATCAGGCTTAGCGCACAGTTGTTCTCTTTCTCAACGAGGCTAACAAGGGTTTAAAGGGTAACAAGGGTTAGCAGAGATGAATCTAAAACTAGATTTATCTCTGCTGCAACCCGGCAAGCGTGCAACCCGGGAAGTGTAGATTAAGAACCTGGCGACGTACTTACTGAGAAAACCCTCGCAACTTGCAGAAGGGGAAATGCGTTGAAGGATCTTTATAAATACATAATATAGTGGGAATTTTAGACAAAGATTAAACAAGACGTACCTCATATAAGGAGAGTTTAACACACGTAAGTACCAAATCACATACCATTATTATTTTGTGGTTATATGAAAATCCAGAAACAGCTTCAGATGACAACTTAAGTTAATGTCCTATTAAAGTATGCTATTTGAAAGCACTAGAACAGGGGAGTCAAACTCCGACAGTTTTTAAGGACAAAACCATCAGCGACTCAGATGTTGAGGGGAAAATCCATTGACACCACATGGACATCTGTTCGAATTGTTACTGAAATCGATGTAGGTTATAATTTATTTTTATTCATATTAATAATAATAAAAAAGCCGCCCCGTGGCCGAGTGGTTAGCGAGCTTGGCAACTGATCTACGGGACCTGGGTTCGAGCCCCGGGTAAGGCATGGATGTTCGTGTTGTTTTCTGCTGAGGTCCTGCCATCCTTACAGATCTTCTACTTTGGCATATAAACTGACAGGCTCCTGTCAGACCTCTGTGGCAAGCAGCTGCTTGAGGGGGTATTATTTTAATAAAAAAAAATAAGTATTCATCAAATGCAATGCCAGATTGCTTTCGTATTCTAATAAAACACAATTTAAATTTGTAAGCAAAATAATATTATTTATAAACTAAAAGAAATACCTTTAGTTGAAATAGGTGTATTAAGAAGCAAACATACATAGTACGTTAAGAAACAGGTGAGACAAAATATTTTTGTACAACTGAGTGAATTTAAGATCATACTTGAACTATGTTTGATGAAATATCCACTTAAATAGTTAAATTATGCATTATTTAAGAACGTTCGTTTTCAATAAGCACAAAACATGAAAAAATCGTCTCATAGCCAGACGGAATATTTACTAAGATTTTTTGATAAAAAGTTTCGAGTTGTAAATTCTCAAGCCAATTACTACGCTTAATGCAAAAAATTCTTTCGGGACGATTAAAAAAGGCTCCCTCAGCATGTGTTCCGCCTGCGTTAAAATTAACATTGACTCCCATCAAATATATGCATTGTAAGGATATATTTGTTTCGGATTCAGCGGAGTTTAACTATAACGGAGCAGTAAATATTATTTATATTTATTTGTTTCAAAATTCGGACGGTAGTTTAATTTTCTCATATATTATATATGTCAATAAAAAGATGAAATATTTTATTTTTTTAAATAATAACATGAATCGTACTGTTTGCCTTTTTATAATTATTATGTACACTAATTCCAAAGTCGGAAAATATAAATCAGAAATGTAAGATTTTAACATTCTTTGATTATTTTCAAGCTGAAGTTCAACAATAGCATTAAATGCACAGGCCAGGCTGAATCCCAGCTGTGATGAACATCCTGAAAAGCGTATGATCCCTCGCATCAGTACTAACAGAACTTGTCTACTTGAAGATATTGCAAAACTCCGAAATTACATCCAGGCCCGGATTGACAATAACTTTGAGGGGAAAAAAACTGGAAAAATATAAAGTTGGGGGGAGGAGCCAAGAGACTAGATTACCAATGCAGTGTAACATTTCGTACTCCTTTTTACACGTCTTTAAGAAATTCTTGAATAATGCATTAAATATAAATAAGTTGAATAATTTTTTCCTCTATTATCCTTATTGTCATTCTGAAGGGTTGGGGCATGAGCTATAAACTCCTCGTTACAACAGGCCTGGACACGGGAGTAAGAGAAGGTCTAATTTTCAAAAAAATGTAGCAGTTTAAATTTTATCTATGTTTTAAAAATTCAAATGGTAGTTATGTATTTTTAAAAATCTGGAAATTAATTTTATAATATTCTGAAATATATTAATAAAATTCTAATATATAAATTATTCTATTTAACTAGTTTTGAAATAAATGACTTGAACTTATATTTTGAATTAATTAAATCAATTACATATTTATGCTTAATTAATTTCCCTCCTTTCTTCCTTCCTTTTGTTCAAGGATGTCTAGGCCTCATGTATCAAAGTGGCCTTGCATCAGCTTCTTACCCCCCCCCCCTCCCTGATTCTGCCCTGTTTACATCGATACTTTTAGATAAAAAAAAAAATCACTGTTATTCTGCTAAAACGATTAGATTTTGCACTTGCTTTATTCAACGTCCAATAAGTGCGTTTTAATGTAGTAATATGAAATGAATCCAAATTGACATGAATATCAAGTTACTGAATAACTTCAAATTTATATGTTATATCGACTTCCAACCGCAATAGTTATTTCAGAAGATTAGGGATTGCGGAGTCACTTCTAATGGATTTATTCAAATTGTGTAACCTTTCCCAATTTAACGACATAAAATTGTTTCACCCCGAAGTCCATTTCACAGTATATCATTCTATATCGATTATCGTCTTTAGATGACACCCCACAAGCACTCCTGATAGCGGAATACCAGGGTTGGGTTGGGTTGTTCTACCTCTGAGCGGCACTTTTTACACAGAATGGGCTAAATGGCCAGGTCACATGGACCCCGAAGGCTCAGAGAAGGTTGGGGGAGGGGACCCACTGCAACAGCTGTTGGGAGACAGATGGTAGCCTCCCGTCAAGGCCATCCAGTGTGTTCTTTAACGTGCACAGGGTATGGCTCTCCCGCACACGGGGTCACGGCTTATCATCCCATCCGACGGACGGCGGCCTTTCCAAGCCCATCAGTGTCCCCTACTGACCGTGGGCAGGGCGGGGCGGAATACCAGGTCCTACACATGTACTTAAGTGCCGCTTTGTGCTGTAATCTTTCCATAGTCTCCAGAGCTATGTACATTAAACCTATTGTATCTAGATTAAATATGCAAAAATTTCAATACATTAGGTTTCAGTTACACATATGAAAATATAGCAATCTAAATGTAAGTAAAAATACTTACAAAGATTATGAATTTTGAAAATAATAATAAGTAAGCGAAATAACTCCAGCTTACAGAGCAATCAAAGGTTAACGTATTTAGAACTTTAAAACATAGTTTCACAGTACCATTAAAATACACGCACTAGGATTGGGTTGTTTTACCTCTAAGCGGCACTTTTTTAACACAATGGGCTAAATAGCCACGTCACATCGACCCCGAAGGCTCGGAGAAGGTTGGGGGAGAGGATCCACTGGAAAGGCTGTTGGGAGACAGATGGTAGCCTCCTGTCAAGGCCTTCCAGAGTGTTCTTTAACGTGCACGTGGTATGGCTCTCCGGCTTAACGTCCCATTCGATGGACGGCGACTTTTCCAAGCCCATCAGTGTCCCCTACTGACCGTGGGCAGAGCGGGGAATATTGCAGAGATAAATCTCAACGCCGTCAACAAAGAGTAGTTAATATTAGCTACGTTAGTGATATGGAAAAATATTATGCATGTGTGACATGACAACAAACTCGTCCACCTACGTTAATCAATTCGGTGTATTTAAAATATTTTTTCTCAGTATAACCATCTATAGTTCTTTCGAGGTACAAAGAAATAATTAACGTTAAGGAGAAAGGATTTTAGGAATGTGAAGTTCCCATTTCACACTAATCAATATTGTATTTTTCTTAATGTTTCTAAGCTGAATATTATGATCATCCTCAAGTCCTAATCATAGATATTATAATTCGAATCATTATGAAGATATTTTATGATATCAAAACTATGTAGGTACGGAAAGTGTGAGAGTCGACATCAGAAATGTTAGTGAAATAACTCTTCTATCTATGAGCACATATTCATAAAGCAACTAATTAATATATCAGTTAATTAATCCTCCACGCATTAACAGTCTTTGGAACTCAAAAAATGCTTAATTTAAAAAAAAATGTTTCTCTTATGGTACAAAAGGAACTTTTGACTCATACCGATTATAGTGATGCCACTGTAAAACTTTCAATGTCAATCCTGTATTATATTCAAAAATTACTTTACTGTATCATATGTTTGAACATCAAAGCAGATTCAGAGATTAATTGTTTTAGCTATTTACTCAGACCAAAAATTATCCCGAAAAACGAGTTTCATATTTGTTCTACTCATTCTTCATAGCAGAATAATTTATCATAACGAAATTTTAAAATTACTGCTCGTTTCGTTAAAATATTTCTTTTGAATAATTGCAAAAATACCGATGTTTTATTTGTGGTATAATGATAATAGATTTCGTGGCGAAAGGCATATTTCGTATACCGTATACCTGCAGTGTACAGGAGAGCACAAAAAATTAAATCTACCTCGTAGCCTTTTGATATTTTCGACTAAAATATTTAGCGTCCTCTTTTGTGATTGCGCCCCGAATTCATAATCACGTAAGTCCAAAATTTTATAACTTAAACCTTTCGATATATCTTTCTTGACTAGTTTTTAACCGTAAAGCCTGCGAAATGAAGGAAATTTAACTACTACTGGCTTTTTGTCTTCAATTTCTTGAAATATTTTTAGTAATTAATATATATGATTTTCATTAATATTTTAATCATTTTAGAAATATTAATTTGAAGTATTTTGCAGTAGTAAATAATATACTTCATAACTTACCACTTCTTATATTAAATTAATTTGCTAATAAAGAACATAGTAGAGTTAGTATTTGCCTCTCGGAAAATCATTCCACCACCCTACACTTGTAATAGAACACATTGCTCGAACATATTACACATCTCCTGTAGAGAAAACTTCCTATGGCTTTCGCTCACGTCCGAGAGGCTATTACAGAAAAAATAAAATAATAAAAAACGAACAGTTTCGTTTTCGTCTACGTCTTACGTATATTAGCGTAAAAATTATTTGCATTGACATGTGACACATATTCGTGATAAGTAGTCATTAAAAGACAAATCTTACAGCTTTTCGGAAGTTGCTTATGTACACTGCTTGGTGAAAAAAATAAAAATTAGGTTTAATATAGTGTGGGAACTCCTCCCGTCCTGAGATCTGTACCTTCAGAACAGTTTGATTTCGATGTGGTATAGATTATGTAATACTCTGTAGACATTTTGTGTGGTAGGAAGCCATTCCATTTGCAATTCAGCACACAGTTTTTTCAGGGTCGGCTACAGTGCAGTGGATGACTGTATGTCACGCGCCCCTATATTCCACAAAGTTTCACTGAAATTCAGATCAGGTTACTAAGATGATCGAAAAAAATATTATATTTTCCATCATATATTTCATACCAGTTAGAGACAATTTCGCACAGTGGACTTTGCATTATCACATTAAAACTGTTGATCTCCATCAGGGAATAAATGATAGCTGAAGGTTTTGTATATTCGGATATATTTTTTTAATATGCTGTCGCATTTTGTCGACCCCTCAGACATATCAGTGGGCTCAGTCTATGACGTTAACAATCCACACAAACACAATCTAGTTTCCTTTTAGCAGCTTGTAAAGTAGATGTGACACATAAAGTTTTGATTCCACCTTCTGTTGTGTTGACACCATACTGTAGGTCTGCCATCTGCCAAAAAGATCGTATATCTCGAGTCATCTGATCACATATACTTTCACCCGTCCTCCGTAGTCCACTCAATTGTTTCTTGATACCAGCCACTGAGGCCTTATTTTCGATTATCTTGTTGACACTAAAGGTTTCCGAACAGTACTGAATGCCTAATCGCAAACAATTACAATCCCTCTGTATTGTTCGAAATGATATGAATTGATCTGAGCTATAGTATAAGCAGCAGTCAATTGATGAATGGTTGAATATTGACTTGAAATCACAATCTTCTACAATTCTCTATTTCCTCTATCTTGCAATAATGGACATCTCCATAATTACTCCTATTAATATGTATTACGTATATATGTATAGCCTCCATCGAGATTCCATCTCCTAAATATATTTATTTATTTTATAATTTTTAGCCTAGAAAGGTCTTGTGTTTCTATGTTGTTGTTTTTTCTATGATTATCCTAGCTCACCATTCCGGAAGTAGGCTATACCACACATGTGGCATGAGAGTAACAGACGAATAGGGATTGCTGCCTTGACTTTTAAGAATCTATGGAGATTGTGGTGAAATAGGCGTATACACCTAGAGACTAAAATTAGACTGTATAATAGTTTGGTTCTTTCTAGGGTTAGTTATGGTAGTGAAACTTGGACGCTGTGTAAACAAGATAACAGGAAACTAGATGCTTTTGATTCTAGATGCTTACGTAGTATCTTGGGTATTAGGTGGTTTAACTTTGTAACTAATGACGAGGTTAGGCAAAGGAGTGTGCAACATCCTTTACACATCATTATCGTGCAGAGAGAGACTCCGTTGGTTTGGCCATGTTGCCCGTATGGATAATTATAGATTGGCGAATAGGGTTATCAACAGTGTGTCTAAAGGCCTCAGAAGGAAGGGGAGACCTAGGAAGCGGGGTGTGCACACAATGTCGAATAGTACCCTGTTAGAATTGGTGTGCAGTGGCCAGATTCAGCAGATGTAGCTCAGGACTGAAATGCATGGAAAACTAAATTATACACTCTGATTAGACCTTCATACCCCATGGCTGGTTGATTATGACGATGAGTTCTGTATCTGAGTTACTATTGACATAACATGGCCTAACATACTTAATGAAATGGCCTTTAGTCTTTTCATGAACGAGTTCCTAAAGAGTGCATGTATTATTTAGTGTACATGCGCTCTTTAGGGACTCGTCTCCAAATTTCGTAACGATTTTAGGAGAAAGGATATGTTCCAATGTGGAACTCCTTACCTTTTAATATAAATATATTACTCTTTTTAATATTATAGACATTAATGTCTATAACATAATAATAAATAATTAAAATGCTATATTTATAAAAATAATTTTAATAAAAATAATTTTAAATTACTAATTAAAAAAATAGAACAATTTCAAATGCTATATTTATTTTTACGATTAGTATATTTTTGCATTCTTCGATTACAAAAATCAGTTTTTTTTTTACATATATTATCGCTTGTAATTAACTGTTACTGGCTTTTTAAGGAAATTTAACTACTACTGGCTTTTTGTCTTCAATTTCTTGAAATATTTTTAGTAATTAATATATATGATTTTCATTAATATTTTAATCATTTTAGAAATATTAATTTGAAGTATTTTGCAGTAGTAAATAATATACTTCATAACTTACCACTTCTTATATTAAATTAATTTGCTAATAAAGAACATAGTAGAGTTAGTATTTGCCTCTCGGAAAATCATTCCACCACCCTACACTTGTAATAGAACACATTGCTCGAACATATTACACATCTCCTGTAGAGAAAACTTCCTATGGCTTTCGCTCACGTCCGAGAGGCTATTACAGAAAAAATAAAATAATAAAAAACGAACAGTTTCGTTTTCGTCTACGTCTTACGTATATTAGCGTAAAAATTATTTGCATTGACATGTGACACATATTCGTGATAAGTAGTCATTAAAAGACAAATCTTACAGCTTTTCGGAAGTTGCTTATGTACACTGCTTGGTGAAAAAAATAAAAATTAGGTTTAATATAGTGTGGGAACTCCTCCCGTCCTGAGATCTGTACCTTCAGAACAGTTTGATTTCGATGTGGTATAGATTATGTAATACTCTGTAGACATTTTGTGTGGTAGGAAGCCATTCCATTTGCAATTCAGCACACAGTTTTTTCAGGGTCGGCTACAGTGCAGTGGATGACTGTATGTCACGCGCCCCTATATTCCACAAAGTTTCACTGAAATTCAGATCAGGTTACTAAGATGATCGAAAAAAATATTATATTTTCCATCATATATTTCATACCAGTTAGAGACAATTTCGCACAGTGGACTTTGCATTATCACATTAAAACTGTTGATCTCCATCAGGGAATAAATGATAGCTGAAGGTTTTGTATATTCGGATATATTTTTTTAATATGCTGTCGCATTTTGTCGACCCCTCAGACATATCAGTGGGCTCAGTCTATGACGTTAACAATCCACACAAACACAATCTAGTTTCCTTTTAGCAGCTTGTAAAGTAGATGTGACACATAAAGTTTTGATTCCACCTTCTGTTGTGTTGACACCATACTGTAGGTCTGCCATCTGCCAAAAAGATCGTATATCTCGAGTCATCTGATCACATATACTTTCACCCGTCCTCCGTAGTCCACTCAATTGTTTCTTGATACCAGCCACTGAGGCCTTATTTTCGATTATCTTGTTGACACTAAAGGTTTCCGAACAGTACTGAATGCCTAATCGCAAACAATTACAATCCCTCTGTATTGTTCGAAATGATATGAATTGATCTGAGCTATAGTATAAGCAGCAGTCAATTGATGAATGGTTGAATATTGACTTGAAATCACAATCTTCTACAATTCTCTATTTCCTCTATCTTGCAATAATGGACATCTCCATAATTACTCCTATTAATATGTATTACGTATATATGTATAGCCTCCATCGAGATTCCATCTCCTAAATATATTTATTTATTTTATAATTTTTAGCCTAGAAAGGTCTTGTGTTTCTATGTTGTTGTTTTTTCTATGATTATCCTAGCTCACCATTCCGGAAGTAGGCTATACCACACATGTGGCATGAGAGTAACAGACGAATAGGGATTGCTGCCTTGACTTTTAAGAATCTATGGAGATTGTGGTGAAATAGGCGTATACACCTAGAGACTAAAATTAGACTGTATAATAGTTTGGTTCTTTCTAGGGTTAGTTATGGTAGTGAAACTTGGACGCTGTGTAAACAAGATAACAGGAAACTAGATGCTTTTGATTCTAGATGCTTACGTAGTATCTTGGGTATTAGGTGGTTTAACTTTGTAACTAATGACGAGGTTAGGCAAAGGAGTGTGCAACATCCTTTACACATCATTATCGTGCAGAGAGAGACTCCGTTGGTTTGGCCATGTTGCCCGTATGGATAATTATAGATTGGCGAATAGGGTTATCAACAGTGTGTCTAAAGGCCTCAGAAGGAAGGGGAGACCTAGGAAGCGGGGTGTGCACACAATGTCGAATAGTACCCTGTTAGAATTGGTGTGCAGTGGCCAGATTCAGCAGATGTAGCTCAGGACTGAAATGCATGGAAAACTAAATTATACACTCTGATTAGACCTTCATACCCCATGGCTGGTTGATTATGACGATGAGTTCTGTATCTGAGTTACTATTGACATAACATGGCCTAACATACTTAATGAAATGGCCTTTAGTCTTTTCATGAACGAGTTCCTAAAGAGTGCATGTATTATTTAGTGTACATGCGCTCTTTAGGGACTCGTCTCCAAATTTCGTAACGATTTTAGGAGAAAGGATATGTTCCAATGTGGAACTCCTTACCTTTTAATATAAATATATTACTCTTTTTAATATTATAGACATTAATGTCTATAACATAATAATAAATAATTAAAATGCTATATTTATAAAAATAATTTTAATAAAAATAATTTTAAATTACTAATTAAAAAAATAGAACAATTTCAAATGCTATATTTATTTTTACGATTAGTATATTTTTGCATTCTTCGATTACAAAAATCAGTTTTTTTTTTACATATATTATCGCTTGTAATTAACTGTTACTATCTTAACAATGATTTGATATGCTTACATCAGTACAAAAGAGTTTCTTACACAAAATACATATGTTACATAAATGAGAGTGACGATCCGGTTTTGAATGGGATGCTAAATTAGTCTGAGCGACATTATTTAAGTTACGGAAGACTTGCTATGAAAATTATTAGTGATATATTTCTTGTTAATTTGTAGCGACTTACACTGAAAGTCACTGAACTAGAATCCTGTTTAAAGCCATGACGGAGACAAGTGATTAAACGGAGGTATAAAACTACACTAAAAAATGTTATGATTTATACAGGCAGCCATTTTTACTCCTCTTTTAATAATCTTTCTTTAACAGAAACCATAAGATAAAATGAAATTTTAGCCCTTCGTTTAATGATATACAGAAATAATTAAAATTTTTATGGTAAATTAAAAGTTATGAAATTTCTTTATAATTACATTGATCACCTCAGAATAAAATAAGAAATATTATCTTTTTTAAACTATATCCCTTTATCTTTATATATGAAGTGACTCAAAAAAAAACTTATATCCATTAAGTAATAACTTACTAGATATAAGAAATGTATGAAATTTATATATTTTAAATCATTGTTGAAGCAATACATAAAACCTTAGATTTCATGTTTTACAAATGGAGGGAATGTAATTTTCAATATTAGAAGAAGCACAGAAAATGGCCTGTAAACACGAGACTCATCGCAACTACCTCAGGGTTATATCTGGAAGGTGTTTTGTCGACCAGCATCTGCAATTGTAGTTAAGGCAACTTGCAACGACTGAATCCGTGGTATAAAGCAATCAATAGAAGTTATCTCGGTCGAGAGCTGGTGGCTCAGGAATCAGAGCACCTGACATGCCATCACAAGGTCGTAGGTTCGTACTCCACCGGGATCAAGTCAAAATTTCCTCTATGGTTAGGATTGCTCATCCTGCTTATTATTTACGATTTTTTTTCATTTAGTTAAATAATAATATACGTTTATGTATATTATTTATCGGATTTTTTAAAATACTTCTCTAAAATATACATCGTTTAAATCTATTTTGTGTATTGTAAATATAAAGAACCGCATAGGAAGCCTTCTACCTTTGGAGTTTGAGGTGGTTTCCTCATTAGCCTATTCCTAAGTAGATCATATCTGGTCACTCATTCACGCCATGTAATTAATCGAGTCCTTTGGCATCAAATTGAAACTTAAACATGACCACTAATTTGGCAGTGAAGGAATTCCCATATCTTTCCCTTTTTTCACTTTTTTCAAATTCTAGCATGTAGCATGTAGCATAATTATGATATTTCGAAGTACCAGTGTAAAAGAACCCCAAATTCCGTCTGTGAGTGTTCAATAAGTGGCATGAGTCGTAAAGGACAAGACAAAAATCATCAAACGATGATCCCCAAGGGGCAGAATTTCGCATTCTTTGACATAATTCTCCTTAAATACTGTGGGGTAAAGATTCTCGGACATATGACCCGTGAAATCTTTTTTGTACTTCACAAGCAATACGTTTCATCTTAATCAAGATAGCGACTGTAATGATCTCACGCGAACATGGTCACCTTCAGCCGAAAATGAAACCACTCTCAATGAAATCAGGTCTTTTCATCTTTATGGTTTTGAGACAAGGAAGGCATTTTAAACTTTTTTTATCAATATGCAACTGGTTGCATTACCAAAACAGTCCTCCTGACCCACTGCTCTAGCATCTGAAAGTTTAAGCGTTTGAATTGATATATACTGCCTAGATAAAAAAGTACCGAATTTTTGTGATATCAGAAGAAAGCCAATTTCGATGCTCCGCAGCTTCTAAAATATGCTTTTTATGGTAAATTCTGACGGAATATAAAGTTATCTGTCTAATATATTTACACTGAAGAGACAAATCATTATGATCAGGTGCCTAATATGATGTTGGTCCTCCCCGTGCCGCTAAAACAGCTATTACCCGGCGAGGCATGGACGCTACAAGATTTCTAAAGATATCTTGTGGTATCTGGTACCAACATGTTACCAGCAGATCCTTTAACTCCTGTAATCTGAGGCTTAGCTGCCTCAGATAGGATATGCTGTTCCAACTCAAACCAAATATGTTCTATTGGATTGCTTTCTGGGGAATTTAGGGGTCAGGGCAATACCTGAAAGTTTTCTTCATGTTCCCCAAACCATTCTTGAACAATCCGGCCAGTGCGGCATGGTGCATTATCCTGCTGAAAGAAGACACTACTAGACGGGTATACTGTTGCTACGAAAGCATGTACCTGCTCTGCAATGATGTTTAGGTAGGTGGTAGACGGCATAGTTTCCTGCACATGAATGACCGGATCCAGGATTTCCCAGCAGAACATTGCCCAAAACATTACACTTCCTCCACCGGCTTGTTTTCGTCCGCATCATGGTGCCAACACTTTTCCAGGTAAACGATGGACACGTAAACGGCCGTCCACATGGTGCAACAGGAAACGAGATTCATCGGACCATTCTTCCAATCATTCAAGGTTCAGTTTTGATCAGCGCATACCCATTGTAGGCGCTTTCGATGGTGAACTGAAGTTAGCATGGGCACTCGGAGCTGTCAGCGCCTATGGTCTCTAGAGGCTAACATAACACAAAAGCTAAAAGAGCATATATCGTGCACAAGAGACCCCAGAAGAGTAACTTTCCTCAGAGAAAGCCATCATTTTAGGTCTCTTGTACTTATTAAGAACATTATGACCATAATTAAGCAAAGAAGAAATTATCTTATTAGGATTATTTTCAACAGCCTCAAAATACCTTTTTCAGATGCGTTTAATGTGAGTATATATGTGGTCGATGCCCAAGTATTTATGAAGTTGTCTGTGAGTAACAAACCAAGGGGCATTGACCGCAGAACTCAATATTTTGTTTTACAAAATCTGAATCTTGCGTATATTCGTTGAGGTGGTGTTCGCCCATGTAAGAGAAGAAATTTTATTGTTTTAAAAGTATTATGTATAGAAAAGTAATTTGAAAAATTCGTGGTAATTTTTAAGATACATTCTACTAACATCAATAACATACCCGCTTTTCTCAGAGAGGTGTGGGAAATGCAACCTTTTTGATTTAAGAATTAAAAGACGATGACTTGGCGATGAAAGAAATAAACTTGGAGACTTCAGCCTGCTATCGAAACGCATCTGAACAGAAAAAAATATTATAAGAAAACAGGAGTTCTGACTTCAAATTTTCGGCATTATTTCTTTGTAGACTCTCCTCCCTGACAAACCAACAGACAGAAAAATCTCACCTTTTGGGAATAACAGAATACGTTTAACACAAAAAGGCTTGGAAGATGCCTTAGGCAGATGGCTCAACAGTCTGATCTTGCTGAATTTCAAGATGATGAAGATAAGCAGAAGAAAAGAAGAAGCAAGCACCTCTCGGGCGTCACAAGGCACCACAGTTTGCCGTTTATTATTGCACCTTTTCTTTACAATAATAATAATAATTGTTGATTTGCAGAAATTATATAGAATTTCGGAAAATCTATTGTAAACTTCCCGTATGAAATCTAAAAACTAAAGTATTTAAATCTTGGAAAAGAAACCGAATTTTTGAACGCAGCACAGGCTTCTCTGTGTTCCTGAAAAATGTTCCAGTTCGGTTCTATATGAAATGCTTTGAAACCAAGGTATATATTATTCATGCTGCAAAACTTATTTAAATAATATACGGATTACGAAGTAATTGAGCCCTTTCTAGAGCACTTGAAGGTCCGACAGGCATTGGCAAAAATTCGTTAGGACGAAATGGAGGAACAATATATGAAATTAGCATTAGCTTAATATTTTCAATGATTATTTTATTTCAAATTTTATTTTTTTAAATAATCATTTCTACTGCTTAAATACTGACAGTAAAACGCAAAATTAAAAGAAATATGCTTTACAATATATAAAGTAATAAATTTTAATTTAGTCCATTATTTGTTCTATATTATTCATTATTACCAATAATATCATAAATTCAAAATACTGAATCATTTTTATCTGTTCGATTAACTCGGTGGTCCAATGCTTACAGGAAACCTACCATGTTACAGCCATTGCCATAGATCAACACGACATAATACTCTAAAACTGGTGTTCGTGGATGGATTCTATGAAATTTGTACCTTTACCTAATTTTGTTCTACGTGGTGTGTTTTATCACTTTAATTAGATAATTTTCAAAACGGTTGAATTGCGCTGTTTAAACAATGTACTTTGAAAATTATGTACACTACAGAAGCAAGTGTCATATCAGAGCCATCTAATGCAATATTTTTAAAACAAATCTAATTCCTTTATCTAGTAAATCTTGACAGTAAATTTGGAAGACTAGATTTCTTTTCCACCTCTTCTCATCCTTTTTCCTACGAGAATGAAATTTCAATAATGCGTTCATACTATAAAAGAAAAACTGAGATTAAGCATTTGCAGTGTTATTGAATAAAAGACTTTAAAATGTTGGAGGAGAGTACTAAAAATATACCTGAAATCGGAGGAGAGCAACTTTTTAATCTGCGAAACTCCTTTTCAAATATTAACTTGATGCGACTCTTCATACTTTTAACGTACTGACCACAGCTGACCGAGAGCACCCCATAAGCCTTGCTTGTGGGGTGTTCAGGCATTAAAAACTTTTAATCGCGTTCGTGTAATGAGAGCTCTATTATTTTGAAAAGAAGCTAATGAAAAACGATTTTAATGTTTATAATATTCAGTTTAAAATTTCCGCAACACATAATTGGCGCATCACTGACTTAATTAACGATTACTTTGGAGGCAAAAACAAATCCCAAAAGCTGAAATAATCAAATTGTGTTTGACCTCATTTGCTTATTTATAAACATAAATACAGTTGACTCACATTATAAGATGTAGCTGCGTTCCCAATGATAGCAGTGAATATCGAACCCACGTAAATCAAGATACTTTCATCGTGAAATAATAGGGGCTGAGTTCTGGAACGCAAAAGAATTCGATGCTTCCAGTTTATTCGTTATTAGAACAACGTTTTACTCAGTAGTAAAGAATCACAGGATTATGTCCTGTAGACATGGAACTCATGAAATAATACGCTGAAAAAATTTGGTTTTGCCATGAGTGGGATTCGAATTCATGTCTCCAGGAAACATGCCTGTTATGCTACCACTACACCATGAATGGCTAAACTTTCTCAGCTTGTGTGACCTTATAAACTTTCCAGATTATTTTTATTTTTATTTGATACGCACAGTGGCGCCATCTGTCCGGGAAGTGGACAACTCTGTTGCCTCATATAGAAGGAATTCGAATCAAATAAAAAGCAAATCCGGAAAGTTTATAAGGTCATGCAAACTGAGAAAAGGTTAGCCATTGGTGGTGTAGTGATAGCATAACAGGCATGTTTCGTGGCGACGTGGGTTCAAATTCCACTCATGGCAAAAGGTTTTACTATTTTTTAACGTTCAAGAGCACCTAATTATTATACAAACGAAAGTTTAAAAATACTATGAATATATTATTAATGAACTTTTTATATCTCCACAATGAGAAGCTCGGTCAATGTGGAATCACCGAACGCATCCGCCACTTTTGAAGAGGGTTTAGTGTCATTTGAAATGATATTGAAGTATAGTTAAGATGCATATTAAACTGCTGCACTAATCAGGTTTAATTAGTTGGGGATAAGCCAGGATTAGTTCCGTGGGGATCTGAGAATATGACACGAGTAGGGTTTCCTAATTACTAAAATATTGCACCCGACAAGGAAGGTTAAAATGATATTATATAAAGAATAAAACTTTATAGTTGTTTTAAAACTATGTATCTGTCGGAATACACCACTGGGCTAAAATAAAATCATACGAAGATAACCCTTTTGGATTTTAAGGCAGGTAGCAAGTTTGAGATTTCATATATGACAACCAGATTTTCGAGAATGTCCGGTGGGATTTCGTCTCTTATTACATATCCCTTTTTATTGTGAATATTTAGAATTACGAGAAAATAACTTACTTTTGTATTTTAAAATAATAGTGGTAATAGATTTTTTCATTTTTCTTCCATACTAAAATCAAATAAAATTAAATAATTTGTTTCACGTGTAAAAAGTTGAATATATCTTCTCTCTGCATATCATAAAGCAAAATGTTTCTAGGATATGTCTTTAAAGATATATTAAAAGCTCGAAAATAGACATTCGCTCTATCAAGCATTTGGAAGTTTTCCTGAATTTAGAGTCAAGCTGCTCCTTATCTGGCTTCGTTTTCCGTTGATCATTAGTGGCCATTAGGGTCTGTCGCCATTACCCAATGTCTGCCATCTGAATTTGGCATAGTTGCATGTCATGACATAGAACACATTGTGCAATCATCATGTCAACTGGATCCAGGGACAATGATGATCAGTGTTCATAGATGAATCGAGATTCTCAAACCACAGCGATTCACAATGTCTGTTAATATGGGAAGATCTACAAACACGCTATCATCCCCAAATATCCATGAATGGAGCATCTATGGTGGATGGTTATATCATGTTTCAGGAAGGGATATCTTTTGGTGGGTGCACAAAGCTGTATGAACTTCCAATTGGCTATATCACTGGTTTTAGCTAGAAGGATGAAATCTTGAATATCTTCATGTGAGCATATACATGTGCAACAGGTGATACTTTCTTCCTAAATGATGATAACGCCCACTCGCTATCTGAAAAAATAGCACTATTAACTGTATCTAGTGCCAGCCCGGTGTCCTGATCTAAATCCCACAGAACATGCATGGGATGCTCTTGGGAGATGGATTGTCCCCGTGAATCCTTTTCTTGCAAGCCTCTCAGAGCATCGACGTACTTTGGAGGAGCTATGAAGATTACTCTCGTAGCTCTGCTGGACAGAATTATTAACAGCACGAGGAATCGCTGCAAGGAGTAAGAGCAGTAAGGAGTGATCACACTCCAAATTGTAACTTTTGGGCTGTCTCAATTGGCCATCACCTTTTTTACCATGTGTCGGTATTCGTATCTAATTATGGGTATTAAATATGTTATTCCTTTTTTCGACAGTTATTCTTACGCAGAGTGTTTATAATCTCTGTCTTCCGATTCCCATGCAGCAGAACCAACAGGTTTTTCAGGTTATATCTTAATTTATTGAAATTAATGTATATATATATCTATATATCTATGCGAAGTTTCGTATTCCTTGTCATGACATGGAATGAGTAAAAACCTCGGAGACATTGAAGCTGCTCAGTTGATTATTCAATGCTTCTACCGAACTAGAAACTTTACGGTCACTTCTCTTTCATTCCGTAAAGTTTCATATTTTTTGCTATATTAGTTTTGAGTTGGTTAGCAATTGTTTGAATAAAATATGGCAAATGTTCGTGTAACAAGTCCACAAAGAGCTCAGAGGTTGGTTAGGCGAAAGGGAGCTACTTCATAGATGCTCGGAGGCAGATGGTGAACTCCATTCTAGGTCATTTATCTTTTTTTTAACATGCAGAGGAGATGATTCTCTTAGGCAAGAAGCCACAGCTTAATTCTAATTCAATGGACAGTAGCATTTCCAAGCCCATTCTTCCTTCCCTCTCTATATGAAAACACATGACTGAAATATACCCATGGACCACCGGTGAAATTTTCTACAGGACCGTACAATTTTTATGAAAGCATGAAATACAATCTATCTTCTTCATATGGGCAACTACACTTTCGAAGAAATTCTAACAGTGTGCATGGTATTCGATGAAGAGCAGCTCGTCCACTATGTTGTTTTCCTTTACACTAACAACTATATTTTATCGTTTTGATCAACTGGCAACTTCTCATCTGCCTCCTAGCATCTATGAAGTAGCTCTAGAAACGAGTATGATAAGGTGGAGCATGCATGATACATGGCGACCAAAGGCAAAAACGCGCCAGGTATGAAAGAGGGATATTGCAGATTGTCGAAGGCCATTCTTCTACTAATACTCGCCCCACGCAATACTTCTGCATGAGTGTCGCATCACGTTTCATATGTCATGCACTGTTAAGGCAAACCGCTTTGCAACAAGGCAAGAATTGCTCCAGTCAGTCAATGCAGGCTTACAAAAAGCTGTTTCCGAGCGAATACTGTGAAGGGAACTGCATGCCATGGATATCTGGAGCAGAGTACCCTGGAAGAGACCCATGTTAACAGCTCTACGCAAGGCTGCACGGCTAGAGTGAACGCTGCGCAACGAAGACTTGACTCTTGACTCTTGAAAACGTGTGATCTGGCAGAATGAGTCACGTTTTAGCTTGTACTGGAATGATGCGAGGCGACGGGTACATCGTAAGCCGCATGAACCTTCTATGCGGACTGTGTGCAAGGTTCTGATCGAACTGGAGGAGGCTCTGTGATGCTCTGAGAGTATTTCACATACTAGGAAATGGGTCCTTTTTTTTTTGGTGACATCTCACTTGAACCAGAAGTGCTATATGAAGTAAAGGCGAACACACGTTGCCTTTTGTGTAGCATCTCCACGGTGAACACCAGAAGGATACCCCAGTTTTCTAAGAAGACATTTGTCGCGTGTACAGGGCTCGAAGTGTGTCGGATTGACACAAACAGCATTCTGAAGCTTTCGAACATCTCGACTTGCCCGCCAAATCCCCGGATTTGAATCCCATGGAATACTTGTGGGACTATTTGAGGCAACGAGTCGTCCCAGCCATCTGGCCAATCTCGCCGAACTGCTGCATTTGCTGCTGTTCGGAATGAGTGGATGAATATTGATGTGCACTCTATCAGCACAATGGTGGCATCCAGGATTTCAGCTGTTCTTCGGTCACGCGGAGGCGTTACGTGATATTAAGTAGCATTCAGCCAGGGGCAATGCTACTTAAATTTTTTCTCCGGTGAGCTTAACTTTCTCATTAATTATCAGCAGCTCACACTGCAAGCCACCAATCTAGAACAGGTAAGAGACAGTGACGGAATTTTTGTGATTGAACGAAATTTTAAAACTACATTAATAGATACTGAAATTTAGTACGGTAGCTATTATATCTCTCCTGCTACTTACTTTTTTATAAAACATTTTTAAGGAAAATATGAAAAATCTTCACAAATTGTAACTACTTGCATTAAAGATAGAATTGAATAAACTTATGTCACAGCTTCACAATTAAATGCACTGCGTACCTTTGATTTACTAAGCATTAAATCACTGTTGGGCTGCTTTAAGTGCAATGATGAGAGTGGTTGCAGAAGAATATATTTTTTAGAAATCTGAGATATTTAAAGTTAAGTAAAAAATTAATGAAATTCTATGACTGCTTTCACAATTTATGTACTTAAGGATATCATCTTTGCGTAGGTTCTTCTCTGTGTTAATATTGTATGTATCTGGTGATCAGATATAAATATAAAAAAATAAATACCCCCTCAAGCAGCTGCTTGCCACAGAGGTCTGACAGGAGCCTGTCAGTTTATATGCCACAGTAGAAGGTCTGAGAGGATGGCAGGACCTCAGCAGAAAAACAATACGAACATCCATGCCTTACCCGGGACTCGAACCCGGGTCCCTTAGATCAGTAGCCAAGCGCGCTAACCACTCGGCCATGGGACGGCCCATATAAAATCTGAATACTTAAATACTCTTGTAGAAACAACAACTCCATGGAAATACATTATGCTTGAAATGTACGTAATTCAAACTTTTGCTAAAGTAATACATTAAGAAAACCGTAGTTCAGAATTTCGCAACTAGGTGTTACTTATTTGTCACGCCTTTCGCCACCGCCATCTGTTGGAATGATTCGTAACTAAAACAAATGTTAAGGGTTAAATTGTTTAATGCAATGTCCATTTGAAATGACCTTTCAAATAAATATGCAGCAAACACAAAAATGCATTGTATCTTAGTAAATATCTGCAATATAACGTGAGATGCAAATTGTGAGATATTAAGTGTATTCACATAATAATATAGTTTTTGAAGGGTTTCATACCCTAAACTTAATTGATAAATTAGGGAAACGTATTTATTCATATATTACACTGAAGACATGCATCAACAGGTCTTAAAGAAATATAGACGCTTCAATGCCTTGTTGAAGAAAAAAGTTTCGGGTAAAGTTAATAACATCTATCTTAAAATTATGCAAGGAAATAAGTAAAATATGAAGTAAGGTTTACTAACATCTAATTATAATGGATATAACCAAGGGTATCTCGAATTAGGGGTCCAGCCTCACTAACCTTTCTATAAAATGCTTTTATCTAAATTCAAAATTTATTTCAATTTATACCCTGAATTAGGGTGAATACTGAAACTTTAGCCGTCCCGTGGACGAGTGGTTATCGCGCTTGGCCACTGATCTGTGGGACCTTCTACTATGGCACATAAACTGACACGCTCCTGTCAGACCTTTGTGGCCAGCAGCTGCTTGAGGGGGTATTTATTTATTTATTTTATTTTACTGAAACTTTAACGATAATATCTTAATTTTATTCGTTTTTTTTTGCAATGAACACTTCATATCTATTCTAATACTTGTGTAGCAGCCCAAATCTAGAAATACAGGCAAGGAGGAAATGACGCAAATAAATGTGGGAGGGAAAGAGACTGAATTTCAATTGAAGTATAACATTCCCCACTCCATTTCAGATGCATTTGAAATTATCTTGAAAAATGCATGAAATATCCTAAAGGTTAAAAATTTCTGTTTCCATTACTCTTACTAGCAGGGGGCGGAATATATATATAGCAGGGCGGCGTACATGCCTCACCCGCTGTACCGGCATTAACCGGAATCTGGCGTGAGGCATGGCGGCGTACCATGCCTCACCCCAGATTCGGCCCTGTACGGCCATTTTGTAAACAATGGATGCGAAAGAAAACAAACAAATCGCAGCTAAAGCTGTCGAAAATGATTGAAATTGTCTAAATACGATATAAGCTTATGTAACAAATTCTCTTTAAAGAATCAAAGTAATTAATTGCTAGGTTCTAATGTAAAAATATGTTGGAGAGGTTTCGAGAGGAGATTTTAGATCCAAAGGTAATGATTCTTCATATTAGTTCGAGTGTTGGATTGTTTTACTTCTGAGCAACACTTTTTTTTTAACATAATTGGGTAAATGGCCATTTCATAGCATTGGGCGGGGGTGGCTCAGTCGGTAGCGCGCCAGGCTCGTAATCTGTAGTTCCCAGGTTCGAGTCCCAGCTGGGTCAGCGTTGAGATTTATCTCCGCAAAATTCCCTGCCCTGCCCACGGTCAGTAGGGGATACCGATCGGCTTGGAAAGGCCGCCGTCCGTCGGATGGGACGTTAAGCCGTGGCCCCGTGTGCGGGAGAGCCATACCCTGTACACGTTAAAGAATACACTGGATGGCCTTGACGGGAGGCTACCATCTCTCTACTAACAGCTGCTCCAGTGGGCCCCCTCCCCCAACCTTCTCTGAGCCTTCGGGGTCCATGTGACCTGGCCATTTACCCCATGGTGTGCAAAAAAAGTGCAGCTCAGAGGTAAAACAACCCAACCGCCCTGCCCGAGGTCAGTAGGGGACAATGTCCAGCGCATTGAATGTTAAGCTGTGGCTCTGGGTGCGGGAAAACCATACCCTGTGCACTTTAAAAACATGCTGGATGGCCTTGGCAAGATGCTTCCATGTGTATCCTAATAGCTGTACAGTGGGTTTCCTCCGCCAACATTCTTTGAGCCTTCGGGGTCCTTGTGACTTGGACATTTAGCCCATTTCGTGCAAAAAAGTGCCGCTCAATGGTAAAACAATGCAATCGAATCCTCCTCAGCCACTGTTGAGCTATCTATCTATCTATCTTTGCAAAACCTCCACCAACTACTGCTACCTTTAACACTCATTTGGTAAGTTGATACTCGTAGAAAAGTGAAGATTCCTACACAAAATACGTTACGTAATTGAAATGGCGGTCCCATTATGCACTGTGTGGAATGTATGTGGGGAATGCACATATGTGGGGAAGTGTTAAATCCCTTGGGTACGTTATATAAATTGTAAACGATCTGTTGTAAAGTAAAAGGTCGTACGCTTTGGTTTCTAATGATTAGTGAAATTAGAACTCGTCCAAATATAGTTTGACTGGTTACTGATTGAACGAATACATAATATTACATTCAAAATACTCCAATTTATAGTGGCACCTGTTTTCTCTCTTCCGTTATCTACTTTTATCTAGAGCAGTGGTTCTCAACCTTCTTTGCTTCACGTACCCCCTGGAAATGTGCATGTAACTGGCGTAACCCTTGTATAGATAGATAAAACTATAGTTATAATAAAACAATTTTTAATTTATAAACAATTTTCTGAAGGCTTCGCAATATATGCCAAGTGTTTCCGTGCCTCTAGCATAATGCCACGGTGAGTCTAAATTTAAACAAACTCAATGTAACTGGAATCAACATCAATGGAGATCGGTATTAAAAACCGCTTTAGTGATCAATGATTTTTAAAAACTACCTTAACGGATACTGAAATTAGAGTGGTAGTTATTTTCATTCTCTTCTCAATTACCTTTTCATAAGACATTCTTTAAAAACAATATTTTCTTCAAATGTTTAAGAGAAATTTCTACGACTTTTAAACTGTACGCAACTTTGAAAACTCTTGGCTACTTCTTACAGTCATTTTTATCAAGATACTAAAACAGCCTAATAGTGATTAAATGCTTAATAAATATTGTCACTCTTAGTCTTACATGTGTCTCATTCCCAATATTAAATTTATGATACTTAAATATACTTGTGAAAAGTATTGCTGAGTGGATACACATGATATTCAAGGTACGTAAATTTTGAAATTTGCGCATTACGGATAATTTTTTAATTTATACCTATATTACCTTTATTCTTCAAATGATAAGTGAAGCCGCACTTTTCGAGTGATACATTAGCAGAACTAATGAAATTTGGGTTTGCAACAACGACATTTTTCTCGAGAGTTTTTTTAAATCACACTGCGGGGAGACGCATGAAATATGTCGCACTTCCATATAAATACCCCCCCCCCTCAAGCAGCTGCTTGCCACAGAGGTCTGACAAGAGCCTGTCAGTTTATATGCCAAAGTAGAAGATCTGAGAGGATGGCAGGACCTCAGCAGAAAAACAACAGATACAACCATGCCTTATCCGGGGCTCGAACCCAGGTCCCTTAGATCAGTAGCCAAGCGCGCTAACCACTCGGCCATATAATGGACAAAAAAAAATGAAAACAGCAAGGTTTGAGGAAAGCTTTCAGTTTAATATAAACTGTGGTGTCTATGTGCCACTGGCAAATGCATGAAATATACAAATCACATCCCAGCATTCTTAGTGTCATATCTATAACGGCAAACCCGGTAATTATTGGTACTATGTCGTCAAAAGAAGACCGTAATGTTTTCGGAAGGGGAATGATTTTTGGAATTCATTTAACAAGAGCTTTGGCCACTAAGGCAGTTGAACTAGCTAATGTTTCACGAGCAACAGTTAACAGTTTCCAAGGTGTTTTTTTCTGAATGGGAATGGGAAGAGAGCATCTGCAAAAGGGAACAGTCATGAAAACACGGACTCCAGAATCGCATCAATGCGATGAGCAAAGCGAAACAACCACAGCTGATTAGCGTGAAGCGTGGTAGAAAACAACCACAGCTGATTAGTTGTGCAGCTATTTCAAAGTAGGATGCAAGAAGCCGTTTTTATCAAACAGAGTACGTTGAGAACTCCATAGAGCTGGATATTACAGTTCAGTTTCACTTCACACGTCACTCATCACACCTGTTAGCACACGTCGTCGTGATTAACGTGCAAAGAACACAAGCAGTGGAAACTTGAGCAGTGGAGGAATGAGATATGGTCTGAAGAACCATTTTACACTTTGTTTCCCACAAATGGACGATTGCACATCTACGCCAAGCGAAGTAAGCTTACAAATCTGATTGCTTGTTTCCTATTATTAAGGGATCTGGCGGTTCTGTAATAGCGTGTGATGCTTTCTCGTGCCATGGTTCGGGTGCATTCATTCCGTTAGAAAGCAGACTAGGTGGTATGTAAGTAGATGAGCTCAATGGGATGTTAAGCGCCAGCATATTGGTTTGTAGTCTTTTTTTTTCCCAGTCTTTTGGGGTTGGATCATTCTTCCTTAATTTATAAACCATGTCTGCAAAATAATTATTGAAACTCGTAGCAATTTGAAAATTTGTCAGACATTTGGGCATGTGATTAATTATTATAATTTCTAGTGAAATTTTCTCATTTCCATTTAATATGGTATTAATCATATCCCAGGACTGTTTTGTATTGCGAGCAATACATTTTAAGCGTTTTTTGTAAGTTGGGATTTTTCTTTTCTTATAAATTTCGTAGTTGATTTAGAGAATTTATAGAATTTCGTAGTTGTTGATAAGTTTTTTCTTAGCTTTGTCGTTTCTGTAAATAACCGATGCTGTATCTTTTTTTGTTCAATCATATTCAAAATGTCGGGAGTGATTAATTCTTTGCTGTTTTCCCAAAATTTGACATTGTGTTGAGATATTTTCATCAAAAATCACGTTGTATTTATTTTTAAAACGAGTGGTTAGCATCCTTGGCTATTGATCTAAGGGATCTGGGTTCGAGTCCCGGATAAGACATGGATGTCGGTGTTGTCTTTCTGCTGAGTTCCCTCCATCCTCACAGACTGTGGCGTGTATACTATGGCGTGTAAACTGACAGGCTCCTGTCAGACCTTTGTGGCAAGCAGCTGCTTAAGGGGGTATTTAATTATTATTTATACATATATTTCATCAGCAGATGTGGGGACTTGTGCAGTACTCCATTTAGTCCTAATGATTGAATTAATAATACTTTTATGATCATATCTCAGATATTTTTCATTAGCTGTTGTACATTCGCGCACTGATTTTTTTAAGCTCAAGAATATCAAAAGAGTGGTCTGCAACTTTGATGTGTGAGATCAAAGATTTATAACTAAAATTGCTACCTGAAATTTACATTAATATGATCAATTTACGATTGAGTAGTGGAACTACTCAAAATCTCTTCTCTATTAAGGCCTCTTTTTGTAGGGACAAAGCTAATCTCAGAAAGATCATTAAGATATTCTTCAGTTCTATTCTTTATATGACTAGAAATATCAATATTGAAATCTCCAACGAGTATCGTAGTTTTAAATTAATGGCTATCCCCCATCCATCTAGTCAGAGAAGAAAGAAATTCGCTAATATTGGTACCCGGATATAGATAAACAGACACCAAGTTATGCATTATTTTATTTTTGATAATCCCCGAGTGCATAGATCCTGCTGATGAGATACGTATGCTTATGTTTTCGATTACCTCTTGTTTTCTTATCTGTACTATTTAAAGAAATTTGGTGAAAAAAAGAGAGGTGGTGACGTAGAATGCGATGGGCAGACAATGTCAAAGAGGACATTGTTTAGAATTGGTCTGCATTGGCCAAAGCAGCAAGTATTGGTCAGAACATGTGTTTGAAGAACTAAATTGGACCATCTGGATGGATTTTCGTAGTCTGTGACTCTTAAGGATGATTTTTTTTCGCATTCGGGATGCTGGCTTCTTGCTTGTTGAAATCAGTTTTTACTGAATTCAGAAAATCGTTCTTATTCTTGAGCTTTATAATCCATAGCAGTGGGGCGGGGGTGGCTCAGTTGGTAGCGCGCCAAGCTCATAATCTGCAATTCCAAGGTTCGAGTCCCAGCAGGGTCAGCATTGAGATTTAAATCCGCAAATCTCACAGCCCTGAAAACGGACAGTAGGGGACACTGATGGTCTTGGAAAGACCGCCTTCCGTCGGATGGGACATTGAGCCGTGGCCTCGTACCCTATGCGAATTAAAGAATACGCTAGATGATCTTGACGGGGTTCTACCATCTGTATACCAACAGCTGTTCCAGTGGGTCCCCTTCCCCAACCTTCTCTGAGCCTTCAGGGTCGTTGTGACCTGGCCATTTAGCCATTGTGTGCATAAAAGTGCCGCTCAGAGGTGAAACAACCCAACCCAATCCATAGCTGTTCAAAAGCCTGCCAATGAAAATTGCTGTCAGACGTGAGGGCAGGAGAGTGGAACAGAGGATTCCTGAAATCACACACTATTGTTTAGCCGTTTCGGAGGCAAGAAGCTGCATCCTGTGTTTCGAAGATACACAAATGATAACAGTTTTATGCTGAATTTAACTGTGGCCTTTGGGATTCAGAGTACATGGTACCCATGTTCGGTCAGCATTTCGTCACCTAATGAATAAATACAAAGAACCAAAGCGAAAACCCGGAGAAAATTAAAATTCTTTGAAGTAGCAAAAAAAAAATAAAGAAAAATAAATTATTTCCAATCTTTGGCTATTTATAGCTTTTTAAATTAGCCAAGCGTTTAAAGTTTCCTGTAATATCAGTGTACTAGTGATACATGTACATATACAAATGATATATTTTGTAAACAATTAAACCAACAGCATAATTATGCACAAAATGCAAAATTAATGTAGCTTCTGTTTTTTAACATGCAATGTGTAATGTAACGAAACATATCGTGGCCTGATGAATGTTTCCGGAGGCATTCGAAAATATAAAGTGTAGTGATATATAATGAGAGCTTAAACAAAAATTTATCTCCTCTAAGACCAATGTACCGGTTCAAAATTTTCATAAATAGTAATGAAGTGTTGGATTATCTAAAGACTATGCTAAACAGCATTCACGCATTTCATTATTTAAATACATCACTCTTATTTCGCTATAAAAAGGGAGCTGGTGTATAATTCTTGTAAAGCTCTAGGCTCATCATTTTATATTCCCATTATTCGAGGCCTCTTCTAACAATCACTCTGTCCTCAGTTCGAAAGGAGACACCGTTTGCTTGTAAAGGCTTCGTCCATCGGATAGCTCATTACGCCCATCGTATGCAGGAGAGCCATACCATAACCTATGCTTGGTAAAAACACTCAGAATAGTCGTTAGGGGAGGCCTTCACAATAAAACAACCCAACTGAGACTTCAATTGAAATGAAAGTGAATATTTCATACTGTAGCTAAAGTGAGGAAGTGCATTAATATTCTATATTAATGAGACTTTTTATTACAATTTTGAGTTTGAAAATATTAATTGCAAGCGTAAATATTCAAATTAAATAACTGAAAAATAGTGTGAAAATCGTCAAAATATGGCCAACTTTGCTTGCAATTAACATTAAAAAACATTGTCATAATAATATTATTATATAATTTGAAATTGCATGTGATACGAAGAATTAATGCAAACAGCTTATTTGCATCATATATACTGATTTAATTGATTTGCAAAATATAATTACAAAGAAAGGTCGTAGAAACTACCCTCTACCTTTCACACAAAAGGCCATGCCTTACTCAGATAGAATTCATTTCTGATCACTGTCTCAGTTAGAGTTAATATCACCCAAATATAGAAATATGCCATCTCGGGACTCGATGCAATAGCACGGTGACGCCGAGGCAGCAAATATTAATTATATTTTATGATTTGGAATAATTTGCTGAAAAAAAGTGGTTTACTGAGTGGAATTCTAACCTATATCTCTCAGAAGCATACCAGACGTTAATCGGTTGACCATCAGAGACTAACCATTGGTTGAAGAAAATGGTTAGTCTCTGATGGTGTAGCGCAGGGTGGGGAAGCGATTTCCTCTGTGGGCCACTAAAAACAAGCTTAAACATTAAGTGGGCCGTATTGAAAATCCTCTGAAACCATATTTTATATATAATTAAGGGAAATAATAGAGAAATGATGATATCAATCTTGAAATAACACAAAGTTAAGAAAATTATATTTTAAGAACATGCATTATTAAATCCATGTTTTAACGAGGTGGATGTAGCTGTATTTTCCCGACGATTTCATCAAAATTTGGTTGCATATTGGATGTGACACTCTGAGCTCGTTCACAAGTTGCAGGCGGGCCACAAAAATAATTTTCGCGGGTCGGAGTTCTCCATCCCTGGAGAAACTCCTATCAGCGATACTTTGTGGCGTATTTTTTGTGGAAATTATTTTTTGTGGCATAGATCAAATATATCTAGGGAATATGACGCCCGGCTTGCTTCTGAGCGACGTGGATTCTAATCCTACTCAGAGCAACCACATATATATACTTCGGTTGGGTTGTTTTACCTCTGAGCGGCACTTTTTTGCACACCATGGGCTAAATGGCCAGGTCACATGGACCCCGAAAGTTCAGAGAAGGTTGGGAGAGGGGACCCACTGGAATAGCTGTTGGGAGACAGATGGTAGCCTCCCGTCAAGGCCATCCAGCGTGTTCTTTAACGGGCACAGGGTATGGCTCTCCCGCACACGGGCCACAGCTTAACGTCCCATCCGATGGACGGCGGCCTTTTCAAGCCCATCGGTGTCCCCTACTGACCGTGGGCAGGGCGGGAAGTTTTGCGGAGATAAATCTCAACGCTGACCCAGCTGGGACTCGAACCTGGGAACTACAGATTACGAGCCTGGCGCGCTACAGACTGAGCCACCCCCGCCCCTATATATAATTCAATGTAACTGTTATTATCATTGCAGCTTCAATAACAGTTTTAATGCGAAGTGAATAGAGTGGGGGAAAAGGTTTGGAGAAATCAGAGTATTTTTTTTAACATATGCCATACGATATTTTTTCATATCGTATGAATTTTCAAAGTTAATTAACATCGAATGTAGCCTGTCATTGACTCAACAGGTAGGAAATGAAGCATTTTTTAACATGTGTAAATTTATTTTCTGTTAAATTAATAATATAGGTCAACTACCCACAAGGAACCATACGATATTCTATTTATTATCTCACTTATAAATATTTTATTTTGATCGCTTACCAATAAACAATGTTCTCTCACAGATCTTATTAGCGCAATGTTAAGCAAATCTCGAACGTTGTTTTCTCTTGCAAAGCATATTATGGAATCGCATTTTCGCGTTTGCTGACTCCCCCAAAAGTTTTAATTGTGTTGAAAATTTAAGTATTTAAAATGTTTTAACTAATATTGCACACGACATATTTTTCCAGAATTTTAAATTTTTGTGATTAAATGTAAAAGTCATGGAGTTCGCACTGCCATCAATCATCAACTCCTTACTCTTGGAAATGGGAAGACAATCATTGAGATCTCTCGCATGAAATATCAATCCCCTTTTCAAGTTGAAGAATGGGGTTGACTGCATCTCGAGCTACCCCACAAGAGTCCCCATATCATAAGCCTCCATTTCATTCCATAACTCATAACGTGACCCCTTTCCTTCGGAAGATAAAATGGAAGAATATTTTTTTTTAATTTGGATGTTGGGACTTAACAGCTAGTATACCGCTTATTGTCACATGTCCCAATGTGAGAACAAGAATTTTTTGACATGTCGAGAAGTCAACACTTTTTGTTACTGAGGGGCAATCGCAACAGATATGAGAGAACAAATGACCATGCCATCCATACTCGGGACTCGAACCTAGACCTCGGCAGTTTCAGTGTCACAGCGAGACAATGCGATGACACTGAACCAACGAGGCGGCATGGAAGAACAATATCCACATTTCCCTTTTAAGGAAAGAATAAAGTACGGGATGGGATGTTTTATAACCTACGACACTAAACGTGCGGAAAGGTTTCATTTGACACATACCTGGTCGAGATCGGTCAACGGATTGGAAAAATGTGATAAAGAGACCCGGCCAACTTGTTAGGATAACAGCTTGGAATTATCTAACGGTTTTTCGGATGTGATGTAACGTAGCAGTAGAATGCTATATTTATTTTTACGATTAATATTTTACCCGTTTTCTGATGGAAATATCAGCTATTTTATAATCATCACTTGTTTGATATTACTACTATCATACACACTTATTTGGTATTCTGATTCCTGTAAAAATGTGAAAGTCCTCGCAAAGAAAAGTATTACGTAAACGGTAGGGGCGATCCTGCCATGCGTTTTATAAGGAGTTGAGAGTTCGAATACTACATTACGTTAGTTATGGATCTAGGCAATTAATATGTTGTATGCCTTTTATGTTAATTTTTAGCGACTTACTTTGCAAGCCGCTGAACTTAAATGTTGAACAATCGGATAAATCTTTACCGATCATATAATCATATTCGAGGTACCGGGTAATAATTTTACTCCTAACCATTTCCATTATAAAGATATGCCTATTTGGCATGAGCAACAACAAAATATATAAGTAACCACCCTTTGGTGGGACCCTAAGGGCAAATATAAGAAAAGCTAAAAATATCAGTAAAATTGTATAAGAAACCTAAAACAGGTAGATCTCCTCAGAGAACGCTACCGTTTTAAACTTCTTGTACTTGTTCAAAACAGTATGATCGTAACTTGTACTTGTTCAAAACAGCATGATCGTAACTTGTACTTGTTCAAAAGGATATGATCGTAACTGGTACTTGTTCAAAACAGTACTTGTTCAAACTTGTATCGTTCAAAACAAAAGAAATAATAATCTCATTGGGATTATTGCTCATAGGCTCAAAAAATCTTTTTGAGGTGCGTTTTAAATGTGTATATATATGGTCGATGTCCAGGTCTTTATGGAGTTGTCTGTTAGTGATAAACCAGGGATCGCAGTTCTCAAAATCTTGTTCTGTAAGACCTGAATCTTACGAATATTGGTGGGTGTAGTATTCTCCCATGTGAGTGAAGCATAGAGAATCACTAGTCTGATGATCATTATCTTTACTAATAAAACTAAAATGAGGAATTACAGAAAATGATACCATGATTTATAGTGGTATTTATATTCCCTCTATGTTAACTACCTTTTGATACCTAAAAATAAAGAAATAAAATTTTAGAGTCTTTGACATAATGCACCTAATAAATCTTAATCCTTTAAATCTAAGCTAAAGTTAAAAACTTCTCTATTCAACCATGTCATTTAATATAGATTAGAGGTATCCTATATTAAACTTAAATATTCTAGTCAGTTTGTAGGATTTCATAGGTGGATTTACGTGATATTTGAAATTTTAATATTTCATATCATTGCTGCAGCAATATTTAAAACTGTAGCTCCTCATAATAAACTGGTGTCCAAGAGCTAAGCATAGTTGACCAAATGGGCCATATTGAAAAAACAATCGGCGAAAATGGCAACAAAATATACGTGCAGATAACGGTAGGCACATGCAAATGTGGGAGTAATGATGCTAGCATATAGTAGTGTGATCACATAAAATTTGCATAATAGACAAGAACTGCAAACTTGTAATGGTTATAAACAATGGAATAAATGTGAAAAACCTCATTTCTTGTCGCCAGAGCATTCGTTTTGTGTTCGAGCAACAAGTTCGAACAGACTTGTTGCTTGTAACAGTATGTCACACAAACAGCATATGGATGTCTTTACACGTGGACGGGCTATCGGGATCTTGGAATCAGACCTAGCATAGAATGATGTTGCCAAAGCAATAAGTGTGCACCAATCCATAATCTCAAAGCTGTGCAGAATGTTCAAGAGACAGGAAACGTTAGCTGACCACGTGTGTGTAGGGGGGGGGGGGGGATCAGAACTTCCAAAGGCTAAAGGTGACCGCTATGAGGCACTAACAGCGAGACGTAACAGACACATGTCAGCGAAAGAGCTGTCTGTGGCTCGTGGACGAATAGTTTCGTGGCAAACCATATAGAGTGCAACATTATATTACAACTGATAAACAATGATGACTCTGTAAAGCTGAGATGAACAGCTGTTTGCATAATATATTATTTGAATATATGAAAAAAAATCGTAACAGTGTAATCTTCACACTTGAATTTTTGAGGCCCCTCATAATTGTGAAGTCTAAGCTGAGTTTAGTTAGCTTATGCGTAAATCCGGCACTGAACTCAACACATTTCTTTTAACTTATCACATATAGCACAAAAGAATCAAATTCATTCTCTTTTGCAATGTCTTTCTTCTTCACAGCACAAAGCAAATGTTCAATCTTGTAACATGCATCTCTTGATGTATACAAATCACATTTCCTCCTCATGTTCGCTAAAATAGAATCGCAGTTCCTATTTTAAAAGTCCCAATTGTCAATCAGTTTGCATGCTTAACTCTGAGCGGTACTTTTTTTGCACACAATGGGCTAAATGGCCAGGTCACAAGGGCCTCCAGCTCAGAGAAAGTGTAGGGGAGATGATCCACTGGACAACTGTTGGGAGACAGATGATAGCATCCCGTCAAGGCCACCCAGAGTATTCTTTAACTTGCACAAGGTATGATTATCTAACACACAGCGCCTTGGCTTCACGTGTCATCCGAGGGACGGCGGCCTTTCAAAGCCCACAGGTGTCGCACTTCTAATAGAGGGCAGGAAGCGGAGTTTTGCGAATATAAATTACAAAGCTGACCCAGGTGAGGCTCGACCCTTTGAACTGTAGATTACGAACCAGGCACGCTACTGACTGAGCCTTCCCTCGCTCCCAACTGAGAAATAAAATTAGTTTCGTTCTGAGTTCCAGATAAGATTTCTCTGTGTACTAACAGGATAATAGTTGGTTTAATAACCTCGAGTTTTCAACCGATAACTCCAGGAGGGAGTTATCAAAATGAAGAGTAAATAAGGGATTGTTTTATTCACAGGATATGAAATTGAAATAAATCGATATTTTTGCTTTGATTCCAGTTTTTTTTTCTTTATCAAATCAGCATTTATACATTTTTTTAAACCAAATAATGTATTACATTGTAATAACCACATCATTTCATAAAATATTTATCAAAAACCTTGTTTTGAGTGATTTGATCGAAGAGCGCGGGTCTATTGTTGGACTGCAAACTTAGAAAATATGAGATTATTCACGAGCTGAGTGCTTATATAAACTCGGTTTTTGTCTTTTCTACTCGAATAATATAGAGCACTGAATTTAAATGAAACTGTTTGCATAGTAGTAATTCATAGTAGGAAAAGTGGTTTGGAGATTGAAATTTTCTGATTTAGACAATGCTGATGATTTAGCACTTTTGGGAAATGACGTTGATGAGATGAACCCTTTATTCGAGATTTTGATGCGACTGGTAGTAGGGTAGGTTTCGTGACAAACAGAGAGAAAATTAAAGTGATGATAATTGGTCAAGTAGATGTTGCTTCAGTTTTTTTGAATGGATGCATTCTTGAAACGCTGCATGAGAGTAACAGACGAATAGGGATTGCTGCCAGGACTTTTAAGAATCTATGGAGACTGTGGAGAAATAGGCGAATACATATAAAGACTAAAATTAGACTATATAATAGTTTGGTTCTTTCAAGGGTTAGTTATGGTAGTGAAACTTGCACGCTTTGTAAACAAAATGGCAAAAAAACTTGATTATTTTTATTCATGATGTATGCGCAGTACCTTGGGCATTAGGTGGTTGAATTTGGTAAGGAATAATGAGGTGAGGCAAAGGAGTCGGCAACCTCCTTTGTACAGCATTATCGTGCAGAGAGAGACTCCGATGGTTTGGCCGTGTTGCCCTTATGGGTAATTATAGATTAGCGAATAGGGTTATGAACAGTGTGTCTAAAGTCCTCAGAAAGAGGGGGAAACCTAGGAAGCGGGGGTGGGCACACAATGTCAGACAGTACCTTGTTAGAATTGGTGTGCAGTGGCCAGATGCAGCAGATGTAGCTGAGGACTGAAATGCTTGGAAAATTAAATTGCACGGTCTGATTGGACCTTCTAGATCGTCAGATAATTTTACCCCTAACCATCTCCATCATAAACATATGCCTATTGTGTATGAGTAAGAACAAAATATATAAGTATACCACCCTTTGGTCGGCCCTAAGGGCAAACATAAGAAAAGCTAAAAATATCAGTAAAATTGTATAAGAAACCCAAACAGGTAGATCTCCTGTTTTAGGTTTCTTATACCCATGGCTGTGGCCATGGGTATAAGAAACCCCCATATTCTTATACACATAAGAATATGGCCATCTTATGGGTATAAGATGGCCATATTCTTATGGCCCATGGCTGCCATAAGCCCATGGGCATATTGATGATGATGGTCCATGGCTGCTTGATGATGCAGCCATGGGCCATCATCATATCCCATGGCTGCTTGATGATGATGATGAGTTCTCTATCTGAGTTACTATTGACATAACGTGGCCTAACATACTTAATGAAATTTCCTTTAGTCTTTTTATGAAAGAGTTCCTAAAAAGTGAATGTATCATTTAGTGTACATGCGCTCTTTAGTGTACATGCCTCCATAAATTTTTATTAACGATTTGAGGGGAGAGGATATCTTCTAATGTGGAACTCCTTACCTTTTAATATAAATATGCTATTTTTTAATGTTATGGAGATTAAAAACCTTAAAATAATATTAAAATGCTATATTTATTTTTGCATTCTCCGATAACAAAAATCAGTATTTTTTACATACATATATTATCTCTTGTAATTAACTGTTACTACCTTAACAATGATTTAATAATGCTTACATCTTTGTGATTGAATTTACATAATGAAAGTGACGATCCGGTCATGATTGGGTGTTAAATTCGTCTGATGCGGCGTTATTTAAGTTACGGAAAAATTGCTATGAAATTTATTAGTGATATATTTTTATGTTAATTTGCAGGGACTTACACTGTAAATCACTGAACTAGAGTTTAAACAGGAGGTATTAGTATTTGTGGATTAAACGGATGAGTAATAATACTACACTAAAAAATGTTATGATTTATACTGGTAGCCATTTTTACTCCTCTTTTAATAATCTTTCTTTAACTGAAAGCATAAGATAAAAGGAAGTTTTAGCGTTAAGTTTAATGATATACTGAAATATGTAAAACTTTTATGGTACGTTAAAAGTTATGAAATTGTCTTTATAATTACACTGATCACCTCAGAATAAAATAAAAAATTTCTCTTTTCTAAACTATGTCCCTTTATCTTTATATATGAAGTAACCCAAAATAAATTAACAATATTCCTGTAAGCTTATAGTAATAACTTAGTGGATATAAGAAAAGTTTGAAATTTATACATTTTAAATCACTGTTGAAGCAATACATAAAACCTTAGGTTTCATGTTACACAAATGGAGGGAATGTAATTTTCAATATTAGAAGAAGCGCAGAAAATGACCTGTAAACATGTGTAAATTTTTCCATGTGAAAAGAAGCATGGACTCATAGCAACTAGCCCAGAGAAACATGGGACTCATCGCAACTAGCCCAGTGTTATATTTGGAAAGTGTTTTGTAGACCAGCATCTTCAATTGCAGTTAAGGCAACTTGCAATGACTGACTTCGTGGTATAAAGCAATCAATAGAAGATATCTCGGTCGACAGCTGGTGGCTCAGGAATCAGAGTACCTGGCATGCCATCAGAAGGTCGTAGGTTCGTACTTTACCCGGATCAAGTCAAAATTTCCTCTATGCTTAGGATTGTTCATCCTGCTTATTATTAACGTTTTTTTGTTTCATTTAGTTAAATGATAATATATGTTCAAGCACTATTTATCTGATGTTTTAAAATACTTTTCCAAAATGTACATCGCTTAAATCTATTTTGTGTATTGTAAATGAAAAGTACAATTTAGGAAGCCTTCTACGTTTGGAGTTTGAGGTGGTTTCCTCATTAGCCTATTCCTAAGTAGATCATATCTGATCACTCATTCACGCCATGTAATTAATCGAGTCCTTTGGCATATCTAATTGAAACTTAAACATGACCTGTAATTTGGCATTGAAAGAATTCCCATATCTTTCCCTTTTTGCACACATCTCAAATTCTAGCATGTAGCATAATTATGATTTTTCGAAGTACCAAGATAAAAGATCCCTAAACTTCTCCATCTGTGGATGCCCAATGTGATGTTACTTCTTCGTTTGTCGGTCTATTGGGACCACTTTGGACGTCCCCTCGGTTCGATCGCTATACGCGACGGGTGAAAGAGTCTTTCGGAACAAAAATCAAAGATTTTATCACAACTGCAGGGATTTAATACTGAGGCTCCTCCCCAATAAATTGGTTCAAACTTCAGCCTTTACTTTATAATAACAAATATTTATTTAACCTTCCAAACATGCTTGATGGACGAGGACATATGCTCAATTACATAGATTACAACAACACCAGCTTACTATGCCTGTTCAGCTGTATTTACAGAGCCCAAGCCGCTATTACCAGTCGGCATTTCCCAGCTTTACAATTTCTCGTCTGCACGTTTTCGAAACTCGACCGGCTCTGTTCTTCTCGTTGTTGCCAACCCTTTCTTCTTCTCTCTCTCTGCCTGACCATCTGGGGCGTCCGCGAGCAGTGAGGTGACCTCCGTCCCCTCTGGGCACTGTTACTTCAATTAACTTTACAGATGCTGGGGCAGAGGGTCTCCCACGTAGCATAAGCCTTGTTGGTGAAATCCAAAATAAATATACAAAGCCTGAACAAAAAAAAATCTAAAAAGGCCTCTAGCCTGACACCCAATAAGTGGCATGAGTCGCAAAAGACAAGAAAAAAATCACCAAAAGGTGAGCTCCAAGGGGCAGAATTTCTCATCCTTTGACATTAATTCTCTTTAAATACTGTGGGGTAGAGATTCTCGGATATATGGCCCGTGAAGTTGAAGTCATTTTTGTACTTCACAAGCAATACGTTTCATCGTTAATCAAGGTAGCGACTGTAATGATCTCACGCGAACATGGTCACCTTCAGCCGAAAATGAAACCACTCTCATTGAAATCAGGTCTTTTTTAATCTTTATGGTTTTGAGACAAGGAAGGCATTTTAAACTTTTTTTATCAATATGCAACTTGTTGCAATACCAAAAGAGTCCTCCTGACCCATAGCTCTAGCATCTGAAAGTTTCAGCGTTTCAATTGATATATACTGCCTAGATAACAAAGTACCGAGTTTTTGTCATATCAGAAGAAAGCCAAATTCGATGCTCCGCAGCTTCTAAAATATGCTTCTTATGGTAAATTTTGACGGAATATAAAGTTATCTGTCTAATGTATTTACACCGAAGAGCCGAAACATTATGACAAGGTGCCTAATATGATGTTGGTCATTCACGTGCCGCCAAAACAGCTGTTACCCATCGAGGCATGGACGCTACAAGATTTCTAAAGGTGTCTTGTGGTATCTGGTACCAACACGTTACCAGCAGATCCTTTAACTCCTGTAAGTTACGTGGCTTGGCTGCCGCAGATCGAATATGCTGTTCCAACTCAAACCAAATATGTTCTATTGGATTGCTGTCTGGGGAATTTAGAGGTCAGGGCAATACCTGAAAGTCTTTTTCATGTTCTGTGAACCATTCTTGAACAATCCGAGCAGTGTGGCATGGTGCATTATCCTGCTGAAAGAAAGCACTACTAGACGGATATACTGTTGCTACGAAATCATGAACCTGCTCTACAATGATGTTCAGGTAGGTGGTAGACGTCATAGTTTCACGTACATTAATGACTAGACCCAGGATTTCCCAGCAGAACATTGCCCAAAGCATACACTTCCTCCACTGGCTTGTTTTCGTCCAACAGTGCATCATGGTGCCAATACTTCCCCAGGTATACGATACACACGTACATGGCCGTCCACAAGGTGCAATTGGAAACGAGATTCATCGGACCAGACGACCTTCTTTCAATCATTCAAGGTTCAGTTTTGATTAGCGCGTTCCCACTGTAGGCGCTTTCCACAGTGAACTGAATTTAGCATGGGCACTCGGAACGACCTGCAGCTGCGCAGACCCATTTTCAGCAGGGTTCGATGTACTGTGTGTTGTGACACATTACTCCCGACACCAGAATTAGAATTACGGGCGAGTTGCGCCACAGCATCACTTCTATCGGCTCGTACCATATGGGATTGCCTTCGCTAAGCTCTCGAATCGATGAGCTGTGGTCGACCCACACTTTGCTGGCGGTTCGTGGTTTTTCCCTCTTCGAACCACTTTTTGAAGTTACTAACCACAGCTGACCATGAACACCCAACAAGCCTTGCCATCTCAGAAATGCACTGACCCAGTCGTCTGTTGATTACAATTTGTCCTTTATCAAAATCACTTACGTCCGCTCTTTTTTCAATCTGAAGAAGAACAAGAATAACACTGATTAACAGAGCTCAGTATCAGGTGTTATTAATACCGTTTCATGACCTTCACACCCGCCGTTGTTTACCTGCAGTTGCTTCGATTTGCATAAAGACACGGTGGTCATAACGTTTTGGTTCTTTGTCGTATATTTTAATTTTCAATATTATTATTTCAATATTTGAAGAATTATTGAAGTTCGAAATTTGAACAGTAGGAGCAATAGCAGACATAAAAAAACTGCTCAAAGATGATTAAATTTTAATAAATATCGCACTTGGCGACTGATAAAAGAAAGATATGGGTTCGGGTCGCAGGTAACGTATGGATGTTTCTTGCGCTGAAAGCACGTACAGATGGGTTTGGGAAGGTCGTCATCCATCTGTTGGAGCATTAAATCTTGGTTCCGTTTGCAGGAGAGAACCATACACTTTACACATTAAAGAACACTCTGGATTGCCTTCACAGGAGTTTCCATCTGCCTCCTAGCAGCTGTCTGGTGGATCTCCTCGTCCCAACCCTCTCTGAGCCCTCGCGTTATTTGTAAACTCTCCATTCAGCTCATTGTGGACAAAACCGTGATGTTCGGATATAAACCAAACCAACCCTGAAGACGCTAGCTAAGGTTTCAGAACGGAAGTAGTCTCCTTCTGATTGGCATCCCGGTCATTTCACTGTAATGTGAAAGGAGTTTTTCGAAATTAATCTTAAAATCAAATATTCATCCCATGATGGAGTAAGATCAATTTCTTCAATGAAGCTTTGAGCCTTGTACCGGAACTCCTGAACATATACAACACTGAAGGGAAGATTAAGAGGCTCTGTCTCTTCTTCACTCCAATTAAGGGATTCTTGATGCTCATACTGTTCTTTGCTATAACTAAGTCTCTAATATTTTCCACCACGTTCTTTAATAGCGTGCACCGTTGATTCACTTAAACTGTAATAATCCGGCAATCTACACAGCACTATTGACTTTCTTTTTTATTTATCATTACACGCCTCTGGGGTGTATAGTTAGTTTCATGCTTTTGTATTAAAATTATGTGAGATAAAAAAAATGGAAGTAACTATATTTTACTTATTACTAAAATGAAATCCTACTTGCCATATAAACGAAAAGTGACTGATTCACCTTCTCATATGGTTTGATTTTGAAACTCCTAACTGATGACCACAGTTGTAACAAGAGAACCAATTGCAGGGAAAAACGCTATCTCATAATAGAGAGCGCCTGGCTTGTAATCTGCAGTTCCCAGTCCCACTGTGAAAGGTTGAGATTTATCTCCACTAAATCTTCATCCTCCTCTCTGTCAGTAGACAACACCGATGTGCTTGGAAAGGCCGATGTCCGTCGGATGGGATGTCCCTCCTCTGTGCAGGAGGACCCTGCCCTGGGGACATTAAACACTTGATGGAAGTCTGCGATCACTGTATTGTAACAGCTATGCAGTGGGACCCCCTTCTCACAACATTCTGAGCCTTCGGGGTCCTTGTGACCTGGCCTTTATTCATTGTAGGCAAAAACGTGCCTCTCAGAGATTAAATAACCAAACCCATTTTTTTTTCGACAGCTGCTCATTCCTTCTTATCCAGTTAGTGTGTACATTGGCAGTCATAAAAATTCTTCAAAATCACAAGCGAAAAGAAAACATTTACATCAAAATTGATAATGGAACAAAACAGATTGTTTGAAGTTTCTCTAACGATTCGTTTAGTGTTGATCGTTTGCTAAAAAAAAAATGGTCAATCGGACCTTGCAAATTAATATTCATATATTTTAAATACTGAAAGAATCTTTTGAAGATTCAGATTTGAAGTTATATTTTAGTCTCATTTTACAAGGAGCTTGAAATTTGGTCTTTAATTTTGACATCATGCTTTTAAATGTTATCTACCACTGTAATTACTGTATTTACCAGATAAATTAATCAGATATTTGGCTTTAAATGGAGTTCGACGGACTTGGAGCTCAGACCTTGAAGAAGTCGACATGTTTTTGCTTAGCTCCAACAAGTGAAATTTAATTAGCTAAACCTGTACTTAAATTGCCTAATAGCATTCGGCGACATCGGGTATCCAACCCTGGTGGTGCCCTTGGTCGGCAGGATAGGTAGAAATATTTTAATATTTTATTTAAACTTTAGTGCATGTTTAGGATTTTAGAGATTGCAATTTAAATTTCTATATTTTTTGTGAATTGCCGTCTTTTGACTGCATATTTCACTGATCGCTTTTAATCTCTCTTGAAGATTAATTATATTTTCCGTTTCTAACTGACAATTTTACAATTGTCAATTTTAGAACATTTCAAACTTCCGTTGAAGTTTTATTACAAGTTATACAATTGCTATTAGGAATATTCTTTAATTAATGTAAGTTTGCATTTACTGCGTCTAATAGATTGTATTATATAGTGCACATTGTTGTTACATTTATTTCTATAATATTATCTACAAGTCTGTGGATAAATTCTCTGAATATTACTTTCAGTAAATGCTAATTTGTATTTTACTGTGTCTTGAACTGCATTGCAACCGTTTTTGATATATCTGTAACCTGTTTCGAGAAGTGATATAAATTGCTATGAATATAACTTGTAAAAGTTTTTACAAGCATTTATATTTCTGATATAAATAAATGGTAATCTGAATTTTGATTATTTCGATTTGTGAAAATCATACAATTTCGAAAAGCCAGCTACCGGTAAAATTTCAAAAAGCACATCACCAGCTCAGAAGCACCACAATTCGAAAATTCGGAAACACAGCGCCCAGAGATATTAGAATTCGAAAATTCGAACTTTGCAACGGCTCCGGTCTACGTCTTCCGGTCCGCTCAGAGGCATCCAAAACTATTATTGGCAATCCGGACAGCCCAGAGAGCTCTGATTCTGGGCGATCCGGATACGATCCACTAACGTTTTACTTTGAAATAAAAATGTACTAATAAAAAATTATCTGATCCTTAGCGTTTGATTAATTTTTTGATTTCGCACAATCAATAAATTTAAGATTTTTATATTCAAATATTGTTCTCAAAAAATAAAGTAAAAAAAATCTTAGCTGTAAACACTACATTAGATGAGTTGCGTTTCTTCAGTAACGCAGCTCATTTAACTTTTATGAAACGCGCTGCACCGTTGTTGGGGAGGTACCTTACATCCTTACATCCTTACCACCTTACATATTTCCTTGGTATAAATGCTCACATTTGTTTCAAAATGTGGACACAACATATCTGTATGGGCTGAGTCCCATCCGCCATGTTGTTGTTGTTTAGGTCTTAGCTTCCCACCTTCGTTCATCTTGGCTCTCGGAATTTTCATGTGGAAGACGAAGGTAGCTCGCAAGCCTAGGACAAGGAAACTCGGCCAAAAAGCGGTCTCATCTGGCAGCAATCACTCGATTGAAAAGAAAAATAAGTGTCATATGGGTGGCCTGACGCTCGGTTCTGTTCAGCATGCCCCACTCGCCACCTGCCACAGCAACCCAGGTGTTTCTTTTCCCAGCCCACGCGAAGCTAGAGAGCAAGGAAAGGAGAGCGCTTTTGGACACTCTTCTCTGAACTTTCCGTATGAAAAGTTAATATTCGGCGACGGTACTTGCTTCTACCTCATTCACGAAAAAGACCAAGCATTTTCTTCCTCGGTATCGAGGAGCGCAACTTTGGACACTAGCGAGAGGCAATTCTGCTGATGAGCAGTAGGATCCCGACACCGACCTAAAGGACGACAGCTTGATATGCACAAGAAAACCCATTTTCTTCGGTCCACACACGATAAAGGAATTAGGTAGGGTCATTCTTTCCTGATCTGGTCTCCCCGATGTTAAATGACAATCTGTCGCCGCCATGCTGATCTCGACAATTTTTGTTTGAGCCGTAAATTCTGATGCTCCCCAATAACGGTGCAGCGCGTGAAAGAGGAATTTTTTGGCATTTGTGTGAAATCCACTTGAATTAAAGTAAATTGACTATAACTGAGAATAAGAGTAAATTTAAATAATTGTTCCCAGTAAGTAATCTCACATCGATCTGCTTGTTTGTTTTTGTCTGTTGGTCTAGTTCGTGTACACCGAGATAGGCGAACAGACTAGGCCTGGGATTGGTAGACCCCATCATTTTTATGATTATAAAAATTGCGGCATCAGGTCCCTTTCCACTTTCCCCGAAATGCTGATCCAGATGAAACAGAGGGCTTTGTCTTCAGCCCCTCATTTTTTTTAGGTTCCTCCTTAAAGTACAGCCACCCCCAAAACACACAGGGGTGGTCACGACATAAATGTAAGGAGATGCAAAATTCGCTCTCCACAAGTCGCGAACAAACAAACCTTTCCATTCCATTTTTGGTTAAGACTTTTGAATTAATCGTGCACAAACCAAGTCATACTTAATTAAAGGCCCGGTTCTAGAAAAAAATAAACCCCAAGACAGGGGCCAAGTGCCATACTTACAGATAATATACATATCTCTTGCTTCTATGGGCATCGTCCAACCTACATTAGAGAAAGTCATCCAGTTGATTCATTTGGGAAAAAAGGAATTAAAAATCAAAACAGCAGCAAAATTCTCCATTTTCGAAGTCCGTATTAGAGAGATCAGATATATTTCTTGGTGGCTTTGTCTCTGGAGTTCATTCGTTTGATTTCCGACTTATTCGCTTCGGAGAATTCAAATTTAAAAAGCTGCGATGTATTGAGAACCGGATTAGAGAAAATTCACATATAAGATTATTGCTCTTTTTTTTCCCCATTCTGTGAATTGGCTTGATTTTAGACTTATTATGTTGAGAGAAATTCAATAAGGAAGAAATGATCGGTCTACTGAAAACCGGAATAGAGACGGTATCCATAAATGTGGTGACTGGAGTTTTTACACTTCGTCCGTTTTACTTCTCTGTTCACAGGGAATACGCTTATAGAAGAGTTTCGTTTTCGGTTATTTCGGCATTACACTGACTTTTGACAAGTGTTGATCAAGCTCAGATGCACATTTTTACCATTTTTAACCCTTTTCTAAACAAGGAGAGGGAGATCCTTCGGTTAAAACGTGCAAATAAATCTCACCGCTGGCACAATTAGGACACCAAACTGGAAACAATAAATTACGAGACTCGACTTAATGACTCAGCCAAAAACCACCCCGAAAATACCACGGAATAACTCTTTTAATAAATCCATAAGCTAGCTAAAAGCAATAGAAAGATCGGTAGTAATAGCTTGTTATTATTGAAGAAGCTGTTCGAAGCAAATTACTGCGCCTCTTTTTCTTAGGGAGCGATATATGCAGTCGGCACTTTTGCTCTCGATGTTGTACACAGGCGGCGTTTTCTTCTCCAAGTTTTTGTCCTCGGTACCTTTGCATTCGGCATTCTATCATGGAAACGTTCACGAGACAATTAGCTATAATTTCCTCTACTATCATATTAATTATCAAACTAATATCAATTATTAGTTAAATTATCAATTACTGTTAGTTATTAAATAGACAGTTCTCCATTCGAATTCTCAATTAGCAACCATTTGCAAATTAATCTGGGAAATTGGTATAAATCTATATCAAGCAAAATTGCATATCTTCAATCTTTGATGTTTATTTTATCGTATTTTTATTGAGATTATGAATTTCACTTTTTATTACAAAGGGTGGAAACGAAGTTTTGCAATAACTATGATCATACGAAAAGAAAAACATTTCCTTTATTGGAACGCGCAATCACTTCCTCCCCCATCCATCCCAAATCAGCGTTTTAACAGAAATTGTCTTCCCGAATGAAGATGTAAACGAAAATCTGTTTACCGCATAAAATAGAATACACAATGTTCACAATTTGGAAAATTCATTTCACCAATTGAATCTCTGTCACTTTAAATTATTTCGTTCAAGAGAAACAAAATGTTCAAAATATTTAATTTTATTCAGTGTTGATTTAGAGTTCTGTGAGGTTTGGATCCTTGACATGGGTTCGATTGATTTCCAATTACTTTAAAACTACGAATAGAAAGGGAGAAAAGTATCAAAATCCAGTTTAACTAATGTCGGTTATAAAGTCGAGAGGAAATTGTCGCATCTTTCTTCTAAATTGATTCCGTTAATTTCCTAATGTTTTGCTCGGATAAAAGATACTAAATATATTCGTGTTATTGAGTATCGGATTAGTGAGACTGACGATAGTGTTGTGGGGTTTAGTTTCTTGAAATACATTCCTTTGAATTCCAATCGTTCCGTTTAGTAGGAACAGAAAGGTTCCTACTAAACGGTTAACATAAAGTTGGATTAGGGTTGGTGATAAATTAGGGAGTAGAGTTGTAAATATTGCCTCTTTCCTCTAATGCATTCTGTTAATATCATATTGCTTTTTCGGATAAAAATGACTTAATATATTCGTTTTATTGAGTATCGGATTAGTGAGAATGACAATAGTCTTATGCGGTCTACTTCCCTCGAGTACATTCTTTTGAATTCCAATTGTTTCATTTAGAAGGAACAGGAAGTGATAAAAATATGCAAGAGTGTTTAAGAAGCGTCGAATAAGAGGGAATAGATTTAACAAACATCGGCTGCTTTGATTTACTCTATATTGGTACTTTGCGTTCGTTTTTTTTTTGTTCAGTAAGAAAAAAAAAACATTTAGAAATTTTGTTTTATTGAGAATTATATTAAGGAGCATATTTGAAATCTTATGCAAATTGTATAGTATTCTTTTGGCTTCTAACTGCTTCGTTTAGAAGAAACAAACTTTAAGAAATTACGTTGTAGTAGAATATCGGCGAATAGAGAATAGATGTATACCTTTTATTGTAGGTCGGATTAGAGAGTACAGATACAATTATCGATTAGGTTGAGTTATAAATAATATCGTTTTACGTAGTGCCGGATTTCAGAGACTTCCGAGAAGGATTGGTTTTGTTCATTAATCGAAAGTGTATTTTAATTAGCTTTAGCAATTTAACAAAAAAAAAAATCGCCGTCCCGTGGCCGAGTAGTTAGTGCGCTTGGCTAGTGATCTAAGGGACCTGGGGTTCGAGCCCCGAGTAAGGCATGGATGTTCGTGTTGTTTTCTGCTGAGGTCCTGCCATCCTCTCAGACCTACTACTGTGGCATTATAAACTGACAGGCTCCTGTCAGAACTCTGTGGCAAGCAACTGCTTGAGGGGGTATTTATTATTATTTCTTTTAATTTAAAATTATTTCTAAATACTTTTCTATTTCCACTGAATTGTCGTAGACTTCAAATTCTTATCCACTGAATTGTCTTATATCCCGAATTCTCATCTACCGAATTGTCCTTTTCAGTTACTGTCCACAGGAATTGTCGTAGACCAAACTACCACTACGAAAACAAATAAATTTATTTAAAGAGATAGCTTTCGTGTAATCCACGCAGTGCTAAAATACACTTCGAAAACTCTTGGTCCGTGGTTACCAGTGGAAGCCACGAAACAATTTAAAAAATAAAAGCTATTGCGCTTATTTATACCTGTCCATTACCGAAACAGCGGCTCATAAAACAAGTAATATACAAATTTTCGATCAGTTCTTTCAATTATTGACAAATATTTTTACGTGAATAAGTAAATTATTTTTTCAATTCAAAGTACTCATTAAAATTGCAAATATTTGTTTTTTAACCAAGATATTTGATTTGCTAAAAAAGTTTTTTTATTGCTTTTTATTACTCATTAGAACTGTGCTTTTTTTTGTTTCAGGTACAGAATATTGCTTGCTGCTCTTTAAGAATATAGTGATAATTAATCTTCGATAAGTTTGGGTTGGACGGAATGAATAAATATTTTGGTTTCTATATAGTGACATTCTAAATAGTGACTATCATAGACTTACTGTTCAGAGGTCTCCTATCTGAACGACTCTATTTTATAGTCTAATTTAAAGGTTCTCAATGTGGGGGTACGGAGTAAAGATTTTGGGTTACGCCGCGAGAGCACAAAAGTCACAAACATATGTTATATATAGGTCTGTGTGTTTTATTTCATTCCCATTGTTATACTATAACTATAGTTTTATCTATCTATACAAGGGGTACGCCAGTTACATACACATTTCCAGGGGGTACATGAAGCATAAAAGGTTCAGAACCACTGATATATGTTTTATTTTATTCCCATTATTATACTATAACTATAGTTTTATCTATCTATACAAGGGCTACGTCAGTTACATACACATTTCCAGGGGTACGTGAAGCATAAAAGGTTGAGAACCACTGATATATATGTTTCATTTTATTCCCATTGTTATACTATAACTATAGTTTTATCTGTCTATACAAGGGGTACGCCAGTTACATACACATTTCCAGGGGATACGTAAAGCATAAAATGTTGAGAACCACTGGTCTAAATAATAGTATATATTACACAAATATGAACAATTTTTCTTATTTTTCAGCAGCAATGTTTGGGTTGGTTTTGTTTTACATCTGAGCGGCACTTTTTTGCACACCATGGGTCACATGGACCCATGGTGTGCAAAAAAAAAAACACCAGGTCACATGGACCCCGAATGCTCAGAGAAGGTTGGGGGAGGGGACCCACTGGAACAGCTGTTGGGAGACAAATGGTAGCCTCCTGTCAAGGCCATCCAGCGTGTTCTTTAACGTGCACAGGGTATGGCTCTCCCGCACACGGGGCCACGGCTTAACATCCCATCCGACAGACGGCGGCCTTTCCAAGCCCATCGGTGTCCCCTACTGACCGTGGGCAGGACGAGGAATTTTGCGGAGCACTGTTTGGGACTCAACGGATTAAGTGGCCAGATCAAAAGGGCTGAAAGAAGGTTATAGAAGGGGATTCACTGAACAGCTGGTAGGAGACAGATGGAATCCTCTGATCAAGGCCATTCAGTGTGTTCTTTAAAATGCAGGATAAGGTTATTAGGCGCATTAAGACACGTCATAACTTAAAACCGATATGTATATTTTTCCTTTCCAAGCTTAATGGCGTACTTTTGTAACCTTGTGCAGGGTCTGTATATATTGGGTTGGGGGGATTGCAGGGATAAATTTCTATCCTTGCACAGTTTGACTAGAACTTGAGGACTGCAGGTTTCGATCCTGGTACGCTATCGACTGAGTCAAGCTTCGCCTTAAAATATAGTGCCGTCCTAGGATACTAATATTTAAAATATAAAGAAACCTGCAAATGTTGACGAGTTTGACTTTCTGCTTTAGAACAATCTGGTTAGATTTATTCGCTGATACAATTTGCAATCGAAGATTTTGGCGAAATTGAATTTTTATGAATAACGGTGAATCAAACATCTCACTGTTCGAGATTTTCATTTGGGATCCTTTCTTAGCATTGATACCTTACCTTCAAGCTATCTTTGCTTTGCCAGTAGAGATATAGGGAGTTGATAATGGAATAAATTTTGTGTAAAATATATAAGCAAATTAGATCTTTTCAGATTTATTCTATTTCGATGTCTTTCATAAATTAATCGAAATGAATTTCACTGTGATTCCACTAATTCTTAAATCACATTATGTACCTTCCACATTAAAAGTGATTTTCCTGTAAACATGTTTTAAGTTAAGCTTAATATCGGCGTTAACTTTTATGTTATCATGTCAAGATGATTTTTCACAGATTGTACATGGGGGAAGATTATTGAGCACTTTCAGCGCGCAGAGTTCCACTTCAGTAGTGTGGTTTTCGATTCATATGCAATAGTGCAAACTAAAGTAGTGTCAACTCAACATATGTAGTATAGTTTAAAAAGTAGGTGCCATTTTGAAAAATACGGATAATTTTAGCAGTATATTAAAACAGCTAATTCCAGTTACTCAGAGCAGTGATAACTATAAGGAGTGGTGTGACAAAATATTTAAAACGGGTAAGGTTCTTACTTACCAGGCGACGATGAACTGCACAAAAGTGGGCGTGACGTTCAAATTTGCGGACGCTTAGAAATAATTAAGCTTTTTTTCTTACAATATCTAAAAATTTAACTAAGGGCGTATGAACTTCCAAAATCAACCCAGCAGATACTCACCTGCCTCTAAGTAAATTTATATTATGCTCTTATTATATTCTTTATGAGCTTTATATATAAATGACACTTTTTCAATTAATTGTGTCATGCCCAACTCCGCTTGATAGGACGTCAGGGAAAAAAAAACAATAAAAAAGTGGAAAGGGGGAAAATGGCATTGTGTGAACTATAGGGGACGCACACGGCATTCCGCAAAAACGTGGGCCTTTAAATGTAATAACCTTTCTTCCAGAATGGATACTTCTAGAATGGGGAACCTTTTCATCTACCGTCTCGCGGGGTTTTACAAAGTGGGACACATCACAATACTAAGGTTTCCAGGCAAACACATGTATTTAATCTGAATTTTCTCAAACATTGCTAGAGTGGGCAGTGATGAACTCAGTGGTGACGAACAAAGCGTTTCCCACATCAGCTTAGTCCAGGTTTGGCAATGAACTGTCAATTTACTCGGGGAAAAAGGGGGACCAAATTTGGCAAAATGTCTGTACCATATTGTACTCAGTACAAGAACGGTGTAGAATCCTAATATGACCCCTGCTGTTCACACTCCAATCACTGAGGTTGCTTACACAGCCAATTCCATCTGTCAGGCTTGTCTCATAAACTTTTGCAGGAACGGCGAGTCAATTACGATGCATACTTATCCCCAGAGGTAAGCTCTAGGTCCTAGGTCATTTGACATTTGTCGAAACCCGTTCGGGGCTCTGTACGAACAAGGGAGATGGCTGCACGTTATCGTGTCTGATGAACGAAAAACGACTTTTTTTGCAGACAATGGGCTAAATGGTCAGGTCACAAGGACCCCGAAAGTTCAGAGAAGGTTGGGGGAGATGACCCATTGGATAGCTATTGGGAAACAGGTAGTCTCCCATCAAGGCCATCCAGCGTGTTCTTTAACATGCATACACAATATGGCTCTTTCGCACACGGGACAACTGCTTAACGTTGGATCCGACGGACGGCGGTCTTTCCAAGCCCATCGATGTCCCCTTCTGATCGTTGACAGGGCAGGAATTTTGCAGAGATAAATCTCAACTTTAACCCACGTTGAGCCATGTTATATAATAATGTTATATAAGTGGAAGCTAACTTCGAAGCAGCTTAACTTCTAAACTAAGCATTTTATGAGAAAAAGTAATAGGACTAAATTAGAGATCTCAATCAATTATATCTGAATCTCGATTTTCAATAAAGTTTGTTTTACATTTTAAGAGTTAAGGACTTTAAATATTTAATAGCAACGATACAATTTGTCTTAGGACAATTGAAAAATTGACATTACCTTTACAAATATGCATCTGTTGTATTAAATGATTGTATGTTGATTATGATTGTATGTTGTATTGTATGATTGTTTGTTGATTATGATTGTATGTTGTATTGTATGATTGTATGTTGTATTAAATGATTGTATGTTTAAATGATTGTATGTTGTATTAAATGATTCAATTATAATTAACTTCTGAGTTAAATTCTAAATGTTAGGCATTGCTATTTTAAATATTTAAACATCCATAACTCTTTAAATACTAAGGGAATATTGTTGAAAAACGAGGTTTATATAGATTTGATTGAGACTTTTAATTTACCTTAGGTCACATTCTGTTACAAACTCTTTCTTAGTAGTTATAGAGTTTCGAAATTAGCCACTGACATAACATGGAGAGAAATGGTCATAATTCAGTGAGCATATGTAAGTTACATCTTAGAACAAACATGGGAAGATATAAATATATTTTAAATTTCCTTAACTTCATTATTTTACATTTGGATTTTTAATGATAATTTCTCATAGAAATGTATATTTTTTTTAAGGGTAATAGGAGAGAAATAACCTAGAAGCATTTTGAGGCTTGTCCTTGTTCCTCATACAATATAAAACATTTACACAAGAGTACACCCGCTCGTTCAGGACTCAAGGAAAACGTTTGTCACGAAATGCATCAATTTTTCCCCTACTTCGAAGAAAAAATTTTCAAAATTCCCTGTTTCTCTGCACGTCTTATTTTTCATTTGACATGCGACTCTTACAGATTTACCCCGTGAAATTTACGTGACCCGTTTTAAGCGGAAGAAAGAGGGATATAATTTTTGGTTCTCACGGCAGCCTGGACGCCACGAACGATAGAGTAGAGGAATAGTTTAGAGAATCTAACCCCGAATCTTTTGAGGAGGGAAGAAAGAAACGATGGTAAATGATCCATAACATTGACAATTCCCACGTCGCAAGTTTGCATTTGACAAATAGCGTGTATATATATGTTATTTGACAAATAACTCATTTCTCTCTGTTCTCTAGTTCCGAAGATGCAACGGAACAATCATTTATATACATTTCTCATTTGTGAGGAGAGAAGAAAGCATATGATGGAAAATTTTGTAGTCTATGGCCTTTCATTTGACATATAAGTAGTTACTTTGCGATTTGCTATCGAAAGAATTACCAATCTTTACACATTTAGCTCCTGTTTTGAGGGAAGAATGCACGAGAGATTTCTTCCTTAGTGACGCAGTACATCGTGCATTGTTTCGTAGTGACCCAGATGGGGCCGGATTCGAGTCCCGGTGATGGAACTGTCGTTTGTTCTGTTATAACCTAAAGATAAGCAAATTGTCTTGTGGGTCTGATCAAAAATTGAAAAGGCAAAAAAAAATATTCATTTCAAAATCACACTCCCGAAGTCACAAACTATAATTTAATATAATACTCGTTACTCTGAATATAAGATATAATGGCACACTGGATTTCATATTTCCTTTTTCAGTGGAGGGAAGAAACAGGACGAAACGATTTATATATAACCTGTGACACTCCCAGCATTATTAGAGTTCATTTCGTGAATAATTGGTTACGATGGGTCAATGGGTTGAAGATATATCATGTAATATCTCTTCAACAGTTTGTAGAACGGAAAAATAAAGAAGTCACAACTATAAGAAAATTAATAGATATCAACGAAAGTAAAAATTTTATAAACTACCACTAATTTTGTAAAACAAAGAAATTGAAATAAATATCTTTCGTTCAATCATTAACAGCATTCAAATTGTGTGGTGAGTGATATATTACGGATATATCTCAATGATATGTCCAAGTTTTAATGAAAATAGGATATTTTGGCGAAATGCACAAATGATCATCATCCTGCATACATTTGATGCATCCACACTGGAATGTAGAATTATATCATCACTATAATTTCTTGTAGTATTCTCGGACTTATTTAGCCTTTAAAATAGCCATTCATTCGAGTTAAATGGTACGTAATGTTTAAACACACTAAAATTAATTTAGGTAAAAATCATTTGTTCAAATTTCGTTTTCAAGCAAATCAATACGTATGGTCGAACAAGGTTACGAGTACCTTGAATATACTTAGTGTTGCCAACATTTCATTACAGAAAAAAAATGGACATTTTGCTTGGGGGAAGATTTCACCCTCCGCTTTTTTGGCTTCTTTTTATCAGATATTTATGAGAAAATGTAAACAAATATTCAAAAATAATTTTACACATTTTATGAGACTAAATACAAACATCCATCCTCTTCCGAAATTTGGATTTCCATCAGCCATTGTTATTATGCATGGTCGTCTCCAGAACTGTTCGAGCTCATAATCGATTAATAAAAACCTAAATAATGGGTGCTAATACACTATCGTATTAATTATACCAGCTTCTAAACAATGAAGAAAGACTTTTTCCACCTGGAGGTTCCCACTGAGAGTTAAAGGATGTATTTGTGTGTATTATTTGGATATTTAAAACAAAAAAATTCTTTAAAAAATAAAACTCTATTTAAAAAAGTTAAATAATAATAAATTTCAAAAAAAATTAATCTTTCTTCAAACACGCTTCTTAAATTTATATTTATTTCCTCCTTTAGGGGATTTTAGCAGTCCTTCGCAGACACTCACATCATTGTTCTGTATTTTCGTTTTCCACCTCGTTTTTAGTAGTAGCTTTCTCTAATAATAACTCTAGTAGCTTTCTCTAATTAAGCTGATACTTTTAATATCTATGCTGTTTGTTAATTGCAGTATTGATTCAGGTTTATACAGTGGAATTTTTAACAGGTTGAGACTCATTTAAAAGAACGTATATAAGCCCTTATAATTTGAACGCGAACTTCGTAACTCACTTCGACGAACGAGGTTTAATGATTTCGTTACCTTCGACGAATAGTTGTCACTGCAACGAATTTAAGAGGACCAAGTACTCTTCATCCTAGGAGCAAGCAGGTTGTACCCCTTTATATTTCATTAGCACTCATATTGTTAGAAGCTACGTTATCGAATGAAATGTTGAAGCTATTGCGATAATAAACAGTGTTATTTGCTTATGTGGGGGCATCTTTCTTAGAAACCATAACTTTATTTTTTCTTCTATGCATCTCACCTGTCTAGAGGATCTTTAAGGTTTAGAAACAGCTGAAATAACTTCAAGTTCCCATTTTCTGAATAACTTCAAGAAATAACTTCAAGTTCTAAACTTAACTTCAAGAAATAACTTCAAGCTGAAATAACTTCAAGTTCCCACATTAAAGACTTGGGTTGGGTTGTTTTACTTCTGAGCGGCACTTTTTTGCACACCATGGGCTAAATGGGCATGTCACAAGGACACCGAAGGCTCAGAGAAGGTTGGTGGAGGGATAGCACTGGAAAAGCTGTTGGGAGACAGATGGTAGCCTCCCGTCAAGACCATCCAGCGTGTTCTTTAACGTGCACAAGGTATAGCAATCCATCACACGGGGCCACGGGTTAACGTCCCATCCGACGGACGGCGGCATTTCCAAGCCCATCGGTGTCCCCTACTGACCGTGGGCAGGGCTGGGAATTTTGCGGAGATAAATCTCAACGCTGACCCAGTTGGGACTCGAACCTGGGAACTACAGATTACGAATCTGGCGCGCTACCGACTGAGCCACCCCGCCCCCCTTTTCGCAAGAAAGTATTGCTACAAAGTTTGAAGATCTAACGTTTTCCAATTGTCTTCTAACAAGTTCTTTTTTTTGCAGTTTTTTCTTCTTACTATAGTAAAATCATTATCGGAAAGCATATCTGGAGAAAAGCCTGTAACTCAGACGCCAATATTTCCTCAAGCGTTTTGCTATCATGGGCATTAATTTCATAAGTATCAGACTCTGAAACGTGAATCTTACAGTTATCTGCACGATTCTCTCTTTTATCTTACCTTTGCAGTTTAACTCGAAAGCGTCTAGTGAATCACTTTTGTTCTCAGATTCAACTGAAAATGTTTTTGTTGGCCAATTGGTTTTATTAACGGCTGATTTCATTTCTGAATGTCATCAGCAATGGCAAATCTCAAAAATTAGCTCTTCCAAAATAAAAGGTAGATGCAAAGTGCACAATCAGTAGAAACCTAAATACCTTACCTGAAACTGAAGAGACAGAATGAAACTTCAAAAATTCAGTTCCAAGAAGATAGAAGTTCCCGAAAAGGCTCTGGGACAGTTAATATAAGAGTATCAAAACACCCCTATGCTTGCTAATCTTTGATAGATCAAGGAGGTGAAAAGTTTATCGCCTTGTGCCCCAGAAGGAAGAGCTCTATTGAGGGTTATTCGACTCCTAGGTGGAAGCAGTCATACTGAAATCACCAAGCTGTCAGTCCCAAGTAGAAAATTCTGTTGAGTCTTCTTTCTTCACAGTCCATTCCTGTTCCACAAAGATCCCACTGTACTTACAATAATGGAGGGTCGGGAACACACTAGTTAATTATCCTTTCCTTCTCTGCTTTGCAGTTCGATACGAAAATGTCTCGAAATTTACAATATTTCGGTTACCTACCCATTCTAACTCTAAGTAATTTGCTGGAAATAACTGTTAATTCGTAGATCGTAGATCGTACAATCATATTCGATGTACCGGGTAATAATTTTACCCCTAACCATCTCCATCTTAAAGATATGCATATTTGGCATGAGTAAGAACAAAATATATAAGTAAACCACCCTTAGATGGGTCCCTAAGGGCAAACATAAGAAAAATCTAAAAATAGCAGTAAAATTGTATAAGAAACCTAAAACGAATAGGTCTCCTCAGACAACGCTACTGTTTTAAGCCTCTTGTACTTGTTCAAAACAGTATGATCGTAAAGAATCAGAGAAGAAATAATCTCATTGGGATTATTGCTTACAGCCTCAAAATATCTTTTTGAGGTGCGTTTTATATGTGTATGTATATATGGTCGATGCCCAGCCAGGTCTTTATGGAGTTGTCTGTTAGTGACAAACCAGGGGGCATCGACCGTAGTTCTCAAAAGCTTGTTCTGTAAGACCTGAATCTTACGAATATTGGTGGGTGTAGTATTAGCCCATATGGGTGAAGCATAGAGAATCACCGGTCTGATGATCATTTACTGTCAATTAAAACATCGATACTTTGATGAAATAATCGCGTATAAAATATAAGAGATAGTTCTATACGCTGGATTATCCTATAATTATAAAAATCTTCATGAGATTTAGCGAGAAATCAAAAACTCAAATTGGGATCTAACATTCTTATAGAGTAGACTCCTTCTTATCCGGCCCTTGCCGGGTGAACGAAAGGCCGGTTAATCCGAAAATTGTGTCAGAAAATTAATAAAAACGGCAAATGACAAAAATACTAACTGTACTGTATTTTAATTAATAATTTTAATAATCATTTTTAGACGAAATTAAAATATATAAATATACAAAGACTATATTTATATATTTTAATTTCGTATAAATAGTGGTTCTAAATAGAGGTATTCGACGTTTCCTGTTAGTATGTAGAGTGAAACTTTCATCAATCAGTACAAAATTAGGAATACAAGTATATTAAGAGAAGAAAAACATGGTAATCATCATCATCATCATCATCCTCAAGCAGCCATGGGCTATGGAGGTCCAACAAGACCGTGCAATATAGTTCTCCAAGCAAGTCTATCCTGAGCTACATCTACTGCATCTGGCCACTGCACACCAATTCTAACAAGGTCCTATTTGACATTTTCTGCCCACTGCATCTTAGGTCTCCCCTTCTTTCTGAGGCCTTTAGGCACACTGTTCATAACCCTATTCGCCAATCTATAATTATTCATACGGGCAACATGGCCAAACCAACAGAGTCTCTCTCTGCACAATATGCTGCTTAAAGGAGGTTGCAAACTCCTTTGGCTAACCTCATCATTAGTTACAAAGTTGAACCACCTAATGCCCAAGATACTGCGTAAGCATCTGGAATCAAAAGCATCCAGTTTCATGTTATCTTGTTTAGAAAGTGTCCAGGTTTCACTACCATAACTAACCCTAGAAAGAACCAAAATATTATAAAGTCTAATTTTAGTCTTTAGGTGTATACGCCTATTTCTCCACACTCTCCATAGATTCTTAAAAGTCCCGGCAGCAATCCCTATTCGTCTGTTAATCTCATGCCGCACATCACCATTATCTGTTACATAGCTCCCACGATATTTAAACTGTGACACCTGCTCAAGACTGCAACCATTCAGATTAACTGAATCACAGCCTGCCTGACCAATTTTCATCACTTTAGTTTTCTCTCTGTTTATAACCAAACCTACTCTACTACCAGTCTCATCAACAGCTCGAATGAAAGAGTTCATCTCATCAACATCATTTGCCAAAAGGGCTAAATCATCAGCATAATCTAAATCAGAAATTTTCGTATCTCCAGTCCATTTAAGGCCAAAACCCTTGAAGTGAATTTCGCATAACATAATCAATAACCAAGCTAAATAGGAAAGGAGACAAAATGCACCCTTGTCGAACACCAGAAGTAATGCTACAAGCTTTACCAATTGCCTTACCAAAGCCTTACCAATTGCCTTACCAAAGACTTACCAAATCCTTACCAATTGCTACAAGCCTTACCAACTCTCACACACGACTCAGCGTTATTATAGAGAGCTTTCATTATGTTAACTAACTTGTCTGGTATACCATATGATCTCACAATCAATCACAAATTATGACGATCAACAGAGTCGAAAGCCTTTTTGAAATCAACAAAGCTAGCAACCAAAGGTTTCTGAAACTGTAAACATTTCTCAAGAATCTGCCTAAGTGAAAATATCTGATCCACACATCCCCTACCACTTCTGAATCCACATTGCTCATGACGCAATTGACTGTCATCCAGATTCTTAATTCTATTAAGCACAATCTTGGAAAGAACTTTACCTGGAACAGAGAGTAGGCTGATACCCCTATAGTTAGTTTGAATCATATAGAAAGCAATCATTTATAAAATTCCTCACCGATTTTAAGTGTGAGGAAAGAACGGGTGGTAAACGTCTTATAACCTATGATACGGCACACGGCATGATAAATCTTCATTTGAAGAACAGCACATTTCTTTCCGTACTCATGTTCAGAAGTTATAATGATACAATAGTCTTCGTTTTTCGCATTTTCAGGAGAGAAGAAAAAATGTGGATAAAATATGCATTGGACACTTCACATGTCATTAGCTTTTGTTTCCTTCACGTTCGAAAGATATGAAAAACCAACGTTTTGCTCTTTTAGCTCCTTTCTTCGAGTAAGAAAGCATGGAAGTGTGGGTTAGAAGCATTGTGAAACTCTCCTTCCCAAGTGTTAATTTGACATATTATAACTTGTTACGCAAGAAGATTCAAATGGTGATTTGTATGATCAGGATAACCTGTTAGGCTCTGCCCTGGCGTTTGAAAGATATAGTGGCATATTGTTTTCAGATTCCGCTATTTAGGGTGAATGAAATTATGGGAGGAAGGTTTTATAGCTTATCTTCAAGGTACAAGAGTTCGTTGGTACATAACGCGTTGAGAATTGGTCAAAGGATTGAAATGATGAGGTTGAAGAGCCTTTTTGAGAAACCCACACAAAAGCAAAGGAAGGGAAATAAAAAAGTAAGCACTAATTGAGGAGAAATTTTGAAAATAAACTACCGACTAATTTATATCATAACTTATTACAAAATTCTATTGCTAGTTCAATTGTTGAAATTGGGATTGCGCCAAATCCAATAGTATCTGAACGATACGTCCATCGTATCGTTGAGATACATCCGTAATATGTTCCATAATGATGTTCATTTATTATTCAGAAAATGAAATTAGACATTAAACGATTTCGATTTCGACATTAAAATGAAATTCGACATTCTACTCATTTGACTAAAATTTATGCGACGCAATATAAAGAGAAAACTTTGAGTGGTTATATTATGTGTTTTATGCTTGAAATGTTTTTCCATATTATGTTACATTGAGTTGAAAGTATCGATATTACTGTTTATCATATTTCTCCTCGTCATATTATAACAATTTAACAGTGCTGATAATTATGTTCATTTGGGTGGATTTAACATTGCAATTATTATGTGTGCTGTTGTCAAAGTGTTTTTTTTAGTTATGATTTTATGCGATAATTATAGAACAAGGTAAAAAGGGAAATGCTCATAACCGTTTTAATAGCATGCTTTCAGGCCTGTACGTTTGTCCTATGATTCAAAAAGGCCAAAATATAAACTTTTTTTTTCAAAACGAGACACAACGCAATTGACACTATGGACAACTGAACTCGCAATGCAATTGACACTATGGACAACTGAACTCACAATGCAATTGACACTATGGAAAACTCAACTGGCAATGCATTTTACACTATGGGCAACTCAACTGACACTGCAATTGACACTATGGACAACTCAACTGATTACGCAATTGACACTATGGACAACACAACTGACAACTCAGTTCGCAACGCAATTGACACTATGGACAACTCAACTGACTATGCAATTGACCCTATGGACAACTCAGCTGACTATGCAATTGACCCTATGGACAACTCAGCTGACTATGCAATTGACCCTATGGACAACTCAACTAACAGCGGAATTCACATGCGTAATAGCTCAACAGACAGTCTAATTGACACAATGGGCAACACAACTGACAGAATTGGCAGCCCAGTTGACAAACCTGAGAGCCCATTTGACAGCCCAACTGATACTGCAATTAATACTATTGGAAACTCATTTGATATTGCAATTGACTCATTTGACACACATGTGTTAAATAAAACATTTTTTTTTTAAGAATATAATTTTTATTCACAAGAGTAAAGAATACAAATACATTTACAATTTGACCCGCAAAGCTAAATAGCTTATCTGCAGAAAAATGAATAAATTTTATTAAACATAGGTCATTCAGCCACAAAAATGGTGTACATCAAATAAATCCACAAAACACAACACATAAAAATCAGCTAACCACTTGCAGAAACTTTTTTTTGGAATCTCAAAAGGTCCGCAACGCTTTGCTTTATGGAAAATGAAATTTATTTTCATCACTTTTTTAATACTTTTACTGGTAATAGCACAATTTCTTTTTGGAGCAAGATAATTATTTAGAACCCAAAAATAAATATCTTCATATAGTATGAAAATAGGTACTGCACATTGATCATGACCTTAAAACATTAAATCACAATGTTTAGAAAGCCCAACACTGATAGCGTGCCAATTCCACAAATCCATGTCTACAGATTTGAATTTCATATCAAGGCCATCCAACATGTTCTTTAATGTGAATATGATTTCATTCTACTGCACACATTGGGAGACTGATTTACGATCCATCCAATGCAAAGAAGTCTTTCCAAGACCCTTAATCTCCCTTCTGAGTTCAGTTCAAATATGTTCATATTTACGCTAACTCGTTCAATTCAAATGCACTCATATTTATGTTAACTCGTTCAATTGAAGTACTTTCATATTTATTCTAACTCGTTCAATTGAAGTACTTTCATATTTATTCTAACTCGTTAACATAGGACACTTAAATCTCATATCTTTCATATACATTCTACACTTTAAACTGCAAGTTTTGTTTAAAAATATTAGTAATTAATTGTAAACTTTTAATAATATTTTAATGAATCACAACAACTAAATGCATTTTATTTCAATTTATCATAAAATAATTTGAAACCAATTTTTTTTGAAATCATTTAAACCTAACCGTTGCAGTTGAATTAAAGATGAATTAAATCAATTAGAAACTTCCTATGTAAATCAATTTCAATTTTCCACATTTTGTACGACAGCTGTCCAGGTCCGGTACGATATATGTGGTTCTGGCCAATGCCACCCTGACATACCAAATGTCTCTAATATTTGACAAAAGAGAGCGAGAAAAGGATGGAAATTATGTTTGAATAAAATATTGAACCAGTTATTTGTGAACTGTAGAAAACAATTTATTTGTTACAACTATATTAGAATTTTTACGAAGATTTGAAAACAGTTTACTAGATTTTTAAAAATTTATAGTTTCCACCGTGATTTCAATTAATTTATCATTAATTACAACAGGTAAAGAGAGAAGTAAACATAAAAATTGATTCTTCTCTTACTGCACTGTCCAGCTCTATATGTTATGTGAGACTCTAGCTTGACTCAGGCGGAATTAAGCTCAATATTTAATCAATTCCTCAATGAAGGAAAAAAATAAAATTTTGTTACATATTACGTTTTGATGCAATTTTATAAAGAAAGAGTGGATATGTTAAAATACTGTACTATTTTTGCGTGTGTGCGTATCAAAGCATCTGAACCTAACTCCGCAATATTAGTTTAATCCTTATGTAAATAATCAGTTATAGTTTTTCGTCGATTGTTGAAATATTTGTGAAAGAATAAACTAATAACCATCACGATACAACATTTCACAACTCAATTTGCACAGTTGAGGATCCAATTGACAATATTGAAAACCCAATTGAGACCGTAATTGACACAATTGACAACCCAGTTGAAACTGTAATTGACAAAATTGACAACCCAGTTAAAACTGTAATTGACAAAATTGACAACCCAGTTGAAACTGTAATTGATACAATTGACAACCCAATTGAGACTGCAGTTCACAACCTAATTGAAATTGTAATTAACACTGAAATTAACAATCGAATTGACACAATCGACAACTCATTTGACAATCTAATTGACTCTGCAATTCACAATCCACTTGCAACTGTAATTTACACTGTAAATAAAAAGTCAATCAACACCCCAATTGAAATTGTAATTGACACAATCGAGAACCCAATTCTCACTGCCATTGGACCAACTGATAACACAATTGGCATTCCAGTTCGCACTTCAAGTGATACAATTGACAACTCAATTGACACCGCCAAGTAGTAGTAAGTAAACTAACCTATCTTTTGCTATTCTAAATTAAAAGCTTGTAGTTGAATTTTAGACAAATTAATCCCTTGAAATTTATGCATAATGAAGCTCTGTGTCTACTAAGGACCAGGTTGTCAGTAACTGTTGAATGATATCTTAGCCCAACATCAAAAATGACACCTTTTAAGTGCTTGAACAGAGTAGATAACTTTTGTTATGTTCCTGGTAAGGTGACTTTTGAGTCTCAGAAATGTGGCATAACAAATCTTCAACCTGAGTGATCTTTTCCCTCTAAAGATCACTATTGAGTCCTTTCAGAGGAGGAAAGGATCAACACAATGTCACAAATGCCAGCGTTATGGGCACACTCAGGGTAACTGCTTCAACAACCTTAGATGTGGGAAATGCCCTGGCAACCATTTTACTACTATGTGTGCCGGGACACTCCACGACATGTGCTAACTTCAGGAAAGAGAACAAGGCCAATTAAAGAGACTGTGAGCACTTACCCAAACTTTCCAATCGCGGAGTACCTTTCGAAAATCCCAAGAAGGGTAAAAATAAGGTACCCCAATATACAAAACCCAATAAGACCTATGCACAAGCTACCAGAGTTCCTGAAGAAATTCCAGGAAAATTTAACATTGCTCCATCAGTTAAAGCCTTCATCAGACAAATGGAAGACCACAGTTAATGTACCAACTAAAAAGAGCAAAGGTAATGAGGGAGAATCGTTTGCTGAGGAAGTTTAAAATATCCTGGAATTCTTCAGGAAATTGAATTTGGGTAATATATTGTTCAACGTCAAAAACGTTTGCCTTAAATTTAAGGTGTCTAAGGATTGGACTGAGAGAATCTCAACAAGCATCATAGCCTTTGATTTTGTTGCATCTCTCTTCGATGGATAAGTCCTCCTCCTCTTCGATATTCATCTTCATATCGTTGCTTGCAACTCCAATGGTATTAAAAGCGACTTTTTGGAATTCCAAAGCCTTTTTACATACTCAGAAAATTGATGCTGCATTGCTCTGTTAAACTCATCTCAGATCCAGTGACAGCATCAAAATCCTGAATTATAATATCTATCGGAATGATAGGGAGCACAACAGAGGGGGAGGCACAGATATCGTTATCAAAAAAGGCATTCCTCAATATTGCCTGTCTAGTCCTGACTTAAGGAATATTGAAGCCACTATTGTGGTCATTCAACAGATTAATTTGGGAGATATTAAACTAATAGCGACTTATAAGCCCGCAAATTCTGAAATCCTTATTAATGTTGTGGACAAAGTGTTTACTCCTAGAACTCCGACGCTGTTTGCTGGAGATCTGCGGGGGTGGCTCAGTCGGTAGCGCGCCAGGCTCGTAATCTGTAGTTCCCAGGTTCGAGTCCCAGCTGGGTCAGCGTTGAGATTTATCTCCGCAAAATTTCCACCTGCCCACGGTCAGTAGGGGACACCGATGGGCTTGGAAAGGCCGTCGTCCGTCGTATGGGACGTTAAGCCGTGGCCCCCATGTGCGAGAGAGCCATACCCTGTGCGCGTTAAAGAACATGCTGTATAGCCTTGACGGGAGGCTACCATCTGTCTCCCAACAGCTGTTCCAGTGGGTCCCATCCCCCAACCTTCTCTGAGACTTCGGGGTCCATGTGACCTGGCCATTTAGCCCATGGTGTGCAAAAAAGTGCCGCTCAGAGGTAAAACAACGCACCGCAAGGCTGTAGATCTTAACTGCAAGCACAAGTCACGGAATTTTAATATGGGGAACAAAAGTGGTCGTCTTTTGCTTGACTATGCGTCAAGAAAAGATCTCATCATAGACGCTCCTAAGGAGGCCACCTTTTTCCCCCCAATACCATGCATAAACCAGATGCACTTGACATTGCTGTTTTTGGACATTTTAGTCCATCCTATGACATTCATGTGATTCATGAGCTAAGCTCTGATCACGAACCTATCATTATTATTCTTGGTAATGAAATTACAGAAAATATTATTTCCTCACAGGATCACCAACCGGGAGAAATATAAATTCTTTGTCAACGAGAAGGTTAATTGTCATTGTAAGGCAAAACTCCTACTCTCATTGCCAGGGATATTTCTACATTTAACGATAATATCAAGAGTGCATACCTGTTTTAAGGAGAGTCAAATTGATACCAATAAGCTTCCTGATGACACCCTGGAAAATCAGTTTCAGGACAATGATGATTTGTCAGATGAAGAAACTTTTGAAATTGTTGAAAATGCACTCGATCACTTCTCCCAGGTGGCGATCTCTAACATTCGCTCTACAACTCCTACTGAGGTTAGCAAAGCAATTTAATTGTTAAATCCCAGAAAGTCTCCGGCTTTGATGAAATCACGAACACCATGATCAAACAACTTCTCCCTACATCCATTGTTTTTACGTCTGCAACACTGATTGAAATTCAGATCGATCTGGAAAAGGGCTGTTATTAAAATGATGCTTAAAGCGGGGAATAATGCAACCATTCCCCAGAGTTATCGACCGATCAGTTTGCACCCATGTTTAGGTAAAGTTTTTGAGAGAATTATCTTTAATCGCCTAATGGAGCATACTGATCACAACGGCCTAATTCCAGAAGAACAGTTTGGCTTTAGGCGGAAGCGATCTACAATTCATCAACTGCTACAAGTAGTGGAAAGGGTTGCAGAATCCTTAAATAAGAAAGAGACCGTCGCATCCACCTTTATAGTCTCAAAACCATAAAGTTAAAAAAGACCTGATTTCTTTGAGAGTGGTTTCATTTTCGGCTGAAGGTGACCATGTTCGCGTGAGATCATTACAGTCGCTACCTTGATTATCATGAAACGTATTGCTTGTGAACTATAAAAATGACTTCAACGTCACGGGCCATATATCCGAGAATCCCTGCCCCACAGTATTTAAGAATTAATGTCAAATAATGTGAAATTCTGCCCCTTGGGGATCATCGTTTGGTGATTTTTGTCTTGTCCTTTGCGATTCATGCCACTTATTGGACACCCACAGATGGAGAAGGTTAGGGGAACTTTTATCCTGGTACTTCGAAAAATCATAATTATGCTACATGCTACATGCTAGAATTTGAAAAAAGTGCAAAGAGATAAAGACATGGGAATTCCTTCACTGCCATATTAGAGGTCATGTTTAAGTTTCAATTTGATGCCAAAGAACTCGATTAATTACATGGTGTGAATGAGTGATCAGATATGATCTATTTAGGAATAGGCTAATGAGGAAACCACCTCAAACTCCAAACGTAGAAGGCTTCCTATACGGTTCTTTTTATTTACAATACACAAAATAGATTTAAAAGATGTACATTTTGGAGAAATATTTTAAAAAATCCGATAAATAACATACATAAACTTATATTGTTATTTAACTAAATGAAAAAAAAATCGTAAATAATAAGCAGGAAGAACAATCCTAAGCATAGAAGAAATTTTGACTTGATCCGGGTGGAGTACGAACCAACGACCTTCTGATGGCATGTCAGGTACTCTGATTCCTGACCGAGATATCTTCTATTGATTGCTTCATACCACGGAGTCAGTCATTGTCATTTTCTGTGCTTTTTCTAATATTGAAGATGAAATTCCCTCCATTTGTATAACATGAAACCTAAGCTTTTATGGATTGCTTCAACAGTGATTTATGATGTATAAATTTCAAATATTTCTTAATCCACTAAGTTATTATTATAAGCTTACAGGAATATTGTTAGCTTATTTTGGGTCACTTCATATATAAAGGTAAAGGGATATAGTTTAGAAAAGGTAATATTCTTCATTTTATTTTAAAGGTGATCAGTATAATTATAAAGACAATTTCATAACTTTTAAATTACCATAAAAGTTTTAGATATTTCAGTATATCATTAAACGAAACGCTAAAACTTCATTTTATCTTATGCTTTCAGTTGAAGAAAGATCAATAAAAGAGGAGTAAAAATGGCTACCAGAAGAAATCATAACATTTTTTGGTGTAGTATTATATCCAGGTTTAATCACAGATCATCAAAACTAATGTCAACCTGATTCTAGTTCAGTGACTTTCAGTGTAAGTCGCTACAAATTAACAAGAAATATATCACTAATAATTTTCATAGCAAGCCTTCCGTAACTTACATAATGTCGCATCAGACTAATTTAGCATCCCAATCAAAACCGGATCGTCACTTTCATTTATGTAACATATGTATTTTGTGTAAGAATTATCCCTTTTGTACTGATGTAAGCATATCAAATCATTGTTAAGGTAGTAACAATTAATTACAAGGGATAATATATGTAAAAAAAAACTGAATTTTGTAATCGGAGAATGCAAAACTATACTAATTCCAAAAATAAATATAGCATTTTAAAATTATTTTATTTATTTAACTAGCAATTTAAAATTATTTTATTTATTTAACTAGCAATTTAAAATTATTTTGATTAAAATTATTTTTATAAATATAGCATTTTAATTATTTATTATTATGTTATACATATTAATGTCTATAACATTAAAATCAGTAATATATTTATATTAAAAGGTAAGGAGTTCCACATTGGAACATATCCTCTCTCCTAAAATCGTTACGAAATTTGCAGACGAGTCCCTGAAGAGCGCACTCTTAAGGAACTCTTTAATGAAAAGACTAAAGGCCATTTCATTATGTATATTAGGCCATGTTATGTCAATAGTAACTCAGATACAGAACTCATCATCATAATCAACCAGCCATGGTCTGTGAAGGTCCAATCAGACCGTGCAATTTAATTTTCCATGCATTTCAGTCCTGACCTACATCTGCTGAATCTGGTCACTGCACACCAATTCTAACAAGGTACTCTCCGGCATTGTGTGTCCACCCCGCTTCCTAGATATCCCCTTCTTTCTGAGGACTTTAGACACACTGTTGATAACCCTATTCGCCCATCTATAATTATCCATACGGGCAACACGGCCAAACCAACGGAATCTCTCTCTGCACGACAATGCTGCATAAAGGAGGTTGCCGACTCCTTTGCCTAACCTAATTATTCCTTATCAATTCCAAGATTTTGCGCAAGCATCAAGAATCAAAAGAATTAGATTTTTTTTGACATTTTGTTTACAAAGCGTGCAAGTTTCACTACCATAACTAACCCCAGAAAGAACCAAACTATTATACAGTCTAATTTTAGTCTTTAGGTGTATACTCCTATTTCTCCACACTCTCCATAGATTCTTAAAAGTCCCGGCAGCAATCCCTATTCGTCTGTTAATCTCACGCCGCACATCACCATTATCTGTTACATAGCTCCCAAGGTAATTAAACTCTGACAATGCAAGTCTGTGATTCAGTTAATCTGAATAGTTGCTCAGGACTGCAACTATTCAGATTAACTGAATCACAGCCTGCCTGACAAATTTTCATCACTATAGTTTTCTCTTTGTTTATAACCAAACCTACTCTACTACCAGTCTCATCAACAGCTCGAATGAAAGAGTTCATCTCATCAACATCATTTGCCAAAAGGGCTAAATCATCAGCATAATCTAAATCAGAAAGTTTCGTATCTCCAGTCCATTTTAGGCCAAAATCTTTCCCTTGAAGTGAATTTCGCATAACATAATCAATAACCAAACTAAAGAGAAAAGGAGACAAAATGCACCCTTGTCAAACACCAGAAGTAATGCTAAATCAATTGCTACAAGCCTTACCAACTCTCACACACGACTCAGCGCTATTGTAGAGAGCTTTCATTATGTTAACTAACTTGTCTGGTATACCATATGATTTCACTATCAACCACAAATTGTGACGATCAACAGAGTCGAAAGCCTTTTCGAAATCAACAAAGCTAGCAACCAAAGGTTTCTGAAACTCTAAACATTTCTCAAGAATCTGCCTAAGGGAAAATATCTGATCCACACATCCCCTACGACTTCTGAATCCACATTGCTCATCACGCAATTGACTGTCAACCAGATTCTTAATTCTATTAAGTAGAATCATGGAAAGAACTTTACCTGGAACAGAGAGTAGGCTGATACCCCTATAGTTATCACAAGAACTGCGATCACCTTTTTTGAAAATAGGGATAACAATAGCTCTGGTAAAATCCTTAGGAACCATGCCTTTATCATAAAAGATATTCAGAATTTCAGTCATCCAAGTTGTAACAGAAACATTCTCAGCTCTAAGCATTTCCGTAGTAATTTCATCTACCCCTGGGGATTTATGAAGTTTAAGTTTAGAGATAGCCAAAATAACTTCAGATTGTGTTATAGGGCCAACATTAAAGCCACCAATGCATCTATCATCATTGCAAACAATGGGAGTAGAACTAACTACATTGTTTAGAATATCACTGAAATGCTCAGCCCACCTAGCCATGAGAGAGTCCTCACCTTCTATAACCTTATCTTGTTTATCCTTCAATCCCTGTATAGCTCTCCGTTTTCTACCACACAAAACATTAACTATCTGGTACAGCTCTCTGCTGTTGTGCTTTCTAACTGCTTCCTCGGCTTTGTCAGCCAAGCCATCTAGCCAAAAATTCTTATCAGCAACTAACTGATCCTTTACACGTTTATTAATTTCTCTGTAATGCTTTCTATTAGGACTAGTAGGGTACTGATTAAGGACATTCCTGTAGTTCTTTCTTTCTGAAACAAGCTCAAATGAGTTATCACTTATACAATTCTGCCTCCTCTGCTCCTTTTTTTCCTGAAAGAGTACTGTTTGTTTCCAAAAAAGCCTGATTAAAATGGTCCCATTATTCCTCAACTTCATTAGTAAGCAAACCATGACTGTCATAATGACTAAGTAACCTGTCATGGTAAGCTTTAGCTATAACTGTGTGTTTCAGAGCTTAAGTATTAAAGTTAAGTTTGTTAACCCTAGTAAAACACTTTTGAAGTTTAAGTTGCAAGACACTTTTAACAAGTGTAAGTTTTAACAATTTTTAATGGTCAGAACCAATTTCAGCTCCCTATATGGCCTTGTAATTAATAGTATCATGACAAAAATTGATAAATGAATAGTATTACGACAAAAAAAGCCAGGTAATATGTTTTTAATGTGTTCTATATTTTCCTCAAAAAATAAAATAAAAATCACCATGTGCCTACCGTTTTCATCTGTTGTAAAGAAAATTATATTTTAATAACTTCTGCTAATACAATGCACGTTTTGAAAATAATTAAAAAACATTATTCGCTTTTAATAATTTCTATATTTCTATAGTATTAGAATATTAAATAGTATTTCTGATCAAATAATTGTTCATAATCAATATGGTAAACAGTAATCAAGGGAATGAAATGGAGATGGTATTTATAAGAGGCTGGTTTGCATCCGAACTAGAAAATTATTTCCCAATTCGCCCCGGAAAACTAGAATTTTTAAATGCAACACAGAATATGGTTATATATGGTAATAACATACCTAAATGAGGCCAAACAGTGATCGCTGATGAGGAAATCTCCCCCAAGATGATAATCCATTTAACCTTTCCAAAGATTTTCGATTTTGGAGGTAGGTTACCCCATTACCCTCAAAAAGAAGTGGTTCTTAGGTTCGTTGGATTATTTTACTCTGAGCGGCAAACCTTTTACAGTGGGCTAAATTACCAAGTAACATTGACCCCGAAGGCCAGGAGAAGGTTGATGGAGGGGACCCACTAGACACTTGTTAGGAGAGAGATGGTAGCCTTCCGTCAACGTCGTCCAGCGTGCTCTTTAACGTGCATAAGGATATCTCTCCCGCAAACAGCAGCACATCTTAACATCCCATCCGACTGACGACGATCTTTCCAAGAACATCGACGTCCCCTACTGACCGTGGGCAAGGAAGGGAAATTTGAGGAGATAAATATCAACATTGACTCAGCTGCGACTCGAATCTGGGAACTAGAAATTTCGAGCCTGCCGCGCTATCGACTGAGACAACCCAGTCCCTTCCTAGGATTACCACTTCTTCTAAAGGGAAAGGGGTTGTCACATTTTTGACTCTAATCTGAAGCAGGGGTTGACATTCTGGAGATTCTAATTTTCGGCAACTTCCTTGAGTAACATATGTTGTACCCCATCTTTGGTATATAACTGGCGAGCACAGTTCAGTATATGTCCTTATATCGACAAAGCATTGTGCTCTCATTAATTTCATTCTGATGCATTAATTTATACTTATGACCAAATAGATATTTTTATTAACTGGTTTTTATTTGAATAATATTAACTGTAATTTCAATACACGAAGCATGCACAAGGGAAACCAATATAAAAGTTAGTTCATATTTTTAATGGAGTTTATTTTGCCGACGGGGGTGGCTGAGTCGGTTGCGCGCCAGGATCGTCATCTGCAGTGCAAAGATTCGAGTCCCATCAGGGATACTTCTGAGATTTATCTCCGCAAAACTCCCCACCCTTACCACGGTTAATAGGGGTCACCGATGAGCTAGGAAAGACCGCCGTCCTTCAGTTAATGGGGAGACTCGAACATTGCCAATAGTAATATTTCTTTATTACGTATTCAATCTATAAATAATGTTTTTTTTTATATAGAAACTACGGAAGTAGAGACAGAAGACAAAGTTTAAATATTTTTTCCAAAGAGTGTTGAAAGTAGATGATTAAAATTAAGCGCAGAAAATGTGAAATAATGGGCTGGATTGTTTTAGCTCGAAGCGGCACTTTTTTGCACATCATGGGCTAAATGGCCAGAGAAGGTTGGGGGAGGGGACCCACTGGAACAACTGTTGGTAGACAAACGATAGCCTCCCTTCAAGGTCATACATTGTGTTCTTTAACTTGCACAGTGTATGGCTCTCCCACACACGGACCACGACTTAATGTCCCATTCGACGTATGACGGCCTCTCCTACTGACCGTGTGGAAGTGCGGAGAATTTTGCGGAGATTAATCTCAAAGCTCACCCAGCTGGACTCGAAGCTGGGAACTGATGATTACGAGAGGCAAATAGTGTGTTCCTTCATAGTAATATATTCAAGAAAGGGTAATGGGAAACATTGAACTAATGAGTCAAAGTCATTAATGCCAGTGAAATGCCTGGTACTATTCACCAGATACATTAAATTGATAAATTTCCATAGATGATGTATCTAGTAACAATGGTCTCTTAGAAATATTTAATAGTTACCCTTTTGTTGCTATTTATACTATATTTTTCTCTATATATTATATACCTTTAATATAAGATGCGCAAATACAGTTCAATATACATTTAGACATCTATTCAATATATTCTCACTTGAGTGGTTCATTATGTTTTCATCCTATAAATTTCATTCTGAGGATAAATTTTGACACACCAGATATTTTTTACTGGTTTTACATTTAGAGAATATTAACAGAAAACTCAGTACAGAAAGTTTCATATGGGGCAGAAGGAAAAAATTATTTTTCTCTGTCTATTGAGGAAAATTTCCTAAACTTTTACTTCTTGAAAAAGTTTTAGAAAAATATATTTGATTCTTCAATTTTGTTTTATTTTTCATGACAAATTAATGTGAGTCGAATTTTTTTTTCAAATCTATGCTAATCCCCATGCAGTTCTTTTGATTCCAAACGTAATTGAATTTAGAAATTTCACTACCGCTTCTGTTTTTAAAAAGAATTTCTTATTAAATTTCTATTGCTTTAATTATAAATTTTTTCTTTTTACGTCGAAATTGTTCAAGAACGTATCAAAGTGGTACATTTATATTAAATAAAGTCAGTTTTGAATCTTGAATTGGAAAATAATCCGCTCTGAGTAACATGGGAAGCTAGTTTACAAAAGGGATGAAATTTTTGTGTTATTTAGTGGTTAGAAATGGATTAAAATAAAAAATTGAAACACGATTGGTTGGAAAAATGCAAATAGTGATATGTTATCATTGCCTGCCAAACAAAAAAATAATTTTTCTATTTATTCCTTCAAACCATATTTGCGTTTCCTCGCCCTCTGGTGCTAAGTTGACATATCATATCTCTCAAATGTAAATCTTAACCATCACATTTTACTTTCAAAACTTGAAGTGTATAGCAGAGACACATCTTTTGTAATATATCTCCGCAAAACTCCCCGCCCTGCCCACGGTCAGCAGGAGCCAATGATAGGACGCCTCCGTCAGATGAAATGCTAAAACGTGGCCCCTTGAAATACAGATTTGTATTACTTCTGTGCAGCACTTTTTTGCCCATAATGGGCTAAATGGACAGGTCACAAGGACCCCAAAGGCTCAGAAGTTTGGGGGAGGAGACCCACGAGACAGCTGTTAGGAGACAGATGGTAACATCCGGTCAAGGCCATCCAGCGTGTTCTTTAACGTGCGCAGTGTATGACTCTCCCGTGCACGAGGCAACGGCCTAAAGTCGCATCCGAAGAACGGCGTCCTTTCCAGGCCCATCGGTGTCCAATACAGACCGAGGGCAGGGAATTTTATGGAGATGAATCAGAACGCTAGCCCAGCTGGGATTCGAACCTGGGAACTGCAGATTACGAGCGTGACGCGCTACCGACTGAGCTACCTCCGACCCTAGATTAAATAAAGCAAGGTTCTACAAATATATTCAATATACGTATTATACACTAAAACGAAATATTTTTAATTCGTTATCACATCAAGAATGCTACTAATTTAGCAGCAGGTTATGACAAAACAAAGGACTATGCCAACAAGGGACTCGAACCCGGACTCTAGCAGTTGCAGTATCACCACGAATCAACAAGATACTACTGAACCACAGAGGAAGCGAAAAATATTTTAGAAAGAAAATCAAGACTTAACATAAAATTTTTGCTGGATGGTTTAAAGCCTTTGATACTCCTCTTCAAGTTAATTGTTGATGTAAGTCAGAGTTACGCGAATTAAAAGGTTGAATTGACTTTGAATGATAATTTAAGTACTTTCGAATCGAACTCTTACGGAAATCAGGGAGTGTACTATAATTCAAAGCAATAAACAGTTTCCAAAATATTTCGAAATTAATATTCCAACATTTTTTATTGAGAATTGTCGATAAAAAAGACCCAGGTGTTATCAGTATCGCAAACATTTTCAAATGCCACATTAAACATTATTTTTGATGTAAGACCCAGCGCTTATCTCGATAGTTCTTTGTGAGATAATAAATTTCGGAAATAAGATATAAAGTAGCCATTGCATACATACTAGAGATGTCTTCACAATTACGGTTACAAATTAGTATTGAAGCGAAAAATACTTTCATAAATTTTTTGTTTAAAATAATAACGGTAGAAATTATACTTTCAATTACAAGAGAATATGAAAAATGTCCAAAGGTTGGGTGAAGTTGTACCTTATATATTTCACCATTTGGAATTTTTCCCAAATGTTCTTCAGACATTCATAATAATTCAGTTTAGGGTTTGTGTTTCTTACCACCATTAATAGACCTAATAAAAAAACATTTGACGAAGTTGTAAAGAGATAACCTCCCGTGGTTTAAACGCAACAGGCAGCACCTGATTCACATTTTCTTAGAAATTATTTTGTAAATTAACATTGAAAAAAATATATATGATTCTTACAACCAGACCCGGACTCTAAAAAAGGGAGAGAGAGAGAGAGGTTGGAGCTTAGAGCATGGAATTGCACAGCAGCTTAAGAATTTCTACCTGAGTTTCAGGGCGGGGGTGACTCAGTCGGTAGCGCGCCAGGGTCGTAATGTTCAGTACCCAAGTTCAAGTCCAAACTGGGTCGGCTTTGAGATTTATCTCCGCAAAACTCCAAGCCCTACCCACGGTCAGCAAGGGACACCGATGGGTTTGGAAAGGTCGCCATCCGTAGGATGGGACATTAAGCCATGGTCTGTGTGTGAGAGAGCCGTACTCTGTGCATATTAAAGAACACGCTGGATGGCCTTAATTGGAGGCTACCATCTGTCTCCCAACAGCTGTTCCAGTGAGTCCCATCCCCCAAATTTCTCTGAGGCTTTGGAGTCCTTAATACCCAACTATTCAGTTCATTGTCTCCAAAAAATAGGCTGCTCAGAGGTAATACAACTCAGATTTCAGAATTCCGATTCCTATTCAGTTCCAGTTTGCCTCAGTTAAAACTACATGTGGGTAACAACAGTTTTTTTTCGTTACATGTTCCCCGATGAGAAAATGCATAATGAGAAGTTAGACCTCAACTTTTACAGAGAGATTATGAGACCTGACAAGTGCGCATGTGCTGATCGTATTCTTTAGCGTTTCATTGTTTTTTAAATTTGTCCATTTTGATTTCTTCTGAAACACTGATTTTAATAAATAAGTCCAGTCATCCAATAAATTTATTAGTAAAAAATGAGCATCGCAGATGATGCGGGACTCGAAACCAGGTCTCTGCAGATATAAGCCAAAGTGTTCTATCCACTAAACTAACTACAGGTTCCATCTTTCGTTCCCGCAATGCGACTTATAATTTTATCAGGGTTCAGGGGTTCAGGGTGTTATGGATAGGGTGAAATTAGGCTCCAAATAAGGGGCTCCCTACACCAGTCACAATAGAAGTGCGAGATAGCGGATGTAGAAGTTACTGCGCCTCAGCTATCTGTAAAAAAAAAAGAAGAAAAAAAATTGTTCTTTCAGGAAAAAGATAAATAGAGAATATTAGTCCTTGCAGAAAGGCCAATGTTCTGAAAGAAGTCAGTGATCATACAGAAGCGCGTTCGTTGCAGCTTCGCATTATGGTTGTTGCCAAGAAGGAAGGTGATGGAGTAGTCAGTGGTTCCGATAGCATGGAGCTCCCAGAACAAAGCTTCTCTTTCAGCATTGTAGCGGGAGCAGTTGAGAAGAACATGGGATACAGTCTCAGGTGTGCTGCAGGTGGTACAGTCTGGACTGTAAGCTCTGCCAAGAGTGTGAAGCGTAGAATTCACGGAATATAAAAAAGAAATTATATTAGATAGCCATAAAAATTAAAACGATTTAATTAGTCTAAAATTCAAACAAACTAGACTTATTTTAAACCTGTTTAAAATGTAATAATTTATTGCTGTTGATGACACCAACTCGGAGACGATGAAGGAGGGTCTCCTCAGATCTGAGGATATTACCAAGGTTAGGAGCAGTGAGAAAAGGTTCAACCAGGTTCCTGAATGAGGAACAGCTGCTGTCCTTCTGCCACTGAGCAAGACGATACTGGCTCATTAGACGTGAGATAGAACTCTTGCAGTCGCTGAGTGAGGGTAATTAATTACACACACACCTCTGACTCTCCAGCGCCTCCTTCACGGTGTGATCGGAGAGCTCGTTGCCAGGTATCCCTACATGGGAAGGAATCCACTGGAAATGAACCGTGATTCCGGCAGAAGTAACCTCGGAGCAAGTCTCCATGATCTTCTGCATGAGGATGGGGTTGCAGCTCTTGCTGTCTCGCTTTTGGAGTGCTTCAAAGGCTGACTTGCAGTCACAGAGGATGACAAAGTTACCACTCTCGAGGCTGAGAATGAAAAGTGCAGTCTCAAGAATAACGTGAAGCTGCGCAGAGGTGGATGAGGTTAAATGCGGGAGACGGAAACCTCTGGCGATGCCAGTATCGGGGATGGCAAAGGCAGAGTCATCACGTTGCCTCTCCCGGTCCACAGATCTATCATTGTAGACTTCCGTACATCTCTCATATCGTTCAGTGACATAGGAGATGGAGAGAAGTCTGATGGCAAATGGATCAGAGTCGCTCTTCCGACCAAGAGTAGGAATAGTGACATTGATCATAAGATCACTGTTCCTCCAGGGTGGAAGATCGGGGATGATAATATTGCCAGCATCCAGCATCTGTCCCTGCCAGCTCGAGCGTCTGGAGCTCGGTCATAGAAGTCCTTGGAGGACAGGGCGATGGCAGTGTGAGGCCTGTCATGCAACTTCCTGAGAAGCTCATGGTTAGAGTGGAGGGAATGGAGCCTCGAGAGATGACACAGTTATCTCTCTTCCCGTGCAGGTGGAAAGGCCTTATCCAAGCATGGATGATACTGGGCGCCATCTATAATCGGGTAAGGCAATTTATTTTTCAAATGTTGCTTTTAAATAACATGTAAATGAGACACTATCAATATAAACTAATTTATATTGGTAGTGTCTTATAAGTTAATTAAATAATATATAATATATAACAACATTAAATTATATTATAAAATTTTGTTTTTATAGTGATCTAAGAGACCTGTGTTCGAGCCCGGGTAAGGCATGGATGTTTGTGTTGCTTTTCTGCTGAGGTCCTACCATCCTCACACACCTTCTACCGTGTCGTATAAACTGATAGGTTGCTGTTAGACCTCTGCAGCAAGCAGATGCTTGAAGCAATATTTTTTTTATTTATATTTCATTAATGTTAATTAAATTCACAACGACAAGACAGAAACGTCAGATTTTTTTAATGAGCTAAACAGTTAATAACACAGATTAAAATATTGAATGTGTAATTTTTCTTACTATTGCACTTCGGTGCTTATATCTTTGCCTTAGTCAATAAAGGCAATCTGCATCATCAGGACCGAAAATTACATTCTTCAAAGACTTTTTAATCTCTCGAATTTCATGTTAGAAATAATTTTCAGAAATATTATCCCTGCGAAGGTCACCTTGACACACCAAGCCTGGAAAGTCGTTGAGAAAAAGAAATTATATTAGATAGCCATAAAAATTAAAACGATTTAATTAGTCTAAAATTCAAACAAACTAGACTTATTTTAAACCTGTTTAAAATGTAATAATTTATTCATTACGACTATGCAAAAATATATAAGAATATTTCAAATATTTAATTACCAAATTTCAAAAAATTATTAACTTCCAGGTTGAATTTTAAGAAATGAATTTCAATTCCAGGGCTCTCTCTCTATATATATATATATTTATTTCAAAATTTATTCTTCTGTTACTGCACTGTCCCGGCTTGGTATGATAAAGGAGGCTTTGGTTCTAGTCTCTAAATATACTCTATAAGTAAACATAGTCTCTGCATATCTCTATGGCTAGCGCGCTTGACTACTGATCTAACGAGCCCGGAGTTCGAGCCCGAGTAATGCAAGGCTGCTCTTGTTTTTCTGCTGAGTCACGCCATCCTCATTTGATCTTTTACTAATGCGTACAAACTGACAGGCTCCTGTGAGACCTCTGTGGCAAGTAGCTGCTTGAGGGGATTTTCATTTATTATTAATTATGCACTCTCACAGATGGTCCATTGCGTATTCTGCTGAATAAAACAGTAAGATAAACACTCTCTCTAGCAGTTGTTTGTCACAGAAGTCGGAGCCGTCAGTTTGGAAGAGGGAAGGCATTCTAATGGGGGGAAGGGGAAATGCTAGTAAAAGCAAAAATTTATAAAACTCAATTAAAATACATTTTTTAAATTATCTAAAATGGAAGACTGCAGTCCTGTCTAGATGACTCTGATCATTGGTACAGTCACTCAAAAAAGTATCCGAACACTATGGTTGATTACAGAATTAAGGAAAAATATCTGGGAACGATATTTTTAGAAGTTAGTGATCTGGCAACCTTCGTGTCACGTGACACGAAGGTTGCCAAATCACAAATTTCTAAAAAAAACGTTGCCAGATATTTTTTCTTAATTATATAATCAACCATTGTGTTCGGATACTTTTTTGAGCGACTGTACACATAATATTTGTTCAAAATTCAAATTTCTATGTTGAATTGATTATGGGATAAAGCCTATAATTAATAGCTGGGTTGGGTTCCTCTATGGGATAAATATTCCACACTGTGGGCTAAATGGCCAGGTCACAAGGATCCCGATGGCTCAGAGAAGGTTGGGATTAAGGGACCCAATGGACAGCTGGTGGGAGACAGATGATAGCCCTCCATCAAAGCAATCCAGTGTGTTCTGTAACATGTCAGGGTATATCTCTCCCGCACAAAGACCACGTCTTAACTTTCCATCCGATGGATAGCGGCATTTCCAATGCCCATTGGTGTACTCGACTGACCGAGGGCGGGGAGTTTTGAGGAGATAAATCTCAACGCTACTCCAGCTGGGGCGCTAATCTGGTATCTGCAGATTATGAGCCTGGCGCACTAAAGACAGAGCCATCCTCACCACAATTGTTAATAGGTAACATAACTCAATTTCTTTGTTATTATCTACAAATTTAAAGAAAGATGTAAAATTTTAAATCTTTAATTTTTTGTCTAATTCTAAATATTAAAGTTTAAAATAGTTTTTTTGTCCGATTTTACTAGATGCGAAAGGAGCAATTTTTTTTTTTTACTATTGAAATCAAACACTACATAGAATGCATTTCTTTGCTCTTTGTAAATGTATAATTGACTACCAGCTAAATTATAGAACGACTATATTAATGAATAACTGAAATGTTTAAATAAATTCTTCCCGGGAAAAAGTGAAGATTTTCAAGTACGTACCCAATGGGTATTTTAAATGCAATTAATAAAGAAATGACATCACATAACAGTAAATTAGGTGACACATTCGAATAAAAGAGACTCAACTGACTTTGATTCTTTTCCTTTCCCATTAAATTATTCTTTTCTTTAAGGGTTCCATCTATTATGAAAGAAACCAAAACTCACATTTCAGAAGTCCAATTCAAGTTCAGTTGCATTTAACTTCAGTTAAAACTTCATGTAAGTAACAACAGTTTTGTGGCATTATTTATTCCTCGAGAAGAAAAGGCATTACAAGAAATCAGAGCTCAAGATGGATAGACCTGACTAGTGCGCATTCGCTGATCTTATTCTTTTAGTATTTCTTTACTTACGAATGTCGTTTGGGTGGGGGTGGGTCACTCGACAGCGCGCCAAGCTCGTAATCTACAGTTCCCAGGTTCGAGTCTGACTGCGTTGGCGTTAAGATTTATTTCCGCAAAACTCTCCGTCAGCAGGTAATACCGATTTGCTTGGGAAGGCTGTCGCCCATCAGATGGGACGTTAAGCCGTGGCCCCATGTGCGGAAGAGACATATCCTGTGCACGTTAAAGAAAGGTTGGATGGTCTTGACCGAAGGCTACCATCTGTCACTTAACAGCTGTTCCAGTGGAGGCCCCATTCCTCCAGCCTTCTTTGAGTTTTCGGAGTCCTTGTGACCTGGCCATTAAGCACATGGTGTGCAATAAAGTGCTGCTCAGTGGTAAAGCAACCCGAGCCAGCTCAGAGACAGACGGCGTGGAGGTACGTTCAAATTTCGGGTTCCAGTTTTACCTGCATTGGGAAAATTTCTCTGATTAATCCCGATTCTACCCACAATGGAAAGGGGATAACTGATGGGCGTGGACGTATCGCTATCCATCGAATGAGACGTTAAGCCATGGCCCCATGTATAGATTGTAGTCTTTCTTACTGATCGGGTTATGATACTTTTCTGTGATGCAAAATTCAGCTTCCAACAAAAGTTATCTGCACTGTTCAAACTCTTACGAGGTATCATTGTTGACGCTTGGCCGAGATATCATTCAATAGTTAGGCACAACGTAGTTGGGTTGTTTTACCTCTGAGCGGCACTTTTTTTGCACATGATGGACTAAATGATCAGGTCACAAGGACCCCGAAGCCTCGGAAAAGGTTTGGGTAGATGATCAACTGGAACAGCTGTTGGGAGACACCACGTCGTTAATCCTATTAACTATCGTATATGGACCTTTCCAAGGTTTCTGAAGTTTTTGAGAAATTCTCTTCTTTTTATGGGGAATGTACAGCCAGACAAGATCACATTGATTGTAAACAGTTCCATTTGTTTTACTGTCGTACCTCGTTCTCGCTAATCGAATTCCTCGAAGGTTATATTTCAATAGTGAGGGTCTTTTAAAATAAATTTTCTGGCTGTTAGAATATCAAAATAGAAAATAAATTAAAAATATAAATAACTCTGTACTTGTTTCACTTACAAATAATAAAATATGTAATTATTTTATTCATATTAATTTTTCAATTTTAAACTTAACCTCATGATACTGCCCCTTTCAACGGATTGTATCCGAGCAATACTATTTGATTCCTAAAGCCTGGACACTGCAGTAACAGAAGAATTGATTTCAATATATATATATATACACTGTATATACATATATTTTTCAGCAATTAAATACTACTATTTTGTTTGTTTACGTGAAGATATGAATAATATGTTTCGTTTCATTTTAATCATAGTAATTAAAGTATTTTTCATTTATTTCAAAACTCCTTTGCCAATCTTCTTAAAATATTTAAATTACAGTATATATAAGTAATAAAAATCTATTTTTCAATTATAAGTTTCTAACTTCGATGGATACATATCTAGATGGTTCTTGCATATGCAGCAGCTGAAATGTTGATATTCAACGAATTGGAAAAGATAATACAATTGCAGGAGAGTACATGGAATTATGAAATAACACAATATATATAATATATTGAGGTAAGTAATAATAATGTAAGAGTTGTGAATATAGGCCTTTGCACACTCAGAAACGCATTAAACCTTTTCAATCCCGAATCAATTTGATTAATCTAATGACGCTTGGAGTACGATATTATTGCTATTTGAACTCAAATAAACATCTTTTGCCAAAAATTTAAAAATAATGAAAATATGTTTTATGAGTTGTATTTTTTTCTGCATTTCTTATAAGTGAAACAACTTTTGAAGGAGTGTATTATTTAACCCCAGCATCCTAGCAATGGCTGCTGTATAGCTTTCAGTGGTACACGAAATTGAATCGTTTTCTTCGGTACGTCGACACACAAATGTAGCCATTATTCTGTCCAAGAGAGATGCGAGCCTCATCGCTGAAGTTACATCGTCACTCAATTCAGCACTTTCGTTGCACCACTTCAATCTGGCAATCCTGTGGCTTCTAGTGAGTGGCATGCAGAGGAGAGGTTGCCTCCCTCCCATACCAGCTTCGTTCAGGCATTGATGAATGGGACTGAGAGATGGAGGCAGTATCCCTTCAGTCGTTATGCTACTGGATATCTGTCGGGTAGTAGCGTTTCTGGTACTGCCAGTCACCCGGTCATTTAAATAAACCTAGTCATTTAATGATGACCTGATGAACGATAACGTAAAACACATTCCTGTATCCGTTGCTGCCAACAGTAGTGAATTGTTTGCAAATCACCTCCAAAATGAACTGCAGTTCGTCGTGTAGACCATTCTACTTCACATAGACGATGATAGACCCTGCTCAAACTCGCTGAGTTGATTAAACACCTATCTGTGACGAACAAACTGCATTAGCCTTTGATTATCAGATTTATAGGCCAGGTTCAGTTTCTTTATTATATATTGTCTTAGCCCATAAACAGAGTAGAAGGAGCATGATCGTGACGTTGCAACGCCCAACATGGAAAGCGATGGTATCACGTGACTGATGGAATGAAAGCTTTGGGAATGGTGCTGCCGTGCTGTGGACTTGCTTGTTCCCAAAGATTTATCAAAGGAGGAACAATTACATTTCACAGATGAATTAAGCAAATCTAACTTAGATCGTTACGCCAATTATTTATGACTATTATGGTTAAATTATTTACTTAAAATAAAATTATTAAAACATTTTGCTTTACTCGCATCCAACCATTCAACGTTACTTTTAACGTGGGTAAAGATTTCAGTAAACGGGGAAATATTGACTAGTTAATTATCTTCTGAGGCTGGAAGTAATAATTATTATATATTAACATATAATAATTATAACATATAATAGTTATTAACACACTCTCTTAATCGTGGGTGTTTCCAAATTATTAAAATATTCCACCACACAGGAAATATTCAAATGATATATGATATTCCATATGGAATAAAATTTTGCAGGTTTCTTTTAAATGGGGCAAGGGTCGCTCAGTCTGTAGCAAGCCAAGTTCGTAATCTGCAGTTCCCAGATTCGAATCCCATCTGGGCCATTGAGATATATCTCTGCAAAACTACCCACCCTGCCCATGGTCAGTAGGTGACACTGTTGGACTTGGAAAGGTCGCCGTCCTTTGCATGGGATGTTAAACCGTGACTCCGTGTGCGGGAGAGCCATACCCTGGGCACGTTAAATAACACTCTGAAAATTTTCAATGGGAGGCTATAATCGAACCCCTAACAGTTGTCCAGTGGGTTCCTTTTCTGGCACTTGTTGTCCTTGTGACTTGGCCATATTGTCCGCTGTGCACAAAAAGAGCCACGCAAAGGTGAAACACCCAACAACTCCTACACTATCATAAGTCTTAACAACATTACTCCCGCCAAACACCGAGACTCCGATTTATAACAGTGTTGTGTATACTTTAGAGATGGCAGCAAAAGACATTCTGTTGATTTCCACATTTTTAACTATGGTTGTATCAATCCAGAGAGTGACAAAATTAACACCATTTTGTAGTCGGTTATATCTTATGACTTTCCTATTCCTTGGTCATGTGTTTACAAGTGGCTGTGATTTAAGACAACTGAATTCCCATAACAGTGATGCAAATGTAAGCAAGGTACAAAGTCACAAGTCATTTGACCTTGTACTTTGCTTAAATTTGCATCACAGTTATGGGAAACAACGCAGAGTTTCTAATATTTTGGCCAGCCAGTGCAAATGTCTTATTACAATATCAGTAGTTAATTTAAAAGCAAACCTAGGTAAGTTTTAATTAAATAAACGTTAAATAACACGGTGGATGATTTTAATGACTTCTTGCACTATAATCGTTCCTAAGCTTTTAAATAAATATATGAGGAAACAATTATCTATACACTGCTCAGAAAAATTAGGGGATATTTCAAAATGAATATGAAGCGATAAAAAAGAAGCATTTGAATTGTTTTTATTAAACAAGTACATCAGAAAAGCAAACGACAACTCAAAGAAAGTTATTCGATTACGCAAATGAGATGCAAACTCAATTGTTGTGATTGAGTAGCAAGTGACATATTGGTGAGGGTTGAACAGAAGCATGTCAAACTGGACGAGAGTGCCACACATTGACTGCTCCGTAGGGTGTATGGTCACCCAAGACTGGCAAAACACACTGGCAGCGATGGGGCATGGACAGGATCAGAATGTCCAGCAGTTCTTGTGGGATCCTCTGCCACTCTTGCTTCAAGGCAACTTCCAGTTCAAGAAGTGTTGTCGGAGGCATTGGACGGTTTGCCAGACGTCTTCCCAGTGCATCCTAAGCATGTTCAATGGGATTCAGGTCAGGAGAACGGGAAGGCCAGTGCATGCCTCCATCGATTCCTGCCTCCTGAAGCATGTTGTTGACGAGATGCGCACGATGGGGCCTTGCATTATCGTCCATGAAAAGAAAGTTGTTTCCAACTGCTCCAGCATAGGGTACCACTATAGGGTGCACGACCTGATCTCGATATCTGACAGCAGTCAGCGATCCGTTTCTGATGACGTGGAGGTCGGTACGACCACCAATGCTGATGCCAGCCCACACCACGATTCCACCACCACCGAAGGAGTCCCTTTCTCGCATGAAACGTGGATTCTCCCGTGTTCCTCGTTCACGCTGGATCAGGACACGATGATTGTCAGGCTGCAGACTGAACCGTTACTCATCAGAGAAGAGGACAGTTGACCACTCATCACGGGTCCAATGACGATGCTCATCAGCCCACCTTCTACGGGTTCTATGGTGTTCAGCAGATAACGGAATGCATACCATTGGTCGCCGGAAATGCAATCCAAACGATGGAGCCGATTTCGTATGGTCTGGGTGTCCTCGTCTTCGTAGTACTGTGCCAGTCTCTTGAAATCGATTCCACAGTCTGCTAATCACGCCGTGGGATGTTCCAAGTGCTGTTGCCACTGTCGTCTGTGTTTCACCAGCTTCAAGACGTCCTGTGGCTCTCCAGACTTCGCATTCGGGCAAATCGTGTTGCAGGGGCATTGCAAGGGCTGGGAAATTTCAGGATGTGTACTTCAAAGATCAGGGAACGTGCAGATACTCCAGTACGTTCATCCTTTTATATAGCGCATTTTCACCAATGACATCAAAGTTGGTTTTGCATCTCAATTGCTTAATCGAAGAACATTCTTTGACTTGTCGTTTGCTTTTCTGATGTACTTGTTTAATAAAAACGATACGAATGCATCTTTTTTATCGCCTCATATTCATTTTGAAACATTCCCTAATTTTTTTGATCAGTGTATTTGTTATTAGTATGAATTTATCAAATGATCATTATCAAGAAAATCTGAAGAGAAACTACCACTGCGAATAAAGATAACGAAAATTAAAGTGATGGCTTCCGTTTAATCCAATAACCGTTTCAAACATTCTGGGAAATTCTAGCTAGGTCCGTGATTTCCAGTGGAAGCCACAAAATAATTTAAAAAATATAGCTATCGCTCTTTTTATACCCTTCGTCGAAACAACGGCTTAAAACAAATAATATACAAAATCTCCCTCAGTTCTACCAATGCTTTACCGAATATTTTTAAATGATTAAGTAAACGAGTTTACCAATTCTGGACACTCGTTAAAAACATATATTTTCGTTTTTTAATCAAGACATTTAGTTCCTTAAAAATGTAGTTTTTTTTCCTGTTTATTACTTATTAGAACTGTATGTTTTCGGTTTTTGGCAGAGAATTTTTCCTGCAGCTCTTTAAGAATGTATTAACAGTGGGTATTTACTACGTTTGGAATGGACGGTCTTGCTTCATTCGCTTCTCTTTTGACACGGTTTGTATCCGGGGAAATACAGTACTTAATTTTGGGCGATGATCAGTTTTGTTTCGCATTCTTTTAAAACGTATCTTCGAACACGTAAAAAAATTAATATTTAAAAGGTGACATTATGGTCAAAGCAAATAGGGTTCTAACAAGCCTATGAGCAACAATATTTATTTACAACATGAATCAATATTTTGGTTTCCATAGTAACTGCCACAGACTTACTCTTGAGAGTTTTTTCTACTAGCACGACTATGTTATATGCAAATAGCAGTGTATACTATAAAAACATGAACAATTGTGCTAACCTTTGAGTGGCACTATTTTGCGCTCAACGGTTTACGTTGCGAGGTCAAAGGGCTCAGAGAAGGTTGCATAAGGGGAGTCACTAAACAGATGTTAGGAGACAGATTGAAACCTACAGTCAAGGTTATGCGGAGTGTTCTTTAAAGTGCACAGGGTATGGATGTCTAGAAGACGTCATAACGTCCCATCTGATGTGATGAAGCCTACCCGAACCCAAAGGTGTTCCTTTATCACCGAGAACAGGGTGTGTGTAAGGGTGGGGGGTGGGGGGATAGCAGAGATAAATTTCTATGCTGGTACAATTTGGACTAGAACTAGGGAACTGCATGGTTCGAGCCTTGGAAGCGAACAACTGATTCAACCTCCGCCTTAGCGTATAGTGTTGTCCTAGGATAGCGATATATAAATCATAAAGAAAACCACAAATGGCGACGAGTTTGACCTCTTGTTTTACAACGATCTGGTTAGATTTATTCGCTAATGCAATTGGCAATCGAAACTTTTGTCGGAATTGAATTTGTGTGAGCAACAGAGAATTAAACATCTCACTCTACGTGATTTCCATCAGGAATCCTTTCTTAGAACTGATATCTCATCTTCAAGCTATCCGCGCAGTGTCAGTTGAGATAGAGAGAATTGATAAGGAAGCAAATTTTATGTAAGATATTTAAGCAGTTTAAATCTTTTCAGTTCCATTCTATTTCGAAGAGTTTTTGAAAAATATCTAAATTCGTCTCACTATGAATTCTACAACTCTTACATTTTGTTACGGTATTTTCATCTTAATGTTGATTTTGCTATGTTAACTTTCGTCTTACCATTTGAAGATAATTTCACATATTGAATATGAGAGGGATGTATTTAATTTGCAGGGTGGAAAAGTAACATGGGATTTACTTCAACAGTGTTGTTTTTACTACGTATATAAATAGCTCAGATTACAGGAGTATCAACTCGTGTAGTACATCAAAATAGGTAGGTGCCATCCTGGAGAAATAAAGGTAAAAATATTTTTCACTGCATTATAACACCTAATATTAGTTACTGTGAGCAGTGGTATCTCTTACAGTGGCGTAACAAGGAATATGAAACGAACGAGCCCTAGCTGACCGAGTCCCTGCACTTTTTTTACGTTGTATGAGAAACCACGATCACTCTGATAGACCAATAAGACACGGACTACATCCTGCAGCAGCTAGTTGGATATTAATAATTTCGAATGGTTGAAAATTGTATTCAATTAGAATATTTTATATTTTTTTTTTGCAGAGAAGCTGTAGTAAATATTTCTGATTGGAACCAGCACATTGTAGTTTGATAAATATATATTATATATGGTCGTTGCATGTTTCTATGCAACGAGATTATATATTATACATAGATCAAACTGCAACATTTGGCACTGAAAATCTCAGTAATGATAGATAGATAATAAAGAAATAAAATTGCACAGATGTTTTACACGAATGAACAAGGATTGAAACTCCTTAGCAATAAATCAGAGAGAGTCAAAAACATCCATTTTACGTACAAATAAAAGCACGATTCAGGTATTCACACATGACAATAAAGCAATGAATTTAATTAATGAAACTGCCCTGTACCCATGGAACAAATCCTTAGTCTGTCTTGGAAATGATTCATTATCTGCAATGTTTCGTCGTGAACCTACACAAGGCAAGCAATTCAAGATTTTATTAGGAATGAGGCTGCATCTGCGACAGATCACTTACTGGAATGCCATTAGTTCAGTCACAACTGTAAAAAGTATCCACCCGGCGATAATGGAACAGGCTCGGGGAAATGAAAGAGTAGTCGAAATCTCTCATTATGTCAGACGTCATCTAGACCTAGAGATAATAGACCTACTAAAGGTTATCTGAACCCCTTTCGAATATTCCTGGAGAGATTTCAGCAAGCGCACTCTATTCAGACGTTTGATAGGGAGAAACATGGTCACTTCGCTACAGTTGTTAGCGCGATGTGATGGCCTTGTCACATCCTTTGGGAAGATGAGGCCCACTTCACTAGGAGTTAACGAAAGCAATTTTGTCTTTCAAATCAAGTCAAATCCACAAGCATTTATATTCACATCTCTATACGAAACAGAGGTAACCGTGTGGTGAGGATACAATGCTGAATTTGTGATGGGGCTATTTTATTTTGAGTTCATAACGTTCAAATTAAATAGTAGCTGCAGCTGTTCCTAGGCTCAGAGAAATACAATCACGGCACACAAAGCAAATGGTATCTGTGTATATTTCACGTATAAGCCCTATTTTTCATCTCATGATAACCTAAAACCTTATATCCTACTAAATGGTTACAAATATCTTTATTAAAGAGCTTCAACTACCACTTCATAATAATGTAGAAAACCTCAGATTCCTTCCTAGACGTCATAAAAAATCATTTGAGGATATATGGCTATTACACTGAACTGCCATTGAATTAGGGATAGGAGACGTTACCCAATTTCAGTACCGTAAGTTCGCATGCGTGGTTGAAACTCTGTCATATATAGCTGTCAGCTTTGGCTTCCCCTAGCGTTCGTCGTCAGAAGCATAATAGGAAAACTGCGGGATTAAGATGCATTTGACAGAGGGCAGATAGCAGGTGCCCAACGGATGGAACAGTCGATCTCCGAAATTCTCAACGAACTGGGATTTTCTCGTATGACAGTTTCAAGAGTATTCCGGGAATATATTGTTACGACAGAAGGAATCTGGCAACCGAAAGCAAAAAGTTTCAGCCAACGAATTGAACTTTGGGAGAATTTGGAGAAGAAGAGTGGAGCGTTAACGGTCGTTGTATTGTAACGGTCGGTGAGTTCGAAAATGGACGGTGAGCTGTTCTGAGACAGTGCGCGTAAGTATCAAGAAGTAACTTGATGTGTTGTGTATACGCGGAAGGATAAAAGTGAGATCTTTTATCGTTAAGTATCAAGAAGTAACTTGATGTGTTGTGTATACGCGGAAGTATAAAAGTGGGAACTTTTATGGCTAACTTCGAATGTCTACACGGACTGTCTTTTTGTTCGGCTAGTGTGTGAAAAGTTATTAGCACAGGACGAGAATTGGTTTACGAGTGAAGATCTTCGGGTGACCTGGTAAATCAAGTAAAAGGTAGTATTTAGTAAAATACCCAGAGCTGATGTTGTGTGCTCACGCAGGAAGATTGATGACTTGTGCATGTTAATAGTTAATTTGTTAATAAGATACTTCATCCATATTTCCTTTGTAACAATTTACCTTGTATTGAATTTGGTTTTAAAATATAGCTTTTAATACTCACGCTCAGTGGCTATCCATTTTTGTGATTCGCAACATTTGGTGTCAGAAGTGGGATAATTTATTGAATGCCGTTAACTAGAAGTATGGATGAATTAGTAAAGTTGATGAATGACATTAAAAGTCAAAATAATGACTTGAAAGCCGAAATGGCCGCCCAAAGCGATAAAATAGGTGATATGAAAGCCGATATAGCTGCCCAAAGCGATAAAATAGGTGATTTGAAAGCCGATATGGCCGCACAAAATAATGAGTTGAGGACTGACTTGAAAGCCGAAATAGCCGCACAAAATACTGAGATGAGAGCTGAAGTGGCTTCTCAAATTGATAAGATTATTGATCACTTCAAGGATCATAAAACCGAACTCAATAGACAATGCAATAGTTTAAATGTTGAATTTGTCAGTGAAAAAGATGATCTTGATAGTGTTAAGTTAGATTGTAAACATGGAAAAGAAAAAGAGAAAGGCAACGCATATAAAAATGTGGATCTGCTACTGGAAATCAAGAATCGTAGAGATAGCGCAGATAATGCCTTTGACCACGCAACTACTGGTAATGCATGGCAGAGTGTCTATGTCGCTGGTGACATGTCTAGGAACTGTGAAGAACAATCACACAGATCAGAGAGCTGCGAGACTATACAGTACGCTTTGCACTTCAAAATACCTAGGTATACAAGTCTGGCACGATCTGAAGAGAGATCCACACGAAAGGTATTCTATTCCTCGCTCTCAGCAAAATGCGTCATGGACAATTATCGCAAAGGCAGAGTAACGAGTGGTAATGAGGGGGAACGAAACAGAGTTTACGTTTCGCAGAGTGGTCCGAGTAAAGAAGAGGCGTCCATTCATCATAGATACAAAGTGCCATTCGACTTTACCGCGGAAGTCGGAGAGATTTTTCCGAAGCATATAGCCACACTCGAATCGTTTATAGAAAGTGGGGATTTAAGGAAGAGGAATTCCGAAGGATGGCTTAGAAGCATAACAGGTGATGCTAGTAAAAGAGCTTCAGGCAGAGACAGTACTTCAAAGACTAACTTTCTGGATGAAACTAAGCCTCAGAGTTACGATCAGAGAGAAGTAAAGCCCTCAGACAATCTCAACGAAACCATGCTGAATTTCTTTTCTGAACAGTCAATGTGCAGATTTGGACATTATAACCATTTAGATTATAAGGATATAGAAAAGTTTTATCACGACTACAAGAGCTCTAAAGTGGACAATATCATGTTACAGAACTCGTCGCTGATCTCCAGAATGAACAATTTGGCAATCATGACTGATATTTCCCTGGCTAATTACAATGAGAGCTCCAAGAAAGTGAATTCGGAAGAAACAGCAAATATGACCTCCTCGGGTCATGTGTTTTGCTGGAGACCCGAGTGGCGCCATCGGATGGTGGATAAACACAGCACAAGAGGTGTCAGCGACAAAGTGAGTCTTGTCTTGGCTCCTGCACTTGCTGCTTTAGGTCTCAAGGTCCCTATGATCTCCGGTCGTGCTCGCCAATTGACGGGAGATACTCTGGACAAATTGGAATCCATCCCTAGCTTCACAGTCGACTGCACTAAAGATAAAATCGAGCAGATGATGGAAGACGTCGGATGTTGCATCGTGGTACAGACAGGGGAGCTGGTGCCAACAGATAAGGAGATTTGCCGCTGCAAGGATCTGGCGGCTGCCGTAGATAGCGTTCCTCTAATGAGATGCTCAATTGTGTCCAAAAAGCTGGCTGAAGGAGTGTGCGCTTTGGTTTATGATGATGAATTCGGAAAAGGAGCTATTGATCTCATCAGTACAGAAGATGTTGCTGTTGATTTAGTTAAGAAAATGGTTGCAGCATCACAAGCTCGTGGAATGAAGAGTTTGAGTTGTTCAGCCGTTATCAGCAACATGGATTCACCTCTTGAAAACTCTGTTGACAACTCTCTGGAAGTGATAGAAGCTGTTCAGTGTTTCCTTGGTAACGGATCCTTGGAACTGCAAGAGCTCGTCGAAGAGTTAGGAGGAGAACTTATGCGTTTGGTGAACATTGTGGATAATAGGGTAGATGAAGCATCACGTGTCCGCAAGGTTCTGGATAACGGCAATGCTTTGAACAAGTTTCGTAACATGTTAATAGAACAAGGAGTATCTGAAGATGTTGCAAGCTGGCTATGTGAAGGTAAAACAGAAAAAATATTGCTAGCAGCCCGACACATCACTGATTTCACTTATACAGGAGAAACAGGTAAGGTTGTCGGATTAGAAGCTGCAGTTCTAGCAAGAGTATGGAAGGAGGAGATGGACCGAAGAGCTAAAAAGAATTATGGAGCTGATATTATAGTTGTGAAGCACCTTGGGGATCAAATTGATTCAGGTGAAGTATGGCTGAAGGTTCATCACGACAGTTCTGAATTAAGTGAAAGTCAACTGACAAAAGGGTCAGACTGGAGGATGAAACTCCTCCCTAGATTTTATATCACTAGTGACTTTCATTCCTTGTTACTGTTGATAGAAGTAAAAATCCAAAGAAGAAAACTTTCGACAAAGAAGAAAACTTTTTACAGGTTTTGCACGAAAACTCTTAGTCGATTCTTCTCCCTGCGGAGACATAAACGTGTTCACAAGGGCTATAGGCCTTGCACGTATTATATTTGTGGACGAGGCTTCAGTCAGAAAAGAAATCTAAGTCATAATGAGATTCGCTTTCATTTTGACACAGACGTGGAATATCGCATTCGTCGACGTCCAGCTACAAAGAGCAAGGTGGTTCACGTGGATCGTTTGACCCCGTTTCATCGAAGAACTGAAGAAACTTTGGAATCCAGAATTGTTCGGGACGAACAAGACCTAGGAAGGGGGCAGTGTTACGACAGAAGGAATCTGGCAACCGAAAGCAAAAAGTTTCAGCCAACGAATTGAACTTTGGGAGAATTTGGAGAAGAAGAGTGGAGCGTTAACGGTCGTTGTATTGTAACGGTCGGTGAGTTCGAAAATGGACGGTGAGCTGTTCTGAGACAGTGCGCGTAAGTATCAAGAAGTAACTTGATGTGTTGTGTATACGCGGAAGGATAAAAGTGAGATCTTTTATCGTTAAGTATCAAGAAGTAACTTGATGTGTTGTGTATACGCGGAAGTATAAAAGTGGGAACTTTTATGGCTAACTTCGAATGTCTACACGGACTGTCTTTTTGTTCGGCTAGTGTGTGAAAAGTTATTAGCACAGGACGAGAATTGGTTTACGAGTGAAGATCTTCGGGTGACCTGGTAAATCAAGTAAAAGGTAGTATTTAGTAAAATACCCAGAGCTGATGTTGTGTGCTCACGCAGGAAGATTGATGACTTGTGCATGTTAATAGTTAATTTGTTAATAAGATACTTCATCCATATTTCCTTTGTAACAATTTACCTTGTATTGAATTTGGTTTTAAAATATAGCTTTTAATACTCACGCTCAGTGGCTATCCATTTTTGTGATTCGCAACAATATGAATCATAGGGGACACCAATGGGCTGCGAAAAGGCGTCGTCCGTCAGTGTGACTCCGTGTGCTGGAGAGCCATGTTTGTGCCCGTTAAAATAAATAAGTGCCCATTACAATACAAAACATTTTAATACTAATGCTTTTTTGAAGTGTATTGTATAACAAAGAAATTATTTCATTTCCGATGGGGAATTTGATTTCTAAGAAAATGTTCACCAAAATCAAGTTCTATTGTCCTATGATCTGTTCTTGTTTCCCTAGATCCGTTCTGTTAGGGTTACTACATGAATAAAATTCACCAAAGATTATAATAAATATTTGAAAGGGAATTTTGTAATAATTCTAAATGTTGACATAGGGTGTAAAGCAAATAATTACTACATGAAATCAAAGGGCGTAATTCAAAGTAATGTTTTCTTCCGTTTCCATTATAGAGAAAATAAATTATTAAGTAAATTGTTCGCTTCAATTGATACATTTTACTTCTGAAATTGACATCTAGAATGTATCCAACGGATACTTTATGCACAAAATCTATACTGACTGGCAAATTGTCGGTTATATTTAGCTTACGGATATTTTTCCAATATCTATACTGACTGGCAAGTTGTCGGTTATATTCAGCGTACGTATATTTTTACAATATCCGTATACTAGACCCTGGGCTTATTAATTGAGAAATCGAAATTAACGAGAAAACAAAACTTGATTTTTACAAGCTTTAGAGAATGTGACTCTTTTAAATCCACGTATAATATGTAGTAATGATTAGTTTCAATATTGAGATATATTTTGGCTGTCTGAAAACTAATGACTCTAAAATTGAAGACTTTTTTATTTCATTAGGCTGAAATCACGTAAGAATGCAAATAAAAATTCATTGTCACCCAGCGCGAATCCAAGGGGTCCAACGGGGCCATCCACCAACCAATTGAGAATCCTCTTAAGATAATTAATGAAAAAACAATAATTTTATGAATTTTTCATGCATTTTTCAATAAATGTTTTAAAGATCTCTGTCAAGATTGCTCTTATTTATTTGAGAGATCTTTTAGCCGAATGTCTTTACTGCATCATAATCACACCGTTCATCGCGAAGGATACGTTCTGGACATGGTCGCGATAAGCGAAATTTCGCGAACAACGTGAGATTTAAAAAAAGATAATTTTAAAATTCGAAAAAACTCTTTATTAGTAAAATAAATATTTTTAATAACAAAAAAATCTCATACATAACATAATTCATAATTCATTCATTTTGTTCCACGTTGCAAAAAGGAATCTAGATTCCCTTGTTTGGCCTCTCTATGTTTATTATGCAAAATTTGCTGATAACTGTCAAATAATCCGTTACAACAACGCTTTACAGCACTCACTCGCTCGTAATCTTCGTCGTTTTCTTCCAACAACTCCATGCATTGATTGTGAAGAGAAAGGGCCTTTTCAATGATTTTGACACTTAACTTTCGCACGGGAACAGGTTCCGAGACGTCATATTCTTGGGACATAGTATGGCAGTCGATTTCCTGCAGCTCTTCATTAGTTAAGGGTTCGCCGTGTGATTTTAACAAAGTCTGAATATCATCTACATCAACACCTTCGATGCCTCCGGAAGTGGCTATAAGAGTAATCTCTTCGATGATATTTTGAAAATCATTTTCATAATTGATGTGATCTTCAACAATTTCTCTGAGCACCTTTTCCAAACACCCTTCATACACGACTGGGTGACTTCATTCCACGCTTCGTCGATGTTTCTGATAGCTTTCATAATATTAAATTGTTTCCACCAAACCCGCATGGCACCACCTCCATCAGTTTCTTCAATGAGTTGGGGCATTGTTTTTCTTAAAAAATAGGCTTTGAATGCTGCTATTGCGCCTTGATCCATAGGCTGTAAGATGGAAGTGGTATTCGGAAGTAAGAATACCGCTTCAACGGGAAAATCAGTGCACAGGGTCTCAAGTTCCACAGGATGTCCCGGCACATTGTCCAACACCAAAAGAGCTCGAGGTTCAACTCCAATATCCTCGTCATATTTTTTTATTGCTGGACAGAAACAAGTTTTAAATCAGTCCATAAAAAAATTTTTGTGTCATCCAAGCCTTAGGGTTACTTCGCCAAAAAACTGGTAAATTGTTTTTAGAATAACCTTTCGTGACACGAGGAGTTTCTGATTGATAAATCAACAATGGTTTCAATTTCAATTCTTCGGATGCATTTCCGCCGAGAAGAAGAGTTAGACGATCCTTGGCTGCTTTAAATCCATAAGCAATCTTCTCCTCTAAGGAAATAAACGCACGTGTTGGCATTCGTTTCCAATTGAGTCCCGTCTCATATACATTAAAAATTAAATTTGGTGGATAATTTCCCCTTTCCACAATTTCACGGAACTCCATTGGATATTTTTCAGCCGATTCTACGTCTGCACTAGCCGATTCGCCAATCATTTTAAGGCTATGCAAGTTTGATCGTTTTCTAAACCGATCAAACCAAACTTTGATTGCTTTAAAAACTTCTTCTCCTCCATGTTGAGATTTTAAATGATCCCAAAGACTAAGTGATTTATTCATTATGATTTGGGTACTCACAGGCATGTGGTGTTGATTTAGGTCCTATATCCGTTTGCTTAATAAATTTTCCATTTCTGTCATCAAAACACTTCCGGTTCGTGAAACTTTCGTCGCTGTAATTGGAGTAACATTTTCGCCCGGCTTTTTAATTTTGTCGTTTTGTTGCACAATTGATCGCACTGTAGACTCAGGCAATTTGAAATCCCTTCCTGCAACTGTAAATTTACCACCACTTTCTAACCGTTCTATAATATTTAGTTTCTTTTTTTAAAGTCACTACATTGCGAATTTTCTTAACCGATTTTTCACATTGTCTTTTTGACATTTTAAAAATTACGAAAGGACAAAAAAAATATGTAGTCAATTTAATTAGCGTGCGTTTGACACTGCAGCTAAGATTACACTGAAGGATAGACCCAAATGATGCACTGGCTGAACCGTACCACGCACTGGTGTACGGCGTTTTTTTGTCTCACCCACGCTCGTAACTTGACGTTATGTATATGTGTATGATGTGATTGAGCGAGAAAGAAAGTTAGCATGCACGTGCAACCATTCATTTTGACTTTTCCTCGCATGTTTCAACGGCACACAAGTGCCGAGACAAAAAAATATTGCGATATAACGAATCCGCACTCGCCGGGGTCGCGATGAACGGGATTACCTGTACAGAGATTTCAACAAAAATATCTGCATTAATGAAAATTAATATATATATAATTTGTCACATTTAGCTCCTAATAGCAATTAAAGAATAACTGAAAAGTTGAGTTTCGTAGTATTTTCATATCAAGGATTCTTATTGCATTTAGTTTCTTTTTTGCATTTCAATGCCTTGCAAGTCCCATCAAAGAAATTGGTTTACCAAACATACAAACACACACACACACCCAGGATTTTGTAAAAAATAATGGGGGAATGAGCAAGGTCGTTCAAAGTGACTCCATCTAATCAGAAAAAAGTAGGTGGGGCGGAGAGGTTGAAATAACATTGCAGTATAACATTTCCTTACTCGTTATTGAGGTTTTAAAAGAGGTGGAAAGATACATGATTTAATGTTTAGATAAGTTTAGTGTTTATCTCCAATACCTTCGCCAGCATTCTCAAAGGGCGAGGCCCCTTTGTCCTCCTCCCTGTTTTAGATGCGGGAGGTATTCCCTTATACATTCACAAGAACTCCCATACACATATCTGCGATGAGACATGATTCTCAAAAACAGTTCTCACCATTCCTAATTAACATCATACGAACGAAATATCAAGCATAAAGAATATGAAATATTATATTTCAAATATCACTATAGGTTTACGATTGAAACTAATAAATGTAACTAAGATTCTTATTTACCGAAATAAAAGAAGAAACCAATTACAACTACCACTGATTTCTCTAAGGCATGATTCAAGTTGTTTTTTTCAAAAAGAGATGTAGACTTATATGAAATATTTGAATAACTGATACAATAGTTTGAAAGGTACACTGTTCGTCGTTGAAATTGCGTCCCCCCACCAAAACATTTTCCCTCTGTTTAGTGGTTTAAAAAAATAGATCTATATTAAATAATCTATATTATTACTTTGGCTTATGCTATATTTTCTATTGCTGTGTATTTCATTATATTAAAAAAAGATAACGGTAGCAATAGAAAATGCTGAATGCAGTTTTATTTTAATAAGTGATATATATATATAATAGATGGTTATCGAGTTATGAAGACTGAAAAAGAAAAACCAATTGCTTGAAAATATTTCAGAGTAATGAAGATGACTAATTATATTATTACAAACATTTCGACTACACACGTGGCAAGTGAAACATTTTAACCAATAAGGGTGAATTTACATCGTATGACCAAATTATTATAAACATGGCATCCTGAGCGAAGTACCATGATACATACCAATGCATGTAAAATTTTGTACTGATGCAATATCTTCTTCTAGATCAGCATCATTTTCCAGGACAGTAAACTTTCCCTCAAGAAGAAGAAATTGTCCATCTTGTTATAGATTTAGGAATTACAAATTTCATCGTTTTTTTTTTAAAGAGAAAAGCCATGCCATTGCAGCCACAAAGCCGCAAGCTTTATACAGTACGATATCAAAAGGCCTGAACGTTCTAGAAAACCTTACTTCTATACGCCTCCCTCGCAAGAAATAATCATGTTATACTCTATGTACTGCTAGAACTGTTTTATCTCGTGATATTTTTCGAATTACAAATATAATTTAGCCAAAAAGTAACAGTTAATTTATTTACTATTACATTATCTACATTTTCTGCTGCGTGATAAACATATTAATATCAGAATAGAGGAATTATATAACGAATTCCAATCAAAACTTATTATTTTTGAGCTGCGTCTGTTCTCGCGAAGTGAATTATATATCACAATTTCCACACCCACTCTTGTGATTATTCTAGACCTTCTTTGTCCAAATGATGAAGTTCGAGTATGATGGAAACTTCCGAAAACGACTCTTTTCGATAAATTTTGCAGGTATAATCATTGCCGACGCTTCGACCATACCGAGAAAAATTGTCGCAGCAAACAGTGCTGAAGTCGATGAGTAACCGAACACTCAGCATCCGTGTGGGTATATAATTCTTCTGCCTGGAAACACAAGAAATGACAGAACATGTTCTCACTGGATTAAAAATAAATAAAAATAAATACCCACTCAAGCAGCTGCTTGCCACAGAGGTCTGACAGGAGCCTATCAGTTTATATGCCATAGTAGAAGATCTAAGAGGATGGCGGGCCCTCAGCAGAAAAACGACACATACATCCATGACTAGAGAAAATTATATTTTAAAGTATAAATTTAATCATGTTTCATATCAGATGACACATGTTAAACTTCATTCAACGGAACCTACCTACACCACGGTTACTAAAATTCACTTGGATCTGAAGAGTTCTCAAAGATATCCTTAGATACTTTTCTCAATATCTTCCAACAAGCTATTAGTGGTATACAAAAAAGCTTTGGAAAAGCTAGAAACTACTTTCCATGGCAATCTCATAATTTCCTCAAGCAGAAGGAATAGACAACGCTATACTTCGAATTTCTAAACCAGCCACCTTATCAGATATTCAAAAAGCTCCTTTCACCTCAGACACCGTAGCTGAGTTTCTGCAACATCTTCCATTATTCTTCAACCTGCATGACTGAAAAACAACTCGCAATTTAAGACTGCTTCTCAGTACTCCAGGAATACATCAGTACCTACAAACACAAGTCTCGAAGCAATGGATTTCTCCTTTACACCTGATATCCTTATAAACCTTATATAAAAGCTCTCCCAGACGCGTTTGGTCACAACCTCTATTATCCTCTATCCTGAAGGAACTGTATACTACTGCGTAATAGGAATGGCTTCTCACAACATGACATGATTCCCAAATACTCGTTATAATCTATGTCAGATTCAGTTCAAGATATTTTGAAAGCACAGAGAGATTCTAAGGGTAAACGAAAAGGTATACGAATAATTCCGTAATAGCCTTTTATCAGTTAGGTGTGTCACATGTCAATGAAAAACATTTTCATATATTTCCTACACGACGTAGGTGAAAATTGAAATGTTCAATTCTTTCTTATTTTAAATTTTTATGGTGTAGCCCCCTGGACGTGGAGGAAAACGTTTTAAAGTTTCCCTCACACATACAGTGTTTGGGTTGGACGAAACAAACCTAACACATCAGAGCATTAGCTCTCTGCGCGTAGAGTGTTGAAATGGTTTGTTCCAGGGGACGCATAACAGTGTTTGTCATTTTTTATTAGGAAAGTATTTTAATAAAAGAAGTGGTGGGTGATGAAAAAAAATGATTTTATATTTAGAAGGAAAATAAAATAATATGTCTATAATACGATTGAAATGTCAATCAGAACTTTATTAGAAAGAGCAAAATGTTTCAAGGGATTGAAGATTAGTTAATTAAAACACTATCATGGTTTGCTTACAATCGTAGCGAATTAACTGCTAAGCTAAATTATGTCTCAATAGAAGTTCATGTAATACAGAATACAAGATAATGGAAGTAAGATTTAAAATGAATGATTCTTTAATGTTTAGCGGAAGTAAATTTTTCGGGTAATCTGTTCATGTTTGTGATGATATCGTTTCGCTGAATGCAGGTATAATTTAGAAGTTACAGTTAAATGTGGACAAAAGGACTAAAATACAGCAAATTTCTGTTTCAGAAAAACAAACTTTAAGAAAATGAAGAGAAAAAGAAATATATGATCATTTAGAGTAGGAACAAGCTTAACTACTTATCCATTAAAACACATAACTCTAAGGGTTAATATAAATTGAATATTTACCAAAATGCATGTTCCTGTCCAAATGTGGAAGAGATTAATAAAATTCGTTATTTTACAATTTATATTCACCATGATTTTAAACGGATATCGTTCATAAAATATACTTGTGATAAACTTAGAAAATGTTAAAGTTGAAAACTCTTATTCCACTGGAGGTTATAATAATAACACATAAAGCTCTCTACGAATCAATCATTAGTTATGGTATCAGTATATATGGATGCACATATAAATCTGATTGACCCAAAATTAAACGAATACAAAAAAGTACTCTAAATTAAATAAATATGTAATGATGATTGATTGATGAAGAATAACTTGGAAATAGTTTTCATAATATGAACATTTTGTTAGTTACTTTTATAGAACATTTTTGTTATTTATGTAATTACCATTGCAAATTGCTCTAAAAATGATTACAAGGATATAATTTTGCATGCGATCAATACAAGGAGAAAGTGTGAAAATTATTTTGTCGAGCTAATTTTTCACAGTAAGAGTGATAATTCGCGGATATTTTATCAAAGACCCAAAATTTTAGTCTCTATCTAGAGGTCTGTTATTCCTGAGCACTTATTAAGAAATTAAAACTAAACTTTTGAAATGGTTATTAAATGTAAATATTTGAAAAGCAATGTTTAAAAAGTCATATCCTGTATCAAGTATTGTTTCAAGCAACTACAATATTAGTGTGAAATGAAGACTTTTAGAATAGGTGATAATTTTATTAATAGAGCTTAAAGCGTATTATAACAGATTTGACAAGCTAATTTATTTAAAAGGTTAATCACTCTTCGAACTGTTTTGTTATTGTTTTAGTAAATCATAATAGCATTTCGATCGGTGAATACAGGATAGTAAGGATGTTAGTCACTACTATCCTGTATCCTATCCTGGTGTTCTTAAGTTCCTTTTTTTATCATTTGCACATCTACCTCCACAGCTTCCGTCCTGTCAGTTTCTGGGATATACATTGCTTCCTCCGAGGTGTTTCGATTTCCACTTTGAGAGGTGTATCTTTCAGATGGAAGTTTCCATCGGGATTAAGCTTTGAAAAATTTTCAAGCATTCAAAATCTATTAGTACCGATCAGATCCGAATCTGGGGGGGGGGGGGATCTTTCGTTTTTTTCCCGAATCTGGGCTTGGTACTGATATACACAGATCTTATAATCACTTGAAATTCAAAAATATATTTGAAATTCAATGTGATCTATAAATTCTACGCAATTATTGGATTTCTGCTAGCTATTGCTGCTTAATATTTAGTCTCTAATTCATTGTAACCTATTTTCGAATTTTAATAAATAACAGAAAAAAAAAACATATATTTGCAAAATATTTAATTTAATATAAAAAAACATTATTTTACTGTCCTTATCGATTTCTAATACTTTCACTTAGTTACCACCAGAAAGATTAATGTAAGAATGAAATATAATATTTCGTGTTTAAATAATAAACTCTCCGACATAAGTAGGATTTCTCTAGAACAGTTTCTTCTAACGTGGGAACTAATTTCCTATAAATGAATATTTCTCCTCTTCGTTAATAACTCGTATCTGTGAACTCGTGCTAAGGTGACTAACTGCTCGTAAGTATGCTTAATCCGCCTCCTGAGAGATTTCTACACATTGAGTTGAGGTTTCTTAAACCTAGAATTCGAAACGAAGGAAATTGGGGAGTGTTAGGAGCTATAAAAAATTGATCCCCCCTTGCTACACTCCTAAAAAGGGATAATAAGGAAAATATCCTTCTGCTATCTATGGAATGCGAATGCCGAAAGTAACCAGCTATATGTCAAATAAAAGTTTCTGAAGCGGGAAATGTCATAAACTAGAAATAATGACTCCCCATGCTTTCTTCCGCCGGAAAAAAGGGGGAATATGGAAGTCGTTCTATTATATCTTCCAAGTTACGTGTTAAATGAAAGTTCATATAATGATGGCCGTAAACTATTTCGAATTTTGTCCCCATACCTCTCCCCCTGATAAAGGGGCATTTTCGCGGGGTTAGACTTTAACTAGTCATGTCACAAATTAAAGCTCGTGACGTATCTGGTCGATGTTTAGGTGTCATATATCAAATAAACGTTTTTGAAAGTAGATGTTTTAGTGACGATAAATAAACTATAAATCAATTCAAATTTTTCAAAGATATACCTATCTTTCTATATGGGCTCTAGGAAGTAAAAAATAAATCTCAAACATATTGGTGATGTAATCAGTCACTGAGTTCGTATTCATTTAAAAGGAAGATAGGGAACCGAGTTATCTACAAAATTGCCGGCGTCCTATCATCCTTTGAAGTGAATGTAAACTCTGTAACTGAATTCACCATGAATATGCTTTAAGTTTATATTCTACTTTTTAGGGTCCATATAGGAAGATAGGTATTTTTTAAACTTTTTAATTTATTAAAGCATATTTTTTTCAAATTTTTATTTTTGTACTCTATTACATACGAGTCGTCCCGCGGCCAAGTGGTTAGCACGCTTGGCTACTGATCTAAAGGACCTGGGTTCGAGCCCCGGATTAGGCATGGATGTGTGTGTCGTTTTTCTGCTGAGATCCTGCCATCCTCTCAGATCTCCTACTGTGGCATATAAACTGACAGGCTCCTGTCAGACCTCTGTGGCAAGCAGCTGCTTGAGTGGGTATTTATTTATTATTATTTATTACATACGAGTTACGTAATATATTTAGGCATGCGAATTTTATAAAGCAATAGCAGTTTCGAAATCACTACGGGCAAAACGTGTGTGTAAACCTTTGAGCAGGAAAGAATCGAGTGCTCGAAAAACGAATTTAGCGATCACTTAAGAATAAACGTGAGGAGAACTAAGGAGTCTAAGAACAGTGGTGTGGGAAAACAAAACATTTTTGATCGCACCCTCATTTTTTAAGAGCATTCATCCTCATCCAACTGAGACATATCAATATTTTTATTATAATAAATTATTTTAAATATTTTTAAGCTTTTTGATAGAAATATGAAACGTAAATTGCGTTGCTTTAATAAATATTTCAATAAATAACACAGAAAAAAATCTGTATTATTTTCCCAACATTTGTTAAAATTAAAAGCAGTATTAATAACGGTGAGCATTTACATGCACTCCGCGAACACTGTGTCGTTCACGAGAGATGGGTTTTGAAAGCCTAAAGAGCAGAAAAATTAATAATTATCGTAACCATTTTAGAAAACCAAAAAAGACAAAATTATCATGTAAATCAGTGGTTCCAAAGCATTTTTTTCCAAAAAATACCTAAGAAATTTTACAGAGTTATAATGTGAACTTATACACATAATTTTGTTTACGAAAAAAAGGCATCTTCAGATAAAGTATAAGAATAAAATAGGTAGTACTGAAAACAATTATTCATTTTCTCCATTTAATATTATGCCAATTCACATGTGAATGATGTTGACACTAAATTCGAGTAGCAGTGGCAGTAGCTTCGTGTATAAAAGTTTGGGATCTCTGCTGTAAATGAAAATTATTGCCTCAACGGCATAAATTCTTCAAAAACCGGTACAAACAACTCGTTAAGAAGTAACTAATCAAACTATAGATAATGTTTCAAAATACAAAAGACAACTTGCGTAAGAAGCTATGCTGTAGCTTTTTTAATAGTATAAGATGTGGAACAGGTAAAACCAATATTACACGTTTCATTTCGTGAGAAAATTTTAGTATTAAAACTTGTTGAATTTAACGATTTGTTTAACTATTTAATGACTTATGAAAAAAAGTCCTAAATATTATGAAAATATTGTGCTTGAATAATATCGTTTCGCGGTTTCAACGGTTGTTTCTTCAGTCAATTGTGATATACCTCATTTCAGTTTTATTTTAATTTTTGCCCCCTTTATAGCCAATGAGTATTAAAACACTCTTCCCTACTGTAATTATTATTTTTTCTTTTTTCCTAGTTTTTCTTCCACCTTAAAATATACTATACCCTTTACATTTTAAATATCATTACTTTGAATCAAAGTAGGTAGAATTTCCTCCTTTAAATCTTTAACCGTTTCTGCATTTGCGCAAAAGATATTATTCCTTTTAAACAAGCATTTGCCTTTAAATTAAGCAAATTTCGCGGGACGACAACATTTGTAGAAATGTGACATGTTATAGCGAAATGTGAATATAATGAAATCAGGCTAGTGACCAAAATATATTCCTTGTACTGAAATGCTATGAAAAATGTGCTGTGACAATTATATACTGAAAAATAATTATAATGAAAAAGATTTGGGTTGGGTTGTTTTACCTCTGAACGGCACTTCTTTTCACACCATGGGCTAAATGGCCAGGTCACATGGACCCCGAAGGCTCAGAGAAGGTTGGGGGAGGAGTTCCATTGGAACCGCTGTTGGGAGATAGATGATAGCCTCCCATCAAGGCCATCCAGAATGTTCTTTAACGTGCACAGGGTATGGCTCTCCCGCACACGGGACCACGGCTTAATGTCCAATCCTACGGACGGCGGCCGTTCCAAGTCCATCGGTGTCCCCTACTGACCATGCGCAGGGTGGGGAATTTTGAGGAGATAAATCTCAACGCTGACCCAACTGGGACTCGAACTTGGGAACTACAGATTACGAGCCTGGCGCGCTATCAACTGAGCCACTCCATGAAAAAGATCTAATGTGTATCAGATTTTACTTTTAAAAAATCGCTAAATTTTTTAACTGTCTTTTCCAGTAATCATCTCTCCTTGAATTCTTAGATGATGTCGAAACTGTGCAACACATTGCCTGGAATATATTTCCGTGTCATTACAAAAATGCAAAGATTTTGATCCGTATTGGCTGCTGATAATGAAACTAAACTAATTAACGAACTTAGCTGAAACATTAATATTAGATGACAAATATAACAACGGAAAGTTAACAAATGATACAGGTGGAAATTAAATTATGCTTTACATTCACATTCATTTTGGATATGACAATTTCGATGTGATAGGAAATGAATTTCGCTCAAATTCTGAAAAAAAAACACGACTAAAGTTTCTTTACTGAACTATTAATAAACGGAATGTTAAGATCCCAATGAATGGTAGAATTTCGCACAAACGACGGCACTACGGCTTCTGACCTCGGATATTCTGAACTTTTGTCAGGTGATTGACTCCACAGTAACATTCACACAGGAAAGCTTAACAAAGAAGAAGTCGAAATATATAATCTTGAAGAGCAGAACTGTATTCTGCATAGAAAGCAAAGAGTTGCTGCAAATCAACGAGTTTCAATTGCAGCACAAGCTTTACACTTTAATGACTTCCTTTCTCTCCAAAAATTTCCCTTTAATCTTGTAAACCTGTAACTCTTACCGAAATACAGAATTGCAATGATGAATGCAATCTTCGAAATTAATGTCAGGAAATTCTACTAAAACTCAAAAAGTTAACAAGTTGCAGAGAATTTAGGCTGCATGAAGTCTCACTCTATTATTTTGTTCCCTCAGGACAGAATACTTTCAGCTAATTAATAAACCTATTTCAACTTCTTAATTAATATAATCTTCGATGGTTGTTTGCACAGAAATGTCAACCATTATTATGATTATAATGATTATTATCTTAAGGTTATATGACAGATTTTATCAAAAAAAAAAGCAGAACGTATAGTAAGTTGACTCTGTTTTAATCAGAAATACCTTTAATATGGTAGTATGCAATAAATTAGGAGAGTTTAAAACGTATAAAAACCAAATTATTTTATACCCTGCAAAAGAGCTTCTGGTATATAGTTGCTATTCCTCCTGCTGTTTTTTGATTGGCATTCCTTTCATTCACAGAATTTAATGCGGATTTGTAAAACATGAAATATTGATTTGTAACTAATTGAAGATCCGTATTTACCGTATTTGCCAGCGTATAGGACGCACTTATTTCCCCTTATATTACGCCTAAAATATGGGGTGCGTCTTAAGGCGCCGGTAATCAAAATTATGAGTTGAAATTTCAGTCTAAAACTTTTGGTTTATATCAATATACATATAAAAGTAATCTTTTGCATTTTGTCCTTTTGTGAAAGAGTGGTTTCAAATAAATCGTTTCCATATTTTTTTTGTTCTGTAAAAACAATAAGTTGCGTGATGTATTTTATGCTTCACTACTGATAGAGGGAGCATTCCAGTAAAATAGAGTTCAGATCCACTGACATCTCAAGGTTACGATTCATCCAATGTGCGCATGTGTGATCACATTTCACCGGCATATTTTTTGGAAAAGCGCGAGCATGGCGCGTCATTACCGATTACAGCGCCTCAAGGCAACCAAAACGTAAACTTTTAATACCGAAGAAGCTTTCTCATGTTTTTGCTGCGAAACATGGCTCAAAAGCAACGCAGATTCTGCTATGATATTGCATTTAAGCTACGAGTGATTGAGTATGCTAAAGAACACGAAAACAGGGCAGCAGAGAAGAATTTCGGATCACCGCCAACAGAAAAGATGATAAGAACTTGGAGAAGACAGGAAGAAGACCTAAAAAAAGCTATGCGTAGTAAACATAATCTGCGACATGGAATTGCAAAATGGCCGGAACTAGAAGAAGAATTAAAAACTTGGTTATTAGTCCACCGAAGCTCGGGATTTTCAGTTTCCACAAAAATGACTATTCAACAAGCAAGAGTGATAGCTACTATACTAGCAGAGGCATCCCTGATTTTACAGGATCAACGTTATTGTGTTCTAGATTCATGAAGAGAAATTACTTACGTATGCGGACTAAAACAAAAATAGCACAAAAGATGCCAACAGAATATGAAGACAAGATTATCGAGTTTCATAAAATTGTTATTAATGCAAGAAAAAGTGGAAATTTTGAACTTTCACAAATCGTTAACATGGATGAGGTCCCACTGACGTTCGATGTACCCTCAAACAAAACAGTAGATTCCAAATGTGCAAGAAGTGTTATTGTTAAAACTTGTGGACATGAGAAAACGCACTTAACAGTCGTGTTGTCTTGTTGTGCCAATGGAACGAAATTGCCGTCGCTTTTTATTTTCAAAAGGAAAAAGTGCCTAAAGGTGTGTTTGTGCACGTTCATCCTAAGGGCTGGATGGATGAAGGGGAGGATGAAGTTGTGGATAGACAATGTGTGGTCTACGCGTCCTGGTGGACTGTTAAATAAACCTGCCTTGCTAGTATGGGATCAGTTTCGGAATCATAGAACAGAAGCTGTAAAAAATAAAATCAACCAACTGAAAACTCAGTTAACTGTAATTCCAGGTGGACTAACTAGCCAGCTTCAATCATTAATAAACCATTTAAATGATTCATGAAGGAGAAATGGAACAGTTGGATGCAGTCTACAGATTTTGAAGTGACACCATCAGGAAGAAGGAAGAGTCCTAGCATTTTGCAGATTTGTGAATGGGTCAAAATTTCATGGAATGCTGTGAAACATGAGACAGTTGTAAAGTCTTTTAAGAAATGTGGTATTAGTAACTCACTTGATGGCACAGAGGATGATTTGTTATACGAAGACTCAGTTTCTGAAAAAGAGGCTTCAAGTGGTTTTTCATTTAGTTCTGGAAATGAATTTCTAGGTTTTGAGGATGAACATTAAATGTTACCTAACCACAATGTTCCCTAGTTACATTTGTTGTATACATAAATAACTCTAAAATGAGTACAGTAAATATTTATGGAAATTCATGAAACAATGTGGAAAATTATCTTTCCCTTAAAAATGTGTCTAAGAAAGGGAGTGCGTCTTATACGCCGGTGCGACCTATACGCCGGCAAATACGGTAATTGATTTTAGCTAGTCTGAGTAATCTAGTGTTTGTTTGAGTATATTATATTTAAGAGTAAAAAACTACTTGTCGCAGGCATCCTTCAGCTCCTGTTAATATAATTTTAAATAGTGAAATTAGCTTGGACAAGTTTTTTTTAAAAATATGTTATACATATATATATCCCCTCAATCAGCTGCTTGCCACAAAGGCAAGGAGGCCTGTTAGTCCAAGTAGGAGCCTGTTAGTTTAATATGCCACATAAGTAGTTCTGTAAAGATAGCGGGACGTTGGTACTGATCAACCGGACCTGGGATGATCAGTAGCCAACGTACCGCTGGTCCGGTTGATCAGTAGCCAAGCAAACTAATCACTCGGCCATGGGATGGCTTAAATATGTTAAATTTGTTAAATACAGTAGGAAGGTGGTTCATTGGAAATATCCTAAATTTGCCATTGAAAGTCTTAACTATCGTAAATAACTCTACACTCCCGACAATCTTGTTTATCTAAGGAAATTTACATTGTGGTGAATTTATTAATGCATATTTAGTGTTTTGTTCATTTACGGTACGCAAATTAATTTTGATTATTCAGGGAAAACAATATTTTCTGATTTTTCACTCAAGTCGAGTCTGAAAAAACGCTTTCTTCTCGGTGCGCTCTTAAAAAGCCGAAAAATGAAATTGTCGGTGATGCTCTTTGGTTATGATTCATACAAGAGCGTTGAAAATAAACGCTAATCAGTGGGCCAATTTTGAAAGAAAATGCATTAATCCTTCATTCTAAAATCGCTAGTGGGGGAGATTTTTCAGCAAGCCTGAGATGGCTTTCTCGCTGGAAAAAACGGCATTGATAAATGATAAAAAACATTGATAAAAAACATGATAAATGACACACTTGGCGACTGATAAAAGAAAGATATGGGTTCAAGCCCCAGGTAACGTATGGATGTTTCTTGCACTGAAAGCACGTACCGATGTGTTTGAGAAGGTCGTCATCTATCTGTTGCAGCATTAAATCTTGGTTCCGTTTGCAGGAGAGAACCATACACTTTACACATTAAAGAACACTCTGGATGGCCTTGACAGGAGTTTCCATCTGCCTTCTAGCAGCTGTCTGGTGGATCTCCTCTTCCCAACCTTCTCTGAGCCCTCGGGTTATTTGTAAACTCTCCATTCAGCCCATTGTGGACAAAACCGTGATGTTCGGAGATATACCAATCCAACCCTGAAGACGCTAGCTAAGGTTTCGAAACGGAAGTAGTCTCCTTCTGATTGGCATCCCGGACATTTCACTGTAACGTGAATGGAGTTATTTGAAATTAATCTTAAAGTCAAACCTTCATCCCATGATGGAATCAAGATCAATTTCTTCAGTGAAGCTTTTAGCCTTGTATCGGAACTCCTGAACATATACAACACTGAAGGGAAGATTAAGAGACTCTGTCTCTTCTTCACTCTAATTAAGGTATTCTAGATGCTCATACTGCTCTTTGCTCTAACTAAGTCTCTAATATTTTCCACATCATTCTTTAATAGCGTGCACCGTTGATTCACTTAAAATGTAATAATCCGGCAATCTACACAGCACTATTGACTTTCTTATTTATTTATCATTACACGCCTCTGGGGTGTATAGTTGGTTTCATGCTTTTGTATTAAAATTATGTAAGATAAAAAAATGGAAGTAACTATATTTTCCTTATTACTATAATGAAACCCTACTTGCCATATAAATGAAAAGTGACTGATTCACCTTCTCATATGGTTTGATTTTGAAACTCCTGACTTATGACCACAGTTCTAACGAGAGAACCAACTGCAGGGGAAAACGTTATCTCATAATAGAGAGCGCCTGTATTGTAATCTGCAGTTCCCAGTCCCACTGTGAAACGTTGAGATTTATCTCCACTAAATCTCCATTCTCCTGTCTGTCAGTAGACAACACCGATGAGCTTGGAAAGGCCGATGTCCGTCGGATGGGATGTACCTCCTCTGTGAAGAACACTGCCATGGGAACGTTAAAGATTTGATGGAAGTCTGCGATCACTCTATCGTAACAGCTATGCAGTGGGACCCCCTTCTCACAACCTCTGAGCCCTCGGGGTCCTTGTGACCAGGCCTTTAGTCATTGTAGGCCAAAAAGTGCCTCTCAGAGGTTAAATAACCAAATCCATTTTTTTTTCTTTCGACAGCTGCTCATTCCTTCTTATCCAGTTAGATGTGTACATTGGCAGTCATAAAAATTCTTGAAAATCACAAGCGAAAAGAAAACTTTTACATCAAAATTGATAATGGAACAAAACGTTGTTTGAAGTTTCTCTAACGATTCGTTTAGCGTTGATCGTTTGAAAAAAATATGGTCAATCGAACCTTGCAAATTAATATTCATATATTTTAAATACTGAAAGAATCTTTTGAAGATTCGGATTTGAAGTTATATTTTAGTCTCATTTTACAAGGAGCTTGAAATTTGGTTTTTATTTTTGACATCATACATTCAAATTTTATCTACCACTGTAATTACTGTATAGACCAGATTAGTTAAGAGCTCGAGGGACTTGGAGCTCAGACCTTGAAGAAGCCGACATGTTTTTGCTTAGCTCCAACAAGTGAAATTTAGTTAGCTAAACCTTCACTTAAATTGCCTAATAGCATTGGGCGAGATCGGGTATCCAACCCTGGTGGTGCCCTTGGTCGGAAGGATAGGTAGAAATAATTTAATATTTTATTTAAACTTTAGTATATGTTTAGGATTTTAGAGATTGCAATTGAAATCTCTACATTTTTTGTGAATTGCCGTCTTTTGACTGCTTATTTCACTAATCTCTTTTAATCTCTCTTTTTTAATCTCTCTTGCAGATTAATTATATTTTCTGTTTCTAACTGACAATTTTACAATTGTCAGATTTAGAACATTTTAAACTTCAGTTGGAGTTTTATTACAAGTTATACAATTCCTATTAGAAATCTTCTTTAATTAATGTAAGTTTGCATTTACTGCGTCTAATAGATTGGATTATATAGTGCACATTGTTGTCACATTTATTTCTATAATATTTATCTACAAGTCTGTAGATAAATTCTCTGAATATTATTTTCAGTAAATACTAGTTTGTATTTTACTGTGTCTTGAACTGCATTGCAACCGTTTTTGATATATCTGTAACCTGTTTCGAGAAATGATATAAATTGTTATGAATATAACTTGTAAAAGTTTTTACAAGCATTTATATTTCTGATATAAATAAATGGTAATCTGAATTTTGATTATTTCGGTTTGTGAAAATCATATACAATTTCGAAAAGTCAGCTACCGGTAAAATTTCAAAAAGCACATCATCAGCTCAGAAGCACCAGAATTCGAAAATTCGAAAACACACCGCCCCGAGATATTAGAATTCGAAAATTCGAACACTGCAACGGCTCCGGTCTACGTCTTTCGGTCCGCTCAGAGGCATCCGAATCTATTATTGGCAATCCGGACAGCCCAGAGAGCTCTGATTCAGGGCGATCCGGATACGATCCATTAACGATTTACTTTGAAATAAAAATGAACTAATAAAAATTATGTGATCCTTATCGTTTGATTTATTTTTTTAATTTCGCACAATCAATAAATTTAAGATTTTATATTCAAATATTGTTCTCAAAAAATAAAGTAAAAAAATATTAGCTGTAAACACTACATTACATGAGCTGCGTTTCTTCAGTAACGCAGCTCATTTAACTTTTATGAAACGCGCTGCACCGTTATTGGGGAGGTACCTTACATCCTTACATCCTTACCACCTTACATATTTCCTTGGTATAAATGCTCACCTTTGTTTCAAAATGTGGACACAACATATCTGTATGGGCTGAATCCCATCCGCCATGTTGTTGTTCTTTAGGTCTTAGCTTCCCATCTTCGTTCCTCTTGGCTCTCGGAATTTTCATGTTGAACACGAAGGTAGCTCGCAAGCCTAGGACAAGGAAACTCGGCCAAAAAGCGGTCCCATCTGGCAGCAATCACTCGACTGAAAAGAAAAATAAGTGTCATATGGGTGGCCTGACGCTCGGTTAGGTTCAGTATGCCCCAATCGCCACCTGCCACGGAAACCCAGGTGTTTCTTTTCCCAGCCCACGGCGAAGCTAGAGAGTAAGGAAAGGAGAGCGCATTTGGACACTCTTCTCTGAACTTTCGGTGTGAAAAGTTGATTTTCGGCGACGGTACTTGCTTCTACCTCATTCACGAAAAAGGACCTGGCATGTTCTTCCCCGGTATCGAGGGCGCAACTTTGGACACTAGCAAGGGGCAATTCTGCTGATGAGCAGTAGGATTCCGGCACCGACCTAAAGGACGACAGCTTGATATGTACAAGGAGACCCGTTTTCTTCTGTCCACACACGACAAAGGAATGAGATAGGGTCATTCTTTCCTGATCTGGTCTCCTCGATGTTAAATGACAATTTGTCGCTGCAATTCTGATCTCGAACATTTTTGTTTGAGCCGTAAATTGTGATGCTCCCCAATAACGGTGCAGCGCGTGAAAGAGGAATTTTTGTCATTTGTGTGAAATCCACTTGAATTAAAGTAAATTGACTATAACTGAGAATAAGATTAAATTTAAATAATTGTTCCCAGTAAGTAATCTCACATCGATCTGCTTATTTGTTTTGTCTGTTGGTCTAGTTCTTGTACACCGAGATAGGCGAACAGCCTAGGCCTGGGATTGGTTGACCCCATCATTTTTATTATTATAAAAATTGCGGCATCAGGCCCACTTTCCTCGAAATGCTGATCCAGATGAAACAGAGGGCTTTGTCATCAGCCCCTCATTTTTTTAGGTTCGTTCCTAAAGTACAGCTACCCCCAAAACACAGAGGAGTAGTCACGACATAAATGTAAGGAGATGCAAAATTCGCTCTCCACAAGTCGCGAACAAACAAACATTTCCATTCCATTTTTGGTTAAGACTTTTGAATTAATCGTGCACAAACCAAGTCATACGTAATTGAAGGCCCGGATCTAGAAAAAAATAAACACCAAGACAGAGTTCAAGCTCCATATTTACAGATAATATACATATCTATTTCTTCTATGGGCATCATCCAACCTACATTGGAGGAAATCATTCAGTTGATTCATTTGGGAAAAACGGAATATAATATCAAAATAGCAGCAAAATTCTCCATTTTCGAAGTCCGTATTAGAGAGATCAGATATATTTCTTGGTGGCTTTGTCTATGGAGATCATTCGTATATTATAAATTTCTCTACTCTCAAATTAATTACTATATCAATTAGTAGTTAAATTATCAATTACTCTTAGTGATTAAATAGACAGTTCTCCATTCCAATTCTCAATTAACAACCATTTGCATATTAATCTGGGAAATTGGTATAAATCTATATAACGCATAATTGCACATCTTCGATCTTCGATGTTCTCATCGCATTTTTATTGAGATTATGAATTTCACTTTTTATTACAAAGGATGGAAACAAACTTTTGCAATAATTATGATCATACGAAAAGAAAAACATTTCCTTTATTGGAACGCGCAATAACTTCCTCCACCCATCCATCCCAAATCAGCGTTTCAACAGAAATTGTCTTCCGATTGAAGATGTAAACGAAAATCTGTTTACCGCATAAAATGGAATATGTATAATTAGAATGATCATAATTTGGAATGTCCATTTTACCAATTGAATCTCTGTCACTTTAAATTATTTCGTTCAAGAGAAACAAAATGTTCAAAATATTTAATTTTATTCAGTGTTGATTTAGAGTTCTGTGAGGTTTGGATCCTTGACATGATTGATTTCCAATTACTTTAAAACTACGAATAGAAAGGGATAAAAATATCAAAATCCAGTTTAACTAATGTCGGATTTAAAGTCCAGAGGAAATTGTCACATCTTTCTTCTAAATGGGTTCCGTTAATTTCTTAATGTTTTGTTCGGATAAAAGATACTAAATATATTCGTGTTATTGAGTATCGGATTAGTGAGACTGACGATAGTGTTGTGGGGTTTAGTTTCTTGAAATATATTCCTTTGAATTCCAATCGTTCCGTTTAGTAGGAACCGAAAGGTATAGAAGTATGAAATTCCGGAATAACAGAAGTCAGATTAGGGAGTAGAGTTGTAAATATCGCCCCTTTCCTCTAATGCATTCTGTTAATATCATATTGCTTTTTCGGATAAAAATGACTAAAGATATTCGTTTTATTGAGTATCGGATTAGTGAGAATGATAATAGTCTTATGAGATCTACTTCCCTGGAGATTCTTTTGAATTCCAATTGTTTCATTTCGAAGGAACAGGAAGTGATAAAAATATGCAAGAGTGTTTAAGAAGCGTCGAATAAGAGGGAATAGATTTAGCAAACATCGGCTGCTTTGATTTACTCTCTTGGTACTTTGCGTTCGGTTTTTTTTTGTTCAGTAAGAAAAAAAAATATTAGAAATTTTGTTTTATTGAGGATCGGATTAAGGAGTATATTTGAAGTCTTATGCAAATTGCGTAGTACTCTTTTGGCTTCTAACTGCTTCATTTAGAAGAAACAAACTTTAAAAAATTCCGTTGTAGTGGAATATCGGAGTATAGAGAATAGATGTATACCTTTTATTGTAGGTCGGATTAGAAAGAACAGATACAATTATCGATTACGTTGAGTTATAAATAATTTCGTTTTACGTAGTGCTGGATTTCAGAGACTTCCAAGAAGGATTGGTTTTGTTCACTAATCGAAAGTGTATATTAATTAGGTTTAGTAATTAAAAAAATATCACCGTCCTGTGGCCGAGTGGTTAGAGCGCTTTGCTAGTGATCTAAGGGTCCTGGGTTCGAGTCCCGAGTAAGGCATGGATGTTCGTGTTGTTTTATGCTGAGGTTCTGCCATCCTCTTAGTCCTACTACTGTGGCATTATAAACTGACATTCTCCTGTCAGACCTCCGTGGCAAGCAACTGCTTCAGGGGGTATTTATTATTATTTTTTTTAATTTAAAATTACTTCTACATGTTTTTCTATTTCCACTGAATTGTCGTAGACTTCAAATTCTCATCCACCGAATTGTCTTATACCCCGAATTCTCATCTACCGAATTGAACTTCTCAGTTACTGTCCACAGGAATTGTCGCAGACCAAACTACCACTACGAAAACAAATAAATTTATTTTAAGAGACAGCTTTCGTTTAATCCACTAGGCGTTCGTTCGTCAATTGTGAATTCTAGGTCCGTGGTTTCAAGTGGAAGCCACGAAACAATTAAAAAAAAAGCTATTGCGCTTATTTATACCGGTCCATTATTGAAACAGCGGTTCATAAAACAAGTAATATAGAAAATCTCACTCAGTTCTTTCAATTATTGACCAAATACTTTTATGTGAATAAGTAAATTATTTTTACAATTCAAAGTACTCATTAAAAATGCATATTTTTGTTTTTAACCGAGATATTTGATTTGTTAAGAACATAGTTTTTTTTATTCCTTTTTATTGCTCATTAGAACTGTGTGTTTTCTGTTTCAGGTACAGAATATTGCTTGCTGCTCTTTAAGAATAGAGTGACAACGAATCTTCGATAAGTTTGGGTTAGACGGCTCTGCTTTAAAAAGGTTTACATCTGTATGAAATATTTCGTTTTCGGCGATAATAAATTTCGTCCTGCACGTTCTCGAAACGTGTCTTCAAGAACGTAAAGGAATTAAATAATTAAAAGGTAAAAATATTGTCTCATCCTCACAACCCTATGAGCCACAATATTTATTCACAACGTGAATAAATATTTTTGTTTCTATATAGTGACTTTCTAAATAGTAACTATTATAGACTTACTGTTCAGAGGTGTCCTATCTATACGACTATATTTTATAGTCTAATTTAGGGTTTCTCAATGTGGGGTACGGGGTAAAATTTTTCGGTTACGCCGCGAGAGCTCAAAAGTCGGAAATAAACGTTATATATATGTCTGTGTGTTTTATTTCATTCCCATTGTTATACTATAACAATAGTTTTATCTATCTATACAAGGGGTACGCCAGTTACATACACATTTCCAGAGGGTACGTGAAGCATAAAAGGTTGAGATCCACTGATATATATGTTTTTTATTCCCATTGTTATACTATAACTATAGTTTTATCCATCTATACAACGGGTACGCCAATTACATACACATTTCCAGGGGGCACGTGAAGCATAAAAGGTTGAGAACCACTGGTATATATTTTATTTCATTCCCATTGTTATATTATAACAATAGTTTTATCTATCTATACAAGGGGTACGCCAGTTACATACACATTTCCAGGGGGTACGTAAAGCATAAAAGGTTGAGATCCACTGATATATATGTTTTTATTCCCATTGTTATACTATAAGTTTATCCATATATACTATTATATATATATATCCATATATACTATTATATATATATATGTACCATTGTTATACTATAGGTTTTATCCATCTATACAACGGGTACGCCAATTACATACACATTTCCAGGGGGCACGTGAAGCATAAAAGGTTGAGAACCACTGGTATATATATTTATTTCATTCCCATTGTTATACTCTAACTATAGTTTAACTATGTATACAATGGGTACGCCAGTTACATACACATTTCCAGGGGGTACGTGAAGCATAATAGGTTGAGAATCACTGGTCTAAATAATAGTGTATGTTACACAAACATGAACAATTTTCCTTCCTTTTCAGCAGCACTGTTTGGCACTCAACGGTTTAAGTGGCCAGGTCATAAGGGCTGAAAGGAGGTTATAGAAGGGGATTCACTGAACACCTGTTAGGAGACAGATGGAAGCCTCTGGTCAAGGCCATTCAGCGTGTTCTTTGAAATACAGGGTATGGCTATTTGGCGCATGAAGACACGTCATAACGTACCAACCGATATGTCTATGGACACCTTTCCAGGCTTAATGGCGTCCTCTTTCTAACCGAGGGCAGGGTCTATATATTGGGTTGGGGGGTTGCAGAGATAAATTTCTATGCTCGCACAGTTTGACTGGAACTTGGATACTGCAGGGTTCGAGTCTGGCAGGCTGTCGATTGAGCCAAGCCTCGCCTTAAAATATAGTGCCGTCCTAGGATACTGATATTTAAAACAAAGACACCTGCAAATGTTGACGAGTTTGACTTCATGCTTTAGAACAATCTGGTTAGATTTATTCGTTGATACAATTTGCAATCGAAAATTTTGGCGAAATTGAATTTGTATGAATAACGGTGAATCAAACATCTCACTGTACGGGATTTTCATTTGGGATCCTTTCTAAGCATTGATACCTTACCTTCGAGCTATCTTTTCTTTGCAAGTTTAGATATAGGGAGTTGATAATGGAATAAATTTTGTGTAAATTATGTAAGCAAATTAGATCTTTTCAGATTTATTCTATTTCGATGTCTTTTATGAATTAATCGAAATCAATTTCACCATGAATTCTCTAATTCTTTAATCACAATATGTCCCCTCCACATTAATAGTGATTTTCCTGTAAACGTGTTTTAAGCTAAATTTAATTTCGGCGTTAACTTTCATGTTATCGTGTGAAGATCATTTTTCACAGATTCTATATGAGGGAATATTATTGAGCACTTTCAGCTCGCAGAGTTCCACTTCAGTAGTGTGCTTTTCGATACATATGCAAATAGTGCAAACTAAAGTAGTGTCAACTCAACGTATGTAGTATAGTTTAAAAGGTAGGTGCCATTTTGAAAAACAAAGGAATAATTTTATCAGTTTTATATTAAAACAGCTAATTTCAGTTACTCAGAGCAGTGATAACTATAAGTTTTTAATACAGCTTTATATTAAAACAGCTAATTTCAGTTACTCAGAGCAGTGATAACTATATGGAGTGGCGTGACAAAAAATTTAAAATGGGTAAGGTTCTCACTTACCAGGCGACGATGAGCTGTACAAAAGTGGGCCTGACACACTCAAATTTGCCCACGCTTGAAAAAAAAATGAGCTTCTTTGTTACAAACATATCTAAAATTTTGAGTAAAGGCGTGTGGACTTCCAAATTCAGCCCAGTAGATACTCACCTGCCTCTAAGTAAATTTATATTATGCTCTTATTATATTCTTTACGAGCTTTATATATAAATGACATTATTTTAGTTAATTGTGTCATGCCCAACTCCGGTTGATAGGACGTCAGGGAAAAACAATAAAAGAGGAGGAAAAAGGGAAAATAGCATTGTGTGAACTATAGGGGACGCACACGGCATTCCGCAAAAACGTGGGCCTTTAAATGCAATAACTCTTTCTTCCAAATGGATACTTCTAGAGTGGGGAACCTTTTCATCTACCGTCTCTCGGGGTTTTACAAAATGGGACACATAACAAGATTTCCAGGTAAACACGTGTATTTAATCTAAATTTTCTGAAATATTACCAACGTAGGCAGTGATATGTGCAGTGATGACCTCAGTGGCGAGGAACAAAATGTTTCCCACAATGTGGATTAGTTATCTATGATCACTCAGCGTATGTTGCAATAGTTTTATGTTATCATAGTTGTGGTAGAAAATTTATCAAATAAAAGGTGTTAAAAAATAAAAATGGTAAAAATGCATTCCGCAAAAACGTGGGCCTTTAAATGCAAATAACCTTTCTTCCAGTATGGATACTTCTATAGTGGGGAACCTTTTCATCTACCGTCTCTCGGGTTTAACAAAATGGGACACATCACAATACTAAGGTTTCCAGGTATGTATTTAATCATTAATTACATGTATTTAATCTGAATTTTCTCACACATTGCTAGAGTGGGCAGTGATGACCTCAGTGGTGACGAACAAAGCGTTTCCCACATCAGCTTAATCTAGGTTTGGCAATGAACTGTCAATTTACTCGGCGAAAAATGGGGACCAAATTTGGCAAAATGCCTGTACTTCATTCTCCTCAGTACAAGAGCGGTGTAGAGTCCTAATACGACCCCTGCTGTTCACACTCCAATCACTGAGGTAGCTTACACTGCCAATTCCGTCTGTCAGGCTTGTCTCATCAATTGTCGCAGGAACGGCGAGTCAAATACGAGGCATAGTTATCCCCAGAGGTAAGCTCTAGGTCCTAGGTAATTTCACTTTTTTCGGAATCCATTCGGGACTCTGTACGAGAAAGGGAGATGGCTGCACGTTATCGTGTCTTAGGAACGAAAAACGACTTTTTTGCAGACAATGGGCTAAATGGCCAGGTCACAAGACCTCGAAATTTCAGAGAAGGTTGGGGGAGGGGACTCATTTGGATATCTGTTGGGAAACAGATGGTAGTCTCCCATCAAGGCCATCCAGCAGTGTTCTTCAACATGCATACACAATATGGCACTTTCGCACACGGGAAAACTGCTTAATGTTGCATCCGATGGATGGCGGTCTTTCCAAGCTCATCGATGTCCCCTTCTGATCGCCGACAGGGCAGGAATTTTGCGGAGATAAATCTCAACGTTGATCCATCTGAAACAGAACGTGGGCACTGCAGAGTACGAGCTATGGTAACTATCAATTGAGCCACCCCATTCCCCCTAAGAAAAATGGGAAGAAAAATTTGGTCGAAGCTTGACAGAATGAATTCAGTAACCGAATTCATCTTTGGTACATTTTATTCATGTATTCAGTTCTCCCTAAATTATTTCCACTTCCCTCCATGTTATATAAGTGGAAGCTAACATCGAAGCTCTATAATTTCTAAACTAAGCATTTTATGAGAAAAGGTAATAGGACTAAATTAAAGATCTCAATCAATTCTACCTGAATCTCGATTTTCAATAAAATTTGTTTTGCACTTTAAGAGTTAAGGACTGTAAATCTTTAATAGCAACAATGCAATTTGTCTTAGGACAATTGAAAAATATCGAAAAATTATTCACATTAACTTTTCAAATATGCATCTGTTGTATTAAATGATTGAATACTTCTTATTCAATTATAATTAACTTCTGAGTTAAATTCTAAATGTTAGGCATTGCTATTGTTAAATATTTAAACTTCCATAACTATTTAAATACTAAGGGGATGTTGTTGAAAAACGAGGTTTATATAGATTTGATTGAGACTTTTAATACACCTTCAGTCCCATTCTGTTACAAAACTCTTTCTTAGAAGTTATAGAGTTTCGAAGTTAGCTTCCACCGACATAACATGGAGGGAAATGGTCATAATTCAGTGAGCATATATAAGTTACATCTTAGAACAAACATGGAAAGATATAAATATATTTTAAATTTCCTTAACTTCAATATTTAACATTTTGATTTTTAATGATAATTTCTCATCGAAATATTTATTTTTTTAAGGGTAATAGGAGAGAAATAACCTAGAAGCATTTGAGGCTTGTCTAAGCTCCTCATACAATATAAAACAGTTACACAAGAGTACACCCGCTAGTTCAGGACGCAAGGAAAATATTTGTCACGAAATGCATCAATCTTTTTCCTACTTCGAAGAAAAAAATTCAACATTCCCTGTTTCTCTGCACGTCTCAAGCTCTCATTTAGCATGCGACTCTTACAGATTTACCCCGTGAAATTTACATGACCCGTTTTGAGCGGAAGAAAGAGAGATATAATTTTTGGTCCTCACGGCAGCCTGGACGCCACGAACGATAGAGGAGAGGAATAGTTTACAGAATCAAACCCTCAATCTTTTGAGTAGGGAAGAAAGAATGGATGGTAAATGATCCATAACGTTGACAATTCTCACGTTACAAGTTTGCATTTGACAAATAACTCATTTCTCTCTGTTCTCTAGTTCCGAAGATGCAACGGAACAATCATTTATATACGTTTCTCATTTGTCAGGAGAGAAGAAATCATATGATGGAAAATTTTGTAGTCTATGGCCTTGCGTTTGACATATAAGTAGTTACTTTGTGATTTGCTATCGAAACATTAACCAATCTTTACACATTTAGCTCCTGTTTTGAGGGAAGAATGCACGAGAGATTTCCGCCTCAGTGACGCAGTACATCGTGCATTGGTTCGTGGTGACCCAGATGGGGCCAGGTTCGAGTCCCGCTGATGGAACTGACGCTTGTTCTGTTATAACCTAAAGAAAAGCATATTGTTATGTGGGTCTGATCAAAAATTGAAAAGCAAAAAAAAATTATTCATAACATATTCACACTCCCGAAGTCACAAATTATAATTTAATATATTACTCGTTACACTGAATATAAGATATAATGGCACACTGAATTTCATATTTCCTTTTTCATTGGAGGGAAGAAACAGGACGAAACAATTTATATATAACCTGTTACACTCCCAGCATTATTAGAGTTCATTTGGTTAATAATTGGTTACGATGGGTCAAGAGTTGAAGAGATATGATGTAACAACAGTTTGAAGAACCGATAAAAAACGAAAAAAGAACACTAAGGTACACTCGCTCAAAAAAGTATCCGAACACTGTGGTAATCAACCACAGTGTTCGGATACTTTTTTGAGCGACTGTACTTCATAGATATCAACGAAAGTAAAATTGTTATAAACTACCACTTATTTTATACAACAGAAAAATTGAAATAAATATCTGTCGCTCCATCACTTAGTCCGTCATCTGATATAAGGTGAGTGATATATTACGGATATATCTCAATGATATCTCCAAGTTTTAATGAAAATAGGACTTTTTGGCGAAATGCACAAATGGTCATCCTCCTGCATACCTTTGATGCATCCACACTGAAATGTACAATTATATCACCACTATAATTTCTTGTAGTATTACGGATTTATTTAGCCTTTAAAATGGCCATTAATCGGAGGTTTCAACTTCTCTGGTAATACAAGTTGAAGTTAAATGGTACGTAATGTTTAAAAGCAGTAAAATTAATGTAGGTAAAAATTATTTGTTCAAATTTTGTTTTTAAGCAAATCAATACATATGGTCGAACGAGGTTATGAGTATCTTGAAACCTCTTAGTGCCACCCAATCTTAATGATGCCAACTTTCCATTACAGAAAAAAATGGACATTTTGTTTGGGGGAAGATTTCAAACGCCCCACTTTTTTGCTACTTTCTATCTAATATTTAGGGGAAAATATAAATAAATATTCAAAAATAAATTTACACATTTTATGAGACTAAATACAAACATCCATCCTCTTCCGAAATTTGAATCTCCATCAGCCATTGTTATTAAGCATGATCGTCTCCAGAACTGTTCGATCTCATAATCGATTAATAAAAACCTAAATAATGGGTGCTAATACATTATCGTATTCATTATACCAGCTTCTAAACAATGAAGAAAGACTTTTTCCACCTGGAGGTGCCCACTGAGAGTTAAAGGATGCGTTTGTGTGAATTGTTTGGATACTTAAAACAAAAATATCTTTAAAAAAATAAAACTCTATTTAAAAAAGTTAAATAATAATAAATTTCGAAAAAATGTTAATCTTTCTTCAAACACGCTTCTTGAATTCATATTTATTTTCTCCTTTAGTGGATTTTAGCAGACCTTTGCAGACACTCACACATCATTGTTCTGTATTTTTGTTTACCACCTCGTGTACTCTAGTAGCTTTTTCTAATAAAGCTGATACTTTTAATATCCATGCTGTTTGTTAATTGCAGTACTTGATTCAGGTTTATACAGTGGAATTTTTAACAGGTTGAGACTCATTTAAAACAAAGAATATGTATAAGCCCTTATAATTTGAACGCCAACTTCGTAACTCACTTCGACGAACGAGGTCTAATGATTTCGTTACCTTCGATGAATAGTTGTCACTGCAACGAATTTAAGAGGACCAAGTATTGTTCATCCTAGGAGCAAGCAGGTTGTACCCGTGTATATTTCTTTAGCACTCTTATTGTTAGAAGCGACTTTATCGAATGAAATGTTCTAGTTATTGTGATAATAAACAGTGCTATATGCCTATATTATAGTTATGGCATCTTTCTTAGAAACCATAACTTTATTTTTTCTTCTATGCATCTCACCTGTCTAGATGTAATGTAAAGCAATATTTTCTTATTTCCAAAATGTGCATTAGTTAAATCCGAAGGCAGAAAAGCAGAAAACGTTCGTCTGGTTGAAGTCATAACCTGCACACCACATATTTCAGTTGAAAGCAGGGCGGTTGGCAACACTAGTCCTACCTCAGTATTTCTAAGTGACACAGGCTGAATCCAGTTTGTTGTACACGGAAATTAGGCACGCCTGAGGAATGTTTGTCAATCAAATGGGCAGAGGAACCATATGAGTGATTCATTATGGTGGAAAAAATTTAATGGTACATTTCTAGCGATAGATTATAATGGTCACGTAATATCATAAGGAAACAAGAGATGTAATGATGGGTGAAAGACATAACACAAACAGGCAATCGTTATCTGGCTCTTAGTGGCAGATGGCATAAGGGAATTAACTGTCTCACGTCGGACTATGCATATCTCAAAGGTTGTAGAAGACAGGTAATGTATGATTAACCAAGATTTCTGTCCCCACAAATTAATGAGGAAAAGGTTTCAATTCGTGTCGTGAACATGGCAACTGGAACTCAGAGAAATGTTCAATTTAATAATTACTGATGAGTCCACCTTGATTCTGAGCTCTGATTCTGGACGTCTCTTAATCTGGAGAACTACCAGATACCGTTTATTGAGTACTAGAGAAAATGAGTAATATGAGGGAGATGCATTAGTGGTCTAAAGAAAAGTAAGATGCAAAAATTTTAGGGAACTCTATGAATTCGAGACAGAAATTTTAATTGCTCTGAGATTTAGTGGAGAAATCTTTGCAATCCATATCAGACTTTTAATATATGACGAAACTTTCAATTAATTCCAAAAGGCTATAAGAAGTTTTCTCTTCCAAATGTATGTGCTTATAGTGAATAACAATTTTCAATTAACTGCACAACTTAGTTTTAGGGATACTTTATCGTAAACCTTGATGAATTTAAAAATGCAGGTTTCGTTCAGCAGCTTTCCTAGTTTCTCAGCAACTATAATCATAAACTGCTCTAAGCAGAATACCATTTCATGTGTAAAATGATGTGATGAGTTTCTTAACTTGATTTAAGGCTTTCATTTATATGTCCATTATCCTTTATGCAGTAGCCCAGCATATATTCATTTATACAGCAAAACGAACTATGCTGGATAAGTGATGGAACAGCTGGTAGTGCATCAGTCGTGCAATATATTTCCAGGTTAGAGTCCCAAGTGGACCTGAACGGTTACTTTATCCACTAACCATGACTCTGTCCTTGGTATATTCATATTTATTATCAATACCATAATGCTAATTAATATAAATAATTTTTCTCTTAAATAAAATATATTTATAAATGAACTTTAGTATAAAGTTTAGCACAGAGTCCACAAGAAATAATAGTAGAATCAAAAATATAAGAAGTGTCTAAGTGATAGGACTACTTATGCTGTCGTCATAAATTTTGCCCCCTGGTTTTCTGTTATAGAAGGTGTTGATTCAGCCCTTTTCGCTTCTGATTTAGTTTACTACGTATTCAGACCTCTGTGGCAAGCAGCTGCTTGAGGGGGTATTTATTTATTTATTAATATATAGACTGAGATGCCAATTTATTAGGTACATCACCGCTCGTCACATAAATGGTTCATTTAAACATCGATATAATACGTCATGTGACCGCTCGACCATCGTGCAAGCGAACAGACGGGCCACAACGAGGTAATTCACAGCATAATTAAATATTAGTGTGCAGAAAGTGATCTCTGAATGCACCACATATATAACTTTATTGGGATCGAGCTACAACAGACGCCGGCCAAGTCGAGTTCTGATGATGTCAAAGTGAACATGAAAGCGTGTCTCAATTGAGAGCAGGACCATCAACACTGGACTGTTAAGGACTGGAGAAGGTTGGCTGGTAGGACGAATCATGGTTCCTTTTGCTGATGGAAGGATCACAATTTGTCGCTAATAACATGAGGCCATTAGCCATTTTTTCTGGTGTCAACAGTACAGGCCGGCGGTCGGATGGTGTGGGGAATATTTTCCTGGAACACATTAAGCTCCCTGTTACTCATCGAAGGACATCTGAATGCCAAGGCGTATTTGAACAGCATTGCTGAACAAGATCCCCCCCTTCATGGCTACAGTTTATCCTCACTCCGATGCACACGTTCAGCCTGAAAATGCACCTGCTTTCCAAAAGGCACGTATCTTTGTCGAATGATTCAAGAAGAATGACGACGAGTTTCCCTTGCTTCATTGGCCTGAACAGTCCCCACATCTAAACCCTATCGAACATTTTTGGGATGACGAGCTAAGAGCTGTTTTAAGCGAAACTCTTCCGCAATCCAATATTCAGCAACTGCGCACACAGTCCTTTCCGCATGGTACAATATTCCTTCATAATGCATCCAGTATCTTTTAATTCCATGTCCCGACGAATTTGGACTTTTTCCGAAG